>CM037851.1:142487061-142588292 GCA_021234595.1 Delia radicum | reverse complement strand
AGTGATTTCTTCGGATTAGTGCAGGGTTTGTTCTTCGGTGCGTGAATTCGCATCACAACACCATGGCGATCGAAATGTGCGAGTAAACTCTTATACCTCTTGTAATGGCGCTTGCAACCTGAAGTTTAATTGATTTTAATTTATTTTTTTTATTCACGCATAAGATACTTTTCTTAAATTTGTTTTGTTATTCAGGGAAGTAAATATTTTTTTTTTCTTTATCAACACCTTGGTAAAAAGATTGTTATTTGCTATAATTTCGAAAATACTGGTACAACGCCATCTATTGTGAATACCCGCTGACCAAATTAAGGCAACTCTATTTCTTATTGACGTTTTACTCATATTTGTTTACTATCTTTTAGTCTAAAAATTGGAATAAAAGCGTTAGATTTTCTAATCTGCAGAATCATGCTGGTTAAACCGAGCTTACGTTTGGCCAAAAGGCAAAATCCTCTGCCATTTTGTTAACTAACAGCCCTTGATGAAAGTTCAAAATTAATCGAAGTTTTTTTTTATTAAGATAATTTTATTTCAAAGTAAAAGTTATTAAGTGGTGATTTTTTTTTATTTTATTTTTCCTCTAATTGAAACATAATTTTGTGTAAAATTATGAAATAATTTACACAATAATATCCACAACTGCAGTTAAATAAGTCATTGAAATTATGTGAGTATTTTCTTTTCATAAATTTATGGGATTAATTTCATACAAATTTATTGCTTTTGCTATTTTTTTTTTATATCAGAGAACTTTTGTTCTTATTTTATGTATTCGCTTTAGTTTTAGTGCTGGTTGATTGGAATTATTCCTTATAAAAAGAAAAGTACCTTTTGCCAAGGTAATTTCGGCTCAATTTGGTTTGGAACGGATCTGAACTACACTTAAAATTTAACAGGTATTATAATCTTGCTAAATTAGAATTTTCATCAAGTTTGCTAAGAAACTTATTATTCTATAGTCAATTGTATTTACTTACTACCCGTTAAATTTCTTTTGTGGGACTTTTTCATTTGTTTGGACGTCTTTTACGAATTTAATCCCCATGGTGCCATCTCATATGGTAAGATGATGGTAAATTAATTTTGTGTTTAATCCAAATGCTAATAAAACTCTTTTTTTTATTAGATTTGGCACCTAGTGTCTAATTTAAAATTGGTTTGTTAGTAATAACATCAACAACAATCATAGTTTGTGGCGTACGTACATGAGATTTTGGTTCACTTGCTCTCTTTGGCTATTGATTCGATGTCAAAACTAGTTTGAACAAGTAATTAGTTTGTTCTAAGTGCGGGTCAGTCTGGTCAAAGTCATCTGCTTCATCTTCCTGTAAAAATGCCGACGGGTGTATAACGTGTAAAAGATTTAAAAGAAAAAAAAATCATTTCTTCTCCAAATGTTTCTAAAATAATTTTATAAAAAGCATCCTAGAAGTGTGTGTTTAAAAGCCATATAAATCAATAAAAAAAAATTCAAATAATTCTAAGTCGCGAAAGGTAAAAACTTTAAAGAAAATATTTAAGAAAAATGAACGTTTTTAAAATTTTATTAAAATAATAATTTCTATAAAGAACCTCTATAGAAGAAAAATGTGCAAAAGTGAATGTGAAAAGACTGTGTTTTAAATTTCAAAATTGCCTCAAAATTAAATTGCCAAAAATTAAAATAAAAATTAACTAATTTAAAGTTAAAAAAAAATTAAAAGCTTGAAAAAAAAAATTGCTCTAAATTTAAAAAAAAAAAAAAAAAATTCTTTTGAAAATTCGGCACGTAAAAAAACAAAAAAAATTATTACAATTTTAGCTTAAAATTAAGTGGAAAAAAAAAGCCATGCAAGAACAATAAAAAAAAAAAAATATATATATTACACCATAAAACAGAACAATTAAAATTAATTAAAAATTTGCTAAAAATTATAAATAAAATTCACACACACATTAAAATTAAAAATTAAAAAAAGTGATAAGGTAAACTCCAATTAAAAATTATTAAAAAATATGGAGAAAGTGTTATAGTGTTAAATAATTAAAATTATTTTAATATTTTTTATAAGTACTAAATTTTAAAAGTATCAAACTCTGTTCCCCAGTGTTCAAGAATTTGTATACCTTAATTTGCTAAAAGAATTTGTTAATTTTGCTTTGTTTTAATTTTTCTTTGTTTGTTAAAATTTCATGTATGATAAAACTTAAGCAAAATGCATGATCTCTAATTAAACGGAATAATAATGTAAAACTCACATTCTCACATCGAATTCTTTAAAATTTAAATGAGTACATATAAAAATAGTTTAAAAATTTTAACATATTTTGATTGCAAATGTTAATTAACGTTTTGGTTCTGTTAATCATATCTGTGTTAAAATAACAAGCAAAACTAACAAGAGATCTTTAATATAATTCAATTAAAACAAATGTTAATAACAGTGTATCAGGAGCTTTTATCAATGTTTAACTCTCTTAACAGTGAAAGCAACAGATGTTGTCAAACGTTCTAAATTAACCTTTCTCTTATTTCAAACAGCTTTAACCACGTCAGCAACAACTACTTAGAAAGATCTTTCCAAGGAGTGAGCATCAATGTAATGTAAGTGGTTTCATTCTCATTTTTTTTATTTAAATTCTTTCTATTTCATTTGTTTAACATTATTTTTGTTTACATTGTTAATTTCGGTGACCTAGTTTTTAAATTTAAAGTTTATTGAACTTTTAAATATACAAATGTATAACGTGACCAACTAATTTTTGGTGCAAATATTTTTTTTGTCGTTCTAGGAGTAAATCTAAATTAGATATTATTTTTACCAAATATTAATTAATAATTCTGAATAAATTTAAAGGTTTTAAAATTATAGAAAAAGAAAAATTTAATAACCTAAATTTTGATTCATTTTAAATTTTGATACACCGAAATTAAAAATGTTTAAACTTTCAATTAATTTTCAATATTTTGAACACTGAGCCAATTACATATATAATTTTTTTTATTATATTATTTTTTTATTTTATTATAATATTCAATTATTTTGCGTGCATTTCAAATATACATAATTTTTTTTTATTATTATTTATTATTTTTTTTTATTAATTAAAATTTTGTTGTTTAATGACTTTTCTTTTTATATTTAAATGAAAATAATTTTCGATTTAATTGCATATACTTTTGTTGCTAGTTTTAGCCTAAATTTTAATTTCAAATTTACAGTAAAATGAATTTTTCGTTTATAAATAAAATCATTATGGATTTATGGTAAAACTTTAATAATTCTGTTTGATTTCTGATCTGAGGTAGTAGGCAGTTGTAGTAATTTAAATGTGGGACCATAGATTAACTATTTTAATTGGATTTTATTTATTTTCCATGGTCAAGGATGGGTGGGCTAATTAGTCGATTACAATTACATCTGGTATCGACCATAATGTCTTACACGCTTCACTCTTTTTGATTTAGGCTTTATTTTCTATAAAATTTTCATATTATTTTCTCAAGTTTCCTTTCTTTAATATCTAACTCCCTCTACGAAATACTTCTTTCTTATATTTTGTGCACGCATAATATAAAATAATACTTATATGGTAGCGCTGTGGTAGTTGGCGCAAAAGAAGATTTAAAACCCCCCCAATCGACGAGCTACGAGGCCGGTGAAAAAGCGTGCGCCTTCTTAAAAAGTGCCCAACATGAACTTTAATTAAGTTTACAAAATTTTACAAAAATTTCATAAATTTTTAAAACCATACGTTGCATGCTACAATATAAATTTTGGCGCCCAACGTGGGGCCCGAACAATGAAAAACTTTATCATAATTCTATCTCGATTCACTTTTATTAGTGTATCAAAATATTGTTCGGCTCCTTTCTTAGTCTTTTCCCTTTAACTTTTTTTTTCTCAGTATTTTTTTTTTTTTTTAATGAATACTATTAAAATTAGCTGGAATTGTGTTTATGATCCATCGTTTATTAGAATATTCATTTACTACCCTAATGGAAATAGTATTCCCTCTTACACTCATTAGTAGACTTATACAAATTTTTCTTTTTACTGATTGGAATGCAGTATTTGGATTACTAAGCTAAATCTGACCACAGTTTAAGATTTTTTTTAGATGTTTACCCTTCTTTACGACAGGAATTATAAAACTTAAAGATAGTTTTATCCATCTTCGTAAACCACTTTTCTATATGTTTTTATTTACGCTTTCCTAGTCTATCATTTCCGCCAAAATCAATTTAGAGTATTTTGTGTAAGTTTTTCTTCACTACAACTAGCCATACCTTCAGACAGATAATTCAAACAGAGAAATACGAATACCAACTTGTTTTGAGAAGAGTAAGATTTATATTAATTTTATTATCAAATTAATCAGAATTTCGGTAAAATCAGAATAGAAAACATTCTTAATATTATTAAATATTCATTTTATTATTTTGCATTTGTTTTTGCTTGATCATTAATTTTTTTTTTTATTTATCACATACACACATTTTATAAAAGTTATTCTCAGCAATTTTTTTTGTGTATAAAACAATAGAGATACTCCCTTTATGGTGCAGTATTAAAGATACGTTTTTTAGGGATTTTTTGTTTTTTTAAATACACGCCTTTCGTATATTTTTTTTTATATTTTCAAAATTTTTATTATTTCATTTTATTCGCAAAACATTAACGTCATTATTGAACAATTTATAACATCTATAAATAACACTCATACGTAATTTTTTTTTTTGTTTAAATAAAGAAAACTGCTTAACATTTTCTGATCAGAGTACACACTAAACGATTTTTTTTTATTCGAACGTAACATTTTCTGTAACAGAACGCATACATTTTCATTTTTAACAACATTTTCTTCTAAGAAACACACACTTTAGTATTAACATTAACATTTTTTTTAAAATCATATCGATATCTACGTTTCCGGTTGCACACACACATAATTTGTTTGTGTATATTACCAGGTTTAGGTTGTTATAGAATTTTTGTACTTTGCAATTAGGGCTAATTTTGTTGAATTTGATACTCGAATTTTTGCAGAATTCATTTGTTTTTTTTTATTCACTTTTTTTTTGGGTTTTTTATTGGCGAATTAAAGTTGATTTAAATATTCTTCATTTAATTTATCTCTCAATTTTAATTTTATTCTTGTTTCTTTATTTTCTTGCTTCTGATATTTAATTTGATTGGTCATATTTTTATTTTTTTTGATTAAAATATTTGTTTTAACGCAATAGTTTTATTGTTATTTAAAACTTTGTTTTCAATTTGTATCTTCCTTTGGTCATTAAGATTTTTCCTGCTTTATTTAATATTGCAAATTTATTTTTTTTACTGCTGTTTCTGTACCGATTTTAATCCTTCAGAAAGTTTTTTGATTTACTTTGATTTTTTTTTTAGTTGTTCTTCAATAGTTTTTTTTCTATATTTATTCCGCTCAAATTTTCTATCGAACCTAAGGGAAATTCTAATCGTTGTTTCGATCCGAAACGTTAATTTTAATTTTAATTTAATTAATTTTTGGTTCAGTTAACTTTTTTTTTCTTTTTCCTTTATATTTTTTTTTTCAATTTGATTTTTTTTTGATTAATATGAATACTGAAAAACCTTCAAATACCCCTTCGGGTGCTAAGCAGTTAATTTGTGATGGCTGTAATGCTCCGATAACGTCAAAAACTCTGCTTGTTTCTACAATTTGTTCTCATAATTTTCATAAGGATTGTTTAGCAAAAGTGTTAAAACTTAGACCTTACTGTCCCGCCTGTAATGTTCGAATTGTAAGCGAGGGTGCTCAAAAGAGTACTAGGGCCCAAACCACGGGGACTGAACAGGTCAACGATTCTTTAAATGCCTCAATGGTAAAGGTTTCTATTGAGAATCCATTGGCTGATACTCATGTTGCGCTACCGATTCCTCAGCCTTCAGCACCGGCCCCCTATAGATACTGAATCTCTAAGGAATATGATAGCTTCGATGTTTTCTGCTCAAAGAGATGAGTTGCTGTCAACCTTGGGTAATCAAATTGCCACAATTGTGGACTCAAATATTCAAGCAAGACTTGCATCGTCAATTCCTCCGGTTTTCTCAGACTCCTTTAAATACTGTTGCACCACCACTTCAACCACAAGTTCATCGTACACCTCCTCATCAAATGCAGACCGTTAATGTTGTTGAGCAGCGTACTTTCAGGGAATTTTTGGGACTTGACCCTAGTGGATCCACCTCGAATTCAGCCCACTCTAATAGTATTTTAAATACGTCAGCTTCGCAGGATACGACTCCTTCAACTATGAACGCCAGACCTGACAAAGTTTTGCAAATTATTGCAAATTGGAAGATTAAATTTAATGGGGGTCCTAGTAGTCTTGTCCGTGGAGAATTTTATTTACAGAGTAGAGGCCTTAACTGCCCAAACATTACAGGGTGACTTTAATTTGCTCTGCAATCATGCAGCCTTACTTTTTGATGGTAAAGCCAATGATTGGTTTTGGCGATACCACCAGTCAGCCGTAACAATCACCTGGCGTGAATTATGCACCGCTTTAAGAAAGCAATATAAGGACTCAAGGACTGACGTGGACTTGCAAGAGTTAATTCGTGACAGAAAACAGAAGGCCAACGAAACCTTTGACAATTTCTACGAATCTATAGTGGCATTGACAGATCGTTTAATGGAACCGCTAGGTGAAAGAACATTAGTCGAGATATTAAGGAGAAATCTTCTTCCTGATATTCAACATGATTTGTTGAATATTCATATTGGCTCAGTAGAGGATTTGCGAGACTTGTGTAGGCGTAGGGAATTTTTCATGCAAGATATCCGCCGAAAACATGGTTTTGCAATTGACTAGACCCTCACCTGTTCAGAGGCGGGTCGCTGGAAGTTGAGTCAGTTTTTTGAAGAGGATGTTGTTGATTTACCTGAATTAGAGGGAGGAGAAATTTCAGCTATAAATTTTATCTGCTGGAACTGTAGGAAACAGGGACATCGGTATCAGGACTGTTTGTCGGACAGAACTATTTTCTGCTACGGATGTGGTGTTCCTGACACGTATAAACCGAATTGCAGCAAATGCAATCCAAAAAACTGCAAAGCGATTGCACCACGGAGTGCAACCCGGCCGCCGAAACAGTCGGAACCGGAAATGTAATTAAAATTTTAAGGAGATCTACCGGAAGTGACATTAATACCAGCTATAACAATAAAACCACCGGATATGAAAATTCTTCTGCAGCATATACGACTCTAGAACCGATTGATAATACTAAATCTTCTAATTTGAATATAGGATCGTTTAAACCCTTTCATGTTCGTCTTAAGGAATATGAGGAGGCTCGAAATAGGATTTTTGGCGAAAATAGTAAAACTACACGCTCATCTCAACGTATGCGCGATTTTTGGCAAAAAGTTAGGAGTTACAAACAGCGAATTATCTGCTCGATTTTGTGTAAACCTTGCGACATACGGCCATATGCTGAGGTTAACCTCTTTGGTGAAAAGATTTTAGGTCTGATGGACACTGGTGCGTCTATTAGTTGTATAGGCTCAAAATTAGCTGAAAATTATTTGAATTCTGGCTCACGGTTATCGCAAAATTAATTCTTCTGTTAGAGTCGCTGACGGAAATAGGCAGAAAATCGTTGGCTTTGTCGAAACTGTGATTTCATTTAAAAGCGTTGAAAAACCAATTACAATTTTTATAATTCCCGGTTTATCCCAAGATTTATATCTCGGTTGCGATTTTTGGGAATTATTTGATTTATTTCCACCGGGTATCACGCGTATGAGTTCAACTAATAGATCTTCTGAAATTTGTGAACTAATTAATCAAATACCGTTAACTTCGATCCAAAAACAACGTTTAGGCCAGGTCGTGAATATGTTCCCGTCTTTTGCGAAAGAAGGCCTGGGTAAAACTAACGTGTTGTGTCACGTTATTGATACAGGGGACGCAAAACCCATAAAACAACGCCATTTTCCAGTTTCACCCGCCGTCGAAAAATTAATTTATGAAGAGCTGGACCGGATGTTAGCTCTCGGAGTTATAGAGGAGTCCAATAGCGCGTGGTCTTCTCCTGTAGTACTGCACAGAAAACCCGGAAAGAACAGACTGTGCCTGGACAGTCGAAAATTAAATTCGGTAACAGTTGGCGACGCCTACCCTTTACCCCAAATTGATGGGATTTTGAGTAGACTACCCAAAGCCGAATTTATAACATCCTTAGACCTTAAAGATGCGTTTTGGCAGATTCCGTTAGATTTGGGATCTCGTGATAAAACTGCATTTACCGTTCCTGGGAGGCCGTTATACCATTACAAAGTAATGCCCTTCGGGCTTTGTAATGCCCCTCAGACAATGTCTCGCCTTATGGACAAGGTCATTCCACCGGCTCTCAGGACGGAAGTGTTCGTTTATCTCGACGATCTTCTGATCATATCGGATACCTTCGAAAGGCATCTTGAAGTTCTAAGGATAGTTGCGCAGAAAATTAAAGATTCAGGTTTGACAATAAACGTAGAGAAAAGCCATTTTTGTGTCCCGGAAGTGAAATATTTAGGCCATTTGGTGGGTAATGGAGTTATTCAGACGGATCCGGGAAAAGTGTCCGCTATTACCGACTTTCCAGTTCCGCGATCCGTAAAGCAAATCCGTAGATTTTTAGGTATGACAGGTTGGTACCGGAAATTTATCAGGAACTACGCGTCTATTACCACGCCTTTGACTGACTTGTTAAAAGGAAAGAAAAAATTTGTATGGACCGATGAAGCTCAAAAGCTTTTGAGGTTTTGAAGACCCATTTGAGCACAGCGCCCGTTTTACATAGCCCCGATTTCTCGCAGCCGTTCTTTATACACTGCGATGCTAGTAAAACAGGTATAGGAAGTGTGCTGGTCCAGAAGAATGCGGAGGGTGAAGAGGTTCCTGTGGCATTTATGTCCAAGAAGCTCAACCAAGCCCAACGTAACTATTCAGTGACCGAACAAGAATGCTTGGCAGCTTTGCTTAGTATTAAAAAGTTCAGAGCCTATGTCGAAGGGCATGAGTTCACTGTCATCACTGACCATGCGTCATTGAAATGGCTCATGTCTCAGACGGATCTGAGTAGTAGGCTTGCTCGATGGGCTTTAAAACTGCAAGGTTACAAATTTTAACATTCAGCATAGGCGTGGCAGTTTGAATATAGTTCCGGATACTTTATCTAGGGCCAACGCTGAGGACTTGTCCGCGATAGGGATTGATAGTTTGACAGATTTTGATAGTGACTCTGGGGTTTTCGTAGATTTAAATTCTACACATTTTCAATCTGACGAACATAAAGAACTTTTAGACAGGCTAGAGAAAACAATTGATAAAATGCCGGATTTGAGACTTGTAGACGGATACCTGTACAGACGAACTGAGCATGCTACAGGAGAAAAACTACACGATGATCTAGTCTGGAAATTATGGGTTCCAAAAGCCATGGTTCCTGAAATTTTAAAACGTGCTCACGATCATCCTCTCTCGTCTCATAGCGGGATGAACAAAACTATCGAAAAGATTCGTCGTTTTTATTTTTGGCCGAATTTGGTAGTTGACGTGAAAAATTATATAAATAATTGCGATGTCTGCAAATGACTAAGCCCCCGAATCAGGTGCTTAGACCTCCAATGGGGAAAACGTCGGAAACCCAGAGATTTTTCCAGAAATTATACGTCGATTTTCTGGGACCCTATCCACGTTCGCGGTCCGGTCACATCGGCATATTTATAGTTTTAGACCACTTCTCGAAATTTCCATTTTTGAAACCAGTTAAAAAACTAACAGCTGATCCGGTTGTGAAATATATGGAAGAGGAATTGTTCCACGCGTATGGAGTACCCGAAATAGTAGTTTCGGATAACGGGTCACAATTTCGGTCAAAACAATTTAACGAATTTCTCTCGCGTTATGGAGTAAAACATGTTTATACGGCAGTTCACGCGCCCCAGGCAAATGCCTCCGAGAGGGTAAATAGATCAGTCTTATCAGCAATAAAATCCTATATAAAACCAGATCAGAAGAATTGGGACGGGCTTTTGAGCAGCATTTGTTGCGCCCTTCGGTCATCTGTTCACTCGGCAATTGGCACTTCGCCATATTATCTGGCTTTTGGTCAGCATATGGTGACCAATGGTTCAACGTATGCCCTTTTGCGTCAGCTCGAAATGTTGGACGATCGTTCGGTGCGGTTTGATCGAAATGACTCTATGCAAATCATGGGTAAAAAGGCTTCTGAATTAGTTCAAAAACAATTTGAAAGAAATGAGCGTACATACAATCTTCGATCTAGAGAGGTGTCCTATGATGTAGGCCAGGAGGTTTTTCGCAGGAATTTCAAGCAGAGTAACTTCGAACAGGGTTACAATGCTAAGTTAGCTCCTACTTTTGTCAAAGCCCGCATACGTCAAAAATTGGGCAACAGTTACTATGAACTTGAAGATTTGAAAGGTACATTATTGGGCACATACCATGCCAAAGACATACGCCAATAGTTTTTTCTTTTGCTGTTCTTTGCAAGCGTGATCAGCTTTGGTGCTGATTTTCCACCCCCAAAGTCTGATTTTGGCGGGGGGGTTTTGTAATGGCGCTTGCAACCTGAAGTTTAATTGATTTTAATTTATTTTTTTTTTATTCACGCATAAGATACTTTTCTTAAATTTGTTTTGTTATTCAGGGAAGTAAATATTTTTTTTTTTCTTTATCAACACCTTGGTAAAAAGATTGTTATTTGCTATAATTTCGAAAATACTGGTACAACGCCATCTATTTGTGAATACCCGCTGACCAAATTAAGGCAACTCTATTTCTTATTGACGTTTTACTCATATTTGTTTACTATCTTTTAGTCTAAAAATTGGAATAAAAGCGTTAGATTTTCTAATCTGCAGAATCATGCTGGTTAAACCGAGCTTACGTTTGGCCAAAAGGCAAAATCCTCTGCCATTTTGTTAACTAACAGCCCTTGGTGAAAGTTCAAATTAATCGAAGTTTTTTTTATTAAGATAATTTTATTTCAAAGTAAAAGTTATTAAGTGGTGATTTTTTTTTTATTTTATTTTTCCTCTAATTGAAACATAATTTTGTGTAAAATTATGAAATAATTTACACAATAATATCCACAACTGCAGTTAAATAAGTCATTGAAATTATGTGAGTATTTTCTTTCATAAATTTATGGGATTAATTTCATACAAATTTATTGCTTTTGCTATTTTTTTTTTATATCAGAGAACTTTTGTTCTTATTTTATGTATTCGCTTTAGTTTTAGTGCTGGTTGATTGGAATTATTCCTTATAAAAGAAAAGTACCTTTTGCCAAGGTAATTTCGGCTCAATTTGGTTTGGAACGGATCTGAACTACACTTAAAATTTAACAGGTATTATAATCTTGCTAAATTAGAATTTTCATCAAGTTTGCTAAGAAACTTATTATTCTATAGTCAATTGTATTTACTTACTACCCGTTAAATTTCTTTTGTGGGACTTTTTCATTTGTTTGGACGTCTTTTACGAATTTAATCCCCATGGTGCCATCTCATATGGTAAGATGATGGTAAATTAATTTTGTGTTTAATCCAAATGCTAATAAAACTCTTTTTTTATTAGATTTGGCACCTAGTGTCTAATTTAAAATTGGTTTGTTAGTAATAACATCAACAACAATCATAGTTTGTGGCGTACATACATGAGATTTTGGTTCACTTGCTCTCTTTGGCTATTGATTCGATGTCAAAACTAGTTTGAACAAGTAATTAGTTTGTTCTAAGTGCGGGTCAGTCTGGTCAAAGTCATCTGCTTCATCTTCCTGTAAAAATGCCGACGGGTGTATAACGTGTAAAAGATTAAAAGAAAAAAAATTCATTTCTCCAAATGTTCTAAAATAATTTTATAAAAAGCATCCTAGAAGTGTGTGTTTAAAAGCCATATAAATCAAGAAAAAAAAAATCAAATAATTCTAAGTCGTGAACGGTAAAAACTTTAAAGAAAATATTTAAGAAAGATGAACGTTTTTAAAATTTTATTAAAATAATAATTTCTATAAAGAACCTCTATAGAAGAAAAATGTGCAAAAGTGAATGTGAAAAGACTGTGTTTTAAATTTCAAAATTGCCTCAAAATTAAATTGCCAAAAATTAAAATAAAAATTAACTAATTTAAAGTTAAAAAAAAATTAAAAGCTTGAAAAAAAATGCTCTAAATTTAAAAAAAAAAAAAAAATTCTTTTGAAAATTCGGCACGTAACAAAAACAAAAAAAATTATTACAATTTTAGCCTAAAATTAAGTGAAAAAAAAAGCCATGCAAGAACAATAAAAAAAAATATATATATTACACCATAAAACAGAACAATTAAAAATTAATTAAAAATTTGCTAAAAATTATAAATAAAATTCACACACACATTAAAATTAAAAATTAAAAAAGTGATAAGGTAAACTCCAATTAAAAATTATTAAAAGAATATGGAGAAAGTGTTATAGTGTTAAATAATTAAAATTATTTTAATATTTTTTATAAGTACTAAACCTTAAAAGTATCAAACTCTGTTCCCCAGTGTTCAAGAATTTGTATACCTTAATTTGCTAAAAGAACTTGTTAATTTTGCTTTGTTTTAATTTTTCTTTGTTTGTTAAAATTTCATGTATGATAAAACTTAAGCAAAATGCATGATCTCTAATTAAACGGAATAATAATGTAAAACTCACATTCTCACATCGAATTCTTTAAAATTTAAATGAGTACATATAAAAATAGTTTAAAAATTTTAATATATTTGATTGCAAATGTTAATTAACGTTTTGGTTCTGTTAATCATATCTGTGTTAAAATAACAAGCAAAACTAACAAGAGATCTTTAATATAATTCAATTAAAACAAATGTTAATAACAGTGTATCAGGAGCTTTTATAAATGTTAAACTCTCTTAACAGTGAAAGCAACAAATGTTGTCAAACGTTCTAAATTAACCTTTCTCTTATTTCAAACAGCTTTAACCACGTCAGCAACAACTACTTAGAAAGATCTTTCCAAGGAGTGAGCATCAATGTAATGTAAGTGGTTTCATTCTCATTTTTTTTTATTTAAATTCTTTCTATTTCATTTGTTTAACATTATTTTTGTTTACATTGTTAATTTCGGTGACCTAGTTTTTAAATTTAAAGTTTATTGAACTTTTAAATATACAAATGTATAACGTGACCAACTAATTTTTGGTGCAAATATTTTTTTGTCGTTCTAGGAGTAATCTAAATTAGATATTATTTTTACCAAATATTAATTAATAATTCTGAATAAATTTAAAGGTTTTAAAATTATAGAAAAAGAAAAAGTTAATAACCTAAATTTTGATTCATTTTAAATTTTGATACACCGAAATTAAAAATGTTTAAACTTTCAATTAATTTTCAATATTTTGAACACTGAGCCAATTACATATATAATTTTTTTTATTATATTATTTTTTTATTTTATTATGATATTCAATTATTTTGCGTGCATTTCGAATATACATAATTTTTTTTTATTATTATTTATTATTTTTTTTTTATTAATTAAAATTTTGTTGTTTAATGACTTTTCTTTTTATATTTAAATGAAAATAATTTTCGATTTAATTGCATATACTTTTGTTGCTAGTTTTAGCCTAAATTTTAATTTCAAATTTACAGTAAAATGAATTTTTCGTTTATAAATAAAATCATTATGGATTTATGGTAAAACTTTAATAATTCTGTTTGATTTCTGATCTGAGGTAGTAGGCAGTTGTAGTAATTTAAATGTGGGACCATAGATTAATTATTTTAATTGGATTTTATTTATTTTCCATGGTCAAGGATGGGTGGGCTAATTAGTCGATTACAATTACATCTGGTATCGACCATAATGTCTTACACGCTTCACTCTTTTTGATTTAGGCTTTATTTTCTATAAAATTTTCATATTATTTTCTCAAGTTTTCCTTTCTTTAATATCTAACTCCCTCTACGAAATACTTCTTTCTTATATTTTGTGCACGCATAATATAAAATAATACTTATATGGTAGCGCTGTGGTAGTTGGTGCAAAAGAAGATTTAAAACCCCCCCAATCGACGAGCTACGAGGCCGGTGAAAAAAGCGTGCGCCTTCTTAAAAAGTGCCCAACATGAACTTAATTAAGTTTACAAAATTTTACAAAATTTCATAAATTTTTAAAACCATACGTTGCATGCTACAATTATACGGTTTCCCGCTCAGTTTAGCTAATTTTTTTGTTGTTGTTTTCGTTTAAATCAGTTATTTAACTACAGTTATTAGTTATCTTATTTACCGCAAGAACAAATTTCATTTGTATTTGAACTAACTTTTTGACCTAAAATTTAGTAATTTGTAATTTTAAAATTTACAAATTTTGACAGTTAATTTAAACCACAATTTATTTCAAACCATTATTAGTTTACATCTCCGCTATCAGTCTTACTTGTAGATGGCGTTATTTTCTCATGTTTTTTTAATTTATAATCATAAAATAGGTTTTATCTGGGAAACTAAGCGAAATAGAGAAAAATGGACCAAAAATCGTTACGTCTTACGTATTAAGTACTTTGTAGTAATTACCAATATTCCCGGTAATAAATATAGAGCCTTATTCGATCCGGAAATACCATATGAGCAGAAATTTTCTATTGATTCAGCTTAAAAATTCTGTTGCTTAAGTTAATTTAACTACAACTGTCAACTCAAATTTAGTTCTTCTAAAATTTAGGTCACGTAAAATTAGCCGATGGTGATTCTCAACATCATTGAAAATTCTGCTGGTGTAATTTCGCAGCTAAATTTTCCAACTAAATTTTCAACTTTGTACAGTTCTTTTTATCAGTGTACGAAGTCATGAATTTATTACTTCTTAGAGCATATTAAAGAGAAATACCAAGTGCTAAAAAGGGTCATACCAAGTGGGACATCGCGAACAAAAATCGTGTCTTCTGGAATTGGCTTTGGAAGCGCTCGGCAATTACGAAATGCCTTTCAGAACTGCTTCTGCATAAGCACTATTTTTTGCTGGGCTTTCTCTTGATAAATTTAGTGAACCCTTCCAAAACGCACTTTATTCAGTAATGTTAACAGATTTTTCAGTTGTTGCTAACGAATTACTCCTAGTACAATTGAAATTATATTTAAAGTCAATTAAAGTCACAAATCCGTTTACCACAAATGAAAAAGTTTGTTCAAAAGTCTATTAAACGGTTGAACAAATGTTTTCTGTTGCTATCGTTTAAATCAGTTATTTAGCTAAAGTAATTAGTTATCTCATTTTAACATAAGAACAAATTTCCACTGCACTTTAACTAATTTTCCAACCCAATCTTTAGTAACTCGTGATTCTCAAATTTACAAATTTGCAAGTTAAGCTAAGCCTCAATTGTTTCCAAAAAAAATTTTCTTTTACTCCGCTTTCAGTATCACATGTAGATGGAGCTATTTTTCATATTTTTTAATATTATAATCATACAGTAGGCTATATCTCTGAAAAATCGTTGCCACGAAGCTATTAAGTAGTCTTAATTAACCGTCTATACTCCCGGTAATAAACGAAGACCTACCTGTGATCAGATCATTAAATACCATTTTAGTAAAAATTTTATTGACTCAGCTTAAAAATTCTGTTGAATTAGCTAAATTCTTAGTTACTTGAACTACAACCTTTAACCAAAATTTAGTTCTTCTAAAATTTAGGTCAGCTAAATTTAGCAAACTGTTTTTCTCAATTTCATTGAAAATTCAGGTACTATTTTCTGTTGTCGTAGCTCAATGTTCAACTATTTTTACAGGCTTTTTTTAGGAGTGTACTATATCTAATTCACTCTGTCTGAGCGTCCTAATATTTATTCTAGTTATACTAAATCCTACGCCCAGAAAGCTGACTCGCTAGTGACTACCATATTTGTAGAAAATCGAATGGTCCGGTTTTAGGTACCTAAGTTTTTGGTAGTTAACACCAAATTTCTGTTGAGTGAGTTGAAGTGACAGAATTTCTGTTGTTTTAAATGAATGATTTCTATAACAACCGAAAAATTCGGTGGCAGTAGTCGAAACATTAGTCTGTTTACTGGGTGAAGCAACTATTGTCAAGAAGGTGTCAGTTCTTTTCAGCAAAAATGTGCGTCCCATTTATTGACTCGTTAGAGCCACTTTAAAAGGAGGTTGCACCTCTCTATAGATATTACTTGGGAACAGCCCATTTCCATTGCGTTAAGATCTTGTATCAACCAGTTCTCCAAATTATTTATTTATATACAATTTATGTGATCAATGTCAATCGTTCTGAAAATATTTCTTTACTTGTACTTTTCCGACTCAAAAATTCATTTTAAATATAAAAAGTGTGTGCGTTCGAAGTTAAGGTTACAGAGAATATTGTTCTCTACTATGGTTGTCATTTATTCTGGTTTTTATTTTGTTTGAATAAACGATCAAACAACTTTTGATCGGACGATCAAACGACTAATTTATAAAAAATGATTCGATTAATATAACGAATAAAAATAATTTGTAAAATACATAAATAATTAAAGTATTTTACTGCATAATCTAAAAATTCTATGAATTTTGGCATCAGTTTGAATACTACAACAAACCCAATTCTAAAATGTAATAATTTTGGACTATAGTAACGCCAAAAGACTTCTCAATCATAGCATTGTTATCTTGTGATGAAAAAATACAGCTTTGAAAATCGTTAAAAAAGATAAATATATCGTATATATCGTCAATAGTTATAGTATATATCGCGCTGTTGAGATCTTATTTTAGTTAAGCCTATATGACACCTGCTTTTTTGTAGCAGTTTTACTAGGGGTTTTTTTAAAAAAAGCTTTCAAAAGGGAATGTCAAAAAATTTTAAGTTTTTTCAGGAAAGCCCTGGTAAAGTTGCTGCAAAAATCCATAATCATTTTTTATACAAATTTTCTTAAAATTGTTAAATTTTTGAGAAGTTTTTTTGAATTATTCGTTTTAGTCGATTAATCGTCAAAATTTGTTCGAATTATTCGTTATTCGAAAATAATGTGTTTTAAATTGTTCGTTCGATTAATCAAATAATTTTTTATTCGAGTTACAACACTAATACGCTAAAAAAAAAGTGTTACTATCTTATTTCTTTGAGTGTACATGCTATACATTTGCTATGAATGCCAAACTTATAGGAAAACATTTGCGGTAAACGTTTAGCTCTGGCAATTTCTTAAATAAGCTTCCCGACAAAGTTTTGTTTTATTCTGTTTCGGCAACGTTTTGTTCAAACGTTGAAAGTGGTTCTTTCAAATTGTTTTATATATTATTATATATTACTCGTATTACACTGTGGAACAAATTCAGGTTAGCAAAAGTAAGGTCGATTCTGAGAGTGCGGGGTGAAAGTAGAGGTTAAATTAGAAGACCCTTATCGCGGCGTTTGTTTATGTTAGTTCGAATTGTGTTTTAATCGCCCTTTGAACTTTGCAGTCAAATGCCGATTTTCAGCATATTGCTTATATGGTTTTTTGGCTATACTCCTCGACTAATTGATATTTTTTCAATCAGCCAAATTATTGCTAGAGACCTGTCCAACAATTAAAATTTTACAGATTGAAAAAAATATCAATTAGTCGACGAGTTATAGCAAAAAAACCATATAAACAATATGCAGAAAATCGGCATTTGACTGCAAAGTTCGAAGATCGATTAAAAAACAATTCGAACTAACATAAACAAACGCCGCGCTACGGGTCTTCTAATTTAGCCTCTATTTTCACCCCTCACTCTCAAAATCGACCTAACTTTGGCTAACCTGAATTTGTTCCACAGTGTTATCATATATATTTTGAAAGCTTCATTGTGTTTCGTCCAATGAAACTGTTTTATAAATATTTATGAAACTGTTTCATCAAAATATTGTTAAGGTGATGCGTTTCGGAAGTTCATCAAGTTAGAAGTTTAGTTTTGATACTCCACTCGAGTAAAAAAATTTCAGTTTTGCCCTATCTTATGGTTTTCGAGATATGGGCTATTATCATAATGTTAATTTTGTTGGACGAAAATTTTCAGTTGATTAATAAACGAAAAATTTCTCAAAATTAATGAAAAGCTTCATGAAACCGCTTCATTGAGTGTTTGAAACTTTAAATAAATAAGTAATATCATATTTTTTACACAATTCTACACTCAGGGAACTTCTGCAATTAATATTTGTTGTTTGGATAGAAGTTCAGTATCTTTGTTATTAAGTGCAAAACCAGTAAAAAATTCTTAATATCATTTGATTGGTCGGAGTTCTGGACAATTATGCTAATTTTTTTGAGGGTATACTTTTGTTTACCCTCACTTTTTGTTTACAGTCCATTTGTCTGATTTCGCTAATATTTTGTGCCCATAATTTTTTTAAAAGATAAATTGGTCCAAAAAAGTTCACTTTTAAACATAAAAAAAAGTTTTAAGTGATAATCTATGTCGGAAATTATTCGATCTCACTTAGGGCTGATAGATATAAAATCGACGAAAAATGTACATTGGGGGAAAAGAAGCAGTACAATTAAGAAGAAAAAGGAACAAAAAAATATAGCTGAAGTTTAGTTTTTCGGGCCCGCCCCTCAAAACAATAAGTATGTGACCCCTACTAGAATTAAAAAAGACATTTTTTTTCTATTACCGGATAAGGAGGCTGAGGCCCCAAAAACCGTTACGCCTAGTAACTTACATATATGGATAAAATATAAAGGAAATCTTTTTTAACAAATTAACCTACTAAAATAAAGCGAAATTTTCTGAAGAATTCAATTATGACTATTATTTAAGCATTCATAACATGCATTCATAAAATGGCATTCAAGAAAAATATTGACTGACAAGAACCAAAAACGCTGAAAATCAAGCTTTTAGTAATTTTTTCATGTTAAATGATTAAAATTATTTAAAACTTAACATTTTTAGATTTTTCTTCCTAAAATATTTGCATAACAAATCTCTTCGGTGTTCGTTATTTTTTTTTTTATAAAATTTTTAAATAAAATTTAAATAAATCTTTCCAAATGGTGAAGTTTATATTTAATTAATCATTAATGGGTAAATGAATAATTTTTGTTCGATTTGAGATAATTTTATAATATTTTTTGATGCTTTAAATGATAAGAAACACGATAAAATTGTATCAGTAAATACTGTTAAAATTGGATGAAAATGCAAATTTTTAAAATTTCATTTTCCATGCACTGCGCTTTTTAAAATCATCATTTTATTTTTTTTTACTGCAGAAAGTGTCAAAATGAAGACAAATCATTAAAGTTTGCGCAGCGCTGAGCTAACATGAGACATCCTTACAGAGCGTTTCAAATAACCTGCATTTCCTTTAATATACTCTGAACAATTTGTTTGTTATTAAATGAAATAAATTTTCCAATTTAATGTTTGTAGCAAAAAAAGTACAGATGCTAAAAAAAGGACTTTTGATTACTTCTTTAGGTGTTATGTAGAAAAAAAACAATTGTGAAAAAAGTACGCGTACTGCTGAAAACAGTACGTCTGGCAAGCCTAATCTCACTCTTTAGATCTATGAGATGCCACTGGAATTCTGTCATTGAAACTTTTCATTAATTTAATGCAGTTTTTATAAAATAGTATAAAAAATATCATTTTATTATTAAAAATTTCATACGCCTTATAAAAAAGTTTCATTAAAAATAGTTTCAAAAAAATTATGAAGCTTTTTCATGAAGTTAAAGAAATTGTTCATGCTCTGTGTGAAGAAAACTTCATTATTTTATTGAAAAATATTATTAAAATTCGTCCAAGTATATTCTCCACTGGGATTAGATGTCCTTCATTTAGACGAGACTATAGTTATTTCAGGTACATCTTATAATTAACAAAAATTACTACAAATATAGTAAAAAAGGCGATGACTGCATATGTCATAAAAATTACTAACGATGTATGTAGTTATTTTTTTAACAATTTTACCTATACCAAAAGACCTACATTTAATTACTGCACGAATATTCCGTTTATTTCAGACAGTTTCGATAAATATATAGAACTTTGAACTGCTATTTAACGTGGAACTGCAAGGAATTTTTAAAAACTTAATATAATTAATATAATATATCATAGGAATGTTAAATATCGATACGATAATTTGCAACGATTTTCATGGTCACATATCCTAAGACGGCATCAAACATTTTTGGAATGACTCTTGAAAATCTTTTTAAAATCTAGTTAATAAAAATCTTCAATTAAGAGCATATTTCAATTAAATTTTTCAAGTATATTCATTAGTTTTTTTTCATAAATATTTTCTTAGGATATTCCCAAAAATTATATTTTCTAACATTTCATCATTTTGAAAGATTTTTGTTTATTTGATTCTAAAAAAATAATTTAATTCTAAAAATATGTCAAGTGAAAATGTTCCACAAATTCCTGTAAACCACTTAACAAGTAATTCTATTTTTAAAAATAAATTTTAATGTGCATATTTCAAAACATAAAAGGACTTCAAAATGATTTATTTTCTAATAGTTACATCAACCAAGATAAATAAGATGTTATTTTTTCGACTAAGCATATAGTTTTGACAAATTTATTAGAAAATTCGAAGATATTCAAGAGAAGTAGCTAAAAAGAAATTTTCGAATATGAATATTCATTGATAATAAGATCACAACTTACACGTATAGTGTACGTGTGTGATTTGCGAATAAAACACAATTTTCGAACATCAGAATAAAACAAGAGAGAACACTTCTCACAGATACTTTGTGTGTGTTTTTTCGAATATCACAAACTAGTTATGCTCAGCAAACTCACTTACACATGCTTATACTATTCCATTCGAACTTCAGGATTGTATAAACAAAAAAAACACACACAAAAAAAAATAAAATAAATGGCTGCCCTTAAGTTTGCCTCAGAGCAAAAGAGATAGCTTATGGTTGGACTAGTGTTATTGGTCATTATAGTCTATCCTTGTTTAACCTGATAACGGTATATTGTTTTTTATTCATTGGTAAAAAATAAGACTAATGTTTATTCTCTCTTTCTAATGGGCGAATTAAAAAATAATAAATTTATAAAAACAAAAAGCTTAATGTATATTTAATAGGGAGCTCTTGTGTGATTGTATGTGTGCGATGGTGGTGTCTGTTTGTTGTTGTTGTTGTTTTGTTAGTTTTTTATTATTGATGCTCTGATATTTTTGATTTGAATTATAACCAAGTAGTCAAAGTGAAACATTGGCGCTTTGAGCACGTATACGCGGGTAAAAAAACACGCCAACAACAATAAAACAAAGAAAAACAATAAATTTCAATAAAACAAAAACAAACCGCAACTAAACAAATTTAGTAATAATAATAATTTTTATAAAACAAAAGGAAGATTTATTGACAAAACACTCTTTAAATATTGTGTTGACAAATTCCGAAAAACAAACAAACGGTGCAATATTTATAGTGAAAATAAATTTAGTTTTGTGATAATTTTGTGAATAAAAAAAAAAAATTAATTGTAGAAACACTCAAACCGTCATTATTACCACAATAATCATTATCGTGTTGATAAATGGTTAGCAAAGTGTTTTAGTGGCTTATTGATGGCGATTAAACTGAAATTTTCTCGCTGATGAATGATCATAAATTTACCATGAAATTTGTGAAAATGATTTATATGCAAAACAAATAATAAAATTTTGAAAAATTCAACTAAAAAAGAAAACTAAAAGTTTTGAAATAAAATAAATTTATAACAATTTCCCCCCCAAAAAAAAAAACAAGTGCAATAAGTAATACACAAAAATTTGTAATAAAAATTTTACCAAACAGGTAAAAGGGAGTACATGTAATTTTGTTAATGTGTAGTGAACTTGAACCGGATAAACAATACAGTCTCATAAAAGTCAAGGATTATGGAAACAAAAGACATTTAAACTAAATCAAGTGCAAATGTTAGTGATTTTGAAAAAAGGGATAATTTTTAAAAATCATTATTGGCGATTAACTTTGAAATACACACAAAAGATGTATGTGGTTATAAGAGTAGAGTTCAAAAATACACCTTCTCAATAATTGTAACAATAGTAATTATAACAAAAAGTGTAAAACTTGTCAACATTGTTATTATTTGACAAAATTTATGAGTTTAATACTCAACTAAACAACACCAACAGCATTACATACTTACAAATACCAATAAACTTTACACACAAACACACACCCATACACACCTAAACAATCACCCCGAAATCAAATTGTAACAGGAAAACTCTTTTTAACTCTAGGATATGGAAGAACCACTAAAAGGCTAGTTTAACTTAAAAACTCTATGCTACAATTGCTAACATCGTGCTATAATCATAGACTCAGAGATACCAAGCCACCAACCATCCAGCCTTAAAACATCATCTGTTTGTTCGTTTTTGTTCGTCTGCTTCAATATCATCATACTCTTACAAAAAAAAAAAAAAAAAAAACCTAACGTCGGCAATTTTATCTTTAGAAAATGATCACCGGTTTTCGTTAGAGTATTTTTTCTATTCTGTTTTGTGTACCACAATTTCTCATTCGATTATAACCACTGGCAAATGCACATTCACAATTCATTCTTCTAGTAGTTGGAAAATACTGGAAATACTGAAAAAACATATAAAATAATAAATTTGATATCAAATGTTCTCTATCAATGTGTAGAAGAATGAAAATTACAACCTGCCGTCGTTAAAACAGCAGAAGCATAATTTGATTTATGACTATCCCCCGTTTAAATGTGTGTGTGTTATATTAACAGTAGATATTGCAACAACAATAAAACCATATAAAAATGTTATAAAATCAAATAACTAATTCAAAGTGTTTAAATAATAATATTTTTTAATATATGGTTTTTATATTAAAACGATTTAGAGTGAAAAAAAAAGTTAATAAACATTCCGTAAGCAAAATTATTGTGAAAAATATTAAAATTATTTGAAAACATTTGCAGTTTTTTGGATATTATTGTTAACAAACGGATTAAAATATTTGGTGAGTAAAATATTTTTATAATAGTGAAATTAAAAGACAAAAAAATAAAAAAATTTGCATATATTCCGCCAGTTATATTTTAACTATCGGTTTAATATAACTTTTTAAGCAGTGTTGCCCTTTTATGTGTAATTTTACACAAAATATGTTTAATTGTATGCGTAAATTTTTAATATCCCGACGAAAAAAGTTCCGATATAATCGTATATGACTACACTGATAATATCCATGAGTAAAAATACAAAAAAATGTCAAAATAACCAACAATTTTGTAAAATAAATGAAAAGAATGGAGCAAAATTTATGATTAATAGGTTTTTTGTTAAAGTTCTGCCTATTATGGATGCTCTAGCTTTTCTAAAACTTTGGGTTCTGATGAGATCTTTAGCCAGATCGAAATACTAGTATCAACCTAGCTAATATGTTTGATTTGCTTTATTTTTGTAAATATACGGAGGTTGAAAGCTCTTTATAAATTGAAAATAACATAAAAATAATCTCGACGTATATGAAAAGAAAAAACTAATAAAACTGAAAGTTTGTTCATTTTACAAAAGATTTCGTTGTTTTGACATTTTTTTCGTATTTTTAGCATGGATTATTATGAGTGTATATATAGTATAACATATATAACTAAACATTACATATCATCTGATCCGCAAACTGGCACACATAAGCTGATCTCATTATATCTCATGGGATCTAATCTCATATAGTTGGATCCAAAAAATTGGCCTATCAGCTAAGATCAAATTATATATAATTCGATACAATTTTATCTAATAAGTTTTTTAATTAAACATTTTAAATGCTTTAGAGATCAGTACTTTATATATTAATCCAATTAAGTATTACTTGTAATTCATTTATAAAACTTATAAATATTAATGTCCGACCGAACAGTTCGTTCAAAAAACTAGCATATTTTATAAATGATTTCAAAGTTTTGCTTTTATTAATTTTGGATTTCAATGAAATTGTTTACAAAATCATATTCATTGGCTAATTGCAATGCATTATTAAGACATTCATGAAGAGTTTCATTAATTCGAGCAAACTTCTTGATGTTGAAAAATTTTATGAAGCTGTTTCATAAATTCTATAAACTCTTCATTGGTTTAATTAAAATTTTCATTAATCATACAAACACTTCATAAACATTGACTTTAATGAAAACCATTGATGAGAACCAGTGACAATTTTATTAAAACTAGTGAAAATAATTTTTTCATAAACATTCAACATAATTTAACTTAAATATAACTAAAATTTTGTTAATATGATAGTTTTCTTTGCTGCTCTCTGTCCATTAATATTCAGTAACATTTTTTGCAGTGTAAATTGTTGTTTTCAATTAACTAAAATTCAACACAAAATTTCAACAAAATTTTGTTTATTGAATAGTTTAATTTTTTAATATTTACAAAAAAAAATCTGGTAATTTCTGCAGTTTTTTCTCTTATTTTCAAAGGTTTGTTTCTATGAGTGGACAATAATAGCTTTTGAATGAATGGTAGGATGTTTGTTTGTCCTATCAAAATACTTTATAACAACAAGCAAATATATCGGTTGCTATTCTGTTTTCCCAGTGTTTGCCCAATTTCTGAGTTATAAGAAAATGGGCTTTAATTTCTTACCTCGTTTTCAATTTACTAAACTTAATGTTAAGGCTTTTGCAGTAAACCACTTAAACGGGTTGCTAAGTTTTTGAAAATCTCACACTGAGAAAATTTTCAGCATGATATCAATGAAGTTCTGCATTGGTTCTACGAAGTGTCACTGGAACTCATCCATTGAAAATTTACGTTAAATTAATGCAGTTTTTTATAAAATGTTATTAAAAAATTTATTTTATTTATTTAAAATTTCATACGCCTAATGATAAAGTTTCGTTAAAAATAGTTTCATAAAAATTAACAAGCTTCTTCATAAAGTTTAAGACATTTTTTATGCAATTTGTAACGAAAACTTCATTAGTTTAGTGATTAAAACTCGTCTAAGTAAATTCTCTCGGTGCATTAAACAGCCTTATTCTCTTAACTGAATCGTTAGTTTTAAAAAATCCATCAAAAAATATCACAAAAAAAAAACAATCACTTTTGAACAAATATGTAGTTCAAAATTTAAATGTGATGTCTCAAATGAAAGATAAAATTCTATGCTATGAAAAGCTTCAAATATCAAAGTACACAGAGAGAATTTTCTTAGATGAATTCTACTGAATTTGTTCACTAAACTACTGAAGTTTTATTCACAAAGTGAATGAAAAATGTATTCAACTGAATGGGAAAGCTTCTTAAATTAAATAAAAACAATTTTAATAAAACTTTCATTTGACGTTTGAAATTTTTAATAAAAAAATTAAAGTTTCTATAAAATTGTGCGAAAAACAGCATTAATTTTATGAAAAGAGTCATTGTACGAGTTCCTGTGATACCTCATAGATCTAATGCAAATTTCATTCGTATCATGCAGATAATTCTCACAGTATTATTATTTTTCTGAAGTGGTTAACTATCTTTAGGTTTTTGCTTTTTATTGATTTTATTTCGTTTCACATTTCAATAGTTTGAACTTTTTTCAATATTTTTTTTCAAGCCCATTCGTTATACATATCTAAATATTCATTATATTGTATTATTATTATTCGTTATATTATATCGAATTATTCGTATTTTTGTACTAAATCGACTGCACATTTTAAAATTTTTTCAAATGCTGATTTTATTGAAAAAAAAACGCAATTGGGGGTGTAGTCCTAAATTAAAAGTCTCGCCAACAAACAATCCTGTTTTCATTGCAATTTGTTTCATTTTTTTTTTTTTTGTTAAGTTTTTCATATTTTGTAACAAGTGTTCGTTATGTCCAATATAAATTTTCAGAAAAATTCATTACATAAGGTAGTCAATGCAAACAATTTTCTCATCGCTTTTTCGTTAAACCGGGCTTTGACTGAACTGAGAAAATTTTGGCGAAAAATTTACAGAAATAAAAAGGTTGCAATTTGTTAAACAAACTCGTTGTGTGATATTTAACTTGCACTACATTTATTTTAATTGATTGTTTTTCCAAACAACATATTGAAAATCGAACCCATTTTCGATTTACAGATTTGATTGTTCAAGTTTTGGTTATACATAAAAGCTGTATAGCTTTTGTGAGCTGTATCGCGAAAATAAATTTCGTAAACTATTAAATTTGAAGCCTATTTTTTTATTATTGTGGTTTATCGGCTGTTTTTTCGTTTTGTAAAGTCAGCAAAACATTTTGCTGAGTCAGCAAAATTTTAGTCAGGAGGATGCTTGAAAAAAACCTTTTCTGAAAATTAGCCAGCTAATATTTAGCAACAATATTAGTAGATTCAGCAAAACTTTTGCTAACACTTAGTTGATTCAAAATTAAAAAATCCTAGCTTAAAGTTAATAGAATTTTTGGTGAATATTAGTCGACTGAAAAAACTCAAAAAATTTGTAGAAAAATTATAGGTAATTGAAAAATTTTAAAAAAAATTTTGTTATTCTTTTAAAAATAATTTACATTACGTTACAAAATATAAAGTATAAACATACTCAAGCATTGACGGCATGTATTAATTTGATATCTGAAAATATATAGAAATAATTATGTATAACATAAACAAAATTATCTTTCAACTACTTACATCAATGGTTGTCTAAATGATGGCGTCTTTCTAGAAACGAAACAAAAAGAAATAACAAAATATCAAATATATAACCTTTTTTAGCAATAAGAAAAAGCAAACATCAAAATTAACTGCGTGTGTGTAATTGTCTTTCGCTTGAGTCTGTCTACCTGAACGTATATTTGTTTGCAATTTGACCACACTACATTAATTGTCAATATAATCATTTAGTTTACAAATACACATTAAATATTTATTAAATTTAAATATTTTATTTTGTCTTTAATTGTATCAAGTAACAATTACTTTGACAAACCAGTGACAGCATAAAGTTTAAGTTTTTTTAATCCGCAATTTATATGTAGACGATACACATAGTTGGCGTCCTTTTGTTTTATTATGTATGAAAAACAGATTCAAAAATTGTCTATTTCGTTCTTCGTTTATCTTTCAATCTTGTTGTCGTCCACACTTTTAATGTTCTCATCAGCACATTTTTTTTAACAAAACAAATTAGTAAAACATTAGTAAAACAGTAGTTAAAAAAAGATAACTGCATAATAAGTAAAACTAAAATTTTAGCTGAAGACACAATTTCAGCAAGAAATTTTGCTGAAAAATAGTATACTTGATTTACAAAACGTTTTACTAACCTTTCTACTAATTGATTTTTTTGAGTGTACTGAAACTTATTTAACAAAATTAATATAAAGAGTGAACAAATCTAAATAATGATGACATGTCTATAGCAGAAGTTTTTTTTATGTCGTTTTTGTATTATATACAGACAAACTACATTTTTTTGACAGTTTAAATAAATGTAGGCCGGCACTTATTGTACATGGCTGAAATTTGTTGTTTGTGACGTGAAGAAAACTGACTTGAACTGACACAAACTCACTACATAGTTACAAAAAGTATGAAAATACAGCGGATTTCGGTTATAACGAACACCAGTTACAACGAAAATGAACGAAATTTCTGTTGCTTTTCATCATTTTATTTAAAAATTTACTTAAAATTGCATGAAACTAAATTTATTAAAAACTGCATGAAATGTTATTCACTAGAAGATTTCTTTTAGAATTTCAAATAAAACTTTTTGAATTAGGAGAATTTCAGAAAAAATACTGAAATTTTAATAATTTTTTGGAAAATGTTTACCCTGCTTTTAGCGAACTTTGCTTATAACGAACTAAATCGCCAGGTCCCGGCGAGTTCGTTATAACCGTACTCCACTCTATATGAATATGTATATATTTATTAAAACGCCATCTTAAGGTTTAAATGAAATGTTTGCGTGTTAGTTTCCTTGTTTTTTGGTTGTTGTACTCCAAAAAAAAAATAAAAATAAAAATAGGACCCTGCAGTAAAAGGCATATTTTTGATTTATAAAGTTAAAATTTGAAATCATGAAACCTTTTTTTTTTGTATAACATTTGGCTTCGTTTTTTTTTTTTTGTCCCTTAGTAAATATACGAAAAATATAAATTATATTCTTGTTTTTGTTCTTTTTATTATAGAAATATTAAAATTATGAATTTAAACAATTTAGATGAAAGGTTGTACAAAAGACATGATATATTTGTTATTAAATATAGAACAACAACAACAATACGTTGTAATAAATAGAGCGAATATATTTCATTTAAAAATCTTGTACAATACCCAGGTAGAAATTTGGGATGGTACAAAAAACGAAGAGTTTTCAAAACGTTTGTTTTTGATGGTACTAAAATAAAAGCGTTTCCAAAGCAATAATTGCAAATAATACGAAAAAAAGCATTTAAAAAACATTATTTTGGATTGCTATTCGAACGTTCGGACAAAGTATTTTAGGAATACTTTTTATACAAAACTTACAAATATTTGTGAAATAAAAACACTGTAAAAACATTGGTTCAAAGCGTTTTTCCAACGTTTGTAAAAAGTACTTAAGAAGTTCTTATCGTACAAAATTTACAACGGTTTATAAAATAAAACCAATGTAAAACCATTGAGTTAAAGCGTTTTTCTAACATTTGCCAATAGTACTTTAGAAATACTTTTTTTTTGCGATTGCAGCTGTTCTCTCTGTTATAATGTCAAACGAGTTGCAACAACAGTTTAGTGGATGCGGAAAGCCAAATAAGGGTGTAGGCAAAGAAAATTTCAGTTCAACCCAAGTATATGAAGAATTAAAGGGTAATAAGTACATAACTTGTGAAAAAAGTATTTTTTTACAACATTTATTTTCTACAGATTTTTTATTACATCAGTTTGAAACTGAAACACCATCCAAAATTTTGACACAGACAAGCCGCTGGTTGGCGACTGCTAAGTACAGAAACTGCTCAAAACAATCTATTTTCAATCAAATTTTTCTTTCGAGCGTTTTGACAATGTTCAAAATTACAACCCTCAAAGCGGTTATCATTTGGGTCGTTTTCATAACGCTTAATAACTGTAAGCCAAAATGTTCTGCAAATACTTATTTAACGATTGAAAAAGCATTTCAAAAATTTTGTTTTGCAATGTTTTGAGAACGTTATAAAATACCATCCTCAGACCGTAAATTTGGGTTATCATTTTGCACATTCTCAAAACGCTTTAAATTTGTAATTTGGTATGTTCTGAAAACGCTTGTACCATCATGAAAAATGCTTTTAAAACGTTTTAAAGATTGTATTTTTCTACCTGGGTATATTTCACAGCTATGGCTTATATTCTATAAGGGCTATCTACAAATAAACAACTGGCCACAGCCAGAGAAAACAGGAATAACTTTCAAATAAATATAACAATTTCATTAATATTTATGAAATATTTCATAAAAACAAGAATTATAATGACTAACCATATCATGGTCTTTATGAAATCTTTACACTGATAATAATCCATGAGTAAAATAACGAAAAAATGTCAAAATAACCAATTTTTTTTGTAAAATAAAGGAATATTTGTACATTTTACGGAATTTTTTGTAATTTTGACAATAATTTCGTATTTTCATGCATGGATTATAATGAGTGTACTAATACAAAATATCCTTCATATATAACGTATGCGGAATACAATTGCAATACATTTGCGTAGCTGATTACAAAAAAAATAATTATGCTATCAAAAGATTTACTTTAGTTTCGGATAACCACATGTGCCCTCATGTTACTGCATCAATTTATGAAAATCAAGCATATCTTTTTTTCTTAAATGGCAAAAAAAAACAACTTCAAAAAAAATTTATAATTTTTTTGATAATCAATCTTATTGGAAGACATCGAAAACAGTTTATCTGTTTGTTGAACAGCGATAAAGTTAATGTGTAGTATATTGAATAGTGGATATCTAAGTAACTAGAACTAGAAAGTACTAAGAGTATTTCTTGCTAAGGTAAAAAGTGCAATTTCACCGATTTCATCGATTTATCCATGAGATCCTAGCTTAAAAAAAGTGATTGCTGGATAAATCGCTAACGCGTATAGGCAGCTTGGCGGAAAAGCATTTAAAATGTTCCCTAAAAATATCGAGCTGTTTCTAAGACGTAATAAGTAACCTGAAATCTTAAAGTTACAAATTTGGTCAAAATTGGTCAAAATTAGTTAAAACCGCCATTATTTGCAACATGAACGATTAGTCCATATGTAATTTTAGATGTCAATATATGGCAGTTAAAGCACTTCTTCGAGGAAGATAACTTTAGTAATAAAAAAATTAAAAATTTGGACCAAACTAATATTCAAATATCCAAAAATCTAATCAACAATTTTGAAAAAAGCTCAAAAAAATCCCAACATAGAAATTTTCAATAGCTATGGACTGCCACAAAATTGGATAAATTTTTTTTACATTAAATTAAAGTAGCGCATAGTTTTTGAAAAAGTAGAGTTTTTTTAGACAAAAATAACTAGAGCATTTTCCGTTTTGTTGCAATTTCATTCCGCAAACGTTGCATAAATATGATGAAATTCATTTAGTTTTTTATGAAATATTTCATAAATACTATGAATCGTAACATTGGACGGAAATCTATGAAACATTTCATAAATATGCAGAAGCTTTTTCTTTGAGTACAGGATAGCTAAAACCGCTTAATTCGCGCATTATGAATATTAGTTGGTTTTTGCGATTTTATAGAAGATATTGGCTACGAATATTTACTATCCTTATTTGCAGATACCCCTTTTATTATTGATAATATTTCTTTAAAAACTGTATTTAAATGAGAATATACACTGCGTTGTAAAACTATAATTACACTTTAATTTCACTAAATTTCGTAAGTTTAAAAAAAGGTATAAATGTAAAACAAATGGAAAATAAATAATATTTAATAAAAAGAACAATTAATTTATTTTTTATTTTTTTATTTAAAACGGAATAACAAAATTAATTAGTGTTTCATAACTATAAATACACTTATCTTTAATACACCAAAATTTACAAAAATTAAAAAAAAAAATTTAAAGCTGCAGTGTTAATAATGAGTGAGGAATACTTTTTTTTAATCCACTCGAAAATTCGATCAGTCATACAGTCTAAAATATTTATTCGAAGTTCTTCCGTTATAGATCCCCACGCATCAATAACTGCCTCCTTTAGATGAAAATAGCTTTCATATTGACGGTTTTCTAAGTAAACACGACGGGTTAATACTTCCCAAATATTCTCAAGGTGGCTTTGATCCGGCGAACATGGGGTACGTTCCAATACTCTTATATATTTTGAGGATAGCCATTCCACGACTTACATGTACTGAGGAAATGTCTTGTTTGAAAATGAATAATGTACTCAGAAGTATGCATTCTGGTGCTTGGAAATGCGAAATCAAACATACCGTCGAAGCAAAAAGCGCCCCAAACCATTAAGAATCGGCCTCCGAAATTTCTTTTTGAGAAATATCTTGGTGCCTTACGTAGGTATCTAGAATAGCTGGTAAAACCATCGGAAACATTAAAATTTAACAGTTATATTAGTTTTTGTTTTTATATACATCGTGATTATTTTTATGTTATTTTCAATTTATAACGAGCTTTCAACCTCCGTATATTTACAATTTTTCTTTCTTTTACTTTCTTAACTTTTTCTCATCAGAAAAAATCACCTTTAAAGGAAATGTATGTTTAAGTAGTCCTACCAACAACAGTGACTTACCTTTTTCCAGCTGGTTTATAAATTCCTTTTAGCGAATTCAAGTCGAGCAGTTTTGTGTCGATGTAATAACCTTGGCACATACATCAGCTTTTGGCGAGTAATTTCCTGGGAATCCTTTAAGAACCTACTTATGATTGACTTGGACTCATTTGCCTGACATTCATCAATTATCTGATTGAGAATATTTGTTGAGTTGCTAGTACAGATGATTATTTGACGCCGGTCCCGATAAGGAAGCTTTTTTCGGGCCACCTGTTTTATTTTTACCATAAGCACTTGGATTATTTGCAATATTTGTGACAACCACATGTGAACGGTTTATGTTTCCAGCAATTTTCTGAAAACTTAAGCCACTTTTTAAATAGGCTGAAATTTGCTCTTATTTTAAATCACATAGATATGAACCACACGGCATTTCATGTAAATTGATTAAAATTGCATAAAAAACAAAAATAATTCTTTAATTTTTCTTTTGCTTACCGTTATATGTAATTATGAACTAATATCAAAATATTATCTCACACTTTTTCTCTTATATCAGTTAAGTAATCTCTTAGAAATAATCTGTAAAAATAGCAGAAAACGCTACTAAAAATTAGTTAAAAATTACGTTGCAGTAAAAACTGCTAAAATTAGCTCTTTTTTTTGCTAAATAATAATAAAATAAGAACAGCAAAAATAAAACTGTTAACTTTACAAAATTTTAGTAGGATTCGAGTTGAATTTTAGTTAATTGAAAATAGCAATTTACTCTGCTAAAATTAGCAAAAACTTTTACTAAACATTTGTAGTCTAAAAACAGAAAACAAGAACTATAATATCAACAACAATTTTGCTTTATTCACCTTTAATTTAGTAGATTGAAAATGACAGTATTTTTTGTTAAAACGACAGTATTTTTTGCTAAAATTAACGTAAATTTTTGTAAATTGTTGATTTCAGAAGGGCAGATTTTTATTCGCATAAAAAAAGTCTAGAAAAAATTTCTCATTTTCTATGATTTTTATTTTTGCATAATAATATTTGATATTTTTTTGCTGGGTTTAGCAGATTAATTTGTTACTTTCAATGAACTAAAACTAACCTCAAATACAACTAAAAGTTCGTAGATTTAACAGGTTTAATTTTGCTATTCTTATCTTACTAGTATTTAGTTAAAAATCTGCTAATTTTAGCAGTTTTGTTGCAATGTCTTTTTTAAACAAATTTTTAGTAGATTTAGCATTTCTTTATACCAATATTTATCGGATCAGTTGATATCAGAAGTAATTTGGTTTTGTCATTACTCGCGTTAATTATGTACGTAAGACCGTATGTTGTATATTGGCTTATTGGGCTGTGGGATCGTCATTGTCATTAGTGAATAAGATAGGTAAAAATATTGAAAAGCCAGATATTCTGGCTGTTCTGAGCACTATAATTCAGTGTGATGTCCTTTGGAATAAGCACGTATTTAAATTTTAATACCACATATATCCGACCGAAGATGGAATACAACTCCCGTATAAGGGCGGGAGCTTCAAAGTCTATTTTGCAGCTGCTAGACCATGGTCAAAGAAAGCATCGACGTTTATTAATTACAGTAGGTTACCCAGCTCTATTGACTCATTGGAGCATCTTGGGAATGTGTGCTTTGTGACACTGTTCTATAGGTATTAAAATGGGAAGTGTTCTACTAAGATAATTGAACTTATTTTCAGATTTCGAGTTTATTCGAAAAACTCGCTGTCTAGTAGAGCACATCCGCACTTAGTAGATTTTCCAAAACAGAAAGACATGTTACTTACAATTTAAATCAAATATTCACAAACACTCCAACTTTAGTCCCTTCTATAATATATTTTCCTAATTTACTCCATTATCAGGGGACATTCCCGGAGTATTGGTCTATCGTCAAAAAACTGGATAAAAATTCAAATACGGATGAATAATTGTTCTTTAGGTAAAATTAGATAACTAATAAACAGGGTAGCGATTTTCGTGCACAAAAAACTCGAAAATTTGGGCTTAAAATATGCAATAAAAAATCCAAAAATGCACTAAAAACCAAAGAAATAAGCACTTAAAATCAAACAATATATACTAACAATCAAAAAATATGTACTTTAAGTTTGTTGATTTTTAAAAGTCTATTTATTACTTGAGAGCGTTGGTTTAAAAATGAAATCCAATACAAATTTTTAACAAATTACAACGCGATGATATGTTGTTGTTTTTTTTTTAATTAAATATTAATTTTAACTTTCACAAAATATGCAATTAAATTCAAAATATGCAACAAAAAATGCTTTAAAATATGCTTTTATAGCAAAATATGCAAATAAATGCATTTATAACTAAATATGCAAAACTATGCAAAAACAAATCGATGTCATTTTATTGCAAATTCTTTGATTCGGAAAAGTGTTGGTCATAATCGATTTTGGGCTACTGACTACAAACATAAATTTTTTTCTTGAAAATCGTTGCCCTGCTAATAACTTTAGCTAAATAACTAGTGTTAGCGATAACAACAGAAAAATTTAGCTCAACTGAATTGGAAGTCGTTTCACCCTCAAACCAGCCGAAGCTCTTCAGGCTATATGGCCCGAAATATGCTTAGAGTGAATCTTAAAAAACTAATCAAATAAACCTACACTTTTTCTGCTTTTACTTATACAACGATTTTCGTTTTCGAAAAACGCGAAATTGAGCGGAAACTCAACTTAACGCTAATATATATTGATCTAACTTGAAGCCTGTTATACTACTACTACTAAATATAATCTTTTCGCCAAACTTCATAAATATTCGTCTATACGTTTTCAAGTTAAGACGATGTCCTTTAGACGTAAAAGCTTCTGTTTCAATCTTAACTTGCGTTTATTATCAACGATTTCTAGTAATCATAACTATGTTTTTATGATTTTTGAAAATTGTGTTTATTACGCAATATTTATTTTTTAAAATTTTTAAAAATTTTAACAATTTCTCGTTTCCAAACTTACACTGCACACAAAAAATGATTTCACAAAATAAAGGGTCCACCATCTAACGTTTTTTTCCAACTAGTGTTTATTTCGTGAATGGTAACACTTAGCTCATGTCTGATTTGACAGATAATTAGTTTTATCCTTCCGCTGAACGAATATGGTTGTGTATACGCTTGAACAACGCTGATAAATCTTGCGATATTACTTTGAAAATCATGCCATTTTTCTTCGAAAATGAGCAAGGAGTGGCCGTTACAGTCAATGGCGATCGTTATCGGGCCATGTTGAACGAATTTTTGTTCACAAAAATTGAAGAGGAGGATATTGGCAACATTTGGTTTCAACAGGACGGCGCTACGTGCCACACAACCGAAGCTACACTCGATGTTTTGAGCCCTGTTTTTGAAGATCGCATTATCAGCCGCAGAGCTGATGTCGTTTTGCCACCTCGGAGCTGCGATTTGACACCGTTGGACTATTATTTGTGGGGTGCCGCCAACAAGCCAGAGACAATTGACGCTTAAAAGGACAATATTCGTGAAGCCATTGGTGAAATACAGCTGCACACAATCGATAATGTGCTTAAAAATTGGACCGATCGTGTAGGCTACTGCATGGCCAGCCGAGGCAGCCATTTGAATGAAATTATTTTCCATTATTAACCGGAAGGATTGTACTTCCAAATAAAAAACAAATTTGAGAAAATATTAAGTAGTTTTTTTTTATAGCATTTCAAAAAAAAAAAGTTATTTGGCGGACTCTTTATTTTATAAATTTAGTTTTTTATTTAAATAGCTAAATATCAGATTCTAAAACACTCATTTGGTGCATTTATGGCCAAATTGAAATACTCCGCCTGTATGCGGGCTTGCCGGTTAGAGGTTTACCTGACTTTGTTGATAGCCGCTGTATAGCTGAGGTGTTCGCATTAAAAAAATCATGAAGTAAATAAATAAATAAAAACCGCAGTTATTCCCTATTGAATATAAGTCCTTGATATATTGAATTTAGATCCATCTGCATTTAACAGATGGTTCTAGGTTCGATACACGGTTGACAATACGGAAAATAAATCTTAAATTAAATTAATTTAATTAAATTTAATTAATTTAAATTAAATTAAATAGACGATAATTTGCTTACTTATCGTATGGAAGTGGCGCCTAACGAGCAACTGCCAAACCACGAATTGGATAGCAAATTGAGCTTTTGGCTCTAAAAACTAACGCTAAAATTTGTGCTTTTTCATATTTATTTAAAACTGCTCAAGATTTATAACAAAAATCGAGTTTTGTAACATTAATTTTAAACAATAATTGCTTTAAGAACAATTTTAAACTAATTTGTATGTGAATTATAAAAAAATATAATTTTATGTAAAAAAAAAAAACGTTGAAACCATGTAAAATTGTATCAATATAAACGTTTTACTGAAATGGCGTTAAACGCGTTAACTAAAAAACCCCCGACCTAACAGAAACTATTACGAGTTTTAGGTCGTACATGGGCTCAAAATCTAGCACGAAAAGCGCAAAAGTGACATCGTTGGCAATCGTATTTAGCAACCAAATTTATATTTAAACTATGACTAGTCTAAACATAACGTGCTTACTATGAACTAAGAAACCGGAAAACAAATATTTATTTATCAAAATTTAATCAGCTAAAAAAAATTTAAATACAAATAAATTAGTAAAAGAAACCACCTCCAAATTTAATAAAACAATCGAAATAATGAAAGCAAAATAAAAATATACGAAATAATAAAAAAAAAAAAAAATTGCGTGTCTCTTATCAAACCAAAAGAATTTTCACTTCATTAAAATGAATGCAACCATGTTTTTTTAATCCCTCTCATTTGTTGGATATTTTTTTTTTTTTGTATTGTTATTAATTAAGATCCATACAAAATAAAAAAAAAAATATATAATAACGGGGACATTCCAAAAAATTTCGATTCGATTTTAGTCATTTTTTGGAATGTGTTTGGATGTGTTTCAATTTTATTGAAAGTTTGCAAATTGGTATTCATCGTTTCAATGATATATGCGCTGTATAAAGTTTTTCGAAATTCGGTGTATTTCGCGTTCTATCGCATATCTAAGTTCGACATTTTAAGCAAAACTAAAAAATAACTAATGTTTAAGCTACTCTAACTTTTTGGGTTTTTAACCGATTTTTAAAGATTGTATCTCATATGAAAGATTGGATCTTCTAGTTTTGGATACTTGTTACAAAATTATACAGTCTTTTTCCAGAAAGATTGCAAAAATTCAAAAACTCTGTCTTCATTTTAAAAACTACACTCACAAGAAATTGTCCATAAAAGTTCAACAGTTATTTAAAAAGTTAATCGGTAAAGTTGTTTCAATAGAATAAACAGTTAAATTACCAAAGAAATATTTTTTAACTTTGTGTCTGTTATTCAACCAAAAAACGGACTTTCGTTAATAGTTAAAATATTCAGTTATATTGAGTATTGAAATAAACGAAAATAATCTGTTGTTTTTACCGATTTTGACAATTAATTTTTCTACAGTTGAAAATAAACTAAAAAGTACAATTGTTTTAAGCGAAAAGTATGTAGTCCTTTTTTAACTGATTTTCAATTAATTTAATGTGTATATTCAGTAGTCTTTACGGAAAAATTATTGTGAGTGTACATCTTCGATTTTGCTTAAACTATTTGCGGGGATAAAAATTATTGTCTTGTACACTCATAATAATTAATGCATAAAAATACGTAAAAATTTTCGTTTATTTTGTAAAAAATTTTGTTATTTTGAAATTTTTTTGTAATTTTAAGCATGGATTATTATCAGTGTATAAGATTTAATAACTGGGTTCTTAATGGGGTCAAAAGATAGTTAGAATTAAGTAAAAATTCTAATATTAAAATAAAATTTTATTTTCCGAATCTGTACTCAGAACTCTTCCAAGTTATCAAGTTTTTGTGATATAGTTAAGTACTAACAGTGCAACACGATTTTCTGTCGTATTTGGGACTTTACTACACCCCGAATAAATTTTCTTATATAAAACACGTTACGTTTTAATTTTAAAACGCTTTTTGAATTTCCTTGATACTTTCATGTATTGAACACGAACTATAAACTTAAAGTAATATTTAAAATATTTTTTTTGAAAATCTATATTTAGACACATTACTTTGTAATTTATTGTAAGCACTAGGGTAAGCTCGAAGCACGACAATTCATTAACATTTTAAGCAACCCATTATTATATAAGTCGATAGCTCAGCTCAGTTGGTTGAGATCTCGCCTAACAACCAGAGACCCCAAGTTCGAATCTCAGAGCGAACACAAATATTTGTAATAATTTTGTTTCATAAATTTTTTAAGAACATCTATTTATAGACACATTACTTTTCCGAACCTGGTGACAATATATGTAGCCAGTTACTTTACCCACTACTAGGTAATGAGTTCACATATTACTTTTAGGCTCATCGCCTGTAAAATTCATCAGTGATGTAAGGTGTATTGTAATGCGTGGAGCTCTATGGATATTTGGTAATGTGTGGTTTTGCTGGGTTATATGAAACAAAATTACTTAATTTTAAACGATCGTTTGTTTTAAAAACAAATAGAGATATCTGATAGATTCAAAACGTATGTTAATAATTACGAGTAGTGGTTTAAGAAGCCGTAACGAGATCCAAGTATGAGAAGTTATTCGCGGAGTGGCAAAGCTCCGAATATAACGAAGAATCGTATTTATTGCATTTTTAGGTTGGAATGTTTCAAAAACTTGAATACCGGATCGTGAGTTTTGCGAAATTTAAAACTCGTGTATATTGCACAAAATTGAAAATATTACTTTTTCAAGAAACTTATATAAGAATATAAATATTTTTTCGAACCCATAGAGAACCAGCTCTGAATTTTGGATATCCCTGCAAAATGTTTAGGAAAAATCTAAGCTGTAGTTTTTAGAAGACCCAGACTTTCTTATGAGTTTAGATTTGTAAAAATCGGATAAAAATTTAAAAAGTTGGAGCAGTTTAAACATGAGATATTTCTCTCAGTTTTGATTAAAATACCGAACACTGAAGCGCTATTCAACGCGAACTGCACCGAATTTTTAGGAACATTAAATATCGATGTGTTTATTTTCAGCGATATCCATAGTTCCATATCCATAGCCCATATAGAAAATTTCTGGAATGTCTCAATGTTTAAAATTTGTATAAAAGAAGAACAAAATTAAATTAAAATAAACGGGAAAGTTAAAAAAAAACTAGAATAACTTGATTCCAATTAATATTATGGAAACAAAATCTTAAACAAAATGTTAAATTTAAAACTAGTGTTTTATACATTCATATATAATGGACGAACTAGTGGGCCGTACATGAGTAAGTTTTCGATTGAAATTTTAAAGTTTTCTTTAAGCCATTTCTGTTGGTTTTTTGTGTTTTTTTCTAATATGGCTGTAACAGTATTGACCAACAATGACTGTATTCTACGACCATGATTATGGCGTGTTAAACACTTTACATTATAAAGTCTGGAAAGAAAGACGACGTTTTATATGCCATTCATTCACATTGTAAACGAATATAAATTTGTTTCGAGTTTTTTTTTGTTTTTTTTTTTAAGAAAAGAAGTCATGCTGTGTTTTGCCTCAAGTAAAACGAATATTTGAAATGAATTAAAAACGTAATTTAGGTTTCATTAAAACAACAAAACTAACTATCTACTGGTTTTTTATGTGTACAAATATGTATATTTTAAGGTAAAATCCAAAACAAAGCTAAATATGAATTTAACCCTCAAACCGGCCTAAGCTTTTTTGCAATGACGTTCAATACCACTTGTCCGTTGCCTATTTTAGGTGATATGCGGCAAAATATGTTTAGAGCGAAGCTCAAAATACAATCCATAAACATGAATAAGTTTTGGCATAAATTATTCCTTTTTCCAAGATATAACTACAGACCAAATTACAATTTTTGTGCTTTTACTTAGGAAGATATGGCAATGATCGTTTTAGAAAAACTCGGAATTGGACGAAAAACCACCTTAACTCTTATTTATACTGATTAAACTTAAAAGCTTTGCGAATAATGCTAAATATAATATTTATAAAAATTTCATAAAAATACGCCTATACATTTTCAACTTAAGACGATGGATGCCCTTTACAGGTATTCTATTTAAATCCTGTATGTCCTTGGACCAAAATTAAATTTTTTTTTAGCTTCAATCCTACTTAGTGTTTAGTGTAAACGGTTTTAGTCAACATAAATATGTTATAAAGGTTTTTGAAAATTTCGTTCATTTGACAATATATATTTTTTGAAGTTTTAAGTTTGAAGTCAGAAGTTTGAAAAAAATGGCTTTTATGATAAGTGTCAACCTTATAAAATATGCGTTTTAAGTTTTAAGGCGCCACGTGATTAAGTAGTTTTTTTTGGAGACATCAAAAATAAACGATTTCAGTGAATTTGAAAACTGGAAAATTGGTCACCGTTATTTAATTCAATGTGTTCATTTGAAAAGGCTCAGTACAATCAATATTAAAGCAGAACTAGATTTTACTCTGGGGGAGTCTGCTCCTTCGTTTACGACTATAAAATATTGGGAGCCAGAGTTTAAAGGAGGTCGTATGAACTGACAAGACCAACACCATATGAATGGACCAATTGAGGTGTCCACTCCAGGAACGGTTAAGAAAATCCACAAAATGGTATTGGATGATCGTAGGCTGAAGATGCGTGAGCTGGCTGAAATGATAGGCATTTGAAAAAGGTGATATACATCGCATATTGATCAAAAATTTGGTAATGAGAAAGCTATGCGCAAGATGAGTACCGCAACTGCTCAAAATAGAACAAAAACAGCGACGTGAAGATATTTCAATAGAGTATTTGTCGATGTTTCAGCACAATATAGCCGAGTTTTAGCGTTGATACGTAACTATGGATGAGACATGGGTCCACCAATTTACACCTGAGACAAAGGAACACTCAAAGCAGTGGACTGGAATGAGAGAAAAGATATCCAAAGAAGACGAATACAGTTATATCTGCAGACAAGGTCATGGCGTCTGTCTCTTGGTATGCGCGCGGTATAGTTTTGAACAAAAAGCAAAAACAATCAACCGCGACTATTATGCTAACTTATTGCAGCGTTTAAGTGACGAAATTAAGAAAAAAAAAATGCCGCATTTGGCGAAAACGAAAGTGTTGTTTCTTCAAGACAATCCACCAGTTCACACATCCACTATTGCGATGGCCAAAACCAATGAATTAAAGTTTGAATTGCTTCATTAGGCACCTTATTCGCCAGATTTAGCTCCATCGGATTATTTTCTATGTTCAAGCTTTAAAAATGCCACCGAGCCATGATTGGCCAACAATTAAGAGGTGCAATCTGCGGTTGATGGCAATTTTAAAAAGCCAGACAGTTCTTACTATAAACAGGGTATCGAAGCTATTGAATATCGCTGGGAAATGTGTATCGAGTTAGAAGGAGATTATGTTGAGAAATTTACAAAAAATTTCCCAAATTTGTTGTGTTTTCTTTGCTAGGTCGGCTAATTTTGGGACCGCCCTAGTAGCTTAATTTCTTAAAACAAAACACTCATTTGACGCATTTAGGTGCACACAGAGAAATAAAGTGCCAGAATTTAGCAGAATTTTTCTCTGTGTGTGGACTTGCCGGTTAGAGGGTTAAGTTAGTTAACATAACTAGCGAAAGGTCTTATAATTTTAGCACCGCAAGAGCTCAATTTGAATACAAATATTTAGGTAGCCAAAATATACTATCTGAAAGTTATATGATGACCAGTTGGAAACTATTTCAAGGGGTTTTTTTTTTGTTGCAAATTTGAATGAAAATACCAAATAGACAATGCGCACCAAACAAAACCTCATTTTTACAGAAGAAGACTCAACCATACAATCCCATACATATGTGCGTAGCTTAACATGGTATTAACTAAATACAATATAAATATAGTACACATATTACGTCAAGACAGTTCTTTTAGAGTTTAAAATGGGTTTCTATTTTCCTTTTTAAAGGGATTAAAAAACACTTGATATAGGTTTAAGTTTGTCATAAGTGTATGCCTGCGAATTGTTACAGTTTTCACTTTCTTTATAAATTAAAAAAAAAAAAAAAAATACCCCGAAATTGTATGTGTGTGTCAAAACTATTGCATAATGTAGGTACAACAAATGTTTAACTAAATCCATATGAAGCGGTATATTTTCTTTCAAAAATGCCAAAAAAAAGAAGGATAAATATAGTCACTCTTTTTAAATTCAATTCCTGGGGTGATAATTGTCTAAGTAATAGGGGAAGGATACTAAAGAGGGAAAGAGTTCGTATCAGAAATGTTTGAGCAATTCGACATTTTGTCTAATAGTTCAGCTACATTTCGTCTAATAGTAGAAACAGTTAAATTCAAAATTAAGTTTTGTATGAAACGCAAAAATTCGCCGAACTAATGACTAAAATTTTCTCCGAATATAAACAATTTTATTCTCTGGGCGATGATCTCTCAAATTTGTCTGACATCTCTCTTTAACAAAATTTGGTTTGTCTTTCGGTACATTGTTTAGAAACACATATATAATTTACAGGTGAAAAAGAAAAAATAAAATAAATATTAAAAATTAAAACTAAAATTAAAACTAAAACACTGGTATTTACCCCGAGTAAAATCGTTTACATGGCATTATTTGTTATATGTGAATACATATATTTATGACTGTTTATATATAAAATGTGTTACTTCTAAATTTTTTAATACTATGCCACATATAATTACATCTTATTACATATCGACCAATAAATAGTCGTATATGACATATACATTTTTATATAGTTAATATAAGTATGCATGTATAATTAGATATAACACAAACCAAAATTATATATAACAACATATTTTGTAGCCTGTCCCGATTTTAAAAAAATTGAGAATTTCTTCACATACCCAAACGGTGGGTATTATTAAGCTGTTTATGAATAAAAACCAAAAATTTAAGGGTACGTACGATACTTATAGTTGCTAACCGCGGTCTTCCTAGTGTTTTTTAAACATTTTTGGACAAAGAAGAATTTAAAAGTTTGACAACGCTGAGCATATTATGGCAAAAACATTTATAAAATTTCCATAGATTACGCTATGGAAATTTTATAAATATATTTCCAAAAATATGTTCAGCAGTACCAAACTTGAGCCCAATTTGGACAAAAATCTAAAAAATACGAGTAGCGCACTATAAGTATTTTCGATTTTTTTTTTCCATAATCAACTGGATAATTCTCATCGTTTGAGCAGAAAATTGTACACTTTCGGGACACCCTAAAATGAATTAATCCTTAAAAAAGATGTATCCCGTTACTGTTTTGAAAACCCCAAGAATAGGATAGGATGATATATTTGGATGAAATTGTGTACATTTTCATACAATCATATACAAATTGTATTTAGATGTGTCAGTTTGCATAAAATCAAATACAATTATATCAGGTCAAAATCCGGATACAATAATACAATAGTATCAGCTTAGATATAAACTTATACAATTAGATACAAAACTGATACAATCTAATACAATTCTAACGGGCCATAATTCGGATAAAACTGCACTAATTACATTAGATCTAAACCCATACAAACATATATTGGCCCATATTTCGAATAAAATTTATTAAGATTACATCTAGCGTCACATAGAAATTGATATGACTACATAAAGCTCCATATCAATTTTTTTTTAATCGGGGCATGTTTTTATTTTGCAGCACATGCCTAAATTTCATTTAAATTGATACGAATCAGTAGAAAGTACCCACTATTTACGGTACTCTCCTTGTCAGTAAAATAAGTAAATTTTGTTATTACTTCTGACGTCATTACTACAATATTATCGCATTTAACTCTTTTTTTACTTAACTTTCGTTAATTTTATTTTAATTTCACCTGATTTTTAAAATTTTTATATTTCACAAATAAGTTCATAAAAAAGTAAAAATGTGTTTCAGTAAGTATTGTTAACCTTATGCAGCGAAAAAGGAAGTATTATGTACTTTATTTACAACATTGTGAAAATTTTAAGATTATAAGTTTTTTTAACAGGGCCTCACAGATAAAAAAGACACTCAAAACGTTCATTTAGTAAGAATTGTTGAACTGTAAGTTCACATTTTCATTTAAAATTTTATAATTAAATTTTACTATTAAGTAGAAAATTGAAAGTTTTTTTAGTTTTAAGAGAACATTTAACATTTTTGAGTAATTCGTAATTGAATCTGTAAGGTCCTGTTTAACAAACTTATAATATTAATATTGTTCCCAATGTTTTAAATTAATGTGATCATAGTATAATTTATTTTAAAGTTCGTATTATATGCATTTCTTTCTGATGGGCATATACAAAATAATGTGTGCGCTGACATAAATACCTAATATCTATGTTTTGCCATTTGAAAAGGTTTTTTTTTTAATAGCAATGAGGTCCTTTAAATAATATTGCTTTTTTATGAAAACAATTTTTTAGAATACAAAATTTTCTAAAAAAAAATCCAAAAAATATATAATGTTTTTGAATATATATGACCATATTTTTTCATATATGAATGACCATATATGATCATATACAAATTATATATGATAACCAGGCTTTTACTAATAACAAATTTTTTCCATTTAAAGTTTCCTAACCTTCCAGTAGCAGACGCCACCTGCCTGTAATGGAGAAGTTCTATTTTAAAGTTTATTTCCGTTATTGCGATGTTTTACTGTATGTTACTATTACACCTATCGTAATTTCATTTTAAAATCACAGTTCTTCAGCCATAATTACGCCATCATGTTTTCATATTTTTTGCCTGTCATAATTCCACACAAAAAGAACAACCCTCAAAAAACCAAAATTAAACACACATAAATCATAATTTTTCCAATATTTGTTGTCAACATGGGCGTTAACTAAAGAAGCATAAAATTAAAAAAAAAAAACCGTCTGGGTAAAAACAATCCGCACAACAGAAAGTATTAAACACAAAATTATGAATTTTCAAGCAAATACATAGAATTTCAATAAATATTACAAATAACAAGCATTTGCGCACGCGCATTGTCAAAAAAACTCATCTAAATAAATATTTGATATCATAAATATTCGATATCAATGCATTTTTGTTTGATATGTGTCAAATAGAGTTGTCCAAAAAAAGATGAAAGTTCGAGTTTGCGATCTCCACAAGGTTGAACCTATTCCTTAATGTCTAAAAACTCCATGTGCTAAGTTAAAGCTAAATTCGTTAACATTTAAATCTCACAGAAAAAAGTTAACTTTAAGAATTAGCAATTTGTCTCTAGAAGAAATTCTCAAAAATTTTGGGTTGACTTTAAATTTAATTCGTTCTTAATCTATTTAATGTACCTTAACAAAATGTTCCAATCTACACTGATAGAATTATCCCTAATGATATTAATGAAACAATTTCCTTAAATTTATTCGTAGATTCAATGAAGAATTTCATTATATTTTAAAATTATAATTGCATACAGTGGCGGACAAAAGTATTCACACAGCAGCAAACTTTATTTTTAATCTCTTATATTTTTAAAATGAAACCCACTAGCCGGATATGGTATTCAACAAAATTGTTTATTAACTAAATATGTAATTCAAAGTATTATTTTAGGCGGACAAAAGTATTCACACAGCCTCAAATGTTTGTACAAAAAATAAAATTTCACATGATTTAATACTTTGATACTTTCATAGATTTTATGAAGAGTTTCAATGGACGAGTTCCAGTATTGCTTCAATGTAGTCTAAATTATGTGCCGAAAAGGAATATGTTATTAAAATTCAAAAAAAAATAAAAGTTTTTAAGTTATTCGAGGTTTAAAAAAAAATTTAGCAAAATCACAATTTTTTTTAAAGTCGTATAATTTTCTGAAAAGATGTAAATAGAAATCCAGCTTTTTACGTATTATATGAACAAATTTCTGAAATCGGAACCTTATTTTAATGAAGATTTGGAATCTGCAAACGACATTAAAAAGAAATTGGAAAAAGAAAGGATTTAAAATTATTCGCGTTTTTCAAAGATTTCAAAAAAATCGTTTTTTCGTAGTATTTTTCTAATAACCTGAAAACGATGTAATTGAAAAATGCAACTTTTTATTTTTTTGCAATCTAATTACCAATTGCTTTCATCATATGTGGTTCTGTTTTTAATTTTAGAAAGGATAACAGATATCCTCGCAGAAATCCTTTGCGTTGTTTGTTGTTTCGATAATATTTAGCTTATTAAAAGTTTTTTGTTAACAAAAATCTTATCTCACATGTACAGTGTTGCCAAAAATTGGTGCCCAAAAATGGCTACATTTGTGTAAAAAAATGACAAGACAATTTTATTTGAAAAACTACCCAATTTTTCATAAAACTAAAATAATTTAATGACAGATTACCCATGAACATGTTCTAGAACAGCTTATTTTACCACCGGTTACAGGTAGCCTAGAGCGGGTTCTTGGGAATCAAAATGTAAGAATTCACTGTCCCAGAACCAGTTATATAACTGGTTCTAGAACCGGCTCTAAAGCAACATGTTCTAGTTTGGAGGTAAAGAACCTATTGCAAATAGGACAAACTCCATATAAAAAGAATCGTTTGTAGAACAGAAATTATGTAAATTATAAGTTGTTCAGCAAAACATGTTATTTGAATTTTTACTTAATTCTTACAACAGTTTTAAAAAGTGAAAAGTTACTTAATATATTTATATTAGATTTGAGTTTTTTCTCATTATATTTTTGAATACAAATAAAATAATAGAACAAGTACTACGTTGAAACTTCAATTTCGATCTACGACCTCTAACCAAAACCTTTTCTGACATTTTTTTTTTCTTTGGCAGACCATATTTATTTTCATAATGGCTTGTTTTAAAGGTTTTGGAGCTCGCGAATTCCAAATTTTTGTGTTTTATTTTTTGGACCACCTTATTGTAAATGTAGTGGTGCAAGCGCATATTAAAAACTCATAAAATCGGAAGGGACTGTTGTTGTTGTAAGCACCTCATAAAAAAAAGTCATAAATACAAATATGGATATTTTTGTTGTTGTAACGTTTACATGTCATCATAATTTGTAGTTACATATTTTTTTTTCTAAATGGTTCTCATAATTTGTTGTCTCCCTTTTTTTTAATTTTGCTTTTTTTCAAAATCCATTGTTTAGTCTACTAACAACAGTTTTGTTGTAAATTATTGTTTAGGCCATTATTAATGGTTCGGTTCTTTTGTTTTCATTTCTTACTCTTCTTCTTCGTTATTTTTATGTATGACATTTATGATTGCTGTTTTATTTTTGTGGTTGTCCTTTTTATTCCATATTTCTTTGTATTGCTTTGTCTGCTTTATCTATTTTAAGTGGGCTTGTTATGTAATAATTATGAAAAACATAATTACTTTTTTTTGCTTTATTAGTTTGTCTCTTTGGGTATCTGAGCGTGGAGTGTGAGTTTCTGTATGTTGTTTTCTTATAGTTTTGCGGTTTTTAAATACGAGGTCACTTCATGCTGTTTTAGGAGAGTTTCATATTGATGATTTATGACATTTATATATATATATATATATATTTCACAAATCATTGTAAATACTTGTATTAATGATTTTTTTTTATAATACATATTGGGGTTTTTTTTTTTGGTTAATTGTGATGATTTTCGGAAGAGCTACTGTTATTTCTGATACTATATACGAGTGTGTGTGATAGTGATTTATGATTGTGGTGGTAGAAATTGATAATCTGGTAATAAGACATGAGTTTTGCTTAAAACTTTTTAATTTTATGGCAGTTTTCAATACTGCATGTCGATTTTTAAGCTGATTTATTTTTTTTGGGAAACTTTCAGTTTTCAAGTTATGAAGTAGAGAAAATTTGGGTTTTTAGTAATGTTTAAAGCCAAAATTTTAACTTAACGTTTAGTAAAACGAAAAATTGCAAAATAGTTTCTGAAAGTACGCTATTCTGACATAATTAAAACAAAAGGTAAATTTTAAGTAAATATGAAGTTTTTTCTCTCAAAAACCATACACTCAAAAAACAAGTTAATGAAAACAGAAATATTTTACTCAAAAGGGTGCGTGCAAAACAAAAATGGTTAAAGTCAGCAAAATCTTTTGCTGAAAATCAGCGAGCTCATTTCTAGCAACAAAATTAGTAGATTCAGCAAAAGGTTTGCTGTCACTTAGTTAATTAAAAACTAAAAATTCCTTGCTAGACGTTAATAAAATTATTGCGAAATATTAGTGGACTGATAAAAACACAAAAAATTTGTAGAAAAATTATATTTTAGTTAATTTATTTGCAGAAAATCTGAAACATTTGTTTGTGATTCTTTTAAAAATAATTTCCAATACGTTACAAAATATAAAAATATTCATACTCGCAAATTCATGTAGAATTAATGTAATATCTGAAAATATGTATAAATAATTATATATAACATAAACAAAACTATCTTTCAATTACTTACATCAATGGTTGTCTGAATATACAACCCTAAGATGTGTGTTACCTAAGATGTGTGTCCTTATCTTCCGATATAGTCTGTTCACCTGAACATATATTTGCTTGCAATTCGTCCACAATACATTAATAATCACTTTCCAGATTTAGTTTAATGTTTGAGAAATTTATATATTTTATTTTATCTTTAATTTAATTAATAGACAACTACATTGATAAGCCGTTGATAACACAAAATTCAAGTTTTTTTAATTCACATATGTATATATTTCATATGTTTTACAAGAGTTTTACTTTTTAGTATCATTTTCGTCGTCTCTACTACATCTTGACATGCCGCGGCATCTACTTGATTCTACGTATATCTTTCAATCTGGTTGTCGTCCACACTATTAATGTGCTTATCAGCACAATTTTTTTTAGCAAAATACATTAGTAAGACATTAATAAAATATTAATAAAACATTAGTTCAAAACAGTTAAATACTGAATAATTATGACTAAAATTTTAGCTGAAAACATAATTTTAGCAAAAAAATTGCTGATAAATAATATACTTGATTTACAAGACGTTTACCAACTTATCTACTAACTTATTTACTAACTTATCTACTAACTTATAACTTAGAACTAGTTGTACCATCACTAGTTCTAAAAATGCTGTCAAAGAATCTGATATAACTACCCTAGAAGTGGATCTGTAACTAGTAATTTTATATGGGGTTATAAAAATGTTCCTGGGTATCTATTGAACGTTAACAGAAAAATATTTTTTAAATTATTTTATTCATTTTTTTAAATATTATAAATTATTTTATAAACACAAAACCCCACATATTATAGTCCTTCATTTCCTTTACTTTTTTTTAAAAAAACTCTTGAATATTTTTTATAGTTTTATTTTGTATTAGTTTCCCAATAAACCAAAGCAAAGAACGATTTTGGTTTATTGGTTTATAATAAAACCATTTCCATAAATGTTTCTAAATTTTTTCTAATATGACGTGTTCACTTCACTTGTCTATTGTATGCTGACGCAATATACAAAAAAATACGCTAATATTGAAACGCTAACATTGATTAAAAATCATGTTAAGCTTTCCTGTTTTTTCTCAAGTTCGCACCACATACATTTTATACATAGTGAAAAAAAAAAAAAATCGCAACAATAATTGATAACAATCGTAAGCTGAAATGAAAATGACGCTTTTGTGTGGACCTAAGAGTAATCCTCTTAAAAGAAAAACTATTTTGCAGACGATTAATGCAATGTAGATTGAAATATAAACAAAATGGCGATTAGTTCAAGGACGCCGTATTTTTAGAATATTTTTTTTTGTATCAATGAATAACCCTAAATAAAAAAAATAAATTTTGGAAAAATAATTTTTTGAAAACAATTTTATAACCAGTTTTTCCAGGAAATTACGGAGGTTTAATGCTCGTTATAAACTAAAAATAACATCAGAATGATCATAAAAAATAATAAAACTGTAAAAAATATAACTTGAGCCAGAGTAAAAACTAAATTTTGTTATATAGAAATAGAAAAGTTTTGCTCTTCAAAGTTGAGTAACGTCATGATGCTTGTTAGGAAAAGATCCTATCCACGTGTTTGATTACTGAGAAGACAAAAATGAAGCAAAATTGATGATTAATAAGTTTTTTATTAAAGCTCTGCCTATTGTGAAGGCTCCAGCTCTTCAAAAACTTTGGGTTCTGATGAGATCTTTAGCTAGATCGAAATACTAATATCAACATAGCTAATATGTTTGATTTTCTTTATTTTTGTAAATATACAGAGGTTGAAAGCTCGTTAGAAATTAAAAATATTACCAAAGGGGTTACAAAAACTTTATCGTTTCAAGAGTAAAACGCAATTGAAAACGAAATTTTACAAATTTTGTTAAAATATAATTTAAATTTAAACACATTATGTAAAACTCATATTAGCTATTTTCCCCCTCTCTGTTTAACTTGTCTTAACCCATTTCAAATGTCGATTTTGTTTTGATTTATATCTATAAGATGACACACAACTCAATTGCATTGAAAATTACCCAAAAAATAAATTCAACTGAACAATTAAATTCCCATAAACTCCAGCAGAAACAATAGTAATGATCAAATATACCTGACCTTCCCTAACCCAACTCTTAATTTTACGTTTAAAAGTTACTTAAGGGAAGAAAATTTCGTTTTGCGGTTTAATTATCAATGGATAGCACAAGATGCCAACAATTTTTGTTTTTATCAAAAAAGAAAGTCAAAGTCAAAACTGAGCAAAGGAAATTTTTTTCCAACCAACTGAAAGGCTGAATACAAAATAGAATTCGAATTAATTTACTAAACCCTCCAAATCTAATAATACTAACAAAAACAATAGTGAAAACACAATCGCATAAAAAACAAATATTTAGATACATTTTCAAAATTCGTTCTTTGGCAACATTTTAAAAAAACTTAGAAGATACAGTCCAGGATATATGTATATATGTGGCCAATACTAAAATGTGGTTTAAATAGCGAAGTATTAAAGACATAAAGTGGTAATATTTAGTTAAGTACACTCACATTTATGAAAAACTTCATTGATTTTTGTTCAATGTAACACTTCACAAATATGATGAAGATATTTCATACAAGTTCAAATTGACGACAAGCTTCATTATATTTATAAAATGCTTCATAAATATATAGAAGTTTCATAGCTTTTCATGAAAAGTTTCATAAATGCTATAAGGCAATTTATTAATATAATGAAGCACATTCATACATTTTTATGAAATGAAAAATTTTCTTTGGTAGCGCACAAACACAATAAATGCTACAGCCAATAGCAAACATTTATTTTTAATATATTATTTTTAAAACTCAATGTTTTTTTAAATTCAGAAAATATTAATTGATATTAATTTTTATTAAACTTAAAAAAACAAATAAAGTAACGAATTTTCATTTTGAAAGCATTAATTGATGTTAAGAATTACCCTTTCCACTGAAATTTATAAAAATTAAATTTATTTTCACAAAATTCCATGCAAAATTTAGAAAACATCAATTTTATATAAAAGATCTATGTATATTAAAAATTACATTTTCTTAATCTAAAATGTAAATTCTAAATTTCTTTTGATGATTTAAAAATAATGTAAATTCTGAATTTCAATTGATAGAAAAATAAAAAAGAATATATTCAAACGGTTCATGAAACTTTTTTATGAAATGATGAAGATTTGACATAAATGAAAACTATGAAAACTTCATAAATATGATGAATAATTGATGACAAAAGATTTATGAAACAGTTTCATTAATATGATGAAACATATGTAATTTGATTTGTTGGCAGTATAATTATTTCCTTCGAGCTATATACTAAATCGCGAATATTTTATTCTGACATATTAATATTCCATATAATGCTTTTTGTGGTACTTCGCGATATAAATGAAATTTTATTAGTGGCAGTATATATATTTCCTTGAGTGTACTACAGCCCAACTCGCTTACTTTTTCACTTAGCTGTGCGTAAATGTCACACAGTCAAAAATTACAAAAAAAAAAAAAAAAAAAAAAAAAACTGAATTGTTATAATTTATGGCCTTTCTTAAGAAGACGACAATCATTAACAATATTTAAACGCCAGACATAAAAATAAAATTCTAAACACATGATCACCACCACTAAAATATAGCGATCGTCCATAGAATTTCTTCTGCTATCTTTTACTCTATCTAATGAAATGCTTCAATGATTTTTTATTTCTGCGTCTATTTATTTATTTACTTTGTTAAGCTTTTTATTTTTAAATATTCATGGATTTAATTAACACCAATTGAACTGCATGTCATTTTGCTATATTTTTTTTTTAGAAGAACGAGAGAAAACAATCGAAAATATTTAAAACTTTTAAAAATTTTGCGTTTTTCAAAATGTTTTATTTGCATTTATATCATCATGATTTTTGTACGAGTTATAATTTATGGCTGTATAGTTTTGTTTCGATGTTTTTGGAAAATTTATGGTTTATTGTGTCGCTCGCTGATAGTTCGTTCGGTGGTTTTTGGTTCATCGAAATGCCACCCTAAAAGCTTCAGATTATTATTATTTCATTAGTAAACAATTTGGCGAAATATAATTTATTGGTTTTCAAAGAATCTTTAATTGATTTTAAAAATAAAACTTTGACATTGAAATAAAAACTATAACAAGAGAACTAAATGAAACTTGAAATTATATGGCTTCAGTTTAGAGTTAATGTAAGTTTATTTAAAACAAGATACGTCTGTTGGAATTTAGTATTTCGCCAAATTTTACTAATAGTTTGACTAACTTTTTTGTTTGAGTGTTATAAACACAGTGTCGAAAAGCATTGCCATGTAGTGGTTATATAGGTACACTGATAATAATTCATTTATAAAAATGCGAAAAAAAATTCAAAATAACTAAAACTTGAGTAAAATAAATGAAAATAAATAATTCAAAGTTTTGTACTTATTAGACGTGATTTTATCATTAAATATAAAAATCCCCAGAGGAAGTCGACATAAAATCGACGAAACGTGGCGAAAAATTGTAATTGATGCATTCTTAATTACATGATTAAACTTTAGGCCTTTTAAGCTAAAAATATAAAAACAAAAAACTAATAAAACTGTAAAAATTATTACTTGAGTCAGAGTAAAAAGTAATTTTTTTTATACAAAAAGAAAATTTTTGGTCTTCACAGTTTAGTACCGTCATTATGCTTGTTAGGAAAAGACCATATCCATGTGGTTGATGACTAACAAGACAAGAATGGAGCAAAATTGATAACAAATAGGTTTTTTGTTAAAGCTCTGCCTATTAGACTGATGAGAGCTTTAGCCAGATCGAAATACTAGTGTCAACCTAGCTAATATGTTGTTGTTTGTAAATATAACTTTTTAAGTTATCATAAACTTGGCCAAACAACAAACAACGGTATTTTTTTTTTTATTTTACGAAAGTCATCGTAGTGTTTACATTTTTTTCGTATTTAAAATTTGTCACTATCAGAGAAGACAAATTTGCCATTTTAGCTTTATTTGATTTTGTTTTTGCCATTTTTACTCCCATAAGCTTAGTTTGCCATATCTTGATTTTAAATTTTTTGGCTTAAAACCAACTATTTCTTAAGATTTTTTCCTTTTTTTGGCCTTTTTCCAATATTCTTTTTGCCATAAACATCTCTGGTCATTACAAAACTCATTACTTTTATAAGACGATGGCGCTGAAAATAATGACATACCATTTCGAAAAATAAAAAAATTTGTGGTTGCACAGAGGGAATTAAGATGGTATAAACGAAAAAAAATTACTCTTAAAACAACTACAACTGTCTTCACAAAAATGCGATGACTACATTTGTCATAAAAATTACTAAAAATTCTATTTAATTATTATTAAATATTAATAAAATAACTGCTATTAATAAAAATAACTGTCACAACAATAAAAAAAAACGACCAATATATTACTAATACATACAAAATATTACTATATATCAGCTTTCACCTCCGTATATTTACAAAAATAAAGCAAATCAAGGTTGATATTTCGACCTAGTTAAAGATCTCATTAGAACCCGAAGTTTTAGAAAAGCTAGAGCCTACAGAACAAACAGAGCTTTAACGAAAAACCTATTAATCATTAATTTTGATCCATATTTGTCTTCTTAGTAATCAAACACGTAGCTAGGGTCTTTTCCTAACAAGCATCATGAAGTTACTAATCTTTGAAGAAAAAAAATTGTTCCATTTATACAAAAAAATTTTAGTTTTTACTCTGGCTCAAGTAACATTTTAAACAGTTTTATTGGTTTTTTGTTTTTATAGAATATTTTTATGTTATTTTTAATTTCTAAAGTGCTTTCAACCTCCCCATAAAGCAAATCAAACATACAAATCAAAATTGAGAAGTTAATAGCCACTAATAATATTATTAACTTAAAGCCGTTTTAATCAAAAAGCATATTTACTTTAATAGAAAAATAACTCATACGTGACTGTATAAATCGACAGAATTACCTCCTTTTTATTTAGTATGCTTTCCAAATTAATATCCTTATGTTTGCCTTTTAATTTAAACAATAATACTCGTACTTTCAATAAGTATATTTTAATTTTCACGAAACATCTTTAAATACAAAACAAAAATTTAAATCTACACATTATACATACAGGGTATTACCTTAATATAGGTACTAACAATTGTACCAAAAAAACAATAAGGACTAACCAAGAAATTTACAGAATTTTTTTCGTATATGTTACGTAATTGCAGAGTGCAGTTTAAATGTTACCAGGTCAAAAACCCCTTCTTCCACGATAAAAATAACAACAATAAAAATAACTAACGTGCTATTCTTAAACATCTCTTATATATTCGTCCATAGCGAAGCCAATTTAGCGCTTTTTATAGTTAAAATCAGCTTAAAATGCCAGTGTTGCAAAATTTTTGCACTGGGTAACCATGGAAATTAGGAGCAGAATACTAGTTTGAGAATACAAAAAGTGTTTTCTAGACAATCCTAAACCAACCGGCTTTCTGCATTGAAATATTCCGCTTGTTCGGCACGAAAAATAAACAATATTTTCTAATACCAAAATTTGTTTCGTTGCCTAATTTAGGTAATATGGCCCAAAATACTTTCAGAGCGCATCTCAAAAACTAATCCAAAAATTAATAAGTTTAGGCATAAATTATTCCTCTTACCAAGATATGATTACAATCCAAAAATGAACTTTTTCGTGCTTTTACTTAAGACGAAATTAGGCGAAAACGCATGCAAACTTAAGCATATATTGATTAATCTGTAAGGCTTTGCTAATATAATACTACTTAATCACCTCTGTCCTATGTTTCACATTCCCATGAAAGTGAAATCAATGCGTCTTTTGGTGCTTTGACTTTCACATACACATTTTTGTTTGCGATTTACTTTCCTAAAGAAAGTAAACAAAACCAGTTTTTTTCCTTACAGAATATTTTAAAAATCATAAGACTGCTTTATAAGTTAAAATTTAGCATTTTGATTTAAAACATAAGTTTTCGATAATTTTTCGAATATTATTACGAATTGTATACCTTTATGGGGATAAGAAAGCACCGAATTTCAATTTCATGTGTTTTTAAAATTCATTCGTATTCAAAAAGTAAGGAAATACAGGATATGGGCGAATATAATCTGTCCCCCAAATTTCATAAAATTCCGTCCATGTGTTTTCAATTTAAGACGATGTATATAGGTATCCTTTTGAAATCCTGTATGTCCTTGGACCAAAGTTAAAGCTTTATTCAAGTTTAACCTTCAATCTTACTTTTGTTTAGTATCAACGGTGTCTTGTCAATATGAATATGGTTTCAAGATTTTTAAAACACTTATTTGGCGCACTTATAAAATACCCAATATAAAATACCCCGCCTGGAGGGGGCCTTGACGGTTAAAGTTTTAAACAAAGATTTTAGTCAGATTATTTAAATTTGAATACCGATTAGAGTCATGCATTTTTTTGTTTTCAACGTTATGAAAACTTTAATAATTTTGTTCCCCAGTGCTTTTAAAACGCTTTTTAACCTGCCAGCACTAGTTCCACCTGGTATAACTCATAGCATTTGTCCTAAAATTTGTTTTCAGGAATATATAAGAATATTTAATTTGTTTCTGTATTTAGAATTTTAATATTCAAAATGGCGGACCAGATACCTCATCCAAAGACACGTTCAGTTTAAGAATTTTATAACAGATTTGGATTCAGAAGATTCTTAAAACAATTAGAATTTCAATATTAACATTTTGCGACCATTTACTCCGACCATCTTTTATAGTAAGTATGCTAATGAAATGTTTCAAAAGCTTCATTATATAGTCGAAAAATTTCTATTTAGGAATTACAATCTGAATCTGAGAAAAATTTTAATTTGCCATATTTAACCCGCCATTTAGTTTTCTAATTTTCTTCACGGCCTTAAATATATATCATTACACAATTCTGAACTGTAAAGATTGTTAAAAGACCTTTTGAAAAATATGTATTATTTTCAAATTATTAAAAAATAAAAAATTATAATAATTATCTTCAATTTATAACGAGCTTTCAACCTCCGTATATTTACAAAAATAAAGCAAATCAAACATATCAGCTAGGTTGATACTAGTATTTCGATCTGGCTAAAGCTCTCATCAGAACCCGAAGTTTTAGAAAAGCTAGAGCCTATATAATAGGCAGAACTTTAACAAAAAACCTATTAATAATCAATTTTGCTCCATTCTTGTCTTCTTAGTAATCAACCACGTGGTTAGGTCTTTTCCTAACAAGCATCATGATATCTTCGCTATAAATGTCCATAAAGTCACCATTTATAGATTCCGCACAATTGGACAGGTTTTTTTTCTAAATTTGAGATCCTACTCGCATTTACATATTGTTCATATGGTGTGGTTCAAGTCTTCGGAAAAACTTAAATATTTATTTGCATATTGTTCGGCTCCCGATTATTGAATTCATTGCTTAACTACGGACTTTTATTTAAATTTGACACTCCAAATATCATCTAATAAGCCCAGTAAACATTTTTCCATTTGTAAAATTTGTCCATATTGCTTGAAACTACCGAATACCGACAAAATGCATTTTCAGCCCGAAGTCCTCTCTCGGACACGAATTATTTTTTATTTATTTATATCACTAATATTTAGTACAAAATTTGGTTGATGTTAGCAAATCGATTTTCATTAAGAGTTTTTATAAATTTTAACAGCTTTTACTTCTTTAAAATGTGAGGCCAAAGTTAATGCACTTTTGTATGAAAACATGTCTGAAACTAATGAAATTCAGATTTTTTTGAACGCAGCTTTGATTTACTTGGGAAAACAAAAATTTTGATTCCAATATTGCTTATGTAGAGTGTTAGGGTTGCCATTTATTTAAAATATTTAAAATATAGGTTAAAAAGCTCTTCAGATTAAATTGAATAGGAATTATAATATACAAACTTGTTAGCTTAATTCAACTATAATTTTTAACAAAACTTCATTTTTTATAGCACTTAGCGCACATTTTTTTGAATAACAATACTTGAAAGTTATCGAGCATGTTTCATATGCCAGTTAATGCGTCGCGAAAAGATCTTTCATTTGGTAGCCCATTTGTCAAAATTTCTCTGAAACAAGTCGAATTAAGCCGAAAACCCGTAGTTCTTTACCCCCCCTTTTTAGACCCTAAACGTGAGATTAGGGTCTCTTGTTTTTTTCTTTCTTTATCACATACCCAAATTTCATTAAGATCTGAGAGAACCCTTTGGGAGACTCCCTTATAAGCCGACGACGCCGTCCGTCATTTCGAATAATGTTCATTTTAAAGCCGGATCGCAACCGGTACCACCTTATTTATTGTTTACTGATGTTGATATTTCAAACTGTCAAAAAATTTATATTTAAACAATGTATTAACTTTAATCTTCAAAGACCACATTCCATACATTATTGACAAAGTAAATAAGTTAACCAGACTTCTGTATCCCCTTATAAACAAAAATACCCATCTTAATATCCACAACAAACGTCTCATACTAAAATCCTTATTCAACGCTATAATCTTTTATGTTGCCCCAGTTTGGTCAACTTCAGCGCAGTGTCATATAAAAATTGACAGATTGCACAAAACAAACTATTAAAAATGATGCACAATTTACTTTGGCATTACTCAACGCTCAGAATTCAATCGTTAGTCAACGTTTAACTTGTAAATAACAGGTTCAAACTCGCAATACAATCACTTCAATGTTCTTATTTTATCATAATTTTACCTTTGTCCCTTAACTTTTTATCTAAAACATACAAAATCCAAAAAAATTGTTTAAAAAGGTTTTTTTTTTGTAAAGAATGGCCTAGTTATAATCTGGACGCACAAAAGTAGTTATAATTTTGTAAATAACAGACACATTTTTATAAATTATACACCAAATTAAAGGAAATTTATTCAGCTTTAAGGAAAATCATACAAATAAATTAATTTTCTTTGTTACGAATAAAAGAACGGACATGTTTGTTGATGCTCCCCATTAATTTTTGCACATCCTTCGGCTTTAATTTTTTAGCACTATGGTTCCATTTTTGTAACATTATAACTTCATTTTTGCTTCTTTATTACTCTTCTTCAATTTATTTTTTACATTTGCCCAATATCTTTCGATTGGTCGAAATTGTGGGCAGTTAGGAGGATGTGTTCGTTTTTCGAACCACTGATTTTCTAAGAAAGTGTGCAAAATTTCTTCACGTCTTTTTTGTTCCATGGCGTCTGTACAAAATACTATTCGAATGACAGACTTGAAGACTTACTTAGAAATTGTATGTTAAGTCAAAAGTATAATAATATCATTGTTATTTATATTTAAGCAGAAAAGGAATATGTATCCTAAACTCTTTAAGAAAATTTGTTAAATGAATGTACCTGAAAATGTTATATAAATAAAGAATTGAATTAAATTTAATTAACTTTAATCAAGTATTTAATTTCGCTCTCTAAACGGGCTATAACTTACGTGTTTTGAGCAAAACACGTGTTTTGGTAAAAAAAAAATGTATGGGTAAAAATGTGCAAAACATGTTTTGTTTAAAACACACATCTCAAACACCTTCAGTGGCAATATATCCTTGATTGTTTTGTCATAAACCAAACTATTAAAACAAACTGCGCTTTATTTTCCTACAAAGTTGGCATCACTGCTTGTCCGAAAGAGTACAACGATTTTCAGTTGTTGTGTTTTCAGTTTTTAGCGATTATATTGATTTTTTATAAGCCAACATTTTTAATGGTAGTAAGCGTAGACGTAAAACATATACAGACATGCATGCACTTGCTCCTTACATAAAAAAACAACTATTCTTTGCATCAGTCTTTATAACACGGACAAAACGTTTAAATGCAAAAATTTTCAAACAAGATATAAAAATATTATTTTTTTAGTGGGTTGGTATTTTAAGAAGATTATAAGAGATTCCTTACAACATTCAAAAATTCTTATTATGTTTAGAGAAAATTATATATTCGTCAAACGATTTTCATCTCATGCATTATTTGCAATGCGGGTTAAACATAACCTATAATATAATCGACAGACCGCAACCACAAAACTGTTTAATTCACTTTATGTTGAAACCATACAGCGGCTAGCGAAATTGTGGTCAGATTAAAGCACGGGCCTCACCGAAATGTTTTGACCAATTTTTAAAAATGTTAACAAACCAATTTTTTTTTTAATAAAATTAGAAATTTTAAAAATTTTTAGCCCGGCTTTAAGTTTTGCAAAATAATTAATAGTGAAAGACTTACAACTCTAGGCCGGTTTTATTAATGACATATTATAATTTTTGCAATTTGTGATGACCAGAGAATATAAAAAGACGAAAATCCATTGCGTGTATTTCAAAAAAAAAACTAGAACAGTCAACTAATAGCAAAACTGCAAAAAAAGTAAAAAATTACACTTTTTAAGAGGAAAAAAAATAGGAAAAAAAGCAATTAAAGCGAAGAAAATATTATAAAGTCAATTTTAAAGCTCAAAAATTTTAAGAAAAACTGTTTTTGAGCCCAAAGATGAAAAATAAAAAAACGGTAAAATAACCAAATATGCTTAACAATGGCAAAAAAAAAATACAAAAAGGGCAATTTGTCTTCTCTGTTGATGACAAAAATTATGGAAAGCTAAATATTTTTATTTGAAACGTGGAAAAACTATATTGTCAAAATATGGGTATTTTTGCTGAATACAAAAAAAAATATGCAAACAAAACAAAATATGCCATTTTTAATAGAAAAAGCCAAAACTTTTTCATATATGAAGTTTATCAAAGTATTTCCGAAGCATTTAGTAAAAATCAATTATTTTACACAATTCTAAATTGACTGTTATCAAATTTCATATTCATAATTTTCTACCACACTGAAATCTTAAGGTTTTAAAATATTTTATCTATAAAACGTGCTTAGGCTCTGAATATTATTGTAATTATAAAAAATCTCTGATTCCGTGGAATTTTTAATTTTAAAATTAGATTTAAAGTACATTTTCTTACTTTTTGATAATTTTATCCCACAAAAATTTATTATTATCCAATGACAAAACTGGCAAAACACACGTCATGGCACGCGAGCGGATTTTCGGTAGCACACTGCATTTTCTTGAATATTTTCAAATATCTTAATTTAATTAGAAAAATTCGATTAAAAAAGTTATCAGAGGTTTAAAAGTTTATTTAGCTATTAAACAATGTGTCTTAAACAGAAATGAAAAAAATATCCATATTTTGGAATGATAAATATTTTTTACAATAATTTGGTAAAAAATTAGCTTTTTTATTATTAAGAAAGTCGAAATTCACCCTCAAAATGTGTAATAACAAACATTTTGTGTAATCCTTAAACATTTCTTGGAATTTTAGATTTATAGAAGTTTGAATGTGTTGATGAGAAAAAGTTTCATATATAGAGAAATACAATCAAGAAAATTGAACAAAAAATTTGAAATTCTGTTACAAAATTGTAATTACAAAGACAAAAACAACAATACTACAAAACGTTGAAAAAACACATTTAAAAAAACAACAAAGTTAAGAAATAAAATTTTTTAATGCCGACAACATTAATAAAATTTGCACGAGCGCAAGAAAACTAAAAAAAAAGCTAAATCGAAACTTATTGATGGCAAAAATTTTAATTGCTTGTATTTAAAAACCTCAAAAACCTTAAAAAATTTATAAAATTTAAAAAAAGCTAAAATTAAAAAATTTTTCGAAATTAAAAAAAAATATGACGGTTTATTTAATTTTGCCGATTTTTTTCTAATTTAGGTGATATTGTTAAATTTTTCGCTTTATTTAATTTTGGCGATTTTTCCCCCATTTTTGTAAATTTATTTTGCTAACACACCCTACCCACACCATCGTTAAAAAGTTATTAGGATTAACAGTCTAAAAAATCTAAGCTTAACAACTTTTAAAAGAGTCGCGACATATCGGAAAATTTTATTTCGTTTTCTATTGATTTAATATATTTTGCATTGTGTGTATTAAAAACACTCAAAAAAAAGACATAAACTAAAATTGAATATAAAATTTACTTATAAATAGTTCAAACATTTTCCTAAATTCAAGGAAATTTTTTCTAAAACAAAAGAAAATTTTCTTAAAATAAATAAAATTAACTAAATTAGAGTAAAAACAAAATAGTTTATATACTTAGACATAGTTCATTGATTTCCTCATCAAAATTTCTTGGTTTTAGAAAAAACTTCTTCCTAATAAAAAAAAGTTTTCTCGTGTTTGGTTAAAACATGTAAGTTGTAATGAATTTGCATCCTTAAAAAAATAAAAACAGAGTTTAGTTCAAAAAAAATATTTAGGATGTAATTTTCTCCCAATTAGTTCAAAAATTTGACTTACTTACAACAAGTACATAGTTTTTCTAAATGTGAGTTATTTTTTTTTCGCTCTGTAAGAAAATTTTACTATATTCTGGAACGAATGTTCTAAATTTTCTTTTTTAGTTTATGTAATATTTATGCTAAAGAATTGTTTCCTAGACTTTAGTTCAACAAAAAATCCTTAAAAATTAAAGAAAATATTTCCAGTTAATAATAAAAATTTTCTTAATTTTACAAATTAATAAACTGTTTTTTAATGTTTTTCACCAATTTATATATTTTTTCGTACAAAGTTTTTTAAACTAAAATTTAAAAAAAAATTATTGAAATTTTCCTACATCCAAGGAAAAATTAACTTATTTTGCGACATAATCTTCCTCAAAATGAGCTTATTTTTCTTCACGCTCTGCAAAGAGCATAAAAAGTAAATATTTTATTATTTGACTCTCAAATCCATGAGAGACAATAAAAAAATGTTGTTGTATAAATATGTATAACAAATTTCAGATAAACTAGTTTTGTTACGGTCTCTTTCTTTCGCACATCATTATAGAAACAATCCTTGCTAAAGTTTCTGTTTTAGTATCAAAATAATTTTTGCAAAGTAATGAAGTGCGCGTCTCTTAAAGCGAAATTAATTAAATAATTTTAATAAAAAAGTTAACAAAATATATATATTAAAAAAAATAAAAAGTAAAATAAACTAAGTAAATAATAAAAAGTGAATATAAAATTAATAGTGTGAATTATTTTAAACAAGTAATGGCAATTAAAAGTGTTTGTTCTTTAAACAACGGTAAGTAAAATTTTTTCTTGTAAAAGTGATTTTTTTTTTTAATTTTTTCCAAAAATATTATATTTTTCTTAAAAATTTTATTTAAATAAATTGTTAATATCAATATAAACAAATAACATTAAACTAAATGTAATCTACAGTGAAAAATATTATTTAAAATGTATATTTTCGTATTTAAAATGTTAGCGTCGTTCATGGAGGCCATTTTATAAAAAAATCATGTTTAGTTCAATTTAAACTTGAATTTAGTTCAATTTAAACTTGAATTTAGTTCAACTTAAACTTGAATTTAGTTCAATTTAAACTTGAATTTAGTTCATAATGAACTTGTTGATTTTGTTAATATAAACTACATTTTAGTTAAATACTAACTTTTTGCTTTAAATGTTGGTTTATTTTCAGATTTTATTTAAATTGAAGTTAATATAATTGGAAAATATGCGGCCATTCGTTAAGGGAAGCTGTGCTTTTAATCTTTTTTTTAATTTGGACGGGAGTATTGAACAGGTTCGTATTTTATTTTAATATTTTTTATTTTTAATTTATATATTTTATTAAAAATCTTTCTTCTTTTCATTTTAGTTTTATTGAAATTACGTAAAACTAAGTGGGAAATGCATAAAAAAATTTATTGATGAATCGACTTCAAAATTTTGAGGGAGAGCCTTAAACAATTTTAAAGGTTCGAATTATATTTTTAATTAAGAAATAATTCTTGTTGTTAATTTTATTTATTATTTTTTTTTTGTTTTCAGTTAAATTTTAATATTTGAGTTTTTGTAGCTGTGTTTTAAAAAACGGTTAAAGGTAATTTTTTACCATAATGTTATTAAATAGTTTGAAAATAATTTTTTATTTTATTTTTCCAGAATATTGTGCTTATATAAACGCATTTGGGCATTTGGAGGATTTGTGCAGATATATTATTAAAACTATATTAACATCAAACAAAATTAAAATATTTGGTTGTAACTTGGTTTAAAAGTAGATATTTCTTTTTTTTATTATAAATTTAATAAAACAATTTATTTTGTTTTTTTTTTAGAAATAAAACGAAGACAAATGCATTGCTGAATGACTTCAGGATATTTGGATGCTAATTATTATTTAATCATCAACTTGGAAATAGTTAGAAATAAACCACATATCAATAAACAACATTATGCTGTAAAGATATGTTTTAAATTTATGTAGGTAATCATTAGAATTTTTAAACCGTTTAAATCAAGGCAGACACACTTCTTTCAAATATTAGAAGAAATATTGTTGTTGAAATTAAGATGTTTTAAAAAACTTGGAAATATATACAAAAGTTTTGTTGTAAAATATTTAATTAGTTGAAAAAAGAATCTAAATTTTTAAAACATTTAAAGTTGGATTAAAAGACTTATGTGAATATATTTTAAAGTACATTTAATTAGCAAATATGTTAACAAATTCTAAAATTGAGCTTTTACATAATAATGTTGCTTTGCTTGTTGGCTGAAATGTGAACGATATCTATTGCATTTTATTCTATTCAGAAAATTCTTATAAAGAATAATAAATAGACACAAAAAAGTATACAATGTTGTAGTTATTGTTTGCATTTTTGCAACAAGTTCCTTAAAATAGTTAATTTTAGAAGTTTAAGGACCTCTAGTGTTCCATAGCCAAAGAAGCAGTGTGTCACAACGAGAGAGTCCCTTCTACGTAGTTTTCTCAAGGAGAACCATTGTTTAACTATAAAAGGTTCTGACGGTGTAGTAACTTATTATGTTCCAGGTTATCCTGAAGTACTATTTTCTAATTGGTTTACCTGATTGCAAGTTAAAAATAATAATTTTTTGATACATATGTCTTTTGAATTAAATTGATAAACTTTTTAATATATTATTTAAATATGAAAAAATATTTATACTTCCAGGACTATATAATCTGTTAGGCAGAACAGATAACGAATTTTTGCTTGCATTTCCAAGTTAATAAACCAAAAATTTGTAGTAATCGGCTAGTCTTGTTTATAATGTTGTTTTTTTTTTATTATAATACAAAAATATGAGTCACATTTCAGATGCAGTATTTTATTTAAAAATTTATTAATCTAAGTTTAAAGATAAACTTTTACAAATTTAACAATAAAATTACATTTGGTTTTAAAACATAAATGTTTAAAGATTAAAATAAATAAAATATAATATAATCAAATTATATATTTTACATAATTTTTTTGGTAAATTATATTAATTTTTTATATTTTTTGTTTATATATTTATACGTGTATTACTTTTAAAATGAAAATAAAAATAAAACCAATAAACTTACATTTTTGTATTTAACACAACTTTTTTCTTTATTTTCAGCTCAAAATAAACAATATACTCATCTGAAGCTAATTTTTTGCTTAGAATAGAAAATTACACTTTTAGGAGTAAATTTTTTGTATTAAACTATAAAAATTATTCTTAGTTTTCTAGTTTAATAAAATATATTTACTCAACAGCAGTGTTTTTTTATATTTTAAGGAAAATAATTTACATTACCTGAGTACATTGTTTTAAGTTTCAAGGAACAGTGAACTAGTTTTAAGCACAACTCTTCCTCAAAACTAGGGTGAAATTTAACAATAGAAGTAAATTTCTCCTAGTAGTTAGGAATTGTTGTCCTTAATATTAGAACACATGTATATTTTAGGTATCCATTTATTTAATTTTAGAACTTTTTTCCTACATTTCGGTAATAATTTCCTAATTTTAAGGAAAATTGAACTGTTTTTTAATAAAAAATATTTTTCGATTGAACGAAGTAAAAGAAAAATTTTTCTAAAAACCAGAAAATATTTTCTTATTAAAAGAAAAAACTAAGATAATATACTGACTAATTATGAGAAAAATATGCATTGTTTTCCAATAAAAATTTGCTTTCAGATAGTAAAATTTTACCAGAATTTGAAAATGTCATCCTCATTTGAAACAAAATGTGTTTCTTAATTTCAAGAAAAAATTTACTAAATTCTAGTAAAAACGGCTTTGGCGCCGTTTGGAGTTCAATTTTTTCTCAAATTAAGTTAATTTTTCTAAATTTTAGTTTATTATTTTTTTGGGTGAATAAAAAAATTTTATATATTATGTAAAAAATATAACATTAACTTTATAATTTTCAAATAATTTGAAAAAAAGCTCTCATACGATTTTGCATAATACCTCAATTGTTGTTGCCATACCAAATGTTTTTTTTATAGAAGTGTTGTTGCCATACCAAATGTTTTAACAGCTTGAATTTTATGACATTAAACTTAAAACGGCATGAAATTCTCATTAGTTAGCAGATTTATTTATACTTATGTGACAAAATTTCCACAGAAATTACTTTTTTTCTTTCTATTGAATCGTAGGGGTTCTGGCAGATTTCTTTTCGATTTTTTCTTTGCAGAAATTAGACCTTGTGTTAAAATAGAATATTGTTTTTTTTTTTTTTTTAAAAATTTTTAATTTATTTTTGCATTTTCTTTCTGATTAAAAAAAAAAATTTAATTTTTATTAAACGAAATTAAACTTTAAAAACTACATTATCAATTTTATGATAATGTTTTAGAATAAATAAATATTCAGATTTAAACAACTTAAACTAAATTATTAAAGTAATAAACCTAATAAGAATTAATATCTAATCTAATTGAAATGAATTTAAAATAAAATAATTTTTAAGCTTTAAAATTTTTCAACAAACCGATTTAATTGAAAAAGTAAGGAAATATTTTTTTCTGTGTATTCTATTAAAACAAATTTGCCGATTAAATTTTTATATAACTGTTGAACTTTCATGGAAAAGTTCTTTTGAGCGTATACACTTTTCAATTTGGTTGGCCCTTTATTTCTCTTTGTGTAATCATTTTTTATCCACTTTTAAATATTTCAGGATCCTCTCAATGAATTTGAAATTTTTATCCAACGATTTATCTTTATCATTAAAAGGATCCAAAACTTAGTAACCGTATGGGGTTTAAACATTTCCCTGCAATATTAAATTGTATGTGGAATTCATATCCATTAGGAATTTAAAAGATTTTGATATACTTCCCCGCAATATTGACCCATAAGGTATATTTCCCCGTAAAAGGTGTTGAAAATAAAAAGTCGCAAACTCGAAAATGCGATTTGGTTAAACTTTTTGACTTTAAAATACTTGAAAAAAGTTTTAGATTAAAGCTGTAAAAAATAATTGATTTTTATTGAGAAGTTTAATATGGTGCGGCCCCAGTAAGTTTGCGACAACCAAACTTTGACCCTTCATGCCATTATTGTACCCATCCCTGATATTGTTACAGGCTTTGGTTGTGGCTTATAGTTTGTCGCTCCAGTTTGTAACTCGTCTACAAGATATGAATTGGCTTTTGTTTTATATTTTCGTATGATTTTAATTTTTTTTTTGGTTTAACGAAAAAGTTCTCATTTTATTAAAAAAAAAAATAATATGCTAAATATGCTAAAGGGTTAAATTGCCCATTGGTTCAAAATTATGGGTTTCACGTGCTATGGCAGGCTGTTGCTGCTGCCACAACCACAAACCAGCTTATCGACAAGTAAAACAAAATTAACAATATGAATGTTGAAGTTGAGTTTGAGTTTGAGTACGTCTCTACAACTACAAGTATGTAGTACAAAATACTATGGACTGAATGAACTCGAAGGTATAATGGAAAAATTGTAATGGTTTTTATCGTATTGTTGTAGTTGTTGTTACTGTGTTGTATTCATTATTTTCTTTTAACTTATAATTCTTTAAAATAATTCTCCAACAAATGTCAGTCTGTTTGTTTGGGGCAAGTTAATAAGTTTTAGTTGTTTTTAATATGGAGTTTTATAACACCCCGAGTAAAAACGTTTGCATATAATTATGCATTATTTTATATAAATGTATATTTTATTGCCTAATATTATATGAGAATGCATATGAGTATGTATGTTTATATATAAAGACGTTTTCCTCAAAATTGTTTAATACGATGCAACATCGAATAATATCTTATTACATATCGACCAATATTTAATCATATATGACACATATAATTATATATGGTTAATCTAATTATGTACGAATAAATTTATAATTATATAAAACACAAATCAAATTTTATATATAAATATAATAACATATAGTGTAATATTCAGAAAAATGTATTTAATTTTGAATAAACCGATATCTTGACTTATTCATAGTTATATATTGTTCCATACCAGAAAAATGTAGATCTATATATTGCTGCATTTAAAGTCTGATGAATGTATATTATCCTGTCCCGAATTTAAAAAAAATTGTGAATTGTACTCAAACTATAGGTATTATTGAGTAGTTTATGGATAAAAAGCAAACATTTTTTTGAGTGTACATACATATACAGTGCGTTGCATAACTATAATTTCAAATGATTTTTGTTATTTTTCTAATATTACAAACATTTTTTTAAAACGAATGTTCTACTTTAAAATTATAAAAAATTAAAACCAAAAGTTTATTTTTCGATCTTTTATTATAAATTACGATGTGAGCAAGATTATTCAAGTTCAAGATCATTTTTTTTTTTTTTGTTAAACAAAAAACCGTGCAATGTTTGTTTATTATTTAAAAAATTCCTTCATCCACTAATTTAACGCAGACTTTATCTACTGACGGGTCCTTACATGTTTCATTTCGTGAGCAAGATTATTTTTGAACTTGAATAATTTTGTTCACATAATTTTTTTTAAACTTTTAACTAATTTTAAGAGTGCGATAAGAGATAACAGATCTCTTATTGTGTAAAGTTAAAGAGACTACTTAAACGATTTAAGAGAAAAATTGTGTAATAATATTTTGTTTGGTGTTTCATAACTATTAATTTTATATAACGGTAAACAAAGAAGAAGAGCAAATAAAGAAAAATTAAAGAATTATTTTTGTTTTTTATGAAATTTTAAAGAATTTGCAATAAAATGCCGCGTGTTTCGTATCTAAGTGATATGATAAAGGGAAAATTTCTTAAGTTTTCGGGAATTTGCCAGAAAAATATACCGTTCACATGTGGTTGTAACAAATTTTGCAAATAATCCGAATGCTTGTGGTAAAAATAAATCAGGCGGCCCGAAAAAAAGTCTTTAAGATAACCAACTGTGTCAGCAACACAATGAAGAGTCTCAATAAGATAATCGATGAATGTAAGGTAAATGCGTCCAAATCAACCATAAGTAGCTCTTAAAAGATTCCCAGAGAGTAACTCTCCAAAAGCTGGTCTATGCACCAAGGATATTACTCCGCCAAAAAAAATGCTCGACTTGAATTCGCTACAAGGAATTTACAAACCAACTGGAGAAAGGTGATTTTTTCTGATGAGATAAAGTTCAATCTTGATGGTCCAGAAGCTTTCAACAGCTATTGGAGAGACATTAGCAAGGAACCACGATATTTCTCAGAAATAAAGGTGGATCATTAATGGTTTGGGGTGATTTTTGTTTCGACGGTATTGTTGATTTGGCATTTTCTAGCACCGGAATGAATTCTTCTCATTGCATTGCAGTACTAGAAGAGAAATTGGTGCCATTTATTGAAAATAGCAACATAGAAGAATTCAATGCCTCATTACATGTAAGTCGACAGACGATGGCATGACTATCATAAAAAAATATAAAAGTATTGGAATGGCCCGCATGTGCTCCGAATCAAAACGCAGAAAACTATCAATATGAAAGCGTTTTTCATTCAAAAGAATCAGTTTTTGATGCGTGGAGATCTATAACGGACGAACTTGGAATAAATCTGGTAGTTTGTCTGATCAAATTTTCGAGCTGCTTTAAAATATTTTTCCTAAATTTTTGGTTAATTTAGATATATTATGTTAAGTGTATTTATTGTCATGAAACACTAATTGATTTGTTGTTCCTATGTAAATAGTAAAATAAAAAATAAATGAACTGTTTTTTTTTTTGTTAAATATTATTAATTTTGTCTTGGTTTTACTCTTATGCCGGTTAAACTCTTTTTTTAAACTTACCAAATTCAGTGAAATTAATGTGTTATACTAGTTTTGCAACGCAGTGTAATTGCTACCAGCGGCCTTCGTAGTTAATTTTTAAAATTGTTGTACAAAGAAGGGTTTAAAAGTTTAGCAATACTGAGTATTGCCAAAACATTTATAAAATTTGTATAGATTAATGTTGGTCCACCACAGCATCAGTTAATTTGAAACATGTCGTTTTATTTATTACTTGTATTAAATTTAAAGATGTAGTGGACCAAAATTACTCTATGGACATTTTATAAATATATTTCTAAAAATATTATCATCATTACCTAACTTGAGCATAATTTTGTATAAAAATCAAAATAATACAAGTAGTCTCGATTTTTCCCCCATAATCAACTTTATTACTCATTGTTTGAGCACTATTACATAAAATTGTAAGCTTTGGGGATCCCCTAATGTGCATTAAAAATATTTATGATATATTTTATAGTTTTTAATATTTTTGTATAGAGTTAACGGACATGATACGATGGATGATCATATATTTGTATAAAATTGTGTAGATTTTCATACAATCATATACAAAAAAAGTAACATTGAGTGTATGTACTTGTAGTGAGCACGAGTTCACGCAAAAAACATAATAAAAATTACAAGTTTTTTTTTCCTTTATTGGTACCCTCTACAAGTGATTGGGTTTCGCCTTAATAACTTTTGTGAAAAATAACTTTTTTTAAGTAAACTAACAGTATCTGGAGTGTTTGCATAACTGTTATACTAAAATAAATCCTAAATTAATCCAAAATGCGTACATAAAGTTATAAGTTAGCACGTATAACAGTTACACTGCATTAAAATACACACATATTTATGTATGACAGTCGTCAGAGCTGTTAATACCGGTTGTTTTAATATAAATTGTTACTACCCAATCAAAAACTAGATCGTGTATCATCAGGGCAAGTTAAAAATGGCACACAGTGGGGTATTTAAAAAAAAAATAATGGTAATAAATATAGAACTGCAAAACTACTGATCCGATCGGTACGAATCAAATTGTAAATTGTAAAAGAGGTGTTAATCTTTTGTAATATTGTGATTGGGTCTACCTGCCTTAGTACAGGGTATACTTACAGGTTGTCAAAGTTGACTTCCTCGAGTAAAAAAAAAATCTATTAGAGGGTGTAGCTTGTATTTAGAAAAATCGGAAAGCTTAACCCTTGGTGACCTGTAACTAAAGTTTCAGAATTTGTAAAATTTTTTAAAATTCTCTACACAAAAATATGTTGCGTGACACTTTAAATAAGTTTAGAACACTGACCACAAATTGTTTTAAGTTTTTTTAAATCACACTAATGGCTTTCGAGATATTGCAACTTAAATTTAGCTTAAAGATTTATTTAATTTTCCTTTATTCAATTTTGATTTCATAGTACATTCACAGCGAAAAAATCATCATTAATGGCTCAAAACAGTCGAACATGGATACGGGGGCGGGTGTCGTCGGACCCGGATTTCAGCGTGCTCTGCCCATGGGCAAATATCCCTCCGTTTTTCAGGCGGAGGTCTTCGCTATCTGTATCTGTGTGGAAGAGTGTCTGCGGAGGGGGACACGTGGGGCGAAGATCTACATTCTATCTGACAGCCAGGCGGCACTTGGTGCCTTGAGGGCTCAAGATGTGTCGTCGGGTCTGGTTAAGGAATGTACCGACTCTCTTAATCGTCTAGGACTTAACAACACCTTGACACTGGGCTGGGTTCCTGACCATGAGGGGCATGAGGGCAACGAACGGGCTGACTGTTTGGCCAACTGCGGAACTCGTCGACAATTCATTGGCCCTGAACCCTTCTGTGGCGTACCCAATGGGTATGTCAGAGAGAGGCTCAGAAGATGGAGGGAGTCGGAGGTTGGGGCCAATTGGGCCAGATCGCCTGGGCAGCGACAGGCGAGGCTGTTTATATCTCCCTCTGGGTAGAGGTCGCGGAAACTCTTGTCTATGACAAGGGGCGAACTAAGGACCGTGACGGGTTACCTCACGGGACACTGTGGCCTTAGGTATCAATTGTACAAGATGGGACGATCCTCTACGGATACGTGCAGGTTTTGTGAATTGGAACCCGGGACCTCAGAGCATGTTCTCTGCAAATTTTGGCTTCGTAGGGAGCCTGAACCTATAGGGTGTATTCGCTGGCAGCACAAAATACCAACTTCTGGTCGCGGTGCATAGTGTCACTCTAGTCTAATCTAATCATTAAATCAATTGTTATTTCATATTTAAATTAATATTCAATTTTTGTAAAAAACATTTTTGCTGGAACGATCCTTGCAGAAAAATGGTTAATATCAGCAAAAATGTTGCTGAATTTAGCAAAATTTTTAGTTAATAAAATAAAAAATTTTTAGTTATTTTCGAATTGAATTTTAGTTAATTGAAAATAGTTAAATGAAATACTAGCAAACAAAATATGTAATATCAACAAACTGTATGCTATATTTAACTCAAATTTAGTTGAATGCAAATACCCAGTGTATAAACGGTAATAACATGTCATTAGTTTTCGAACTGCCAGTAATGGCACCAGCTTACTCTCTGCATTACTTTAACACAAATAATAAGGACATGCACCTAGTTAAATTTCCCATTATTTTAATACAAAAGATAATGTGTTACACATAAGTACTTATTTTTATCATTATTTTCAATATAAAGTAATGATCTGATAAGTTTTTTAAAATCAATTTTTAGACTCATTATTCGTTTTACTCTAGGTAATAAATATATAATTACTTATTTTTGATTTCTTGTAAGCTGGAAAGTAATCACATTTTGTACAAGCAAGTCATTTATGGTTTGTATCTATCAAGCATAACATGTCGAGATATCTAAGATAGTAGAGCCCCTGACTGACAACCTGGAGACCCAGGTTCGAATCCCGTGTATACCATTTTATTAAACAAAAAAAATGTTCAATAAAAAAAATATTTTCTTATAAAATTTCTTTTTTTTGTTAATATTTTTTTAGACTCATTATTTTTGTACCTACAAGCAAGCATATAGGCAACGATATATTTCTTGATTTTTCGTAAGGTAGTAATGCTATGTCATTATTTTGAGCGACATCCCCATATAAAGGCAATGAGATTTGTAATAACAATTGCAAGTACTTAACCACTTATATGGTAATGCGTTTCTACACTGGGTAACAGTGAATTTTACTAAAAACAACAGAAATAGTTTCAAAAAAATTGTTGACTGCAGATTTCAGAAGAGCAATTTTATGTAAAAAAAATCAAAAAAAATGTCAATTGTCAAAAAAATACTTTATTAATGTAGTTTGTATGCCTTGCAAATAGTTTACATCTACACACAGAGAAATAAAGTTCCAACCGAATTGAAAAATGTATTTTAATAGCAACAACTTATAAATTCAGTTAGTACCACGATATTTTCATACGATTTGTGAATATTTTGGGTGTTGCAACAAAAATTCAGTTGCGTTATCCAAACTTTGTTGTCAAAACTTATGTTCAGTTGAACTAACTGACTGAAATTCTAAATAGCCGAAATTAATTCGAAGTAACCGAATTTCACTTGGCAAAGAGCTAAAATTTTCTCTGTGTGTATGAGAAGCATAAAAACTACATTCATAAAAACTGTTATGACAAATGGCTGTTAAATGGGTTCAGTAGAACTATTTTTTTCTGTTGCTTTCGTTTAAATCAGTTATTTGGCTAAAGTTATTAGTTATATTATTTCACGACAAAACCCAATTTCATTACACTGTGCAACAAATTTTGGGTCATCGAATCTTTCCCGAATGAGGCCAACGAGAAATGACTATCAGTAGACCAAAATCCCCAAAGGATTTTGAAAAGTTAGCTCGTAGTGTTAATTTATAGCCTTTTGAAGTTGGGCTATTTTGAGCCAAATTTACCGGTTATTTTTTTATATGGAATCCAATGGAGTAAATCAATATATAAATTAAACAATTGGAATTAGAATTTTAAGCCTAAAATATATAAATTGATTAATTTGTATACTTTTTGTGGTTTTAATTTCCCTTCAAGCCCATTTTTTTTTGTAAATTTGTTGAGCGTTTCGCTTACTCTATTTAGTGCAATTTTGATAGTACAATTCGTGTGTTCCGATTTATTTATTTTTGTTGTTTTTTTTTCATAAAAAAATCAAAGAAAATAAAAGTTCGTGGGTAATTTTATGGAGTATAACAGGTTTTTTATTTGTTAATTCAGATAAAAATTGCGCTCTATACCGCGAAAAAGGTTGACAAAAATTAAAAAAAAAAAATTTTAAGAAAAATGCAATTAAAAATGTAAAAAACAATTAAAAAATATCCAAAAATACAACAAAACTCGGGTTCGATAAGCAGTAATTTTGTAATTAGTTGGAACTTAAATCTGAAAACTGGTATATTCATGGACTAGTGCTACACTCATATAAAAGTTAGTACAAAAGTGTATTCCGTAACTCGTATGAATAAAAGAAAAGTTAAGAGTAAATGGTATGTTAATGCTCCAAGTGTTAAATTCCATTACAACACTCAGAAAACGTTCCAGTCACACAACCTACGAGCCCGGACGCGACATCAGGAATACCCATGTAACTGATTTAAATTATGTTTTATCTTTGTTTGCGTCTGAGCCAACAGTGCCAGATGATCCAATTTTAATTACACAAAACCAGCTAGACTTCATTGTTACAAAATTTGAACTTTCAAATCGCAAATTCTAAGAATTGGCTAGATTTTTAACGTCCAGTCATCTCTTGTCTTACTGCAAAGACGTTGACAAACTACAATGCGGACGGGTGACTCTCCGCCGTTTTATCTTATAACCTTTAAACAATTTTAACAATAGAACTTACTGCAAATTACAGTTAGAACAACTGTAAATTCAATTAAAAAAGCAACAAAGGTAATATAACTAAACATTTTGTTATTTTTAACTGTTGAAAAACAACTCACTAATGTAGTAAAAATAACTAAACTATGAAAATATCAATAATATCAAATATAAGCTGAACTAGAATTTTCAAAAAACTCGAAATAATCATCTATTTTTAAATAACCAACCAAAATTACCTATTTACGGCAAAATTACTGTTTTTGGTGATTGCTTATTAAAATACTTAAATAACTGCATCAAACTATTACCAAAATACATTATTTTTCTTCAGTTAATTTTTTAAATAAATGTCATAATAACTGCCAACATATGCTGATTACTGCACAAGCAACGAAAAGAAAAATGTCAGAAAAATGCAATTACTAGCATTCTGACGATGTAATTGCAATAAAAACGTTTAGTGTAATATTCAATAAAATGTATTTCATTTTAGATAAAACGATAGTTATTTAGATGTGAAAATATATCGTTCCATACCAACAACAAATTTAGATCTTCTCTTATATAAAACTGTATGTTGCTATTAAGACTGATGGCTGTATATTAGTTTGTCCCTATCGAGCTATTTATGGATAAAACCCAAAATTTGAGGGTACTTAAAGTTGCCTTCCTACCGCATTTTTCAATTTCTTTTTACAAAACTTCAAAAAAAATATACGGATAGCGAACTATAAGTATTCTCCCGTAATCAACTGGATAGTACTTATAGTTTGAGCACTTTTAAGTAAAATTATCCACTTTTGGCACCCTAATGTGTAAAAGATTTATGCGGGAACTTTTTTGCATATTTCGGATGAAATTTAATAAGATTACATATAGCGTCACATAGAAATTGATAGGATTATATAAAGCTCCATATCAATTTTTTTAGTCGGGTAAACAACCAAAACCCGGTTTTAATGAACACCGTAACCGAAACCGATATTTTAAAAATCTTCCTTTTGCAAACAAACCGAAACCCGGTTTTGTGAATTCGTCGGTTTTTTTGACTTTTCGATTAAACTACAGGGGTGTTAAAAAATATAGGAAGAAACAGTGGAGTGGAGGTTATTGCGACCCGTTATATGTCGTTATATCGAAGACAGTCACAGAATAAGTAAATATCTCTTTTTTAGGCAAATATTTATTAAGCTAACTGAATTAAAACATTATTTTTGCAGCAGTCTATTTATGATTTAAATTGAAAAATAAATGTACTTTACCTTTACAAAGTTTATGTACTACAAAAGTAGATTAAGCATAACGTGACCAAATGTTTTTGATAAAAAAGCGGGAGTCGGAGACGAAAGAAAGGGATTCTGGTGACGAAAGCGGGATGCTTAAATTTGTTTGTGCCAATATCTGAATTACATCAAATTAACTTTTTTTGCTTGTAAAAATGCCTTTCCAAGAAACATAACTCAAATATTACTTCGAAAATCGTTTATATAGTTATTGTTATTATAAAAGTTTCTTATCTTAATAGAAAAGTTTCTTATTGAAAAAAAAAATGTATAAAAGAAAACGAAATTTTTGGCCAGATTTTTTTTAAACTTTTCCGCAGACTTTGGAAAATTCTCCAAAAAAAAGAGTTGTGTACAAAATTCTGATAAATAACAACATTTTTTTATTGTTTTCTTACAATTTTTTTTGTAAAAAAAGTTTTGTTTTAATATTTTTATCATAAAAAAACTTCGTATAAACTTCATTAATAAAAGCACTACGAATTTCCATATTTAGCGATCCTCTTTCTATAAAAACATCAATAATTAAATTGACATTTTCATTGCATGGTTAAAAATCGGTTTTGACACAACGAAAGCTCTTATGGCACATTTAAGTCCTCGATTCGATACTAATCAACCATTTCTATACCTTTCACTGCTTCTGATAACTTTATTTCAATAAAAAACTCCAAAATTTCTAAAATATTAAAAAATGAAAAATTTATTAAAATAAAAAGTCTTGCTTTAAAAAGCGGGACAAAAATGTTAGCCTTTAAAAGTTTGGATAATCCCGCCAAAAGCGTAATGGTTGTTTAGGTTACATATGCTTACGTCTTATGTCTTACGTACTCGTGCAGATTTTTATTTTTTTATAAATGTCTCTATACTCATCCATCCATAAGCATGCTTAACCATTAACTTGAAGCATTTCATATATATTCAGCACTACCCACTTTTTATGTTTCTTGTTATTTTGCATGGCAAACTTGCTAAAGTTTTTCCATCAAGCCTTAAAAAAATTATGTCCTTTACCGGTTTTTTTTTTCTTTCTCCCCAAACCATGCAAAAAAGAAAACAAACAAAAAAAATACAGCTTAAAGTGCTGTACAATACGACTACAATACAGGAAAAAAAGGAAGTTTGCAATTTACTACCACATACCATTAAAATTATGTTTGTCTTGTATGTACTCGTTTTTTGTCGAGTATATTATCAGTTCAATTTAAAACACTTAGGGGCGATTTAAAAGTACTGATTTTCTGTTATTATTGTTGTGCTGCATATTCTACCTACAATACAATAGGCAATTGTATTGTGACTGACTCTGACTGACTGTGCAATGGAATTTTCATATGATTTGATCAAGAAAAAAAATTGGCTTTGAAAATTATTGTGTAAACACAAACATTAAAATAAAAATTACTGAAATTTTTAAAAATGGTTTGAAAATATACTTTCTCGTGCGGCTAATTTTAATAAAAGTTTTGGAAGGAATTTCAATTGTTCCTTATATTTATTTTTAAGAGTGTAAAATTAGGAAACATGTCATTATAAATCCTTTTTTCTTCTTTCTTTATTTTAGTTTCAACTAAAGGCTGGTGCAAAAAAAAACAAACAACCAGCATTTTTATACAATCTTGGGCTAATTGTTTTAGCCAATAAAATTGTAACAAAATACCGGCCATCATGGATCCAGATTGCTTCGCAATGTCATCTTATCAATTTGTCAACTCGCTGGCATCATGCTATCCCCAACAAATGAATTCACAACAAAACCATCCGGGCAATCCTAGCGGTACAGCTAATACACCCAACAGCAATGGCGGTCCAGGAGCGGGCAGTGCAGGTAGTGCTAATTCTGGAGCGGCTACACCAGGCAATGATTATTTTCCAGCGGCCGCTGCTTATGCACCCAATTTATATCCCAACACACCTCAAGCTCATTATGCTAATCAGGCTGCTTATAGTTTAGGAGCGGGAAGCGGCGGTGGTGGTGGTGGTAGTGGAGCAACAACAACACAAACAAATCCTCCCGAAATGGTAGATTATACTCAACTGCAACCACAACGTCTCCTCATGCAACAGCAACAACAGCAACAGCAGCAACAACATAATGCCCATGCGACAGCGGCGGCGGTGCAACATGCAGCTAATCAACAACAGCAACAATTAGGACAACAACACCCGCAACAGCAACAATCAAATATTAGTTGTAAATATGCCAATGATCCCTCCACACCCACCGGCAATAATAACACCAGCAGCAGCAATAATAACAATCAATCTTTGGCCAGTCCACAAGATTTATCCACCCGTGATATTTCCCCTAAACTATCACCCTCCTCGGTGGTGGAGAGTGTAGCTAGATCCCTAAACAAGGGCGTATTGGGTGTTAATTTAAATAATAATCATGCGAATAGTGTTAATGTACCGATGCATAGTCCCGGTGAGGGAGATTCAGACTCAGAAAGTGATAGTGGCAACGAAGCGGGTAGTAGTCAAAATAGTGGTGGCAAGAAAAATCCACCACAAATATATCCCTGGATGAAAAGAGTACATCTTGGTCAAAGTAAGTACAAATATACATAATTTTTTAAATTGTTAAAAGAATTGTAATTTTAAATATATACTTTTTGAAATTATAATTTTTAAGGACCCATTGCCTTCAGTTTCTGTATTGCCAACTGAAGAGTGGTTAAATAGACATAATATTTAAATCAAAATTAAAATTTTTAAATTGAGAAAAAGTATTATGGGAAAAAAATATGTGAATTAGGCACTAACTAATACCTTCCCAATCAGCAGCAGTCGCTTTAAACACACTGTTTACCACATACAATTTGTCCGATTTTTCTCGAAAATGAGTTGGTTGAGATGAACTGGACTGGACTGTATAGTAAAATGCAAACCCATAGCGCTCTCACCATAAATTAACCATTTTAATATTAACGTATGCGGAATGAAATTCTAACAAATTTTGCGGAGCTGATTATAAAAGAAAGTAATTATGCTATCAAAATGTTGACCTTAGTGTCGGATAACCACTGGTTTTCTCATATTACTTTATCAATTTTGTGAAAATCAAACATATATATTTTTTAAATTTCAAAAGAAGAAAAACAACTTCAAAAAAATTGTAATTTTATTGATAATCAATCTTATTGGAAGAATTTGAAAACAGTTTCTCTGTTTGTTGAACAGCTAGAAAGTCCATGTGTAGTATATTGATGCCCGTAATTTCAAGCAATATTTACCTACCGGTGCTTAGATACCTACCCGATTTTGTTCGTGTATACGGGTAGATATCTAAGCACCGGTAGGTATCTATTGCTTGAAATTAGGGCATGAATAGTGGATATCTAATGGTGTTTTCTTTTCTGGAAAAAAGTGTTGCCTTCTTAATGTGCAACGTTTTTCAAATTTTGCCCTCGCCCCATTAAAATGAAGCATTTTTACAATCAGAATAGAACACAATTTCATCACATATTACATTTATTTAAACAAATCTGTTTTTTAGTGTTGTTAAAGTTCGGGTTCGAATCCCAGCAAACTTTAAAAAAAATTTAATGTTTTTTTAATAATTAATTTTTGTTTTTTTAATTATTTAAAAAATTTGGATTTAGCTTCATACATTTTTTTCAATTAAATTTTTTTTTATAATTTTGTTTGTAAGCGAATTTCAGATTAAAAAAATTATTAAATACTTACAAAAAGAAAAAATTAAAAAAAATAGCAAAAACAAATTAAAAAAAATCGTAAATTAAATTTAACAAAAAAAAAAAATATAAAAAAATGTGATGCCAATATGGGTTCGAACTCGGGATCTTCTGTATCAGAAGCCAGCACACTACCACTCTGCTACCAAGGTGAGAGTTTTCTCGCCAAAAACTTTGCAATATATACACATGAGATTGATAAACCAAAAAAAAACAAGGCAATATCCAACCCTGTAAATTTTTTGAGGGCAGAAAATGTTGCATTTTTTGCCTTTTATAAGGCAACACTTTTAGAAACAAACACGGTACCCTCTTAGAGTGTTTACCTCATTTTAGAAAAGAACACGTATAAGGAAATTTAAGGCAAAGTGCAAAAAAAATGTGACATTTTTGTCAGAAAAGAAAACGCTATAAGAAACAAGAATAAGTACGAAGATTATTCCTTGGTCCGGTGAAAACTGCTTATCCATAAAATGATGGAAGAAGTAACCTAAAATCTTAAATTTACAAATTTGGCCTAAATTAGTTAAAACCGCCATTATTTGCAACATGGAAAGCACTTTTTCGAATAAAAAAAACTTTACTAATGATACAATTAAAAATTTGTACCAAACTCATATTCCAATTTCCAAAAATCCAATCAACATTTTTCAAAAGAAGCTCAGAAAATCTCAACATCGAAATTTTCAATAGCTAAACTGCATCAAAATCGAATGAATAACACACTTGAATTAATTTTATTTGTACTCATTATTATTCTTTTTAACTCTGCCTTAAGAATACATTGTACAATTATAGAGAGGGATGGGTCAATTTGAATGTTCATGAATTTAGAGCTAGTTAAGATCATAGGAAAGAATGGGAATATTATTTACAATGCCCAAATTATATAAATACTCTGCTAATTTTTGGCCTACACATATATTTTGATAAAAGGAACAAAAGTAACTTGTTGAGAAAGAATCGAAATATACTTTTATTTCTCCATACAAGCGTGGACCAGTCTATTATACACTCTTACAGACATATTTGGTTTAGGTTGACTATCTTATTTTTTGGAGATGGAAACCGCACAAAACTGTTTTACCAGAGTACACACTAAAAATTTTTTATATAAATAGAACATTTTTGGTCTTCAAAGTTTAGTAACGTCATGATGCTTGTTAGGAAAAGACCTAACCACGTGGTTGATTACTAAGAAGACAAGAATGGAGCAAAATTGATTATTAATAGGTTTTTTGTTAAAGTTCTGCCTAAAACTTCGGGTTCTGATGAGATCTTTAGCCAGATCGAAATACTAGTATCAACCTAGCTAATATGTTTGATTTGCTTTATTTTTGTAAATATACGGAGGTTGAAAGCTCGTTATAAATTGAAAATGTTTTATTTTAGATTTAAAAAATACTTTTAATTATTACAGAAATACATATTACGGTTACTTGGAAAAAAACTCAAAATTTAAAAATGGTGTGGCTTTTGACTCCACCTCTAAGACATCGAAAGTTATCCACTTAATTAAAGCCAATCCACTTGTAAATCTTCCTCGTTTACATATAAACTTTTTGACAGTTAAAATTTCACATTGCCATCTAAATAAAAGATTAAATTTGTCAGTCTAAAGTAGCAAGATGGTGCCGATAGCGATTCGGCATAGGAGAACAAGGAAAATGGCGTTGTTAGAAAAATTGTTGTCGACAGCGCCAAAATTTCTTTGCATCTAAGTCTTAATGTTAATTTTTATCTGATTTTGTATGTGGGTTTTAAGTGTTGTCAATCGTTGTTATATCAAAATATAGTTGCAGACAATTAGTACTATGAGCAGTAGTTTCAAAATGGCCTTAAATGTTGGAAATGTTGTTAATGAAACAAATTAAAAACCTTTGTAATGTAAGAAGAAGCGCAGATTTGATTCTTACAGCCGCAGGTTGTTGAAAAAATGTATCATATAGAGACAATCTGACAATTATAAGACACAAATAATAATACAATTTAAAAAATGGAAGATCACTGATGGCGCCTGTATAGAAAAAGGCAGAAACTAGTCTAGTCTGATTAAGAATTAATAGTGTTGATAATTTTTAGAGAAAAACATGTATTCCTCTTCTTAACCTTTAACCTTTCTAAATTAAATTTGTCAAATGCATATTAATTAAAATTAATTGCGACTGTCTATATGACTTTAAAATAACACTGTACTAAAATGCTTTAATCAACTCGTTTACTTTTTTTTTTTTTAAAAAAAGAGAAGCAACACTCAGGAAATTCTTCCTGCTTGCTTTCTTTGGAAAGAGGATAGTGGAGGGATGAAAGTTCACCATAAAGGGCTTCGAACAAGGCAACACTGCATTTGCGCGAGATGCTGTCTTAGAACAGTTGTTGCTCGCAAACTGATGTAGAGTTAGCGAATTTATTGAAGCTTTTTGTTTCATAGCCCTGATTCATTACTTTACTTCGGTGGAGTTAAGTGCTATGGGAACACCGAAGGTGGGCGCTGCGATACATATAAGTGATAGAAAACTCATACATATTATTTTTCTAAATTGATGTTGTTGTCACCGGGAATCGAACCAGGGACCATCTGTGTAACAGTCCAACGCGCTAACCATTACACCACAACGAAAAATTTTCTTCGCATAAGTTATTCAGAAACATAAGTAGAAACAAGTAAAAACTTGGAAAATGTTACTAGTTTTGGCATAATATTTGCAAATGAACTTTATTAGTGGAAATACTAATAATTACTTGACAACATTTTTTTTTAGTGTACAATCACTTTTCTGTGTACATTGAGTTTTGCCTTCTCGGCAACATATCCCAGTTTCATTTAAATATTAGATTTTTCTTTGTTAGATTATAAGAATACATTCCCTTTTCAAACCATATATTTGCTGATCATTAAATCTTTAATTCGCTGCTAATATGACAAATTTATCGCTTCCTGTACATCCTGCCTTTTTATATTAAACTTGGCAGCACTTTTCATGTTTTATTGACTTAAAAGTGTTGTCAACTCCATGGAAATCACAAACCGTATTATTTACACACTCTACTGCTTACAGACAAATAATATAAATTCAACAAAAATGATCTTGAAATTTTCATTTCATTCACTTACTGTTACCATACAGTCTATTGAGGAAAATCCAATGTTGTTATAATTTTTACACCTCCTCACACTTTCAAAAAGGAAAACTAAAAGTGTAAGTCTAACGTATGTGAATGTATTGTACTCTATACTTATGTTGGAATTAAATGAGTACTTATTTCAACGCGGCAACTTGTCAAAACAAATAAACAATCTCAAGTCAGTATGAAGAAATTGTTCCATTAGATTAGTAGAAATTTTTTTAAACCACACTGTGTTATAGTTATTCTTCAAAGAGTTCATGCTGCGTGAAAATGAGCGGTGCTAAAAAATAAAATTACACTATTTGTACTCACTCACATACTCCCACCCAGTCTGACGATGATGAGGATGATGATGACGACGATAGCATACTTTCACTAACATTGGCATTCTGTTCTATACATATAGATACAATAAAATAAATGTGGGGACTCCAAATATAGCATATTTTTATTATAAATAAAAACAAAAATTGTATCTCGATAATTGTATGTGTTTTACAAAAAAATATATATATTTTTTTTTTGTTTTGAGATTGAGAAAAAATGAAATGAGAAAACCTGCATGAATTCGTAAAATATAAATAATGACTAGCAATTTTTCCTGGGTGTCAAAGTTGTTGGAATAAGAAGAAGAGGAGGCAAAAAAATTAAATAGGTTCGTTCGTAAATTATTTTTTTCTGATAAAGGCGAGAAGTTATGACCTATTGACAGACATACTCACGATTTATGTTTTTTAGTTTTTTATTTTACTAGAACAGAGGTGGTAATACTTTTTTTAATGCGTGCCAAAACCAGTCATAAAATGTTGTAACAAAGTGTCGCGTGTAGGGTTGCCAGATTCAGATTTGCAAAATGCTTGATATTCACCAAAAAAATTTTGCGTTTGAAAAATTCTTGACAATTAAAAACACTTGTACTTTAGAATGAATGGGTGTATATGAAAATTATTTTAAACGCGAATTGTGAAAGTATTATAAATGCTACAATAAAAATTTAAATATTTTTGCAATCTTTAAACCTTAAGGTACGTTCACATTAATCAAATATTTGAACAAATATTTGTTTACATATTTGCTTCCAATTGTGTCAAATAAAAAATTATTCTATTTTATGTTCAAACTATGATCAAATATTTGATAGTTTTTGTTTGTTCAAACAGCTCTCAAATAGTGTCAAATAAAATAAACGAAAAAATATTTGTCGAGCGTTCAGATTGAAACAAATATTTGTATTAAATATGTATTTAATCAAAGTGTAAAAAACATAGATTTATTTAATCGAAAAACTAACTGTTTTTTAAAAAATTTATCACTCGGGATCTCTCTTGGACCTAGCCTATTTATGTTATAAGGGAATATTAGTACTCCTTTGGAGCAAAAATTTTGTCCGTTTTGGTCTATCTCGCTTAGTTTTGGAGATACTGGACATTTTAAAATATCACCATTTTGTAATATGGCTTGTATCTCAAAAACTAAGCATGATATCGCAAAATGGACAACATTTTTGCAAACCTGAACGAAACACGCTATACCGACAACACAAATGTGTACAGTGTTCCGATTCAAATCATTCCCCGTTTCATTCCATATCGTTCCATTTTGGACCAATGATCCATTCTGTTATCGGAATGAATAAATTTTTATTTTCACGTACGACAACACAATTGTGTACAGTGCTCCGATTCCAATCGTTCCCCGTTTCATTCCATATCGTTCCATTTTGGACCAATGTTCCAATCCATTATCTGAGTGATTAAATTTTTATTTTCACGTACTTTTTTTGGTAAAAAATAATTGTTTTTTCATAAAAAATGAATCTTTCGGAATATTTCCCAAACCTAGGATATTTGCATTCAGTCAATTGCAATTTTTTTTTGTTTGACCAAAATCAGCTGATTCGCTGTTTGACACACAAAAATATTTTGTTCAGATTACGGCAAAGAAATATTTCATGTTTTTCGTCAAATATTTGACTAATCTGAACGTACCTTCAGGCTTTACAAAAAAATCTAAAACTATTTTATTTGGAAAAGTTTTTTCATACAAAATATTATCCAAAGAAGAGAAAATTAAAAAAAAATATGGTCAAACCTTTCACCTCACTCATATCTCTTGCAAATGTAGTTAAAAACAAATAAAATTTCACTTAAAGAAAAGACGACTGACATTTTTGTAAATTTAATTAACATTGTCATTTGTTTTTTAATGTTCAAAAAATGAACCTCAATTGCAGTTACAATGAACCACATATGCAGTAAAAAATAAAGAAACATTTATTTGTTTAATTTTTTTTTTAAATAAAAACGAAATTTGTGCATAAAATGAATGTAAAATCATAATACAGTAATTTGATGTGGTTTGTTTTTTTAAATGAACTGCAATTGTAGTTAAAAATTTTATTAAATTCTTTTACTTATGACTGTTTTTTCACTTAAAAACAAAGACTACTGTATTACAACTCAAACATTACAAATATTTACAGCAGATGTTCGCCCAGTGTACCAATAATGATTTCTAATTTGCAGGTATAAAAATTTACTTCATAAATCGGTTTGAGAGGCCAAGATCTAATTAAAAATACCTGATGATAACATGATATTTTCTAGAATTGTTTAGCATTTCATTACACCCAAAAAACTGACTCGGTAGTGACTATCGTATATGTAGCCAATCGAATCGGTTTACTGATTTTAGTTTTTTTTTTTGTAATTAGCATATAAACTTGTAAAAAAAACTATTAATATTGATACGGGTTCCTGTTTCAAATCAGATACTCCAGTCATTACTGCAAAAAAATAAAATATAGGGGCTTATAAAATGCAGCTAAAAATTAAAAAATGCACCAAAAACATAAAAAATATGCACCTAAGAAAACACTTTTTGCAAACATCAAAATATAAAAAATACAAAAAAAATGGAATTTGGCAACTATCTTTTCAATAGGACCAGAATCTGGGTATTTGCTTCGGCTAAGCAACATTTTAAAATATAAAAATGATTTTGCTTAAATTAAATTATATAAATGTATCCAAATTTTATTTTTTTTTCACAAACTACACAGAAAAAACAGTTGACACCAACAATGTAATTTATAAATTCAAACACCCTAATTTTTACATTAATATTTATTTCCAACAAATTTTTTGTTTTAAATTGTAATTGTTCATATAAAAATTCTTTAAAAACAAAAATTCAAAATAACAAAAAAAATAACAAAAGATTGTTTGTATTTACAAATCATCATTATTGGTGCCAATCTAAAAAAACTTTTGTAAATACAAACATGCTTTATGACACTTGTTTAATATTACAAGCAGAATATTTTAATTTATTTCTGTGTAACAAAAAATACTTAAAATATATTAAAAATATGCACAAATATTCATTAAAAAGCTCTAAATGTGCTTAAAAAGTCAAAGTAAGCTTACTTGCAACATATGCAACTACAAATCGCTGCCACTTTGTTCTATATTTGATGATTCGTATGAATATTCAGTCTATATCAGTTTTAGATCATCGAGAAAAAACATGAATTTTCTTGAAATTCCTTGCCCTAGTAATCAATATAATAGAGAAAGTATAAGTGTTGAAAGATTTGCAAACAAATGCACTAAAAGAAAACGCTTCATAATAATATTTCAAGTTCATTGGCTTTTTACAAAACTTTGTTAAAGGAAAATTTTGAAACAAATTTAAAAAATAATTTTTTTAAGCTGCTTGTCTTTAAAAAAAACTGGAGCAAAACAAATTGTTTCTTGATTCTTGACGAGCATTAACAATTCTTGTAAATTAAGCGAAATCAAAATCCGTCCTGGCAACCCTAGTTGCGTGGTACCTGAATTACATTGTAAGCCCTATTCGAGTGCAATATTTTAAAATTCGATAATTTTTTTCTTTTAAAAATGTCATCACCAGAGAAGAAGAAGTTGTCGATTTTGCAATTTTTTTTATTTATTTTTTTGGATTTTTATTTTTTGAGCGTTAGTGTGAATTTTTATTAAGATTTTGTGTCTTTAAAAACATAAATTATTTTAACTCTTTTGTTTTTTAAGTGCGTTTCTTTTCAACATTTGATTCTTTTGCTTTTTTACTGGTAGTTTTAATTACAATTTTATTGCAGAATTTTAATTTGTTTGTTAAATTTTCTAGAATTTATTTTATTTCTCCGATTATAACGCTTTTTTAAACCAAAACATTTAAATGTCTATAAATCCAAAATTTCAAGGAATTTTTACCGATTTTTGTTAATAAAAATGTCATCTATTTAAATATGTGATTACACACTATGAGGAGAATTTCAACACTTTTAATGATAATAAATGTTAAAAACTATACTATTTATGTACCGAAAAGTTTGTGGAACTTTGATTCTTGAGAAACGAGTTTCCACATGCAGAGCAATAAAGTGCCATCCGAAATTGAATAGTATTTGTGGGTGGGTAACAACTAATAAATTCAGTTAGTGCAACCACTTTTTTAATTATATTTCTGAATATTGTGCGTGTAGCAACTCAAATTCAGTTTAATTAACCGAACTTTTGTTGTGGAAACCAATATTCAGATGTTCCAACCAATTTTCAATTGTAGTACCGAGTTTGAGTCGTAGTAAACGAATTTCAGTTGACAAATGGCTAATTTTTTTCATTGTGCATTGTTTTTTTGCCATAATTCTGTAGAAAAGAATTAAGACTTTTTTAATTTTTTTCTTATTATTTATTACCATGAAAATATTATGATTTCGGTTAAAGCACATATTTCAAATAGTTTTGATTTTATAATTTGGGTTAAAATATCGGACAAAAAGATTCTCAAAAAGTTTATATTGATTGTTGTATGTAATGTCTCGGTTTGAGTAAATCCTATTATAGACAACTGAAGATTTGGGTGATGCCAATGAAACAATTGTATTGTCTATCATGAACATGATCAAACTTTTGAAAAGCAACACATAAAATCTAATATGACAATATCATATTAGATTTTTTACTTGAGGTTGAACAATATTCTAACTAAAAATATGAAAATATGGAAAGTGCATTTTTAATACAAAAATTAAAACATTTTTGCTAAAATAAATATTTAAAACTCTGACAACTTTTTAACCATATTTGTTAAGTAAAATTAAGATACTTGAAAATATTCAAGAAAATGTTGCGTGCCACCGAAAATCCTCTCGTGTGCCACTACTGACACGCGTGTCATAGTTTTACCAGCCCTATACTAGAAGAAGAAATTAAACAAATTAAAATAAAATTAACCTGAAAAAAAATAGTTTCATGTTTTATTAAAAAACATGTAAACATGTTCATACTTTTACAAAACGTTTTTTATTTTTTTTTTTTTTGTTAACGAAAAAAGTGATTTACGTGATTTATAAAATCAGATATTAATAGATCCAATAAAAAGAAACTATACTATGCTAGGCTACACAAATAAAACAAAATGCAATCATTACACGCTGCTGATATTAACCTCTTAAAGCACAAAAACGGTAAAAGGGTTATAAATATTGTCCAAAATAATATAAACATTTTTAAGCCATTTTTCTACTTTGAAATCATTAATTCTTTCATAGGGATGACAAGTTAAAAACTGTCATCACTAGGGCAAGCAATTTCTTGGAAATTCATATTTATCCAAATCCTCAAATTTAGTACAAAATGGCATCGATTTGTAAGCTGCATATTTTGGCAAAAGTGCATGTTTTTGCATAATTTGACTTTTTATGCATATTTTCCATTTATGTTACTTTATTTTCTATTTCCTAAACATTATAAAAAAAATTGATAGACATCAATATTTGATTTAAGCTAAATTATTGTAACATTTCAAAATCTTGTTGAACCGATGAAATGCATAATGTTCTGATCCTATTAAAATGATACGAGGGCGGTCCTAAAGCCGACCTGACATATAGATGGCGGCAGTAGTTTGAAAAACACTATTTTGATGAAAAGTGGCAATCTTATAAAACATATGTTTTACGTTTTAAGGCGCCACATTGTTTAGCATATTTTTGAGCCATCCAAAATAAACGATCTTAGTGAACTTGTAAACATGGAAAAAACTGTCCATCGTTATGTAAATCAATACTTACAGACTCAGTCCAACCAAATATTAAAGCCGAGGTGGACATCTCATATTGACCCAAAATTTGGCGATGAGAAAGTTGTGCGCAAATGGGTGCCGCGTTTGCTCGCAATACAACAAAAACGGAGTCGTGAAGATGTTTCAATAGGGTGCTTGGCAATGTTTTACCGAAATAAATCAAAATTTTGCGTCGATTTGAAATCACGGATGAGACATGGGTCCAACAGATCACACCTGAGACAAAGAAACAGTAAAAGCAGTGGACCGTAATAGGAGAATCGTGTCGAAACAAGGCGAATACAGTTGCATCTGCAGGCAATGTAATGGCGTATGGGATGCTCGTGGATTATTTTTATTGTTTATCTTCAAAAATGAAAAAAAAAATCAACGGCGAGTATTATCCAAACAGATGGTAGCGTAGAAGTGATGAAGTTAAGGAAAAAAACCGCATTTGACGAAAAAGAAAGTGTTGTTTCATTAAAACAATGCACACAATTCACACATCCACTATTGCGTTGGCCAAAATCAATAAATCGTAGATTCAATAAAGAATTTCATTATATCAAAGAAATTTTATTAGTATTAAGAAATTTTTCATAAACTCTTTATCATACAATATCATAGTTTCATAAAATCAATTCATTGCATTTCATAAATTATCTCTTCATAAATTTAATGAAATTTTTCTTTAGAGCTATGAAATTATTTCAAAGACTTTATTTTTTTATTTTTTCTTAAAGCTTCATAATTTTATTAATTTTCACAAACTTCAAGCTTATGTTTTAAGATTTAATTCTCAAGTGCTGAACATACTTTATAAAGAGATTATTAATTTTGGTCATTTATGAATTGTTGAAGAATTCGTCTGAAACGGTTCATTAGTTTAGTTCCAATGAATTTTTCAAGACATTCATGACGAGTTTTTTTAATTAAAAAAACTTCTTAATATTAAAAAATTGTATGAAACTGTTTCATAGTTCTATAAACATTTCATAAACATTGACTTTAATGAAACGTATATCATAGACTCTATGAAAAGTTTCAATGGAAATGACAATTTTCATTAAAGATATGATGAAATTTAATACTGAAGTGAAGATTATTCTTCAGTTTAGACAGTTCTTACTATAAACAGGGTATCGAAGCTATTGACTATCGCTGGGAAAAGAAAAGGAAAATTTTCCCAAATTTGTTGAGTTTTCTTTGATATGTCGGCTAATTTTGGCCCTCGTAGATGCCAAACTAAATTTTTTGTTCTTTATTTTTTTCGAGCTTTGATTTTTGCAATAAGTGTTCTTTTAGTTATAGCCTTTTTTAGTTGCATGAATTCCTTGCCCTATTCATCACTATTGGAGATCAGTTTGGGTAATAAATAGGGCTAGTTTTTTATTGCGTATGCCACTAAATGCCGCTTTTCCTATTATTTTATAAAAATGCCATTTTTTCTGATCTCTGCTATCAAATTCCATTTTTTTTTTTTTTTGCAAATTTTTTAGACATTTCGTTAAAACATTCTATAAAATATAGTTGAAACCCATGTTTGTACATAAGTCTAATGAAATTTTCAAAAATAAAGGCCGTTGTAATTAAAACACAAAATGTGTTGTCGAAATGCAAATGCAATTCTTAATAGGATTTTGCACTTTTTTTTCAAAAATAGCTTCCCGATAAAAAAAAACTTATATGGAGCTTTATATAATTTTATCTAATTTAATATGATCCCATAATTAATTATATAAAATTTCTTCCGAAAAATTGCATATAACATGTAAATATGGTAAAACTATGATACACTTAGGAAATTATGTTGGTAAAGACGACTGCAATTGTAGTCAAAAACAAATGAAATTTCATTTAAAAAAAAGACGACTTACATTTCATTAAATTCAACTAACGTTGTCATTTGTTTTTAATGTTCAAAAAATGACTAACAATTGTAGTAAAAATGAACCACATGGTACTAAAAATAAACCAATTTTTTTTTTTTTTTTATTTTTTAAATAACAAAAAACTACTGTAAAAAATGAATGTAAAATCATAAAACAGTCATTTGATGTGAGTTGTTTTTTTAAATGAACTACAAGGTTAGTTAAAAATTTTATTTGTTCTACAAATGACTTACATTTACATTAAAAATAATGAAACTGTATTACAACCCCAAACAACTACATATTTTTAAAGCAGAAGTTTCCTGAGTGTAAACATAAAATTTCTTATAGGCTTTAAGCTACAAACGAGTGTGTATATTTATTTAGCATTTCACTAGAAATCAAGACAACTTTAAATAAATTAGGTTTTCTATTTCAAAAGCAGAAATTTAGCAAGTGACATTAAACATTTTCATTTTAACGCCCTCAACTAATTTTAAATTTTTTTCTCACATATGAAAAAGTCAATAGGTACAAGAAACTAGAGACCACTTATAGTTAAACTGCGTTTTCAGTTTGAACCATCACGTCACAATTAATTTAAAAAAGTTTAAATTTTTTCGTAGAGTATTAAAATTCTTGTACACATTTGAGGATGCCAAAATGGGTGTCAAATCAAAAGTTAGAATTTAGCTATTTTTTTTTTTAATTTTTTTTTTTTAACAATATTGGTTATAAGTTTATGTGAATAAAAATTTCGCAAATGTCCTTTTAAAAATTTAATCTTTCAATTTCCTAAACGAACACGTAAGAGGGGTTGCTCAGTTTTACCTAGATCTTTCCGAGCATTTTTGGTAAAAAAAAATTACCAATCAGCTATTAAAAAGATATGACTACAAATGTGGAGTTATCTATCTTTAAATGTTCGATGGAAATTGTTGTATTTCAGAACAAATTCATTTCATGTGAAAAAAATATTCTTTTAGCAGACGCTAGAGGTGAAAAATATTTTCTCTTCACCTCAAATTTCGCTAACACACAAGTTTTTTTTCACCACAGAAATTGCTTGTTCACCTCAAAAAAAGCTTTTTCAACACAAAATTTGTTTATTTAACATTTGTTTTGGTAAAATTAATAAAAATAAAAGTCGGATTGATGCAAATTATTAAAAGCTTTTAATATAAAATGATTTTATTTGGTACAAATTTATGAATAACCACAAAGGCTATTGAAGGATTAAATTTTTTAAAAAACATTTTTTGAAAATTTCGATACTGCAAAATTGTAATCAATATTTTTATTTTGAAGAAGAGGTTCTCACCTTTTATTTTTTTTTTTTTTTTTTTTTTTTTTTTTTTTATTTTAGTTAATGTACTTATAATTAATATAATTACATTACTCCCATTGGAGCTTCTAGCAACACCTTTTATTAGTTACCATTATTTAAGTCATATCAGAATTTAAATTTTTTTTTTTATTTAAACTTTAAGTTGCTTTTAAACGGAATCTTAACGTGATGTCTAAAAACGCTGATTTACTATTTATGATTTATATTTTCACATATATATTGTTTTGTCCATATGTAGGAACTAACTACTGTAGTACGGTGTAATTAAAGAATATATGAATTAATTAAAGTTTTTTTTTTTTAATTTTAAAGCGATAATTCGAATATTTAAATTTATAGCGTTATTTACCATTTTACTAAAAAAAAATTCTCAGTTAAAAATAGTTAATCACAATATAATTTATAGTTTCTGCAAGTTCTAATTTAAAATTCCAAACTTATTTAACAAATTTGGAAAAATAATTTGTTGTAGGCTGGTACCTGTCCGGATAAGATAGTTTAGAAGAGGCAGTCGTCATTACGGCCAGCTCACTAGGTCCTGCACAGAAACGCTAGAAAGTTGTGATACTTTAGAAAGTGTTTACAACTAGGCGGTACATCCGTAAAACAAGTATTAAGCGATATAAAATTATATATGAAATCATGCTTATTAAAATATACCATATGTAACAATAATCAATAATATATCAATCGATATATATATTAAAATATTAATATGAAAGAGACCATATCAAAAAAACTTTTGAGAAACCAAATCCAATATAAAATTATATATGATGATATGTGCCATCACATATATCCATATTAAGCTACGAGTATATAAATCTATATGTTTTTTTTTCTATAATATTATATTAAACAATATATGATTGTATATGAACATTTTTACTCGGGTAGTAAAACAATTTTTAGAGAATTATGTATGATTTGTAAAATTACTGTCAAAATATGTATGCCGTTATAGGGTTAAACATACAACAACGAATATACTAATGGGAAAATAATTATTAAAAAAAAAAAGAAAAAACAACATTAAAATTGCATTTTGTTTTTATTAAAAGTCACAGACAACTCCAACAACAAAATTAATAATAAAATAAACTGCAAATTTACGTGCAAAACTAACAAATAGTTTGTTACCAACTTGTGGCAGCCCCGCAGCAGCCAAAATAAAATGTAGTATACAAGACTTTAACTGCAGCTGCCTCAAACCAAACAGTTTTCAACCTCATTTTTATTCAGTTTGATATTAGACAGTAGTAATTTGCTCTCACTACGATAAATTTCATTGTAACGTTTTTTATTTTTTCGCGATCATCATCATCATCATCATCATTTTAACAAAACGCTAACAAACGCTTCTTATTGCACTCAACGATTTATGATAGAATGTAATTAAATATTGTTGATGCATTAACTTTGCAAAAACACAAAGACATTTTTTAATCGTCTGTCTGGTCTGTACAAGTAATTGTTAAAATCTAATTTATTTCTAATGTATTCATTTTCATTATTCAGTTTAAATTTCATTTTAATTGTTGCATTTTTTAGTGTTAAATCAAAATTGCATTTTAATTATTACACGGGTTTAAACATGATTTTAAGGTGACCAGTTCATGGGAATGTTAATTAGTTATTTAAATCAAACCGAGATTAGAACTTTGAAACGGTGATAAGTTGTTCTGGATTTGAGAATTTTACGAAATTTTTTGTAGTTCAAAACAACACATAATTTCATATAGAAAAAATTTAACTTAATTTGAAACCTGTTCTACTGATTTTCATTAAAATCAAATGTTTTTGTTATTTTCTTTTTAAAAGTTTTTTAATCAACTGAAAAAATAGTAAAAAAATGAAGTATTTCGACTTCCATTTTAGAGAAATAAAACATAATTTTCATATGGGGTGTCATTGGAGGAAATTGGCTAAACCGGTCGTTATTTACCGGTAATGGAATGGGTATAAGTAAACTAACCAACCATTCAGCGTTCCAAAGACTGATCCCGATTTGAATATTTAAGCCACTTTTTTAAATACGCGGTTAATCGTATTTTGACGAATATTGTCGACTACTAAATTTTAAGTCGAAAAATTAGTTCATATAGCTTGACTGAATTGAATTAAATATTTTATGAGTGTACTACCTAAATCGCATTAAGGATAATAGCTAGCCTGGTAATAACTAATTACTACGGTTTTCCTCGGTCAATAGCCCAAAGTCGATTTTAAAAGAATATTTTTTCGAATCATACACTAAAAAAAGTTTGTGAAGTTAACAAAAACAGTTAGTTAAGTCAGGTAAATTTTTGTTGGGATGATCCTTGCAAATTGTTTTGAAAAAAGTTATTTAAATATTTAAAATAGACGCTTAACATCCTTATCAATTAACTTCTTTTTTTTTTAATTGTAGCATTTGCAACCAAATGCCATCGATTAGTTTTTTATAAATCAATATTTTGGAATTAATTTTTTTTTTTTTATTTTTATTCCCTATTTCGAGTTTAAGCGCATTTTTTTCATATTTTTTAGAATTAAAATTTTATTTAAAACAAATCAAAAACAAAGAATTTAAAAAAATTAACTCAGCACTGAATTATAATAAAGAACTTAATCTGGCCATCTCCTTAGATACTTGTACTGAATTTTGTTTTTAAACCCATTCTCTCTCCATTTCATTCATTGAAGCGTTTTACACATTTCCTATGACAATGGTATTTCTTCAAGTACTACACTGACAATATTTTTTCGTAAAGACTACTGAATATACACATTAAATTAACTGAAAATCAGTTAAAAACAGGACTATTTATTTTCGTTTAAAACAATTGTATTTTTTAGTTTATTTTCAACTGTTCAAAAATTAATTGACAAACTCCATAAAAACAATAGACTGTTTTCGTTAATTTCAATACTCAACAACTTTTTGTTTTAAAAAGAATATTTTAACTATTACGGAAAGTCCGTTTTTTTTTGTTTTTTTTTTTTTTTTTTGAATAACAGACAAACGTTAAAAATATATTTCTTTGGTAATTTAACTATATATTCCATTGAAACAACTTTACTGATTAAACTTTTAAATAACTGTTGATTTTTCATGGAAAAGTTCTTGTGAGTGTACAAGCAATCTAACATAGCAACTGAAAATTGAAGTATGTATGAAAACGCCACAAGTTCTGGACTTATTTCACTTTCAAGTGAAAATTTTTAAAAAATAAAGCCCAAAACTGAAAAATTATAGACATAAAAAAATTATCGTCGCACCATTACAAGGAACTGGTGCTATCTGTGGATACCTATGCAGAGAGAATTCCTTGGACGAGTTTTAATGAAATTTGTTCTCTTAACTTATGAAGCTCTCTATAAATGAAAAATTGCTTAAACTTAATGAAAAAGCTTCATAGGTTTAATGAAACTGTTTTTAATGAAACTTTTTCATTAGTCATACGTAATTATTAATAAATAATGTGAATTTTTTCATTAAATGTTATGAGAAACTACATTAATTTAATGAAAAGTTTCAATAGATGAATTCCAGCTACAAATGTGCAAATGCATTGATAACATGCAGATAATTCTTTCAGTGTATGGCAAATGAGTACCCAAGTGTCACAATTTAACATTTTCCAAGTATACACCAGGTCTTAAGACAACACGTGAATCCATAGATTGTTTAATCAGTTATGAATTCCAGCTCTTACTGAGAATGGGCACCAGACCGGCTTTAACATCAAGTAGTACTCCTGCATATGCTGGTAAAGTGTCAATCAATGAAAATAAAATGTCAGATTTAAAAACCTCGAAAATATATTCCGGAAAAGTAACAAAACGGAGATTTTTGCATTGCAAACAACTTCAGCTAACAAAGAATATGAAGAAAATCATGGCGATTAACCATCATTTCTTCTGATAGTCTTTGGATTTGTGTTTACATATAAGAGGTCATTTCGAAAAAGGTACGAGTATTAGTCCAAAAATTTAAATTTAAAATATCTGTACGATAAAATGCTTTTTTTTATAGTACAGAAATCTCCGAACAATTATACACGTTTTTATTTATCAACTTTTGTGTTCAGTTTCTCTAACATCATAGAGTTTTTTGGGAGAAATAGATTTTTTGTTAATCCTGAAATCTTTTACTTTACGGGCATGTGCCTTTTCGCATTGACGGGTTCAATCTAAAAAAATCGTTCAATTTTAAGTCCATATTTTTGGGGTTTTTAGTGCATAGTTTGTATTTTTAGTACATATTTCTCGCTTTTCAGTTTTTAATTTAATTTAAGCACATATTTTGAATTTTAAACTGTTTATTTTAAACGTTTGTTTTAGATTTCTAGTGAATGAAAGTTCCTAATGTCGTTGTTACATATTCTGCAAAGAGCAAAAGCTTTCTTAAAGTCAATATCTAATTTAATATTAAATTAAGTAATTTAAAAATGATATGCGTTACTCTTAAATGCCTTCGGAATTTCCTTATAATTTTATAAAAGTTCACGCTGAAAAAATACACTTTTGAATACGTTGGCATTATGATTACAATGATTCAAATTTTCAAACCTAAAACCAAAGATATATTTGCAATTTTAAAATGGTTAGGACATGCAAACATACTTATCGTATATATATTTGCAGCCAAACATATATATGTTTGCCGATGGACGCTTTTTACTAGTTCCAAACATATACATATATGTTTACAGGCATACATAATTATATTTGCAAGCAAGCATGTTAAATTAGCAACATGCGGAAGGGATATGTTATTACCAGCATTTATATTTCCAGCAGTTCTTTTTTTCAGCGTATTTTTTCCGGATATTAGAATCATCATGAAATTGTACTTCATTGTACTTTAATTTGGATAAATAAAGTAATTTTAACAACAATTTCGTTTTTTATCAGACTTGCCGATAATAGTCGCATGCATGTTTTTAAATATAAAGACATTATCGAGAACATAAAATTCAAGAAAATGTAGAAAAAAAAGAAAGTTCAAAGTCTTAAATATCTTGCAAAATTACAAAGGTGTAGGCATTTTAATTGCTGCCACTAACAACCAAGAACAGTTTGATATAAAGTTACAACCCCCATAATTATTGGAATTCATTATAAGCCAGGAAACATGAATGAAGCATGCTAATGAAAAAGAAACTAAAATTTTTAAATCACTTTAAATCATAACTAAACTACAGAACATTTAACCTTTGCACTCCTGAAACCCATCCGGGTGGGTTTTGTAGATTTTCAATCATTGATAACTTTACGGTGTTTGGTCAAAACAAAAAATTGACTCAGAGACTAATAAGGGTGGTATCCCGACCAGAACTCGCGGATATATTGTAGATAATCAAATAAAAGAGACCCGTATTTTTTTTATCTGCGCAAGCTCACGTTTAAGGGTTAAAAGTGGGGGTTACAAATTTTTTTGTTTCATTTGTACGCAGGAATAAAGTACTGAAGAAAACAAAAATTTTGATACCCATATTGCTATATAGTGGACCCAGATCTGCCACATTTTTAAGTTATTTGAAATATATGGGAAAAATGCTCTTCGGGAAAAGTCGCACAAAAATTAAACGATTTCGAATAACGGAAAAAGCGCAGTCACGCCCTCGATTAAATTAAATAGGCATAAAGATGTATTATTTTTAGCTTAATACAACTACAGTTCCTTAATACAACAACAAATTTTAGGTTACTCGGAACAGTTTTTTTTTTAATAACAACAGTAGTTTAAAGTCTTTAGAGATATTTTCTACACCGGTGAATGTGTCTTCAAAACACCTTTCATTTGGGACTAAATTTGTCTTTAGTTATTCGAAATGGAACGAAATAAACCGCGTTAAATTCCATAATTTTTGACCCCACTTAGTAACGCCGAAATATGAGATTGGACAACTAAAAAAAACACGAATCCCTTAATTTTCTTCTCTACAACATATCATTAAGATCTGCCGGTACTGGTCGGGATACCTCCGTTGTAAGTTTTTTTTATTTTATCAGAAACTCTTAAATTATTCAAAATTCAAATATTCGTTGTATATTATTTTTTTTTTTAGTTTTTCGGTTTTTCTACGTCGTTTCCCGAAACCCAGCCCTTTTACTTGTTTCAGAATATTGTTTTTTTTTTATTACTATTTAGTATAATAATTGCCTTCATATAGTACGGAAAGCATTATTATTTTTAAAAAATATTACTTTCATTTTAAGTTTTTGACAAATTTATTTAAAATTTTAGCGCGAAGTAGATTATATAACATGTTCACACTTTTTTTAAACAAGAGATGATTGATTTCTCTAATACACATTTCCGCTTATGTTTCACTGGTATGTATTGTTAACCCATTAATGGCTGACCCCCGATTCCATTGTCCAATATCGATGAATTTCACACATTTCACCCATTAATGACTGACCCCCGATTCCATTGTCCAATAGCGATGAAATTTCGCTCATTCATTCATTTCGTAATTTTTTTATTTGAAATATGTGTAAAATATAACGAACCCACCCGGTTGGGTTTCGGTACACACTGCCGTATATGAAAAGCTTTACGAGTGCGAAGGTTAAGAAATTTTAGTTTGTCAACCAACATATTTGTGTTGCTGCTTTTTATTTGCATACAATCTTTAATTTCTTTTTTTTATATTTCATAATATTTTTTTTTTTTTGTTGTTCTCGCATATACAATATTTAGCAGCTGTTGATAGAACTTTGAAAATAACGACACAGACATGAGACAGCAGCAACAGAAAAATGACTGAAAAACAATCAACAACATTTAAAGAATATGTAGAATGTTTAACAAAAAAAAAAAAAACGACATTTTTTTATGTGGTTGTTGTAGATTTTTAAGTACTCGACGACATATTGCAATAACCCAAACATTTCGTTTTTCTTTAATTTTTACACAATATTCTTAAATTTTTGTTGCAAAATGTCTATCAATACTAAATGTTTATGCACAGACTTTATCTTTACAAATGGATATCAGCTATGTTTAACCCTTATACGCTTAATGTATTTAACCCTCACCCCGGCCTAACAGTTTTTGCAAGAAAATTTATACCACTTGCTCTGCACGAAAAATAAACAATATATTCTTCTACCAAAATATTTTTCTTTTTAGAAATGTTGAGTTAAGAAGAAGAATAAACTTTTTTCTCTAAAAATTATAAACACTATTAATTTATAAATCAGACTAGACTAGTTTTTGATTCTTTTTATGGACACTCGTCATCATTGATTTTCCATTTAAATTGTATTATTATTGTGTATTTATAATTGTCAGATTGTCTATATCTGATAAATTCTTCAACAACCTGCGGCTGTAAGAATCAAACCTGCGCTCTTCTTACATTACAAACGTAACAATACCAAGTCATGACCGTTTAGCGATCACACCCAAGTATGGCCTCGAATGTAATACAGCTAAATTGCAGTTTTCTTTCCTATTATTTCCAAATTTTCCTTACCTATTTTGGGCGATATGGGCCAAACTAGGTTTAGATCGAATCTCAAAAACTAATCCATTAAAATTAATAACTTTAGGCATAAATTATTTCTCTTACCAATTACCAAGATAAGACATAATCCCCAAATTTTACACAGATGGAAAAAACAGGATTTCCATCTCAAATTCGCTTTTATTTTCTCTAAAATCCTGTTATGTCCATCTGTACAAATTTGGGGATTTGGATGCAGAAGCATGCGCGTCTTTTCCTATGTTGGGCCGCATGATCTGTCCGATGTTGATTGCATCTCCTAAATTTAGACACTCCTTGGCTGCGGGCTCAACTCGCGTTCAGGGAGACTTAAAAAAAAAAACAGATAAGTACGAGCAAATAAAAAAATATAAAAATCTAAATAAATATGAAACAGGGAACCAATAATTTTGTCCATTATAATTTATTTAATTAAAATATTTCATTAATCCAATGGAAACTTTCTTTGAGGACTTTTTAATGAAAATTTGCATTGTATTAATGATGGATTTCATTAATACAATCCACAAAATTCTAGCAATGTAGAATTTTGAAGCACCCCTAAGGGGAAGTGCAATACTTCTTAAATATTTTACGTGAAACTTGAAAAATCAAGAACTTTTTTGCATGTAGATTGGGTCTCAAAGTGATATAACAAAAAAAAACCAATTTGGTTAATAAATATAAATGTTTTACTACATTTTTGGTTCATTTTATTAACATGCAAAAGGAAATGAAATGTTCGCTAAATTTAATGAAATGTTAGTGGTCCTGTTTTCAAGTGAAATTTTATTTGTTTTTAACCACATTACATTGGTCTGTTCGAACTTTATTTGCAATTGGTCGGTTTGTAAGTGCAGGATTGCAATTCCGAAACGGTTTCAACTCAGTTGTAGTCCGAGAAAACCCATAAGAGACTTCTTAATATAGGTCCTGTGAGCAACTTTATAAGTTTAAGTAATTAAAAACTTTGCATCAAGGGCAAATTGCTACTGATAACTGTCATATCTTATAGTATTTTAAGGATAATTTTGCCCAAATTGGGTTAAACTTCCATTTCACGCAATAAAGCGCTCCCTCTTTCCAAAATTTGTTTTTACTTAAGGCCATCTTTTTTGCATTGCTTCAATTGTTTAGAAGCGCTCGTGTAACTATTTGTATCTTGTGTATTTTACATGCGAGTATGTTTTCTTATTCCCTTACTCTGGCAATTGCATCAAGTGGAAAATTAAAAAATAATAATCAGTTTAATTATTGTTGAAAATCTAAATAAACTAATACCTATAAAAAAGAACCACAATACAGCAATCCTAAGATAGAAATTGCTTTGATACACAGCAACATTACATATAAATTATAACACCAGCTCCTACTTCTACGAATTTTTGTAAAATGAGGCAAACAAAAAAGTATCTTTACGCAAGAGTGAATTAAGTCTATTGCTTACTACTATTGCAATAAATAAAAAATCGTTCACTATCTAACAGCTGAACGTTTATCTATTTTTGGGAATCTGCAAATATTACCAGCATTCACTTAATTTTGTCCTTACAATCATCTGAAAATAAATAGAAAAGTTAAAGACTGCTGCTCCTAGAAGATGGGTAGACTTTGATGAGCATAATAAATGTAAAACAGCTTTTAAAACTTAGCTTTTTTCCATAATAGCTATGTTTGAGTAATCAAAATTGGATCACGTGGGTTCTGGTGCACTGTCATATTTATCTATCATTTTATAGATTAGACTATACCGATGCCATCGATCTTAAAGGGTACAAACGTTTTAAAATTTGCTGTTTCCCAAATTTTGATATAAAAATGTGAAATCGTTGTTTTGATCCCACAACAACGAGCACATTACGCAAAAAGTAATTTGAAAATTTGAGCAATAGTTTTGTCTCACTAGTGCTACTACTTTTTT
>CM037851.1:142437182-142486961 GCA_021234595.1 Delia radicum | reverse complement strand
GGACCAATGATCCATTCTGTTATCGGAATGAATAAATTTTATTTTCACGTACGACAACACAATTGTGTACAGTGCTCCGATTCCAATCGTTCCCCGTTTCATTCCATATCGTTCCATTTTGGACCAATGTTCCAATCCATTATCTGAGTGATTAAATTTTTATTTTCACATACTTTTTTTGGTAAAAAATAATTGTTTTTTCATAAAAATGAATCTTTCGGAATATTTCCCAAACCTAGGATATTTGCATTCAGTCAATTGCAATTTTCTTTTGTTTGACCAAAATCAGCTGATTCGCTGTTTGACACACAAAAATATTTTGTTCAGATTACGGCAAAGAAATATTTCATGTTTTTTGTCAAATATTTGACTAATCTGAACGTACCTTCAGGCTTTACAAAAAAATCTAAAACTATTTTATTTGGAAAAGTTTTTTCATACAAAATATTATCCAAAGAAGAGAAATTTAAAAAAAATATGGTCAAACCTTTCACCTCACTCATATCTCTTGCAAATGTAGTTAAAAACAAATGAAATTTCACTTAAAGAAAAGACGACTTACATTTCTGTAAATTTAATTAACATTGTCATTTGTTTTTTAATGTTCCAAAAATGAACCTCAATTGCAGTTATAATGAACCACATATGCAGTAAAAAATAAAGAAACATTTATTTGTTTAATTTTTTTTTTTTAAATAAAAACGAAATTTGTGCATAAAATGAATGTAAAATCATAATACAGTAATTTGATGTGGTTTGTTTTTTTTAAATGAACTGCAATTGTAGTTAAAAATTTCTATTAAATTCTTTTACTAATGACTGTTTTTTCACTTAAAAACAAGACTACTGTATTACAACTCAAACATCTACAAATATTTACAGCAGATGTTCGCCCAGTGTACCAATAATGATTTCTAATTTGCAGGTATAAAAATTTACTTCAGAAATCGGTTTGAGAGGCCAAGATCTAATTAAAAATACCTGATGATAACTTGATATTTTCTAGAATTGTTTAGCATTTCATTACACACAAAAAACTGACTCGGTAGTGACTATCGTATATGTAGCCAATCGAATCGGTTTACTGATTTTAGTTTTTTTTTGTAATTAGCATATAAACTTGTAAAAAAATATTATTAATATTGATACGGGTTCCTGTTTCAAATCAGATATTCCAGTCATTAATGCAACAAAAAAAGAAAAATAGGGACTTATGAAATGCAGCTAAAAATTAAAAATATGCACCAAAAACATAAAAAATATGCACTTTTTCCAAACATCAAAATATAAAAAATACAGAAAAAATGGAATTTGGCAACTATCTTTTCAATACGACCAGAATCTGACTAATTGCTTCGGTTCAGCAAAATTTTAAAATATAAAATGATTTTGCTTAAATAAATTATATAAATGTATAAAAATTTCATTTTTTTTAACAAACAACACGAAAAACAGTTGACACCAACAATGTAATTTATAAATTCAAAGACCCTAATTTTTACATTAAAATTTATTTCCAACAAATTTTTTGTTTTAAATTGTTCATATAAAAATTCTTTTAAAACCAAAAATTCAAAATTACAAAAAATTAACAAAGATTCTTTGTATTTACAAATCATCATTATTGGTGCCAATCTAAACAAGTGGAAGCATTAAAGTCCGATGTGCCGAATTTGGTATTAAAAAAGATTAAATTCGGCTGTGACGAATTTTTGGATACCCTCCATCTCGGTGTTTTCATAAACCAGGGAAAGTGCAAACAATATTAATATCTATATTCTTTGTAAAAATAACAAAAATAATGTTGTTTTTATAAGTAAAACAAAATATGACTGATTGATTAATGTCTTTGGGATGTTTCAGAAGAAAAAAATGTTTAATTAAAGTTTACTAAAATGAATCTGAAATTCTGCAGTGGGTATTCAAAGGTTATTCTGATTACCTAAAGAAGAACGTGTAGTGAAAAATATATATATTTGTATAGTTCCTTATGATGTTAAAAAAACTGTTGTAAAATTCGCCTGTTGTTTGTCTCTTTGCCTATATAATAATGAAAGAAAGTTACTAAAATATATTTTTGGATCGTTAGAAGAGATGCAATGAATACAAACGCATAAAAACAGTTTCGAATAATCAGAATTTTAGATAAATTTAAGGGAACAAAAATACACTTGCGGAGACATACATAATGAAATAATTATGAAATGCCAGTTTACATTACAACACATGTGTTTATACTATACATCACATAAGTAAAACGGAAAGTGTGATGAAACTAAGTTTGTCAAAATTATAAAAGAAAATCTTTCGAGTGTTTTCGAGATACAAAAAATTAAAGAAACTGGTATTTCAAATTATTGTTTTTCAGCTCAGTTGCTTGTGCAATTCTCGTTTACGACTCCTAGAATAAGAACCCTAAGAAATTTTCCCAAAATTCGATTGGTTTTTACACATCAATACTTTAATTTAGATTATTTTTGTATGAATCAAATAAAAATTAGGGCTTTTTAAGGAAAACAAATGCATATAATCAAAAGATTTTAAGATGAAGTATGCACCTTATATGTCTTAAATAAAAAGTTCTGAAAGTGAATGTCCTTTAAATTGAATGGGGTTTTTAATAAATGTAATTAGAATGTAAGAGTTTCCTTGCAAATTTATTAAAGGTTGAGAATGAAAATAAGTAAAAATAGTGTACGAAAAAAAGTTATGAATTTACATTGTTGGATTCGGGATTTTGTTCCTGGATATTTTTTTGATCTGATAACGATTAATATGTCTGGCAACTCCGGTTAATGCAGTCAAATAAATAAAGAATTTTAACTAAACTATTTGTTCTACCTTTTTCTTATTGGTGATTTTTTGATTTGTTGGGGTTAACAAAAAAAGGTATATGGCAAGCCTGGTATATGGAAAACAAAAGCATACTTTATAAATTAGCTTAACAATTTTTTCGAGGGCTTCTCGCATTTGCACTTATAACCAGTGTTGCCAGGTTTGCAAAGCATAAAAACGACAAACTTTCTAGAAAAAATCGTCAAAATCGTCATCATATTTTGAAAAATCGTCAAAATAAAATATATTTGTGAGAAGAGGGATAAAGTTTTAATAAAAAATAAAATACAATAATGTTATTCACATTTCAAATGTTAACGTGTTATCGTTGTAATATAACACGATTTTTGACACTTCTCTTTGGTTTAAACTTCGAAAATCATTATATTTTACAACGATATTCATATTTATAAAATGTTGAAACAGTGTGCCCCAGTAGGCTAGTTGGTAGCGTGCTGGCTTATCAGTGCGGGGGTCGTGGGTTCGATTCCCACCAGAGGCACTGATCTGTTTTCGCTACAACGCGCCGAAGGCCATAGTAGCTAGTGCTCGGTTAGGGTAATAGTATATAACTTGTAATTATATGATTATTAATTAATAAAATAACAAAAATATAATGTTGAAAGATCAAATAAATACAACTTTAAATCAAACTAATTTTACCACTTGAACTGTTAAACACTTATATCTGCATAATTCTGTGAACAACATTTCAGTGGCACAACTTTTTAAATATTAAATTCTTTTACAAAATTTGGAAATTCTTTAACAATAAGTCTGTTCGATTACTTTTCCTGTAAAGTTCAGTAAAAACTAACTCAGTAACAAAATTACAAATAGTAAGACAAATTTACAAAAAAGTAAACGAACAGAAAATTTGTAGGAATTATTAAATTAGATAAAATAGCTTGTTTTAAATATTAAAAAAAAAATCAACTGGTCATTATGGAAAAGGAAAAAGTTAATTGAAATTATCGACCAAAAATAATTTAAATGTTTTTTAACTTCTTCCATAGTTAATTATTTAATCATTTTCACTTTCAATCCATAAACAATTAAAATTTAATTTAATTTTTGTTTACTAAAAATACAAGCATATTTTTTTATTTTTAGTCATATGTTTTTTTCATCTTACAAATTCTTCTGGCAAAAATGTATCCAGTAAAAACTTGTAAGTTCTTTGGCATCAAACTGTCACTTTACTCTCTCTTTTTACCAGTTTTTACTGCGTATTTGTCTAAACGAACACCTTCCAGTAAAAACTTGTACAAATTTTTGTGTTATCGAACAAACTTAATGTTATATTTTTAATTATTAAATTTTGGCACTTTATTTATATTATTAGGCCTGTTTTTTAAGCACCGGATTTATTTTTGGATTTATTTTGTTTCATTTAAAGTTGTATATATATCATCTTTCAACATGAAATATATTCGGGCTAGAGATCTGTTTGTTTCGCAAAAAAAGTCCATGCCTTGTGTTTTAACATGAAAATTTTTTTATTTTTATTTAAATCTAACTCCAATTAAATTTTATAAAAATTTAAAGAAATGTTCTAAACATATAAACACAGAAAACTAAATTAAGCTAAACCCGTAATGAATTTATAAAAAAATAAATGCGGTTTGGATTAAGTTTTATTCAATTCTAGGATTTGCATTTTTGCAAAATTGTATTTCACATCATATTAGCATATAAAGCTAGCTATCGATCAAAAAACAATGTTTTTGCTTTCCATTTTTAACGAAATAATATAAATTTAATAATCGAGCCGGCGATTTTATGAGAATGATAAATAAGTAGATCTTGCTGACATATTAAATTATTGTCAAAAAATCGTCATTTTGGAAGCAAAAGTCGTCAAATAGTCATTTAGTTATTTTGGGTATTAAATATCATCAAAATGACGACAAATCGTCAAACCTGGCAACTCTGCATGCGATTGCTACTAATTCATACGTACATACATATATATATATATTCCCGTCGTTCCTATAAGGAGCATAGGGCCGTACATACATACTGTATTACAAAACAAAACAAAAAATAACAACAACAATATTTGTGGGTTTTTTTTGTTTTTAAGTGTTGATCATGACCATGGATGGTAACCGATTCTATGTGGTTATTGGTCGTAGTAACGCTATTTTCTTTTATTTCGGTAACGGTATTTTAGGGGAAACTATACTTCAGTTATTTCGGTAACGGGATTTTAGCGTTAACGGTATTTTAGCGTTAACGGTATTTTATTTATTTCGCTAACGGTATTTTAGCGGTAACGATATTTTAGATATTTCGGTAACTTTATTTTAGGGAAAAAGATTTTTCAATTATTTTGCTAACGGCATTTTAAGGATAACGTTATTTTAATTATTCAGGTAATGTTAATGCACACCACAATTTTTAACCGCATTATGCCCGAGTTTAAATGACTGTCTAGTTTATGATCACACTTTGGGAAAATATATCTATTTACAGAAGTTTTTTTGTTCAGATCTTGTTAGATTATTTCGGTAACGGTATTTTAAGGTAACGGTATTTTACGGATAACGGTATTCAAGAATATCGGTAACGGTATTTAAGCGATAACGATAGTCAGTTGAAAGGTGTTAGAATCGGGGACGGTAATTCAGCGATATTGACAGCCATCCCTGCTTGCGTATATTCTTGTGTATAAGCATTGAATGTACGTATGTATGTATGTATGATGAAATAAAAAAAAAAAAATTTAGAGGTCTTCCCACATTTTCACTCATAACTTTTGAACGCGTTAACCGATTTTGATCATTTTCACTAGAAAACTGCTCATGATATCAACAAACAATTTGACTGAAAATTAGCAGTACCTCTTCTGTATTGGAGGAGTATTTTGTGTTTCCACAGACAGACGGACGGACAGACGGACAGACGGACAGACGGACATGGCTATATCGACTTCTCTATCCATGCTGATCAAGAATATATATAGTTTATGGGGTCCCAGAATTTTTTTTAAAAGAATTACAAACATTTGACAAAGTGAATATACCCTCCTGCACTATGGGATGGAGGGTATAAAAACTTGTAAATACAAACATGCTCTATGACACTTGTTTAATATTACGAACAGAATTTTTTAATTTATTTCTGTGTAACAAAAATACTTAAAATATATTAAAAATATGCACAAATATTCATTAAAAAGCTCTAAATATGCTTAAAAAGTCAAACTAAGCTTAATTACAACATATGCAACTACAAATCGATGCCATTTTGTTCTAAGTTTGATGATTCGTATGAATATTCAGTCTATATCAGTTTTAGATCATCGAGAAAAACATGAATTTACTTGAAATTCCTTGCCCCTAGTAATCAATATAATAGAGAAAGTATAAGTGTTGAAAGATTTGCAAACAAATGCACTAAAAGAAAACGCTTCATAATTGGCTTTTTACAAAACTTTGTTTAAGGAAAATTTTGAAACAAATTTAAAAAATAATTTTTTTAAGCTGCTTGTCTTTAAAAAAACTGGACAAAACAAATTGTTTCTTGACTCTTGACGAGCATTAACAATTTTTGTAAATTAAGCGAAATCAAAACCGTCTGGCAACCCTAGTTGCGTGGTACCTGAATTACATTGTAAGCGCTATTCGAGTGCAATATTTTAAAATTCGATAATTTTTTTCTTTTAAAAATGTCATCACCAGAGAAGAAGTTGTCGATTTTGCATTTTTTTTTTTTTTTTTATTTTTTGGTTTTTATTTTTGAGCGTTATGGTGATTTTTATTAAGATTTTGTGTCTATAAAAACATAAATTATTTTAACTCCTTTGTTTTTTAAGTGCGTTCTTTTCAACATTTGATTCTTTTGCTTTTTTACGGTATTTTAATTACAATTTTATTGCAGAATTTTAATTTGTTTGTTAAATTTTCTAGAATTTATTTTATTTCTCCGATTATAACGCTTTTTCAAACCAAAACATTTAAATGTCTATAAATCCAAATTTCAAGGAATTTTTACCGATTTTTGTTAATAAAATGTCATCTATTTAAATATGTGATTACACACTATGAGGAGAATTTCAACACTTTTAATGATAATAAATGTTAAAAACTATACTATTTATGTACCAGAAAAGTTTGTGGAACTTTGATTCTTGAGAAACGAGTTTCCACATGCAGAGCAATAAAGTGCAACCGAATTGATAGTATTTTGGTGGTAACAACTAATAAATTCAGTTAGTGCAACCAAATTTTTATTATATTTCTGAATATTTTGGGTGTAGCAACTTAAATTCAGTTTAATAACCGAACTTTGTTGTGGAAACCAATATTCAGATGTTCCAACCAATTTCAATTGTAGTAACCGAGTTGAGTCGTAGTAAACGAATTTCAGTTGACAAATGGCTAATTTTTTTCATTGTGCATTGTTTTTTTGCCATAATTCTGTAGAATAGAATTAAGACTTTTTTAATTTTTTTCTTTATTATTTATTACCATGAAAAATATTACGATTTTCGGTCAAAGCACATATTTTAATTAGTTTTGATTTATAATTTGGGTTAAAATATCGGACAAAAAGATTCTAAAAAAGTTTATGTTGTTTGTTGTATGTAATGTCTCGGTTTGAGTAAATCCTATCATAGACAACTGAAGATTTGGGTGATGCCAATGAAACAATTGTATTGTCTATCATGAACATGATCAAACTTTTTGAAAAGCAAACACATTAAATCTAATATGACAATATCATATTAGATTTTTTTACTTGAGGTTGAACAATATTCTAACTAAAAATATGAAAATATGGAAAGTGCATTTTCAATACAAAAATTAAAACATTTTTGCTAAAATAAATATTTAAAACTCTGACAACTTTTTCAACCATATTTTTTAAGTAAAATTAAGATACTTGAAAATATTCAAGAAAATGTTGCGTGCCACCGAAAATCCTCTCGTGTGCCACTACTGACACGCGTGTCATAGTTTTACCAGCCCTATACTAGAAGAAGAAATTAAACAAATTAAAATAAAATTAACCTGAAAAAAAATAGTTTCATGTTTTATTAAAAACATGTAAACATGTTCATACTTTTACAAAACGTTTTTTTTTATTTTTTTTTGTTAACGAAAAAAGTGATTTACGTGATTTATAAAATCAGATATTAATAGATCCAATAAAAGAAACTATACTATGCTAGGCTACACAAATAAAACAAAATGCAATCATTACACGCTGCTTATATTAACCTCTTAAAGCACAAAAAACGGTAAAAGGGTTATGAAATATTGTCCAAAATAATAAAAACATTTTTAAGCCATTTTTCTACTTTGAAATCATTAATTCTTTCATAGGGATGACAAGTTAAAAACTGTCATCACTAGGGCAAGCAATTTCTTGGAAATTCATATTTATCCAAATCCTCAAATTTAGTACAAAATGGCATCGATTTGTAGCTGCATATTTTGGCAAAAGTACATGTTTTTGCATAATTTGACTTTTTATGCATATTTTCCATTTATGTTAAGTTATTTTTTATTTCCTAAAAATTATAAAAAAAATTGATAGACATCAATATTTTGATTTAAGCTAAATTATTGTAACATTTCAAAATCTTGTTGAACCGATGAAATGCATAATGTTCTGATCCTATTAAAATGATACGAGGGCGGTCCTAAAGCCGACCTGACATATAGATGGCGGCAGTAGTTTGAAAAACACTATTTTGATGAAAAGTGACAATCTTATAAAACATATGTTTTACGTTTTAAGGCGCCACATTGTTTAGCATATTTTTGAGCCATCCAAAATAAACGATCTTAGTGAACTTGTAAACATGGAAAAAATTGTCCATCGTTATGTAAATCAATACTTACAGTCTCAGTTCAACCAAATATTAAAGCCGAGGTGGACATCTCATATTGACCGAAAATTTGGCGATGAGAAAGTTGTGCGCAAATGGGTGCCGCGTTTGCTCGCAATAGAACAAAAACGGAGTGGTGAAGATGTTTCAATAGGGTGCTTGGCAATGTTTTACCGAAATAAAGCAGAATTTTGCGTCGATCATCACGGATGAGACATGGGTCCAACTGATCACACCTGAGACAAAGAAACAGTAGAAGCAGTGGACTGTAATAGGAGAATCGTGTCGAAACAAGGCGAATACAGTTGCATCTGCAGGCAATGTAATGGCGTCTGGGATGCTCGTGGGATTATTTTTATTGTTTATCTTCAAAAATTAAAAAAAATCAACGGCGAGTATTATCCAAACAGATGGTAGCGTAGAAGTGATGAAGTTAAGGAAAAAAGCCGCATTTGACGAAAAGAAAGTGTTGTTTCACAATGCACACAATTCACACATCCACTATTGCGTTGGCCAAAATCAATAAATCGTAGATTCAATAAAGAATTTCATTATATCAAAGAAATTTTATTAGTATTAAGAAATTTTTCATAAACTCTTTCATAAAATCAATTCATTGCATTTCATAAATTATCTCTTCATAAATTTAATGAAATTTTTCTTTGGAGCTATGAAATTATTTCAAAGACTTTATTTTGTTATTTTTCTTAAAGCTTCATAATTTTATTAATTTTCACAAACTTCAAGCTTATGTTTTAAGATTTAATTCTCAAGTGCTGAACATACTTTATAAAGAGATTATTAATTTTGGTCATTTGTGAAATTGATTAAGAATTCGTCTGAAACGGTTCATTGGTTTAGTTCCAATGAATTTTTCAAGACATTCATGACGAGTTTTTTTAATTAAAAAAACTTCTTAATATTAAAAAATTGTATGAAACTGTTTCATAGTTCTATAAACATTTTATAAACATTGACTTTAATGAAACGTATTTCATAGACTCTATGAAAAGTTTCAATGGAAATGACAATTTTCATTAAAGATATGATGAAATTTAATACTGAAGTGAAGATTATTCTTTCAGTGTAGACAGTTCTTACTATAAACAGGGTATCGAAGCTATTGACATTCGCTGGGAAAGTGTATCGAGCTAAAAGGAGATTATGTTGAGAAATAAAGGAAAATTTTCCCAAATTTGTTGAGTTTTCTTTGATATGTCGGCTAATTTTGGCCCTCGTAGATGCCAAACTAAATTTTTTGTTCTTTATTTTTTTCGAGCTTTGATTTTTGCAATAAGTGTTCTTTTAGTTATAGCCTTTTTTAGTTGCATGAAATTCCTTGCCCTATTCATCACTATTGGAGATCAGTTTGGGTAATAAATAGGGCTAGTTTTTTTATTGCGTATGCCACTAAATGCCGCTTTTCCTATTATTTTATAAAAATGCCATTTTTTCTGATCTCTGCTATCAAATTCCATTTTTTTTTTTTTTGCAAATTTTGTAGACATTTCGTTAAAACATTCTATAAAATATAGTTGAAACCCATGTTTTGTACATAAGTCTAATGAAATTTTCAAAAATAAAGGCCGTTGTAATTAAAACACAAAATGTGTTGTCGAAATGCAAATGCAATTTTTAATAGGATTTTGCACTTTTTTTTTCAAAAATAGTTTCCCGATAAAAAAAAACTTATATGGAGCTTTATATAATTTTATCTAATTTAATATGATCCCATAATTAATTATATAAAATTTCTTCCGAAAATTGCATATAACATGTAAATATGGTAAAACTATGATAAACATAAAATTTCTTATAGGCTTTAAGCTACAAACGAGTGTGTTATATTTATTTAGCATTTCACTAGATATCAAGACAACTTTAAATAAATTAGGTTTTCTATTTCAAAAGCAGAAATTTAGCAAGTGACATTAAACATTTTCATTTTAACGCCCTCAACAAATTTTAAATTTTTTTCTCACATATGAAAAAAATCAATCTGTACAAGAAACTAGAGACCACATATAGTTAAACTGCGTTTTCAGTTTTGAACCATCACGTCAAAATTCATTTAAAAAGTTTAAATTTTTTCAAAGAGTATTAAAATTCTTGTACACATTTGAGGATGCCAAAATGGGTGTCAAATCAAAAGTTGGAATCTTAGCTATTTTTTTTTTTTAAATTTTTTTTTAAAAAATATTGGTTATAAGTTTTTGTGAATAAAAATTTCGCAAATGTCCTTTTAAAAATTTAATCTTTCAATTTCCTAAACAAACACGCAAGAGGGGTTGCTCAGTTTTACCTAGATTAATGTACATCTTTCCGAGCATTTTTGTAAAAAAATAAAAAGATATGACTACAAATGTGGAGTTATCTATCTTTAAATGTTCGATGGAAATTGTTGTATTTCAGAACAAATTCATTTCATGTGAAAAAAAATATCCTTTTAGCAGACGCTAGAGGTGAAAAATATTTTCTCTTCACCTCAAATTTCGCTAACACACAAGTTTTTTTTCACCACAGAAATTGTTTTTCACCTCAAAAAAACGCTTTTTCAACACAAAACTTCTTTTATTAAACTTTTGTTTTGGTAAAATTAATAAAAATAAAAGTCAGATTGATGCAAATTAGATATAGCTTTTAATATAAAAAGATTTTATTTGGAACAAATTTATGAATAACCACAAAGGCTATTGGAGGATTACATTTTTTAAAAAACATGTTTTGAAAATTTCGATCCTGCAAAATTGTAATCAATATTTTTATTTTGAAGAAGAGGTTCTCACCTTTTATTAGTTAATATTATTTAAGTCATATCAGAATTTAAAATTTTTTTTTTATTTAAACTTTAAGTTGATTTTAAACGGAATCTTAACGTGATGTCTAAAAACGCTGATTTACTATTTATGATTTATATTTTCACATATATATTGTTTTGTCCATATGTAGGAACTAACTACTGTAGTACGGTGTAATTAAAGAATATATGAATAAATTAAAGTTTTTTTTTTTTAATTTTAAAGCGATAATTCGAATATTTAAATTTAATAGCGTTATTTACCATTTTACTACAAAAATTCCTCAGTTAAAAATAGTTAATCACAATATAATTTATAGTTTCTGCAAGTTCTAATTTAAAATTCCAAACTTATTTAACAAATTTGGAAAAATAATTTGTTGTAGGCTGGTCCCTTTCCGGATAAGATAGTTTATAAGAGGCAGTCGTCATTACGGCCAGCTCACTAGTTCCTGCACAGAAACGCTAGAAAGTTGTGATACTTTAGAAAGTGTTTACAACTAGGCGGTACATCCGTAAAACAAGTATTAAGCGATATAAAATTATATATGAAATCATGCTTATTAAAATATACCATATGTAACAATAATCAATAATATATCAATCGATATATATATATTAAAATATTAATATGAAAGAGACCATATCAAAAAACTTTTGAGAAACCAAATCCAATATAAAATTATATATGATGATATGTGCCATCACATATATCCATATTAAGCTACGAGTATATAAATCTATATGTTTTTTTTTTTTTCTATAATATTATATTAAACAATATATGATTGTATATGAACATTTTTACTCGGGTAGTAAAACAATTTTTAGAGAATTATGTATGATTTTGTAAAATTACTGTAAAAATATGTATGCCATTATAGGGTTAAACATACAACAACGAATATACTAATGGGAAAATAATTATTAAAAAAAAAGAAAAAACAACATTAAAATTGCATTTTGTTTTTATTAAAAGTCACAGACAACTCCAACAACAAAAATTAATAATAAAATAAACTGCAAATTTACGTGCAAAACTAACAAAATAGTTTGTTACCAACTTGTGGCAGCCCCGCAGCAGCCAAAATAAAAATGTAGTATTCAAGACTTTAACTGCAGCTGCCTCAAACCAAACAGTTTTCAACCTCATTTTTATTCAGTTTGATATTAGACAGTAGTAATTTGCTCTCACTACGTTAAATTTCATGGTAACGTTTTTTTATTTTTTCGCGATCATCATCATTTTAACAAAACGCCAACAAACGCTTCTTATTGCGCTCAACGATTTATGATAGAATGTAATTAAATATTGTTGATGCATTAACTTTGCAAAAACACAAAGACATTTTTTAATCGTCTGTCTGTACAAGTAATTGTTAAAATCTAATTTATTTCTAATGTATTCAGTTTAAATTTCATTTTAATTGTTGCATTTTTTAGTGTTAAATCAAAATTGCATTTTAATTATTACACGGGTTTAAACATGATTTTAAGGTGACCAGTTCATGGGAATGTTAATTAGTTTATTTAAATCAAACCCAGATTAGAACTTTGAAACGGTGATAAGTTGTTCTGGGCAAAGATTTGTGAATTTTACGAAATTGTTTGTAGTTTAAAACAACACATACTTTCATATAGAAAAAATTAAACTTAATTTAAAAACTGGTCTACTTATTTTTTATTAAAATCAAATGTTTTTGTTATTTCTTTTTAAACGTTTTTTAATCAACAGAAAAAAAAACAGTAAAAATTTAATTTTAGAGAAATAATACACTATTTTCATACGGGGTGTCATTGGAGGTAGGTTAAGCCGGTCGTTATTTACAGGTGATGGAATGGGTATAAGTTAGCTGACCAACCATTCTGCGTTCCAAAGACTGATACCGCTTTGAATTTTTAAGCCGCTTTTTTAAAATAGGCGGTTGATCGCATTTTGGCGACTACTAAATTTTAAGTCAAAAAATTAGTTCATATACGGAAATTTGTTTTTGAGATAAAATAAGATAGTTACTAACTTTAGCTTAACTGAATTGAACTAACTTTTTTATGAGTGTACTACATAAATCGCATTACAGATAAAAACTGGCCTGGTAATAACTAATTACTACGGTTTTCCTCGGTTATGACCAGGCCAGCGATTTTCATGTAAATGCATGTTTGTAGTCAATAGCCCAAAGTCGATTTTAAAAGAATATTTTTTCGAATCATACACTAAAAAAGTTTGTGAAGTTAACAAAAAAGTTAGTTAAGTCAGGTAAATTTTTGTTGGGATGATCCTTGCAAAATTGTTTTGATAAAAGTTAGTTAAATATTTAAAATAGACGCTTAACATCCTTATCAATTAACTTCTTTTTTTTTTTTAATTGTAGCATTTGCAACCAAATGCCATCGATTAGTTTTTTATAAATCAATATTTTGGAATTAATTTTTTTTTTTTTATTTTTATTTCCTATTTCGAGTTTAAGCGCATTTTTTTCATATTTTTTAGAATTAAAATTTTATTTAAAACAAATCAAAAACAAAGAATTTAAAAAAAATAACTCAGCACTGAATTATAATAAAGAACTTAATCTGGCCATCTAATTAGATATTTGTACTGAATTTTGTTTTTAAACCCATTCTCTCTCCATTTCATTCATTGAAGCGTTTTACACATTTCCTATGACTATGGTATATCTTCAAGTACTACACTGACAATATTGTTTCGTAAAGACTACTGAATATACACATTAAATTAACTGAAAATCAGTTAAAAACAGGACTATTTATTTTCGTTTAAAACAATTGTATTTTTTAGTTTATTTTCAACTGTTCAAAAATTAAGTGACAAACTCCATAAAAACAATAGATTGTTTTCGTTAATTTCAATACTCAACAAATTTTTGTTTTAAAAAGAAAATTTTAACTATTACGGAAAGCCCGTTTTTTTTGTTTATTTTTTTTTTTTTTTGAATAACAGACAAACGTTAAAAAATATATTTCATTGGTAATTTAACTATATATTCCATTGAAACAACTTTACTGATTAAACTTTTAAATAACTGTTGATTTTTCATGGAAAAGTTCTTGTGAGTGTACAAGCAATCTAACATAGCAACTGAAAATTGAAGTATGTATGAAAACGCCACAAGTTCTGGACTTATTTCCCTTTCAAGTGAAAATTTTTAAAAAATAAAGCCCAAAACTGAAAAATTATAGACATAAAAAAATTATCGTCGCACCATTACAAGGAACTGGTGCTATCTGTGGATACCTATGCAGAGAGAATTCCTTGGACGAGTTTTAATGAAATTTGTTCTCTTAACTTATGAAGCTCTCTATAAATGAAAAATTGCTTAAACTTAATGAAAAAGCTTCATAGGTTTAATGAAACTGTTTTTAATGAAACTTTTTCATTAGTCATACGTAATTATTAATAAATAATGTGAATTTTTTCATTAAATGTTATGAGAAACTACATTAATTTAATGAAAAGTTTCAATAGATGAATTCCAGCTACAAATGTGAAAATGCATTGATAACATGCAGATAATTCTTTCAGTGTATGGCAAATGAGTACCCAAGTGTCACAATTTAACATTTTCCAAGTATACACCAGGTCTTAAGACAACACGTGAATCCATAGATTGTTTAATCAGTTATGAATTCCAGCTCTTACTGAGAATGGGCACCAGACCGGCTTTAACATCAAGTAGTACTCCTGCATATGCTGGTAAAGTGTCAATCAATGAAAATAAAATGTCAGATTTAAAAAACCTCGAAAATATATTCCGGAAAAGTAACAAAACGGAGATTTTTGCATTGCAAACAACTTCAGCTAACAAAGAATATGAAGAAAATCATGGCGATTAACCATCATTTCTTCTGATAGTCTTTGGATTTGTGTTTACATATAAGAGGTCATTTCGAAAAAGGTACGAGTATTAGTCCAAAAATTTAAATTTAAAATATCTGTACGATAAATGCTTTTTTTATAGTACAGAAATCTCCGAACAATTATACACGTTTTTATTTATCAACTTTTGTGTTCAGTTTCTCTAACATCATAGAGTTTTTTGGGAGAAATAGATTTTTTGTTAATCCTGAAATCTTTTACTTTACGGGCATGTGCCTTTTCGCATTGACGGGTTCAATCTAAAAAAATCGTTCAATTTTAAGTCCATATTTTTGGGGTTTTTAGTGCATAGTTTGTATTTTTAGTACATATTTCTCGCTTTTCAGTTTTTAATTTAATTTAAGCACATATTTTGAATTTTAAACTGTTTATTTTAAACGTTTGTTTTAGATTTCTAGTGAATGAAAGTTCCTAATGTCGTTGTTACATATTCTGCAAAGAGCAAAAGCTTTCTTAAAGTCAATATCTAATTTAATATTAAATTAAGTAATTTAAAAATGATATGCGTTACTCTTAAATGCCTTCGGAATTTCCTTATAATTTTATAAAAGTTCACGCTGAAAAAAATACACTTTTGAATACGTTGGCATTATGATTACAATGATTCAAATTTTCAAACCTAAAACCAAAGATATATTTGCAATTTTAAAATGGTTAGGACATGCAAACATACTTATCGTATATATATTTGCAGCCAAACATATATATGTTTGCCGATGGACGCTTTTTACTAGTTCCAAACATATACATATGTTTACAGGCATACATAATTATATTTGCAAGCAAGCATGTTAAATTAGCAACATGCGGAAGGGAAATGTTATTACCAGCATTTATATTTCCAGCAGTTCGTTTTTTTTTCAGCGTATTTTTTCCGGATATTAGAATCATCATGAAATTGTACTTCATTGTACATTAATTTGGATAAATAAAGTAATTTTAACAACAATTTCGTTTTTTATCAGACTTGCCGATAATAGTCGCATGCATGTTTTTAAATATAAAGACATTATCGAGAACATAAAATTCAAGAAAATGTAGAAAAAAAAGAAAGTTCAAAGTCTTAAATATCTTGCAAAATTACAAAGGTGTAGGCATTTTTAATTGCTGCCACTAACAACCAACAACAGTTTGATATAAAGTTACAACCCCCATAATTATTGGAATTCATTATAAGTCAGGAAATCATGAATGAAGCATGCTAATGAAAAAACAAACTAAAATTTTTAAATCACTTTAAATCATAACTAAACTACAGAACATTTAACCTTCGCACTCCTGAAACCCATCCGGTGGGTTTTGTAGATTTTCAATCATTGATAACTTTACGGTGTTTGGTCAAAACAAAAAATTCTGTTGACTCAGAGACTAATAAGGGTGGTATCCCGACCGGAACTCGCGGATATATTGTAGATAATCAAATAAAAGAGACCCGTATTTTTTTTATCTGCGCAAGCTCACGTTTAAGGGTTAAAAAAGTGGGATTACAAATTTTTTTGTTTCATTTGTACGCAGGAAATAAAGTACTGAAGAAAACAAAAATTTTGATACCCATATTGCTATATAGTGGACCCAGATCTGCCACATTTTTAAAGTTATTTGAAATATATGGGAAAAATGCTCTTCATGAAAGTATCACAAAAAACCAAAACATGTATTATTTTTAGCTTAATACAACTACAGTTTCCTTAATACAATGACAGATTTGGGTTACTCGGAACAGTTTTTTTTTAATAACAACAGTAGTTTAAAGTCTTTAGAGATATTTTCTACACCGGTGAATGTGTCTTCAAAACACCTGTCATTTGAGACTAAATTTGTCTTTAGTTACTTGAAATGGAACGAATAAACCTAAACCGCGTTAAATGGCATAATTTTTGACCCCCACTTAGTAACGCCTAAATATGAGATTGGGCAACTAAAAAAAAACACTGATCCCTTGATTTTTCTTTTCATTAAGATCTGCCGGTACGGGTCGTGATACCTCCGTTATAAGTTTTTTTATTTTTTATCAGAAACTCTTAAATTATTTAAAATTCTTTGTAATTTTTTTTTTAGTTTTTCGATTTTTTACTTGTTTCAGAATATTGTTTTTTTTTTTTATTACTATTTAGTATAAGAATTGCCTTCATATAGTACGGAAAGCATTATTATTTTTTAAAAATATTACTTTCATTTTAAGTTTTTGACAAATTTATTTAAAATTTCAGCGCGAAGCAGATTATATAACAATGTTCGCACTTTGTTTAAACAAGAGATGATTGATTTCTCTAATACACATTTCCGCTTATGCTTCACTGGTATGTATTGTTAACCCATTAATGACTGACTCCCGATTCTATTGTCCAATATCGATGAAATTTCACACATTTCACCCATTAAGGACTGACCCCCGATTCCATTGTCCAATAACGATGAAATTTCACTCATTCATTCATTTGGTAATATTTTTATTCAAATATGTGTAAAATATAAAGAACCCACCCGGCTGGGTTGCGGTACACTGCCGTATATGAAAAGCTTTACGAGTGCGAAGGTTAAGAAATTTTAGTTTGTTAACCAACATTATTTGTGTTGCTGTTTTTATTTGCATACAATTTTTAATTTCTTTTTTTTTATATTTCATAATATTTTTTTTTTTTTGTTGTTCTCGCATATACAATATTTTAGCAGCTGTTGATAGAACTTTGAAAATAACGACACAGACATGAGACAGCAGCAACAGAAAAATGACTGAAAAACAATCAACAACATTTAAAAAATATGTAGAATGTTTAACAAAAAAAAAAAAACGACAATTTTTTTTATGTGGTTGTTGTAGATTTTTAAGTACTCGACGACATATTGCAATAACCCAAACATTTCGTTTTTCTTTAATTTTTACACAATATTCTTAAATTTTTGTTGCAAAATGTCTATCAATACTAAATGTTTATGCCACAGACTTTATCTTTACAAATGGATATCAGCTATGTTTAACCCTTATACGCTTCATGTATTTAACCCTCATCCCGGCCAAAGAGTTTTTGCAAGAAAATTTATACCACTTGATCTGCACGAAAAATAAACAATATATTCTTCTACCAAAATATTTTTCTTTTTAGAAATGTTGAGGTTAAGAAGAAGAATAAACGTTTTTCTCTAAAAATTATAAACACTATTAATTTATAAATCAGACTAGACTAGTTTTTGCTTCTTTTTATGGGCAGGCGTCATCATTGATTTTCCATTTAAATTGTATTATTATTTGTGTATTTATAATTGTCAGATTGTCTATATCTGATAAATTTTTCAACAACCTGCGGCTGTAAGAATCAAACCTGCGCTCTTCTTACATTACAAACGTAACAATACCAAGTCATGACCGTTTAGCGATCACACCCAAGTATGGCCTCGAATGTAATACAGCTAAATTGCAGTTTTCTTTCCTATTATTTCCAAATTTTCGTTACCTATTTTGGGCGATATGGGCCAAACTAGGTTTAGATCGAATCTCAAAAACTAATCCATTAAAATTAATAACTTTAGGCATAAATTATTTCTCTTACCAATTACCAAGATAAGATATAATCCCCAAATTTTACACAGATGGACAAAACAGGATTTCCATCTCAAATTCGCTTTTCTTTTCTCTAAAATCCTGTTCTGTCCATCTGTACAAATTTGGGGATTTGGATGCAGAAGCATGCGCGTCTTTTCCTATGTTGGGCCGCATGATCTGTCCGATGTTGATTGCATCTCCTAAATTTAGACACTCCTTGGCTGCGGGTTCAACTCGCGTTCAGGGAGATTTAAAAAAAAAAACAGATAAGTACGAGCAAAATAAAAAAAATATAAAAATCTAAATAAATATGAAACAGGGAACCAATAATTTTGTCCATTATAATTTATTTAATTAAAATATTTCATTAATCCAATGAAACTTTCTTTGAGGACTTTTTAATGAAAATTTGCATTGTATTAATGATGGATTTCATTAATACAATCCACAAAATTCTAGCAATGTAGAATTTTGAAGCACCCTAAGGGGAAGTGCAATACTTCTTAAATTATTTTACGTGAAACTTGAAAAATCAAGAACTTTTTTGCATGTAGATTGGGTCTCAAAGCGATATTAACAAAAAAAAACCAATTTGGTTAATAAATATAAATGTTTTACTACATTTTTGGTTCATTTTATTAACATGCAAAAGGAAATGAAAATGTTCGCTAAATTTAATGAAATGTTAGTGGTCCTGTTTTCAAGTGAAATTTTATTTGTTTTTAACCACATTGCATTGGTCTGTTCGAACTTTATTTGCATTGGTCGGTTGTAAGTGCAGGATTGCAATTCCGAAACGGTTTCAACTCAGTTGTAGTCCGAGAAAACCCATAAGAGACTTCTTAATATAGGTCCTGTGAGCAACTTTATAAGTTTAAGTAATTTAAAACTTTGCATCAAGGGCAAATTGCTACTGATAACTGTCATATCTTATAGTATTTTAAGGACTCTTTAAAAAGAAAGAGTCGATAATTGTGCCCAAATTGGGTTAAACTTCCATTTCACGCAATAAAGCGCTCCCTCTTTCCAAAATTTGTTTTTACTTAAGGCCATCTTTTTTGCATTGCTTCAATTGTTTAGAAGCGCTCGTGTAACTATTTGTATCTCGTGTATTTTACATGCGAGTATGTTTTCTTATTCCCTTACTCTGGCAATTGCATCAAGTGGAAAATTAAAAAATAATAATCAGTTTAATTATTGTTGAAAATCTAAATAAAACCAATACCTATAAAAAAGAACCACAATACAGCAATCCTAAGATAGAAATTGCTTTGATCCACAGCAACACTACATGTAAATTATACCACCTGCTCCTCGTTCTACGGATTTTTGTAAAATGAGGCAAACAAAAAAGTATCTTTACGCAAGCGTGAATTATCGTCTATTGCTTCTACTATTGCAATAAATACAAAATCGCTCACTATCTAACAGCTGAACTTTTATCTATTTTTTGGGAATCTACAAATATTACCAGCATTCACTTAATTTTGTCCTTACAATCATCTGAAAATAAATAGAAAAAGTTACAGATTGCTGCGCCCAGAAGATGGGTAGACTTTGATGCGCATAAAAAATGTAAAAAAACTTTTAAAACTTAGCTTTTTTCCAATAATAGCTATGTTTGAGTAATCAAAATTTTTTTGGCCCCAAAACAACATAATTTGACATGAATATCGCCAAAAAGGAATAATTTGGGGAAAACCGCCTAGTTGGTAATTATTTATTTGTTTGGGCTAGAAATGGAATTTATGGAAATGCGGTTGGTTTTTGCAATTATAAAATTTTACCTATTCCAGCCGTGATAAAACTTCAGTTATATTTTTTTTTGGTTTTCAAAAAAGTTCCCGCATAAACATTTTGAAGTGTGACATAATTTTTTTGTTTGATTACACTGAAAATCAATATTTAATGATATATAGATTAGACTATACCGATGTCTATCGATCTTAAAGGGTACGAACGTTTTAAAATTTGCTGTGTTTCGCGAATTTTGCTTATAAAAATGTGAAAGCGTTGTTTTGCTCCCACAACAGCGAGCACATTGCGCAAAAAGTAATTTAAAATATGTTGAGAAATAGTTTTGTTTCATTAGTGCTACTACTTTTTTGTTTAAAATGTGAAAAAATACATTTTTAGAAAAAGGAATTTGTGCGAGATATTTTTGTTTCAAAATTACCCGCAAAGCGGATTCTTATTTCTAATGCAGTGTTGCCCGCCACTTGGTAATAGGTAAATATTGTACAAAAAAAAATATTACACTAAACACACTCCAATAAAAAAGTTAGTATAACACTTAGAATATTATGTAGGTAAAGGTCACTGCAAATGCAGTTAAAAATAAATGAAATTTCACCTGAAAAAAGGATGACTTACATTTCATTTAAATTCAACTAACACTGTCATTTGTTTTTTACTTTTTAAAAATGAACCACAAATGTAGTTAATAATAAATAAACAAACATTTATTTGTTTTTTTGTTTTAAATACAAAAAATCTACTGTATAAAATGAAGGTAAAATCATAATACAGTAATTTTACGTTGGTTATTATTTTAAATGAACCACAAATGTAGTCAGAACTGATATTTCTTCAGCAAATGACTGCTTTTTCACTTAACAATAAAGATGCTGCATTACAACTACAAATAATTACAGCAGAAGTTCCCTGAGTGAAGCATTAGTAAAACATTTATTTCGCAAAGTTTTACGTTTATTTCCCAACATTTTTTTAAGCAGTTTTTTGGTTTTTAGTACAAAATCAAGTTTTAACCCTCAAACCGGCCTAAGCTTTTTTGCAATTAAATTTATACCACTTGTTCGGAGCGAAAAATAAATAATATGGTCATCTATCAAAATTTGTGTCTTTGCCTATTTTTGACGATATGGCCCATAACATGCTTAGAGCGAATCCCAAAATGAATTACTTTAGGCATAAATTATAATCGCTTTTTATGCATGTTTTTCGAAAAACGCGAAACTGAGCGAAAACGCTAATAAACTTCAACGTATACTAATTAAACTGTAAGGCGTTGTTAATACTACATAGTATAATCTTTCTGCCAAATTTCATAAAAACCTGTCCATATATTTCCAAGTTAAGACGATGTTCTTTACAGGTATCCTCTTAAAATCGTATATGTCCTTGAACCAAAATCAAAGCTGTTTTAAATATTGCAAGCTTCAATCTTACTTTGTCTTTAGCATGAACGGTTTCTTGTCAATATAAACATGTTTTCAGGATTTTTGAAAATTGTGTTAATTTCAAAATATTTAGTTTTTGAAATTTTTACGAAATTTTAAATTTAACACTTTCTCGATTCGAAACCGTAAAATGCACAAAAAAAATTTGTTCACAAAACAATTTGTAAATTTGGGTTTCTATCGAAATAGCATTGAATTCCTATTATAAAACATAATTTAAAATATCCTGCCTGTAGGCGAGCTTGCCTGTTAGAGGTTTAAGAAAGAAAGCATATTAAATAAAAAGAAAAGTCTTAATTTTAATTTTAGCCATAAACAGCTTCGCTAGAAGCCAAAAACAATAAAAACTGATTTCTTAAATACAGATTTATGATTCCGACTATGTTTTTAACCAACATTTTTAGTCCGCGTATCCGTATAAGAAGGAACTAGTGTACACTGAGAGAATTATATGAGAGATATCAAAGAATTTTTGCATTAGATCTATGAACAGTCAGTGGGATTCGTTCATTGAAACTTTTCATTAAATTAATAAAGTTCTTCATAAAATTTTATAAAAAATTTTATTGTGTTTATGAAAAATTTCATTTTATTTATCAAAAATTTCATAAACCTAATAAAAAGTTTTATTTAACTTAGTTTCATAAAAGGTATGAAGCTTTTTCATTAAGTTTGAGAAATTCTATTTAATTTTTCAGAAATTTTTCACTTACTTTGTGAAGTAAACTTAATTAGTTTAGTAAAATATAATGAAGTTTCCATTGTTAATCTATAAATTGTTTGTGAAAAAATTTGATTAAAACTCCTCCAAGAAATTTCTCTCTGTGTAGTATTTACATGCTCGTGTACATACTCGAACTCATGCTAAATACAATTTAATTTTTGTATACTCTATAACATATAAGATATTATTAGTTTGTTCTTGTGTTTGTAACAATTATAAATTCTTTACCAGAACAACTTTCTAATTCGATGAAGCTATTTCAAATTGCCCGTCCGCTTCTAAGGTCAAACTACAGATCCAAATAAATAAAAGCATTAACTTCTGTTATACCGAATTTTTGTTTATCTTCGGGCATGTTTATGTCCTAGTGTGGAAAAGCATTATCATATAAGTGATTATAGAAGTACATATTTGGTAAATTCAAGTACACTCATTGCCATAAACCTGTAAAAATAGCAGAAAAAGCTACTAAAATTAGTCAATAATGACGTTGCAGAAAAAACTGCTAAAACTAGCTGTATTAATAAAATAAGAACAGCAGAAATAAAACTGTTAACTTTACAAAGTTTTTGTTATATTCCGATTTGGATTTAAGTTGATTGAAAATACAAATTTCCTTTGCTAAAATTATCAAAAACTTTAACAAAATATTTGTAGACTAAAGCAAACAAAAACTGTAATATAAGCAAAATTTGTACTTAAATTTAGTAGAATGGAAATAACAGTATATTTTGCTAAAATGAACAGAAATTTTTGCTAAAAAATTTTGCATTGCTGATTTCAAAAGGTCAGATTTTTATTTAAATTAAAAAAAAAATCAAAAAGAACCTTAAAAATTAAAAATTTTTTATGATATTATTTTTTACCAAATTTTCTGCTGACTTATGCAAATTAATTTGTTACTTTCAATTAACTAAAATTTATCTCAAATATAACTAAATATTTGTAGATTCAATAGATTTATTTTTGCTTTTCCTATCTTAATAATATTTAGCAAAAAAAAATCTGCTAATTTTAGCAGTTTTTTCTGCAACGTGATTTTTAACTAATTTTTAGTAGATTTAGAAAAAATTTAATTTTTTACGGTTCTGAAAACGGTGCTAAGCCGGTGAATGCCGGCTAATCAACGGACAGAACACAAAACACTCAAAGGTCGGTTCATCCCGCCAAACTCCTTATCCATTGGTCCGAACTGTTAAAATTCACAACACACAAAACTTAGTATACTTACAATTGTCATTACAAATCTGATTAGTTTTATAAACACCTTACGAAATATGGGAAAATATGTGGTTACCTATATGCTTACAACAAATTTAAAAAAAACTAAATTTAATAAACAAAATATATTTTATTTGATTTTTTTTAAATAAAAGATAGATAAAAACTTGATAGATTAAAATATAAATGCTTGCACAAAATGTCATTACTAGGCCAACCAACAAAAAACCCAAGAGCTTATTTTCTATTTGAAAGGATCGAACTATTTAGATTTAATACAAGTTCTGATCTTGAAATGATGAAATTTTTAAGTTATATTTGTTATAGCTTTTTATATTATTTTTGCTTTTTTATCTTATTTTGTAAAAATTAGCAAATTTTTTACTTGATTGCTTGTTTAAGCTTTTTCTTTCAAAATAGACCTTTTTTAGCAAACGATATTTCGAAGATTTTTTTAATTTGGTGTTGAAAATAGCTTTTTGGCTTTTTTTTTTTTGTTGTCTTAGCCATTACTTCCCGCTTACAATAAATCATAGTTATATATGTACTTGCTATAGTTGAAAAAATAATGAGTCTAAAAATAGATTTTCGAAAATAATTTAAATCATTACTTTATATTAAAAATAATGACCAAAATAAGTACATATTACAAAATTAGCTACGAAGTCCTTATTATTTGTATTAAAGTAATGCATAGAGTAAGCTGGTGTCACTACTGGTAGTCCGAAAAGTAATAACATGTCATTACCGTTTCTACACAATGATATGAAAAAAACCAAATAAGAACACATTATGGAGGTGAAATATTTATTTTTGAGGTGACAGTATCATATGCCACTACAATTGACTTGGAGAGCCTTATATTCCTATGGTCAGCCCCAGTATTTTTAAACCGTCACCCCTAATATAGATATAATATTAATTATCTGAAAGCTGCACCCTTATGGCCCCTCTGCCGATATTTTGGTGTGCTTCCTACGAATATTAATCAAATTTTGTAGAGTATCCCACGGTCGGCCTTATATAATTATAACTTTCCAACTTGTTTATAATACTATAAGAAAATCAACTCGTACTTGTACAATAATTGCATATAATATGCACTTGAGCATGTATTTTTTTTTTATTTTCGTGGATGTTTGTTTCTGAAGTATACAGTAAAGGGGGGCATGAATGTTTTGAAAAATATTCTCTTGTGTGCTGTGATGTAATTATGACGATTTTTATACTTAAAATAGCAAAAAACGGACTATTTAACTTAATTTTTTTTTTATTTCTTTAATGGGATACTCTAAATTTGTCCTTGTTTTTCAAATTTTCAACATTAGTATTAACGGAACTATAAAGTAAATTGTTATTGTATAAAAAAATGTCTTGCGAATGTCTTGCAAGACATTCATGCTCCTCTTTAATATACAGATCAAAGTGCTTTTAGTATTTTTTTTTTCATTCTAGTACGCTTTTACTTTATGAGTAAATAGTATATTAAACAAGTAATTAGCTTTTAAAGTAATTAATAAACATGAATTATAATTTTCTTTGAAATTTATTTAAATTTAATATTACAATTTACCTTCTTATCTCTTATAAGGAAAGTGCTAAATAACATGAATTATTGTTTCAGAAATTATAGTTTTGGAGTATAAAAACAGCTGCTAAGGTTATTATTGTATTGATGAATAAATAAATGGTTGCTAAATATCTTAACCTATTTTATGCCACTCATCCATTCCGTAGGAGTTTTTTTTAACGAAATTTGGTAGAAATATGTAACGGTGGCTCAATAAGCTTTTTCTGAAGTTTTTGTACATTTATTGCGCCCTCTAGCGGAGATATTCACAGTTTAAATTCAAACTTTGATGCTTTATACACTTAAAATGTCCGTATAAGCTACGGGAATTTCTGCTGTTATTACAGGAAATTTAACTGAGGCTTTGCGGTATTTTTTGTTAAATATAGCAACACATGTTTGTTAAACTGTTGCACAATGAAATTAGTAATAAAACTTAGCAACCGCTACTAATTTTTAGTAAAATTGTTGTAAACTGCAATTCAAAAACATATTGCTAAAATCAGCAAAAAATATTACTGAATTTTAATAATATTAGTACAATGAAATTAGTAGAAAAAATTAGCAATCGCTACTAAATTTTAGTACAATGTTTGCAATTACGTTTAACAACAATTTATTTAATAAACATAGATTACAAATATTCTGCTTTTAGTTCTATTCTCGGATAAGTTACAGAATTTTAAAACACAATATAAATACACTTAATATAGTTTTTATTTTTCACTTTTTATTTTATTTTTCTGGATCATTCGTGTCCGTCTGTGAAGGTTGTATGTGTTATAGTTTGTTGCACTTTTCTTCATCGATGCCATGTAGATTTGTATGAAAATATTTAAGGACTGAAAAAAAAAATATTTAGAACACATAGCTAACTAAATATATATTTAGTTAAAAATGTTTTATTTTTGATTTCAATTAGTTTAATTCTTCCAATTTTGTTTTTTACTTCTTATCGAGTAAATAAACAGTACGGGTAAAGCGTTGATCTTGTTCCTTCAAAATTTGGGTAATATCTTCTACACCTTCTGCATTGGTTCTTTGAAGATTTTCGTTGACGCAAAATTAAACATTTAAGGACCTGTCAGTAGATCAAGTCTGCTTTAAATTAGCGGACGGAAATTTTGTTTTAATTAATAAATAAACATTGCACGGTTTTTTGTTTAACAAAAAAAAAAAAAAATGATCTTGAACTTGAATAATCTTGCTCATATCATAATTTATGATAAAAGATCGAAAAAAAAATAAACTTTTGGTTTTAATTTTTTAAAATTTGAAAGTAAAACATTTAAATATATTTTTTATTATAAACCCTATGTAATTATTTTACATATTATATTAATAAGATTGAAAACAGCAAATTTTTTTTGTTTGTTTCTATCTTCGTCGGCTTCTTCTTTACTGCTGTACCAACAAGCATAAATAAACATGTATTTTCTAGAAATAACTTAACAAGCGGTTTTAGTTGTGGTTTTTGTGTAAAAAACAGATATAGTACACACATAAAACAAAAACCAACCACCATTAGTTATAGAAATGCACGCACATATATACTTTGGCGACCTATTGTTTTTAAAACATAGCCAGGCTTATCATATAGTCAGTTTAACAGTTCTGCAGTTTTCGCATGAAAAAAACGTTTTTATAAATTCATGCAGGTCTAACAGTTTTTGATGTTAAATCAGCATATTTGTTCCATTTGATATTTATTTTTACTAAAATTATAGGTTTCAATACAAAACTAACAAAACTTCTTTATTGCGGAAAAAAGTAAAAAACAAACTTAAAATAAAATACTATGCATCTAAATATCGCTACAAATGTATTTAAAAACAACTGAATGTTCACTTGAAAAAAGGACGACTTACATTTCATTAAATTCAATTAACATTGCCATATGGTTTTGACTGTTGATAAAAAAAATGTATTGAGATATTTTCTTGTAGAAGGCAATTGATAAATGCATCTTTACGCTATTTTAACTATCAGTATTAGAAAATTTCATTACGGTATCTTCAAGAGCATGGTGTGTTCTAATTACTTATCTTCATTTTGGATCCTTAGAAAGCGTCAATCGTATGATAAAAGGCTTCAAGAAGAGCTAAAATAGCCATTTTTGGCAAGTTTAACCGCGGTTTTCTCAAAATTGTGACGTGATGGAAAAATGTATATGCCGGATTTGAAATCAGGGCATCAAAGAGTATGCAAATCACATATCGGCATTCAAACCAAGGAAGCTTGTCAGTGTGTGTAATTTGTCAAAAAAGTGCTATAAAAAAGTGTATACAATTGTATTTTCAAATTAAATATATGGCAACCCTGCAACAATAGTTTTTAATTTCTTTTAATTATCTGTATAGATAAGACCTCAAATTACGATATTCTGTTTACTGCGGTATTATATCTCCCTCCTATCCAAAATTATCATTCCTTAAAGTAAGTTTTGTTTTAAAGCAACAGCAGAGTAAAATGGGTTAAATGGCATTCACTTACCGTTATCGTACTTGCAATTAGTAGTAACTTAAATACGAATATAGGAAATAAGTCATTACTTTTTCGCTAATTAAATGGTCGTATGCACTAACAAACTAATTCATGACGAGACTTGAAACATATTTATCGCAGCAATTTTGTTTAAAATAAAAATGATCCCTTAACAACAAAATTGAACAACTTATGTTTAAAAATACATTAAATCTTAATGAGTGTTTGCAAAATTTTTCTTATCAAGTTTATCAGAAAGATTGTTACTTTATTTTTCAATTTTATTTTAATAAATATTTTAATTTAAGAAGACACCTTTTTACTTTTAAACAAAACACTCTAGACTACAACATCTAATGTGTTGTATTTAACGAGCCTTCACCAGTCCGGATACCAAAGTTAATAATATATTTCTTTTAACATTAAACTTGTTGATTCAACAATTATAATGATAATGGCGACGACGATGATGGGCAAGGAAAGGTTGTTGTTTTTGCTTATACACTGCGTTGCAAAACTATAATTACACATTAATTTCACTAAACTTCGTGGGTTAAAAAAAGTAGAAGAGTATACCCGACATAAATGTTAAACCAACGAAAAATTAATAATATTTAACAAAAACCTATTAATTTATTTTTTTTATTTTATTATTTAACAGGTAATAACAAAATCATTTAATGTTTCATAACTTTAAATACGCGGTAAAAAAAACGCCTGCTGGATAAATAAATGCTGGTAATATACTTTTGTTTGTAAAACATTTCCGTTTCCCATGTTTCTAATATAAAATATTTGGTTGCAAATATAATTATGTTTGCCTGTAAACAAATATATGTTTGGAGCGGGTGAAAAACGTGTAGCATCATACATATATATGTTTGGCTGCATATGTTTATGTTTATAATAAGTTCGTTGACATGTCCCAAACATAATATCTAAAAATTTCAAAATTGCAAATATATATTTTTAGGTTTGAAAATTTGAATTATTGTAAATATAAATTTAATTACCTGCAAACATATTCAAAAGTGTCTCTTTTGTGCGTATGCACTTAACTTAATGTACAAAAATTTACAAAAATGTAAGAAAAATATTTTAAAGAGCACTTTAATAATGCGTGAGGCCTCCTTTTTGAATCCACTCGAAAATTCGATCACAAGTCTTCCGTTATAGATCTCCACGTGCCAATAACTGCTTCTTTTGGATGAAAGACGCTTTCATATTGCGGTTTTCTACGTAAAAGTGACGGGTTAATACTTCCCAAATATTATCAATGGGGTTTTGATCAGGAGAATAGGCCGGTCATTCCAATATTCTTATATTTTTTGAAGATATACTGAGGCCATTGTCTTGTTGGAAAATGAATTCTTCTTTGTTGCTATTTGCAATAAATGTTTACCGTTATATGTAATTATAATTATGAAACACCAACAAAATAATATTGCACAACTTTTATCTTAAATCCATGAAGTAAACTCTTAAATTTTACACAATAAGAGATCAGTTATAACACTCTTAAAAACAGTTAAAAAGTTTAAAAAATGTTTCTAATATTAGAAAAAATAGCAAAAATCATTTGTAATTATAGTTATGCAACGCAGTGTAGAGAATTTTAAAATTGGTGTCTTAAAGCACATGATCAAGCCGCAAATTGCAAAACAACACTTTTATGTAAGTAAAATACTTCCAATTAAAATAGGGAAAATTGTGTTTAAGTCGAAACATTTTTAATTATCTTTTAACGGGTTAATAATTATAATTAACCCTCTCACCGGCAAGACCTCCTCCAGACTGTGCTAATGGTATTGATAATAAATTAGCATTTAATAATTAGAAAAAGAAATTTCTATTTTGAAAGTGTTCTTTAACTTACGATTTCAAATTATGAAAAAAATGTGAAAAACGTTAACCCGGGTACCGTGAAATAACTCCCAAAGGAAATAAGTCCCAATGAAATAACTCCCAATGAAATAAGTACCAAAAAAAATTAAATTAGTCCCAATTTTAATAAATGAAATAACCTCCAAAGAAAAAATTAAATAAACCCCAACATTTGGAAGTTATTTCATAGTAATAAAATAACTCCCAACAAAGAATGAAACAACACCCAATGAAAAAAGTCCCAAAAAAATTAAATAATTCCCAATTCAAAAATATCGAATTCTATTTATTTCATAAATACATGTAAAAATGTACATAATATTAAAGATATTATAAAGATAGAATTTAATGTATATATAAATATACAAAAACAATCAACAAAATTAATAGAAAAATACATATTAAAAATATATTTATAGAAAAACGTCCATGGACTTTATAACAATTTGGAAAATGTCGTAATGTCCATGGACATTACGACATTATTTTTTTGGATATTATGTCACTTTCAAATGTGGCATATCGTCCAGACTTTTTAAAATAAAAAGATTAATAATATTTAGTATATCAATACATTTTTTTAAAATATTCTTTAATAGTATATCACAAAATAAAACTAAATTTATAAATCGTATAATCGCACACAAAAAAAACTTTATTTCGCGAAGCCGACTGCCGCGTTCTACGGAGAAAAAAAACCCTAAGAGCGGCCGAATGCCGCCACACAGAAAAAATTGTTTTTACAAATTACTTGATGTCTTAAAAATATAAGATTTCAACGGATTCGACATCTGATTTGAAAAACAAGCTCTTCTGGGTGGCGGCCTTCGACTTTATGTCATTCCATTTGTGGACATAATGTCACATTGCAGAGTGTCATAAAGTCCATGGACATTATGACACTTTTCGAGTGATATAACGTAAATGGACATTATGTCATTGGACGTTATGTCATGTTCCAGACCCCTCCGCCTTCTGAGATGTCTTAACTTGTCATAATATTCAATATGCACCAAAATCAATTGCTTAAAACATCTTCTTTTGCCACTCATTATTTCAAATTCAAGATTTGCCATTATTTTTAATCACTTTAATACCGATCTTTACTTACCAAAATTCTAGCAAGAACTGCGTTCCTTTTTTACTTTATTTACTTTACGACAAAATGAACTAACTGCCAACGATAAAATCACATTTAAAAATGAAATAAGTCCCAACAAAAGTGAAATAACTCCCAATATCAAAAAGGAGTTTCGGCATGTCCGAAATATATAGAATTAAAGGTCAGAGCTTTTTTGATTTTGTTGATGTCATGCCGTGTTATTATTCCTCTAAATTTAGTTGAAAATAAAGTACACTTAGAATACTATGTAGGTAAAGACTACTGCAAATGTAGTTGAAAACAAATGAAATTTCATTTAAAGAAAGGACGACTTACATTACAGTGAATTCAACTAACATTGTCATTTGTTTTTTAATGTTCAAAAAATTACTAACAATTGTAGTAAAAATGAACCACATGGTAGGAAAAAATAAACTAATATTTATTTTTTTTTATTTTTTTAAATAACAAAAAACAACTGTAAAAAATGAATGTAAAATCATAAAACAGTCATTTGATGTGGGTTGGTTTTTTAAATGAACTGCAAGGTTAGTAAAAAATTTAATTTGCTCTACAAATGACTTATATTTACATTAAAAATAAAGAAACTGTATTACAACCCAAACAACAACATATTTTTAAAGCAGAAGTTCTCTGAGTGTAAATAGTCTATGGTTTATAAAAATGCTTCGTTACATATTTTAAATATAACTTGGTTAAAACTATCAAAAATATTTAAGTTTCTAGATAAAAATAAATCCACACACTTTTCTATTTGTTCGTTTTCTCTACCTTCACATCACGTCGTTCCATTTGTAATGCATCATCAGTTCTAAAACCCCATAAAGTTTATATATTCTTGATCGTAATGTCTGTCATATGTATGTCTGTTGAAATGTCGATCATGACGCGGAAACTCAATACGAATTGCTCATTTTTTTCTAGGTTGATGTAAATTTTTCCAAAAGTTGGGTATTGAAAATAAGCACAATCGTTCTAGCTGTTCAAAAGTTATGTCTGAAAATGTCAATGTACCTCTAATTGGTGTACAATACACAGTACTACCAAAGATATGTGAATTTCACATTTAAATCACAAAGATAACGATCTTAATAAAATTCGGATATGTGATATAGGGCAAAAATAACGGACACGTATTTGTTAGTGGCCTAATTTTATATTCAAGGGTTACAATCACAAATGACCACATTTTTCCGTTTATTTCGCATTATTTCAAAGATATTTAACACAAATGGGATAACAAATAAAAAGTTTTTAGAAAACCATTAACTGTTATAAAAAATGTGGCCAATAACTTTCAAATATACATATATGTTTTAAATGTGTTTTAAGAAGTATTAAAACAGGAGTTTTGTTAAAGAATTATAGAGAGTTTAAGCCAGAAACTATTATAGCGAGTTTAAGCCAGAAACATTACAGCCTATTTAGTATAATCGAGAAGGTGTCTGATCTTTCGGCTTATATGCGACTTTTCCCGAGAACTTTTTTAAATATATTTTTAATAAGTGGCAGCCATAAATTTAAATAAGTGGCAACCCTACATAGGCAAGATGGGTATCAACATTTTAGTTGTTGCTAGCACTTCAACGCTGGTACATGTTTCCATGCAAAATTGTAAACATTTTTGATCCCACTGCTTAAACCTTCTTCTTATCCACTTAACTCCCTGTGGAGGACAGGGCCTCTACTAAATTTCTAAAAGACTTTCTGTCATTCGCTAGTAATTTTAACTCGTTTCAACTTCTTCCGCTGTGTTCAATATATTTGAGCAAGCTTGTTTTCGAAGTGGTCTTAGGCCGACTTTTTAGGTTCCAATCTACCTTGTGGGTTCCAATCTACCTTGTGGGTTCCAATCTGGGGCTTGACGGCTTATAATGTGGTCAATGTATCATTTTCTGTACAATTCGTCAATTCTGCTATAAAGCAAATCTGATTTAACCCTTGGACCGCTAAAAAAATTCGTGTCCCTTAAATTTTTCTTCTCTCTCACATATTCTAATTTCATTAAGAGTGTTAAAAAATGAATGTTATTATTTCTATGTTTACAAAGTTGTAAGTGTAAATGATTTGCACTATTTATCTTATTCGCACTCCACATATAAATTCCAAAATATTATTGTGCCGTATTAATTAATATATACCTTTTAGGGTTAAATAAGAACAGGCTACAGCAATTAATTTCCATCTTAGTTTTATTATGCATTAAACATGGCCAAGTGTTTAAGACCGACCGCCAAAATTATCAGAAATAAAAGCAAGAGAGAAAATAAGAAAAATGGCAAAACAACAACATGATGTTAACAATTATGCTAATTGCAAATGGTAGCATTTTCTAAAGCTTATGTTAAGTTTATGTTCTTACTGACGGGCTGACATGACAGCCAGCCAGGTAAAATGCTGCCAGGGCTGACTATTGAGCAAAGAGGGCAACATAATTCTAAGCAATGAAACCAGTCTGGCTTTAATAATAAAACTGCACTATATATTGCATATAATCACGTCAAGTTTACAAAACCATTTTCATCTCATAATAATATACATTACAAATAATTTCATTTTGAATATTTTTTTTTTAAACAAAAAAAAAAAAAATTAAAATGCAGAAGAAGAGGGTACTCTCAATAATGTTTGGCTGTTCATCATCATTAGGGCAACCAAAAATAAGCTAGGTAAAACTATTTGGACTAAATAAAAGTTCTGATCATGAAGTAATAAAAATTTTAAGCTCGATCGAGAGAATTCACGAATTCATTAATACGCGTCCAAGAAATTCTCTCTGTGTATATTTATTAAAGCTTTTTGAGCTTTTTTTTATACTTGCTTATTTTATCTTATTTTTTAAATATTAGCTGCTTTTTTACTTTTTTCGTTAAAAGTAAGCTTATTTTAGCTTGTTTTCTTTTAAAAGCAAGCTTTTTTGCTTTTTTTAGAAATTGAATTTTGAATTTTTAGAGGGAGTGCCTTTTCGACCTAAGCGAATAGGTCTTCTTCAGCCTCATTATAATCCGCCACTCAAGATTTTGATCAGGTATATAAAGGGTCCGACATCTAACATGTTTTTTTTTTTTCAACTAGTGCTTATTTCGTGAATGGTAACACCTAGCTCATGTCTGATTTGACAGATAATTAGTTTTATCCTTCCGCTGAACGAATATGGTTGTGTATACACTTGAACAACGCTGGGAAATATTGCGACATTACTTTGAAAATCATTTTAATGTTGCAGAATGTGCGCCCTGTTTTTGAAGATCGCATTATCAGCCGCAGAGCTGATGTTGTTTGGCCACCTCGGAGCTGCGATTTGACACCATTGGACTATTATTTGTGGGGTGCCGTAAAAGATAAGTGTTACGCCAACAAGCCAGACCAAATTGACGCTTTTAAAGGACAATATTCGTGAAGCCATTGGTGAAATACAGCTGCACACAATCGATAATGTGCTTAAAAATTGGACCGATCGTGTAGGCTACTGCATGGCCAGCCGAGGCAGAAATTTTAATGAAATTATTTTCCATTATTAACCGGAAGGATTGTACTTTCAAATAAAAAAAGAAATTTGAGAAAATATTCAGTAGTTTTTTTTATAGCATTTTCAAAAAAAAGTTAATTGGCGGACCCTTTATATACCAACCAAGCACAGAAAATCGGTGATGTTGATTGATTTTTTTAGTTGAAAATTTAATGTAACATATTGTTGGTTTATCAAAATATATTTTGATAAACCAATTTGAACTTTGAAGCCTACACTGCATGATATCAATAAATTTTTGCAGTAGATCTATGAAATGTTACTGGAACTCTTCCATTGAAACTTTTCATTAAATTAAAGTAGTTGTCCATAAAATTTAAGGAAAATTTTCATTTTATTTATTCAAAATTTCATTCGTCGTTTACCTTAACAATTTTTCATTAATTAAAGAAATAATAATATTTAAGAAATTTTTCATTTACATTTTGATGAAAACTTTTTCAGTTTAGTGAAAAAAATTCATTAAAACTCGTTCAAGAACTTCTTTCCGTGTAGGAAAAACAATTTTCATATTACACCTTCGTTGGACTAACAAAGTTTAAAGGAACAAATATTACACACATTTTATTTCGAATCTAAATTTTAAGAAAAAGTTGTAAAGTTAGCAGTTTATTATACCCTCCACCATATGTGATAAGGGTATATACACTAATAGAAATAAACATGTAAAAATAGCAAAAAAAAAAAAAAAAACCTCTAAAAAATTAGTTAAAAATTACCTTGTAGCAAAAACTGCTAAGGTAATAGTAGTATAATAAGTATAACAAACATAAATCTGTTGAATTTAAAAATATTTAGTTATATTCGAGCTAAATTTTAGTTAATTGAAAGTAACGAAATGATCTGCTACAATCAGCAAAACCTTGTACTAAATATTAGTACCCAGCTGAAAAAGATCATATATTATTATATATGGCCCATGTATGAATATATATGAATATATATGGATCCATACATGGAAATGCATGGAAGCATATATGGAAATGTTTGTTATATATGGAAGCATATATTGAACCATATATGAACAATTGTTGCATATATGTTTCATATATGGAACCATATATGTAAATGTTTACCATATATGGAGCCATATATGAAAGTGTTTTCGATATATGGTTACATATATGAATGTATTATCCATATATGCTACCATATATGGAAGCATATATGCATCATTTTCCCATATGCGTGGTTTAATTTATAAATAAATTTATAAATTAAACTATAGATAAATGATTTTTTGTATGAATCTTCTGTTCTATATTATCTTGATGTATACAAATATATTGACAAATAAAACAAAGTATTACATTTTGGTATTATCTTTTAATTTTATTAAGTTTTGATTAATATTTTTTCAAAAAATTGTATTAAAAGTTTTTACAATATTACAAACGTAATTTCCAACCTGCATTACAGGATGTATACTTTGTATATCTTCAAACTTTATAACACTAAATGTGTTTGTTTCTTTAAAAGGAATGATATGTTTGACTTTAGATTTTAGTTTATTATGAGCAAAATTAGTAGTACCAATCAAATCTATTTTTTGAACAAATAAATAAAATGTGTTGTTGCTTTGTATAAAACAATTAATAATAACATATTCGTCAAAATTATCGCATTTTAATTTTATGGTATAATTGTTGCTTTTTGTTTCTTTATACAAAGTAGATGTAAAAATTGTATTTTTAAATCTTGCTCTGTCATAAAAAAAATGATTTGTTTGGGTCTAAAGCCATAGATTCTAACGTATATTGTTGAAACGAGTTTGGACAAAAATGTTTATGCTTTCCAAGGACTTCAACCAATTCAGCAGGGGTGGATGTCAGAGTCAAGACGTTTTTTTAATGTACTTGCTCCCTGTGCTATTTTTACGTTATTTATAATTTCTGTGTTTAAAAGACGGGTACCGTGGACACTTTTAGCAATTAATCCATTTTTTTCTTCAAATGGAAATGCGTTGATGGAAATGTGTTGATAGATCTATCATCTATTCAGGAATGTGTTGATAGATCTATCATCTATCACATTTCTGAAAATGTCAAATAATAAATTGGAAAACAAAAAAACTTTATAGATTATTTGTTAGGAAAATATCCTCATATATGAACTTTTTCACCTGGGTAGACAAACAATCATTAAAAAATTAGAAATTTTTAAAGTTATTTTTTAGATTTTTTGTGTATGCTAATAAAAGTCTGCCCTTATGAAATCAGCAATCTACATTCTTTTAGCAGAAATTTCTGTTGATTTTAGCAAAATAAATTCTAAAAAATAGCAAAAATTTTGTTAAAGTTACAGCTTTTGCTTGCAATTTTGACTCTACAAATATTTAGTAAAAGCTTTTGCTAATTTTACAGAGCAAAATGCGAATATAACTAAAATTTGTAAAGTTAATAGATTTATTTTTGCTGTTCTTATTTTATTATTATTTAGCAAAAAAATCTGACAAATTTTGCAGTTTTTTCTGGAAGGTAATTTTTTACCTATTTTTACAGGTTTATTTCTATGAGTGCATCAGTTTTTGATTCTGTTTGTAATTTGTCGAAATATCGGTCTAAGAACGCAAAAGTAGATACGTTCTTGATCTTTATGAAATTCCAAGGCGATTTAGCGATGTCCGTCTGCTGAAATCGCGATCTCGGTGCAAAAACGCAATAGAGACTGCTCATTTTCACCTAAATTGATGGAAATTTTTGCGAAAACTTTGGCATTGAAAAGTAGAAAAATCCGTTCAAAGTACAATACAAATTGGTGTATAATATTAGTACAATTCCAAAGTAGCGTCTGGTGTAACAAATAACGTCATATATTTTTTACCTAAGAGGTGAATAATATTAAAAACTCAACTCAAATTTTTATTTCACTGCAAATTTTTTTTCTACACAAAAACAGTTTTTTACCTCAAAATGTTATTCACCACAAAAACATTTTTTATTTCCAAAAAAGTTTTCCATTATCTTCTTGTTTTGTTCATTATCTTTTTGTTTGTTTTATTTGTAACATATACACGGAGGAGGAAGGAAGTACTTGTTTTTTAAATTTAACTTCTTATTTTTATATTTAAATGGCTACTTTAACTGTTTTCAAGCTTTTTTTAAAGCGCCTAAACACTGTTTTTAGAGCGTTTTGTTTTGGTTGCCCTAATCATCATCATCATCATCGTCATAATGATAATGATCTGTGTAATCACCTCAAATAATTATGGTTCAAACTCATTTCAGTTTTTTTAGCCATGTTTGTCTGAAACAAGAAATAATGAATACCAAGTACATGATCGTAAATGTTGGGTGTATAAAATTCTCAGTAAATAATTTGCATTTATTTAAACACACAAAAAAACATGATATGATATTTTATAAACAAAATGAAAAGTTAAACATTTAATTAAAATACATGTTGTAGAAAATTATTTGAAATATAATGTTATTATTTAAAAAATGTTTAGTTGGCTAAAATCCAAAATATTTTTTTTTTTTTTTTGTAAAAAATAAAATTAAATTAAATAATCTCTCCCACATTATTTTCTAAAGTCAATTAAAAATTTCTTAAATTTTATTACATATTTATATAAAAATTATTTCAAACATCTAACAAGGAAACTACACAGTGTTGAATCCTCAGATTTGAACTCATTTTTGACACAATGTTCCTTTTTCGACCCTGTAGTTTTAAACATCTATATCTTTTTACTGCCTAAAGATGATTAAGTGGTTTAAAAATCGTAAAATATTTCAACATCTTAGGTACATTAGTGAGTAAAACAATGTGAAAAATTTGTATGCAGACTTAACAAATAATTATTTGAAAAAATCAATTTTGTTATTTTTTGATGGAAGTTTTTCAAAATTATTTTTTAAATATAAAAAAATTCTAATCTGTTATACTTGTGATTATTATGTGGATGATAAATATGAAAATGTATTTCTCTTATCGATTGTAAATAATTTTTGAAAATCAGACCGCTAAGTACAAAAAGTCTAAAATATTCGAAAATATATTCCGTTTTCACACAAAATATAAATAATAGATGGTTTTTCTTAAACTACTACCAAACTTATAAAAATTATGTCATCGGGGTTGAGATATGGCAATTTAAAAAAAATGTAGAAAAACACGATCTTTTCCCAAACAATTTTAAAAATCGGTTAACTTAAAAAAAATATTTTTTATACATTTTTGAAAACCTATAAAATCATAAAATTATACAAAATATAATTTTTTCAAATACCTTCAACCGTCTAGGATTTATATGCTTTCAAAGTTACAACTTTTGTTGCCAATATGTGCACCAGAGGGCGCTTTTAAAGCAAAAAAACTTCAAAAATTTCTTAATGAAGCATGGTTATATGTATACACAAAGTTTGGTTAAAAAATCTCCAGCGGATCTATGACGCTACCATTAATGAGTTAAAAAAAAACAGGATATATTGTTAAGGACTAAAGAATATTAGACTCGAATTTTTTTATGTGCTCAATCCAGTGTTACCATATTGCCAGTTTTAACTGTTTTTCCAGTTTTTTAGGGTGCGTAACAGTTTTCCAGTTTTTCATGAAAAAAACAGTTTTTGTTTAATTTCAGCCTTTTTTTTCCAGTTTTTCCAGTTTTTAACAGTTTACCTTCTCGATTTACTTTCTTTTACTTTGTATTACAAAAGTTGCACAAAATGTTTCAATAAAAAATAACACTACGCATTGAATGCAACTGTGTAGTAAGTTTTAATTCCCTTTTTAGCATTTGTTTGTGTTAAAATTTTGTGGAATCAAACGAAATGAAAATCAAATTTAATCAAAAATGTATAACTGATGTTTCTATGTAATTAAGTAAGATCTCAAAATGTGATGAATTATTTTGTTTTTTTATGGTTTTGTAGCTATTTTTTGCTATATGTTAAATAATTAATATAAATATGTTTTTTTATATTATATTTTTTTTTTACTTTAAACAAGTACACAGAAAAAAAAACATATTATTCCTATTGTTAATTAAAATGTAGTTTTATAACAGAGCACAACTTGTGATCTGTAATAACATAAATTTGAAAATATTTTTTTTTTTGTTAGTATAATTAAAAGTTAGTCTACAAAAAAAAAATATTTTTTCTGTGTATATAAATATGTTATGTGTTTAATGTTTTTATGTTGTTTTATGTTTAAATAAAATGCAATTGAATTCAAAATGCACATATTAACTGTTTTTGCTACTGTTTTTTATTTAAAAAAAAAACAGTTTTTTCTTAAAAAAACAGTTTTTTCGTACAGTTTTTTGAAAAAAATACATGGCAACACTGGCTCAATCCCAAGTTTGAGTGTTAAAAAGTGGGGTAAATAATTGCCCAATTTTACGTTTTTTTTTAATATATTTATATTATAAGCTATTAAACTGTTGGCAAATTGGGTATCAAATGGAAGGTATTTTGAAGACGCATCCAGTGGTATCTAAGATATGTTTGTGCATATTTTAACATTTTTCTTATTTGAAAAACAATTTTTTTGAATACCATATTTGAATGGGAAATTGTTGTTGGTTTGAGTTCAAATTTACATATAATAATGCGTATGTAATATAATCGAGGGGCTGTGTGTGATTTTTAAAATTTTTCGTAATCGATCGGTTTTAACACGACTTTTGCTGAAGAGCTTTTTTTAAGAATATATTAAATATTTCACATAAGTGGCAATCCACAGCATAGGCAATATGGGTATCAAATTTTTGTTTTTTCGAGTACTTTAATACTGATTACAACAAAAATCTCAATTTCTTAAATTATAGACAAGTTTTCATACAAAAATTTTGTAATTTTTGACTCTCCTTTTTAAAACGTGCGTTTGCGTGCGTTACGTATCTAATATTTTCTTTTTACTCAACAACATATCCAAGTTTCATTAAATTAGGGGACTCACCACTGTATAGTTTCCTTGTTAGTAAAAATGTCAAACGCTTATTAAACTTGTCCACCGACCAAGAAAAATGTAAAAAAAAACATAATTTGTATTTTTTTTTTTGCGAATGAATGAATTAACTTTATACTCAAAGTGTCTTTTTAGCAAACAGAAAATTTATTAAAGAAAATTTAATTTTAATTAAAAACTTGTTTCCCTCCAACAAAATTTTTGATCGCAGAATCAACAATAATAGTTATGTTGTTTGTTGTTCTACCTTAAGGGTATTCCAATTAAATACTGTTCAATGAATTTTTAATATATTTAACGATAAATAAATGTGTATTTTGTTCAATAATGATTTTGAAATTTTGTAAAATTTAACATAAAGTTGAAGCCCAGTTGCAAATTGTGCTTCTTTAAGTCCCAGTTTTTGGTATTCCTTTCTCGACCAACAGTCGACACATTTATTTGCATTTTTTGTTTTGCTATTTAAGAAAAATTATCATTACGATTTACAATTTATTCCATTCTTGAGGAATTTAAGTCGTTGGGTCAAAATCTGCCTTTATAATTGCTCTACCAAATTAAAATACAAATCATTTAAAAATATTAAGACATAAACAAATTTAACTATATAATATCGTACCGTTTTCCGTTAATGTTGGAATATTGGACAAGATATTGCCATAACCTGTTGTGGTGGAGCTATTTGAAGACCAAATTTTAACTCAACGTATCAAAATCCTAAAAAAACACTTAAGCTTTCAGGAACGTTGCCAAAGGTTTATTTTTTAGCAAAAAATTAAGGAACAAAGCATTGTTGGCAAAATATTACCCTAAAATACCAATACACAGAACAAAAATATTTCCATCCTTTTTTCAATTAAATCGATTTGTTGAAAATTTTAGAAGCTATATTTTAAATTCTGTTTAATTATATTTTATTAATTCTCATTAGGTTTATTTCTTTTTTAAATAATTTAATTTCAGTGGTTTAAATGTAAATATTGATTGATTTTAAAACATTATCATTAAATTGATAATGTAATTTTTGAAGTCAAATTTTGTTTAATAAAAATGTAGCAACTAAAAAAAATGCTAAAAATAAATTAAAATTATTAAGAAAATCTGACTTTAACAAAAGATTAATTTTGGCAAAAAAAAAATCAAATAAAATGTACCCATACTCCCTACGTTTCAATACAAAGAAAAAGACTAATTTCTGTGTGAGTCTGTTGACATAAGTATAAATAAATCTGCTTACTAAATGAGAATTACATGCCGGTTTAAATTCAATGTTATACAATTCAAGCTATAAAATAACATTTGGTATGGCAACAACACTTTATCCAATTGTGTTTTTGCTTTTTGAGAAGACATATTTTTATTGTTGGTTTCATGTCTTGTCTATTATACGGAGTTTTGTTTTGTTTTGAGGTCATTTTAAATTTTAACGTATTAATTATTTATTAATAAATTAATTTTAAAATAACACGCTCTTCTAATCCGCCTCCAAATTAGGCGTGTCTGACAAAAAAAAAGTTTTTAGACTGCTCAAGTTTCAGAATCGTTCCTAATTTGTCTTATCAAAATCTGTGAGGGGCCCTAAACTAAAGACAGGCCAAATTTTGAAAATTTGATTGGCCGCGAAAAAGCGACACGTAGATTTTGTTCGTTTTCGTTGGAAAATGGTTTTTATACCATCTTGAAACAAAATGCGTTTTCAGATTGGAGTAACACGCAAATATTTTGTAAATTGACTCAGGCACACGGTTAAATGGCCTCGTTGGTTAAATGGTTAAATCTTCTCCTTTCTGCTGAAAATGGCCGCACCTTAATTTAAACTCATTCTTACAACAAATGATACTAAAGATTTTTTATTTTATTTGTTGGTACTTTTAAAATTAACAATTTTAAACTGGGAAACATTTAACTTATAATATCAATATCAATATTAGGCGAAAGCAAAAATATTTTCTGTCAAAGTAACAGATTTTTAGTTCTTGTACATACGCACTATTTTGAGTTGATGCAAAGATTTGTGAAAAATTGATCTGAAACTTACAATGATGGTCTAAAATGGCGAAAAAACTGGAAGAAATTCAAATTAAAAATTTGTAACCGCATTTTCAGAGGTTTTGTTGTATTTTTCAAGTAAAATATCTTTTTAAAAAAAATAACCGGTTAACCGACACAAAAAAACGAGTTTAGAATATTGGAAAATGTTAAATATACAAAACCGGTACGGTTTTGAAAATAAAAACCGTTGCCGTCGAAAATAAAAAATCGTTGAATTAAATAATAAATAAAGATCCCGGTAATTCCTGAGAATGTTCAAAAAAAGTTTACGATTCCCAGGAGTTCTAAAGATTGGGAATTGGAAATCCTTATTCCAAGAACATATTCTGTATTCAATAAAAACATTTGTGGTTATTTCAATTCTTGTTTAAAGCCATTCTGACGAAATATGGATAAAAATTACTACAACAAAAATTTCTGAAAACAAAAAAATGTATGTTAAATTTTAAAAATAGTCTACATTTGTAGGAATTACAATTAGTTTTTTTTTTTGTGTTAAAACTACAAAAATCTTTGCATATTTATTAACTAAAATATTTGCACACATATATTTTTGATTATGAAATTGAAAGAGATTAAAAACAACTTTGTCTTACGATAAATGTGGCAAATTACTTATTGTCTGTTGCCAAAATATGTGCGTGCTTTATTTGCCACAATTCAACTTTTACTAATAGAGTCCATAGACCATGCGTTCTAAATTAACAACAGAAGAAACATGAATTACGTCAAAAAGAAATATGAATTTCAAAATTGTGACTTTGTTTAGTAACAAACAGCATTATTTTAATTTAGAATGGGAATGTTCCCTATTGTGGCATGTTAACTAAAGTGGACCTTTCATTTTGTTGCATGAATGTGTCAAAACTGTCAACTGCCATTGGGTTTAATTACCGCTATAACTATTTTAATAAAGTTTGTACACTGATAATAATCCATGCGTAAAATTACAAAACAATGTCAAAATAACCAATTTTTTTGTAAAATAAACGAAATTTGTACATTTTACAAAAGTTTTTGTAGTTCTGACAAAAATTTCGTATTTTTATGCATGGATTATTATGAGTGTAATTAATAAAATATGTAATTCAAAAAAAGCGCAATATAAAGTGTAATTGTTGGTAAACAGAAAAAGCAGGGTTGGCATTCAAAATCTTTTCATAATAACTGTAGTTGGCTATCACAGTTGCATCAAGATCGGAATAAAGAATTTTCAAAAAGCGATTGCATTAAAGAAACAAAATAAAGGAAGAACCACCACACTAAAACACTATCCGTTGCCATTTTGAACTTTAGTCTTCTCAGATCTTCATTAATTACGTTTTCTCTTCTCCGACGTGTGAATGGTTTGGGGTTTGCTACAAGGAAGCAAACACTGATGTTATTTATTATCTTTAGAGAAAAATACTAAATAAAACTAATACTAAACACTGGTTTCTTGAAAAGAGGTAATGATGTGCAGCAAGTAGCGCAAAAGTCCATTATCCAGCAAAACGGTTGTTTGAAAATTTTTTTTTTTTGCTGAAAAATAATTTTATTATACCCTCCATCCCATAGTGCAGGAGGGTATATTCACTTTGTCAAATGTTTGTAATTCTTTTAAAAAAATTCTGGGACCCCATACACTATATATATTCTTGATCAGCATGAATAGAGAAGTCGATATAGCCATGTCCGTCTGTCCGTCTGTCCGTCTGTCCGTCTGTCCGTCCGTCTGTCTGTGGAAACACAAAATACTCCTCCAATACAGAAGAGGTACTGCTAATTTTCAGTCAAATTGTTTGTTGATATCATGAGCAGTTTTCTAGTGAAAATGATCAAAATCGGTTTAACGCGTTCAAAAGTTATGAGTGAAAATGTGGGAAGACCTCTAAAATTTTTTTTTTTATTTCATCATACATACATACATACGTACATTCAATGCTTATACACAAGAATATACGCAAGCAGGGATGGCTGTCAATATCGCTGAATTACCGTCCCTCGATTCTAACACCTTTCAACTGACTATCGTTATCGCTTAAATACCGTTACCGATATTCTTGAAATACCGTTATCCGTAAAATACCGTACCTTAAAATAACCGCTACCGAAATAATCTAACAAGATCTGAACAAAAAAAACTTCTGTAAATAGATATATTTTCCCAAAGTATGATCATAAACTAGACAGTCATTTAAACTCGGGCATAATGCGGTTAAAAATTGTGGTGTGCATTAACATTACCTGTATAACTAAAATAACGTTATCCTTAAAATGCCGTTACCAAAATAATTGAAAAATCTTTTTCCCTAAAATAAAGTTACCGAAATATCTAAAATATCGTTACCGCTAAAATACCGTTAGCGAAATAAATAAAATACCGTTAACGCTAAAATACCGTTAACGCTAAAATGCCGTTACCGAAATAACTGAAGTATAGTTTCCCCTAAAATACCGTTACCGAAATAAAAGAAAATAGCGTTACTACGACCAATAACCACATAGAATCGGTTACCATCCATGGTCATGATCAACACTAAAAAACAAAACAAAAACCCACAAAATATTGTTGTTGTTTTTTTGTTTTGTTTTGTATACAGTATGTATATACGTATGAATTAGTAGCAATCGCATGCAGAGTTGCCAGGTTTGACGATTTGTCGTCATTTTGATGATATTTAATACCCAAAATAACTAAATGACTATTTGACGACTTTTGCTTCCAAAATGACGATTTTTTGACAATAATTTAATATGTCAGCAAGATCTACTTATTTATCATTCTCATAAAATCGCCGGCTCGATTATTAAATTTATATTATTTCGTTAAAAATTGAAAGCAAAAACATTGTTTTTTGATCGATAGCTAGCTTTTATATGCTAATATGATGTGAAATACAATTTTGCAAAAATGCAAATCCTAGAATTGAATAAAACTTAATCCAAACCGCATTTATTTTTTTATAAATTCATTACGGGTTTAGCTTAATTTAGTTTCTGTGTTTATATGTTTAGAACATTTCTTTAAATTTTTATAAAATTTAATTGGAGTTAGATTTAAATAAAAATAAAAAAATTTTCATGTTAAAACACAAGGCATGGACTTTTTTTGCGAAACAAACAGATCTCTAGCCCGAATATATTTCATGTTGAAAGATGATATATATACAACTTTAAATGAAACAAAATACATCCAAAAATAAATCCGGTGCTTAAAAAAACAGGCCTAATAATATAAATAAAGTGCCAAAATTTAATAATTAAAAATATAACATTAAGTTTGTTCGATAACACAAAAATTTGTACAAGTTTTTACTGGAAGGTGTTCGTTTAGACAAATACGCAGTAAAAACTGGTAAAAAGAGAGAGTAAAGTGACAGTTTGATGCCAAAGAACTTACAAGTTTTTACTGGATACATTTTTGCCAGAAAGAATTTGTAAGATGAAAAAAACATATGACTAAAAAATAAAAAAATATGCTTGTATTTTTAGTAAACAAAAATTAAATTAAATTTTAATTGTTTATGGATTGAAAGTGAAAATGATTAAATAATTAACTATGGAAGAAGTTAAAAAACATTTAAATTATTTTTGGTCGATAATTTCAATTAACTTTTTCCTTTTCCATAATGACCAGTTGATTTTTTTTTAATATTTAAAACAAGCTATTTTATCTAATTTAATAATTCCTACAAATTTTCTGTTCGTTTACTTTTTTGTAAATTTGTCTTACTATTTGTAATTTTGTTACTGAGTAGTTTTTACTGAACTTTACAGGAAAAGTAATCGAACAGACTTATTGTTAAAGAATTTCCAAATTTTGTAAAAGAATTTAATATTTAAAAAGTTGTGCCACTGAAATGTTGTTCACAGAATTATGCAGATATAAGTGTTTAACAGTTCAAGTGGTAAAATTAGTTTGATTTAAAGTTGTATTTATTTGATTTTTCAACATTATATTTTTGTTATTTTATTAATTAATAATCATATAATTACAAGTTATATACTATTACCCTAACCGAGCACTAGCTACTATGGCCTTCGGCGCGTTGTAGCGAAAACAGATCAGTGCCTCTGGTGGGAATCGAACCCACGACCCCCGCACTGATAAGCCAGCACGCTACCAACTAGCCTACTGGGGCACACTGTTTCAACATTTTATAAATATGAATATCGTTGTAAAATATAATGATTTTCGAAGTTTAAACCAAAGAGAAGTGTCAAAAATCGTGTTATATTACAACGATAACACGTTAACATTTGAAATGTGAATAACATTATTGTATTTTATTTTTTATTAAAACTTTATCCCTCTTCTAACAAATATATTTTATTTTGACGATTTTTCAAAATATGATGACGATTTTGACGATTTTTTCTAGAAAGTTTGTCGTTTTTATGCTTTGCAAACCTGGCAACACTGGTTATAAGTGCAAATGCGAGAAGCTCTCGAAAAATTGTTAAGCTAATTTATAAAGTATGCTTTTGTTTTCCATATACCAGGCTTGCCATATACCTTTTTTTGTTAACCCCAACAAATCAAAAAATCACCAATTAGAAAAAAAGTAGAACAAAATAGTTTAGTTAAAATTCTTTATTTATTTGACTGCATTAACCGGAGTTGCCAGACACATTAATCGTTATCAGATCAAAAAAATATCCAGGAACAAAATCCCCGAACCCAACAATGAAAATTCATAACTTTTTTCGTACACTATTTTTACTTATTTTCATTCTCAACCTTTAATAAATTTGCAAGGAAACTCTTACATTCTAATTACATTTATTAAAAACCCCATTCAATTTAAAGGACATTCACTTTCAGAACTTTTTTATTTCAGACATATAAGGTGCATACTTCATCTTAAAATCTTTTGATTATATGCATTTGTTTTCCTCAAAAGCCCTAATTTTTATTTGATACATACAAAAATAATCTAAATTAAAGTATTGATGTGTAAAAACCAATCGAATTTTGGGAAAATTTCTTAGGGTTCTTATTCTAGGAGTCGTAAACGAGAATTGCACAAGCAACTGAGCTGAAAAACAATAATTTGAAATACCAGTTTCTTTTTCTTTTTTGTATCTCGAAAACACCCTAAACTCTCGAAAGATTTTCTTTTATAATTTTTGACAAACTTAGTTTCATCACACTTTCCGTTTTACTTATGTGATGTATAGTATAAACATATGTGTTGTAATGTAAACGGGTATTTAATAATTATTTCATTATGTATGTCTCCGCAAGCGTATTTAATATATATATTTTGTAATATATATATTTTTCACTACACGTACTTCTTTAGGTAATCAGAATAACCTTTGAATACCCACTGTTATAAGCATGCAGAATTTCAGATTCATTTTAGTAAACTTTAATTAAAAATTTTTTCTTTTGTAACATCCCAAATACATTAATCAATCAGTCATATTTTGTTTTACTTATAAAAACAACATTATATTTGTTATTTTTACAAAGAATATAGATAGATATTAATATTGTTTGCACTTTCCCTGGTTTATGAAAACACCGAGATGGAGGGTATCCAAAAATTCGTCACAGCCGAATTTAATCTTTTTTAATACCAAATTCGGCACATCGGACTTTAATGCTTCCACTTGTTTTTGTTTATCTTCCGGAAGATAAACATTCGCAACAAATAATTTCAAATTGACATAAAAATATATTTTTTGAGGTTTATTTTTTAATATCGCTAACATATCTTATAGCTGATATAAATACGATATATTAATATATATATAATCGGTAACCGGTAAAATAGCCAAATAAGGCTAATTTTACCGGTTTGATTTTGAAATATCTTAATAAATAACGAAATTCCTGTTTTTAATGGTATTTTGTGGATATAACAACAGTTAATAGGTAAAATTTTAGATATCACATGTAACGGTAGATACACTAGCAATATTATTGCGCAATATTTTGAGTGTGTTCTTTAATCTATTACAAAATATGGTAATAGAATAAAGAACAAATCAAGAAGTTGTGCAATAATATTGTTAGTGTAACTTAACGATCGGAATCGTAGTTTTTAGCACTAGAATTTTCGAAATCGAATTTTCCAAGTCGCTTTTTTGCAAGCGATTCAAATTGATTCGAATTGATTCCATTAACAAATATAATAAAAAAAACCAAAATGTAAAAACTTTTTATAATGTTTCCTAAATTGTACCTTATTTTTTTAAATGGTTTTTTTTAATTGGTTTACGCATCACATTAACTTTTATTGTCTATGTTGGACAATTTTTCAATATGTTTTACAACAAAGAAAATACCACAATTAAAAAGTTAGCATTATAAATGGTAACCCGCTTAGCAGCTTTAAACGATAACTTTTTAACAATTGTATATGCAGAAAAAACATGGTTGAGGCAACCATATTCGAAGAGCATCATATATTTTTGGATTTATGATTGCGAGATCCATGTTACTATATTGTGGCAGCTTTACTATTGTCTTTTTCTTAATAATAATATGATAATTAGAATACCATATTATTGTTCCCAATTGATCTCAATATTATCATATTATTGTTATCGAAATGTTTATAAATTACGATTCCTACATTATTCTACCAGAATTCTGCTGAAACTGGATTAACAGCCATAGTACAAACGTATATTTATTAATTTAATAATTTACACATATGAAAATGAAAATTATTAGAGCTCGATTCCATACTCTATATTTCTTTATTAGGATATTGTCCTAACAAATAATCTATAGAGTCAATTAATAAATTTGAAAACAGAAACTCTATAGATTATTTTTTAGGACAATATCCTAGTAAAGAAATTTCCGATATTCGTAAGTATTCGCCTTTAATGCAACTTTCTCCGAAGAGCTTTTTAACCTATATTTTAAATAAATGGAAACCCTAACACACTACATAGGCAATATAGAATCAAAATTTGTATTTTCTCGAGTACATCAAACTGCGTTCAAAAAAAAAACCGAATTTCATGTTTTTAGAAATGTTTCTATACAAAAATGTGTTAACCTTGGCCCCACATTTTAACCATATCCAAATTTCATTAAGATCGGAGAGATCACATCGGGAGAACTCCCCTTGTTAGTATTTTTATATAGCCCAAATATCAGGTGTAGGCCCAAATTAGGAAACATTCCCTTATATAAGTACCAGTACATATTTTAGATA
>CM037851.1:142182729-142437082 GCA_021234595.1 Delia radicum | reverse complement strand
TAATAATAATTTTTTTTTCTACAACTTTTCAAATAAATTAAATTTTTAAATGTTAGCTGGACTCACAAACGTGTATGAATAATGATAAAATTTTCTGTAAAAGAAATCAGTTGTAAAATAATAAAAAAAATAGTAAAAATTCTTGCTAAAACTACTAAAAATAAGTTAAAAACTAGCGTAGCAGAAAAAACTGCTAAAATTAGTTGATCTTTTTGCTGATTATTGGTAAGATAAGAATAGCAGAATTAAATCTGTTGAATCTAAGTAGTTAATTTAAAGTATTAAATAAAAATTTGCTAAATATTAGTAAACAAAATACATCATAAAAAGCATATGAAATTTTAAAAGATTTGACTTGGGCTTTAAAGGGTTAAGAATAGATTAGATTCGAAACCGATTCCGAAAAAAACTAGGTTAACAAGGAGAGTCTCACAATGGGTTCTTTCCGATCTTAATGAAATTTTGATATGTGATAAAGAAAAAAAAAAATTTACATATATTTTTTTCGCTGCCCAATCCCATATTTGGGGATTAACAAGTAAGTGACCCCATTTTTCCGTTATTTGGCTTATTTTGAAATGTTTTAGAGAAAGTTTAGAATGTTATATCCTAATGAAAGAGCTTTTAGAGACGCATTAAATGGTATACGAAACATGTCCTAAAACTTTCCTGTATTTTTTCTATTCAAAAAAATGTGGTTTTAGTGATATTAAAACTTTAGTTTTGTTAAAGAATTATTGTTGAACTAAGCTAAAAAATATGTTAGTGGCTATTAAATTCAATAAAGGACTGTGTGAGCTTTTTCCAACATTCGTAATTGTTTGGCTATTCTGTGACTTTTTCCGAAGAGCTTTATAACCTACACCCAGTTGTGGCCACCGAATTTGTTGCCAATCGAATTCTGGAGGTTACGACAACTATATACATATTAATATTATATTCCACTCATTCTCATATATATTCCACTTCAATATTACATTCCGCTTAAATATTATTGCGTTCCAAAAAATTTAATTATTGAAATTAATTGAAATTAAATTTTTTTTTAATTTTTCAAGTATTGAACAGTGGTCTTCAGATTACGCATTACACCACAATTGCTTTTAATTTTCTTTAAATTATTGGCTGTTTGAACATTTTAGTATTTTATTTTAATTAAAAAAAAAAAAATTTTGCGTTTGTCTTTTCCAGGATTTGAACTCGGAAATCCGGAGTAATTGGCTGCCTCTATTCCCATTACACCACAAACACTTAAAAATGTTATGCGCTAAATATTAATTTAAATATTTTGTTAGGAAGAGAAACATAGTCTGAAATTCGTTTGCCAATACCAATCGTGAGTTGCGTCTATCATCAATGCAATCCACAAATATACAACTAATTTAATTGTATATTTGATTGGGAAACATATATTTGCAGTTACCAGTTTTAATTATCGACAATATTTTAATAAATTTGATAGCTGGTACCAAGTTTTTTTGTTTTTTTTTTTTTTGCATTTTTACTAAATATGCACTCACAATGTTTTTTGCGTAAAGACAACTGAATATACATATTAAATTAATTGAAAATCAATTAAAAAAGGACTACTTTTGTATTATATTTAGTTTATATTCAACTGTTGAAAAACTAATTGGCCAAATCGGTAAAAACAATAGATTGTTTTCGGTTATTTCAATAATCAATATAATATAACGACTTTTTGTTTTAAATAGAAAATTTTAACTGAATATTTTAACTATTACCGAAAGTCCGTTTTTTTTTGTTTATTTGGTTTATTGGATAACAGACAGAAAGTTAAAAAATATATTTCTTTGATAACACACTGCTGGAAAAAAAACACTTTTTGTCAGAACTTGAAAACCGACCTAGCGGGGGTTGTAGGCCAAGGTGAGGACATACAAAAACCGTTTTCAAAAATTTTGAAGCACCCTCAAAATTTTGAGTTATTTTCAAAAAACTGTTTTAGGGTAGGTCGTAGCACTTAGTACCTCTAACTCACACATTTTTTGAACGATTTCAAAATTTTTAACAGTTTTGGAAATGCAAATATATAAATAAAATATATATTCCAATAAATTAGATAAGTGTTTATCAAAAGTTTCTCATTTTTTTTATTTTTTCCTAATGTTTCAAATTCAACAAGAGTTATTTTAATTTTTTTCTATGAAAACTTATCTTTTTTTGCACAGTATTTTAAATACAATTTTATATAGAAAAAGCGAGATAATATTTGTTAAAATCGGTTTGTATTTGCAAAAGTTACTAAACTTTTTCTAGAGTAAAAATTTTGGGATTGCAGACTTTTCTTTTGGTAAACCACTTGACTTACAAACGTAAATGTTTTGCGCTGGGAGAGAAAATACTAAAAACAGGTGTAATGAAAACCATGTTTTGTTAAGAACAAAATTTTCTTTATACTTTGCTATAAATTTTTATAAGCTTTCATATTAAAATAAGCAATGAAAAGCTACTAAAATCAAAAAAGTTTATAATTTTCGTTTTTTCGTAGATATTCTTAACAAAAACAATACTTATAACTTACAAATGCATCATCGTCATTTTAAAGCGTAATCAGTTACAGGTCGATAAGTTGACGAACATCACTGAAAACGGTTTTTTTAGAATAACTTCTGAATTTGAGGGTATTTCTGAAATTTTTTGACACAATTTGTAATGTACTCAACAAGACCTATAACACACGCTAGGTCGTTTTTCAAGTTTTTTTTTTTCACTGTAGCACCGTGTAATTTAACTGTATATTCCATTGAAACAATTTTACCGATAAACTTTTTAAATAATATATTGAAATTTTATGGAAAAGTTTTTGTTAGTGTGGTTGATTCTACCGTACACAATTACTAACCGAATTTTATTTGAAAAGTTGCTTGGAAATACTAATAATTGTATAGTAAGATTGTTTTTTAGTTCCTGTTTTTACTGTACTGGCAGTATTTTTGCTTTATTACTCGATTATGGGTAATTCCTAATGTAATAACAACGTCTTAACAAATAAATTTTAATGGTTTTGACCGAATTCCAACCAATTTTTTTCCTGGTTGTACATTTTAACCATTTAAAATAAATTGCAAATATTTAAAATAAATAACAATCTACATAGGCAATATTGGTATAAAAATTTTTGTTTTTTCGAGTACATAAAAACTGCGTTCAATAAAAATCTGAATTTCATTAGTTTCAGATATGTTTGCATACAAAAATATATTAACTTTGGTCCCACCTTTTAACCCTTAAACGTGAGATTGGGCAACAACAAAAAAAAAAATACGTGTCCCTTATTCCAAATTTCAATAATATCGGAGACCACCCATCGGTAGATTGCCCCTGTAAGTCGATTTCGACTATTATTTCATGTTCTTACAAATATTTATGTTTGCAACGTACTTGTATCTTAAATATTCTGTCATTCTTATAAACAATTTAAAAGTTTTAACAAACTCCATTAGTCGTTATTAATTTAAATGTACATTTGAAACATGTCTGTAGTTAATTTGCACGTACGAATCCGAAATACATAAAAGGTGTTAATTTCGATAGTGCTTAGCACCCAATAAAAAATAACTACTTTTTGTACCTGTAATCAAATACAAACGCACGTACAAATTGTAACGTACGCATGAAATATTATATTATGTCTTACCAAGAGTGGCTACCATGAAATATTTTATCTAATTTAATATGCAAACGAATTATTAATTCAAATAAAAAAAAACAAAACAAAACTTACTATTCAATCGGACATACTTGTTTGTATTCGTCTATCCTATTACACATGATATTTAAATTGAATTGGCTTAAAGGTGAAAGAATAACTTACATGTTATACCTACCATTGCATTGCATGATTTATACATTCTGATAGAAAATTTGTTAAGGTTTTAATCTAGTAAATGTAATATGGAAAAAAGGCTGAGCGAGCGTATGTGTGTTATGTTGCACGTTTTCTAAGCTAGCAATGTGTTTAAGGATGGCAATAATAGAAAATCCTTAAAAAAAGTTTAGTTTGTTACTTGGCATTAATTATTCACAATTTCATCTTGAATTGTATACAATTTGTGATGGTTTTCCGTTAACTCTCTTATTTTTTTATACTAGGGTATTCAATCGGTTAACCGTTACTCGATTAATCGATGAAAAAAATTTGATTAACGAATAACTCGAATAGTTTCATGTCGTTTAATCGACTGAGTCGAGTAAATATTTTTAATTAAATATTTGGTTGAAAACATATAAAACTAATCACTCGATTTCCTCCATCCACCCTTTCTAATGTCAAGCAAACTTAAAATAAAATATAAATTAATGAAATATAAGCTTATAATTTGTACTTCATATACGTAGCTATAACATCGCCCATGTTCAGGACAGTTTATCCCAGCGGATCTCAAAATATCACGTTTTGAAAATTTAAAAATATTATATTCGAAATGCCTTTTTAAAAAATCGCTGTATGTCAGAAATTATATGCCTATTCTGTTGCCAAATATGGCACTCTTGCGAAATTATAAGTTATAAATTTAAATGTTAAAAATATAGTAAATTATAATTGGCAAAACTGAACTTTAGCTTTAAAATTATTTTAATTGATAAATTTAATTAATTCAGAAAAATAAAAAGCCAACCGTATTGAAAATTGTATTTTGGTGACTTCATCCAATAAGTTCCGTTAGTACAAACATATTTAAATGGAATTTTTGAATATTTTGGCTGTTGCATCAAAAATTCAGTGTAGTTAACAAACGTTTGTTGTGAAAACCAATATTCAGTTGTATCAACCGATTTGACTTGTAGTAAAAAAGTTTTAGTTGGTAAATGGATTAACTTTTCTCTGTATGTAGTTATAATACACGAAACTTTGAAAAGTGAGTATTTTTGAAAAAGATTTAGGCAAATGAAATCGTGAAAATTGTCCGAGTAAAAGTAAATGCGGGTAATGTGGAACACCCCATTATTTCTGAAACTGAGGACTATTTGAGAAATGTTTTTTTACATATTCATACAAATTATTGTTACTCTTAACCTTTTGAGACTAACCATTAAAGTTAGTTTTTTAATTATACACTCAGGGAATTTCTGATTTAAAAACTTGTAGTTGTTAGGATTGTAATACAGTTTCTAAATTTTTAATGTAAATGTCAGTCATTTGTAGAACAAATTTAATTTTTTACTAATTTTTTACATTTAAAAACAAACTACATCAAATGACTGTTTTATGATTTTACATTAATTTTTTACAGTCTTTTTTGTTATTTAAAAAAATAAAAAAATAAATGTTTGTTTATTTTTTACTAACATATGTCGTTAATTTTTATTACAATTGTTAGTAATTTTTTGAACAGTATAAACAAATGAGAAATGTTAGTTGAATTTAATGAAATGTTAGTCGTCCTGTCTTCAAGTGAAATTTCATTTGTTTTTGATTACAATTGCTGTTGTCTTTATCTACATCATATCCTTAGTGTATGAAAAGTAAAACTTGGGATTTATTTGGTACAACAAATTGTACATTTGTTGATATTTTGCAGGCGTGTGTGAAAGAATATGAATTAAAGATTTTTAATGTCATTAATATATGCTAACACATATGCATACACATTAGGGCGGGTCGATTTAAAAATCGCTTAACGTTCAAGGAAAATCGTATTGTAGGGATCAAAATAAGAAACTTTGCCGAAGGAACCATACCTCTAAAACGAATTCTGATGTCCCGACTTTTGACCCAAAGGGTCAAATTTTGAAAAAGCCTACTTTGATATTTCAGAAAGTAGGAGGAATCTCTCCAAGATTATTGGAGCTACTTCTTCTCCGGGAGACGCGCTAGCAGATTAATGCATAAATCATCATTCTAGGTGACCGTTAAGGGGTTAAAATTTAAGTTGAAAGAGGGCCTTTTTAGCCGTGTTTTTATAGCAAAATGTACAAATCTCGGGATAGAGATATTTCAGAAGTAGGAGGAGTCTTTCTAAGATTATGGTCTCTATTTCTTCTCCGGAAGACGCTCTAGCAGATGAATGTATAAATTATATTCGATTGGGTTGGATTCGATTGGAGGCACTCTATATGGGTCAAAGTGGAATTTTTCAAAATTTGACCCTACGGTTCAAAAGTCGTGATCCCTAGAATACGATTTTAATTGAACGTTGAGCGATTTTTTTGCCTCCATACAAATCGACCCGGCCTAATACACATGCTACATACATAAAACAATTTTTGGTATTTTTTTCAAAAATTTTGTTGCAGATCGGCTAGTGTTGAATACCTTCAGGCGGTTAATTTAGATTTCTCTTCTTAACTATTTTATAAACTATTATATTCCTCTATTATTCTCCTATAAAGTGCGTTTTTTTTGCATTTTTAAAAATCAACCAATCTCAACAAAATATTTAAAAATAAAGTATTCCAAATTTTTATAGATTTTTTGATAGATTGTTACTTTTGGCGGAAACTAAAAATATAATGGTATTCCACATTAGCCGAACTTACTCTATTCGATCAACTTTAAAATCTTGTTCGATTAATTGAGTATGGTAAAATTCCAAAACTGAGTATCTCGTTTACTCGAACAAAACCAAGTAATTTGAATACCCTAGTTTGTACATGACCATTTTTAGCAAAGGTTTTTATTTTGATTAAAGTTTTCATAAGTTTAGTTGTTGGCTCCTTGTATAGTTGCGTCATTTAATTTTAGTTCATGCTTAAAAGAGATTAATATTCTCTCCATGCGTATCAGTCATTGTGTATCTCGAATTCATTGGAGATAAACGCAAAAAGTAGAAGGAACACTGCTTTGAGTCACTTACATTATTGTTTTTGGCGCGAGTAAGTACACTGAGTATCAAACTGGTTATCAGTGTTGCCATATATCCAGTTTTAACTGTTTCTTTCCGTTTTTTTTTTTGGGATGCTTAACAGTTTTCTCATGAAAAACAGTTTTTTTGTATTTCAATTTTGTCTTAAATGAAAATGAAATATATTTTAGCATATTTTTAATACGGCTTGGGAAGTTCTGAATTCAGATTCGGTTCCAGAGTTCCAAAGACCATTTAAAACTCTATATTGAACAAAATTATTATTTTTTTAAATAATAAGAAAATTTTCTTCCTAAAATCTAAAATGAATGTCATTCAAGACAATATGATCTATCACCACAAATTGTTTAAGGAATATCGCAGGTGTAGTTTTTAAAATATTCGCGTAAAAGTAGCGGTTTGAAATTTTTGCAAATAAATATCTGAAAGTAGAGGATGCTACCTTTCATATGAGATACGATTTATAAAAATATACTAAACCCAGCAAAAAATAACCTGGGTTTGGCAAGCAGTAAGTTGCTACATTTGTATGCTTCAAAAATAGCGCTTCGCCGCCTAGCATACTACAAAGCAATTAGGGAATGCTTTCTGTAATGCTTCCCAAAATGCCTTCTTTAAAGCGGTGAATAATGCTTACAATGAATCAATAAAGAATGCATACCATGAAGCATTAATGTTGTCAACATACAAAAATAAATTTATTGCTTGAAAGAAGTACTTTTAACCTGCGTAAAAGAGACATACCAAGTGGGACATCGCGAACAAAAATCATGCCTTCTGCATTTGCTTTGGAAGCGCTTCGCAATTCAATAATACCTTCCGGAATTATTGGTATTTGCCTTAGTTTAGCTAAATATGTCGAATTTTGAGCCACGACACAACGCGAACTACACCGAATTTTGAAAACTTAATACGGCACACATATCATAGGAACGTTAAAATTCGATGTTGTATCTTTCAATTAAATCCAAACAAATCCATTTCATAAACGACAAAATCAAATCGAAAATGTTTGGACTGATTACAATCTCAATCCAGTTAAAAAGTATAGCCGTTAAAAGTGCGGGAAGGAAACAGTTTGTCCAATATGGAACAATTTGCTCGAAAAAAATGTTTTAGCGCAGGTGTATATTATTTTTGTCATTGTCTTCTCCAGGTATCGATTTTCTTCAAAAAAAACAGTTTTTCTTAAAAAATACCTGGCAACACTGCTGGTTATATACATTGTATTGTGCTAACATGCAGGGGTTCTTAATCTTTTTCTTATCATAAATATAAGGATTTCACTTCCAACTGTCCTGATAAAAAAAATGTATATCGCAGTAGTGTCACATTTTGCAGTATTTATTATCCTTTATGATACGAATGAAAAAGAAAAAAAGTGGAAGTGAGCGAAGTGGGCGTGTTAAATGTTGACCAATTTAGCATTCATTTTTAACATACATATTATTTATTATAATCAAGGACAGGAACTTCATGCTCTAAAAATTTATTGTACAGTTTTTCCACAATACGACTTTAAAGTTTGGCGCATATAAACGCAGTGTTTTACATATAACGCTTTTAAAATGCAATGAACCTGATTATACTCTGTTGAAATGTAAAGGCAACCTCTGTATTCTTATTTGAGGTACTTTTTTGATTAAACCCGCTATTTAGTGGTTTTTCTTATTTTTCAAATTCTAATGGCTTCAGAGAATTTTATCGCCAAATTAGCAATTGACATTAATAAATGGTCATGCAGTACACTCAGGGAAAAAAGTTTCATCATATTGATGGAACAGTTTCATAAATCGTTTGTCATCAATTATTCATCATATTCATGAAGTTTGCATAGATATGATGAAGAGTTTCATAAAAATGTCAAATGTTTCACAAATCTTCTACATTTCATAAAGAAGTTTCATAAGTCGTGTGAACATATTTTTTGTTATCCTATCAATTGAAACTCGGAATTTCCATTTGAAATTTAATAGAAATTAAAAATTTTCATTTGAAATCAAGAAAATGTATTTTTTAATTTAAAATTTCTATTTCAATTTCAGAAACTATCATAACATCAATAGAAAATCGGAAATTCTGATAAGCTTATGTATTCTAAATTGTGCATGGAACTTTTTGAATAATAATTTAATTCATTTGATTTTCATAAATTTCAGTAGAGTTCTGTATTACAATTGCAAAAATATTACAGTTGCAAAAATATTGGGGTTAATAATGATTGTATTCAAAATAAATGTTCGCCATTGGCTGTAACCCTTATTGTGTCTAAGCGGTACCAAAGAAAAGTTTCCATTTCATAAAAATGTATGAATTTGCTTCAGTATATTTATAAAGCATCTTATAAACATTTCATGAAAAGCTATGAAACTTCTTCATATTCATGAAACATTTCATTTATATGATGAAGCTTGTTATCAATTTGAACTTTTATGAAACAGTTTCATCATATTTATTTAGTGTAATAAACATATTGAAGCTTTTTCTTTGAGTGTAGAAAGAGCCTATTAAGCAGAGGTGTAACATCAAGAAAACAATTATTTTAATGTGGTGCAAATATTTTATATGACAGCATACCTTTCCGAGATTAACCCAGAGTCCAACTTTTAGTATAATATATCAATACCTTTGATAAGTATATGTATGTGCAAAAAAAATACCAGCTAAAAATGTTTATATTAGAAAAAAAAAATTCTAACAAAAACCATACTTTTGTGACAAACATTTACCAAATGGATGATTTTGAGAGGAAAACTTTTGCAAATATGTAAAAAAAATTTTATATGAAAATTTGGAAACATGCTCTGAAAATTTATTTACATATCATACTAATGGATCTTGGGCTCATCCTGAAAAGTTAGGCTGCCATGTAAAATGTTTGACAAATCGCGAATTTTGCATAAAAACGCTTTGATAAAAATAACTTTTTTTACTAATATAACTCCTACGAAATGACACTTTCCACTGTGTGAACATTTGATTAGCTCGATTAATTATTAAGCGATTGAATTCGCGGAACCTGAAAAATTAAAAAACGCTTAACAGCGGATTGGATTTTAAGCTTTGGAAATCAAAATAAAAAAGTCAGTAACATTTTTGCTGGGATTATCCTTGCAGAAAAATTGCTAATATCAGCAAAAAATTTGCTAAATTCAGCAAAAATTTTGCCAAATTTACTACAATCTCCCTAATATGAGCGAATTCAATTCAACTTTCAATTGAACCAACGAATACTTTAATTGAAACTCGATTTTAGTTTTTTCTGTGTTAATTTTAAATACATTTTTAGGGACAACTCAACGTATGATAAATGTGATGTTAAGCCTATGTATAGAATGTTTGTCGATTTCTGGATAAATGGCGTTAAATATTCGGAACAAGTTCTTAATTTATTATGTTTTTATCAAAGTGTTCATAAAAAATTCTATTATATTTCTGGCAAATATAATTTTCGAAATTCCATTAAAATTATAATAAAAATAATATTAAAAACATAAATTCTAAATTGAATATAATATTTAAGCTTTTTAATGCCCATTTTGAACATTTTCCATGTAGCTAATTGCTTTTTATTCGCTACAGGAAAAAGTAATTAAAGCTTTCATCTTTGCCATTTATGGTCCTTCGAACTAAATTTTATATGGAAATAGTTTAAATAGTTTAAAAGCTTTCTCCGGTTATTAGCAATTAAGAACTACTGTTTGAGTTTTTGCGCTTAGCAGCAATGCAACAAAATTTTTGAGCTTAACTTTGATAAATTCCCATACATTGGTTAGCTTGACATTTAGATAAATTTATGGCCATAACATATTTTTTTACTCTCCATATCTCTAGCGTCCAGAGTATTCTTACATTAAGCAAAAATTGCAATTACTTTATACCAAAAAGAAAAATAAACGTAAATAGAAATGAAAAGGTAGATAAATTATATTTTTACTTATTTTAAATTTCATGGATTGTGTTTTTAAGAATTGCGATAATAGTAAAATAACTTACGCACAGCAGGTTTCAACAGGTTTTTAAAACTTAATTTCTTAAATCAAAGCCAGTGTTTTAAAGTTTTGTTTTTTTTTTTTTTTTTTATCACAAAAGTTTTATCAAATTGACCGTTTTCATTTCGGAGATAAATCTCATTTATGAAATTGAAAAATATTCTTTAATTAACAATAAATAAATAAATACAGAAAATTCTTTAACAAAAAAAAAAATGTTTTTTTATTATGTCGGTTTCTGCCGATTTATCTGATGATGCACACCATGCATGGCGCTGCATTTCATATCTATCAGCGTTTATTCATCATCAGTCACAAGTGGCGCCATTGTTTGTTTATTACAAAGTATTTTTCGAACAAATTTTCAAAACTTTTGTGTGCTTGTAAAATAGCATTTCAGTCTTTCTTAAGCTTTCTTGATTAAAATTGTGTGATGTTTTGTGGTTATTGAGTGATATTCAAAATTTGTGTTCTTCACATCTTTATCACATTTTATCATTATTATTCATTTTTTGCTGCATTGCTAGATTTTTAATTTACTGTTTTGAATATTAACACTTTGTAATAAGCACTTGAATTCACTTCAATACTCATCGAGTTATTCAAGATTATAAAAGTAAACAATTTTTGTTGATCTTATTTGAACAGGTTGTTGAAATTTAAATTAGTTTTATTGAGTTAAACTATGCTGGATCAAATGGATTGAAGAGTGAAATGATTTGATCCAATTTCGAAAAAGAAGCTCCAAAGAGTGAATTGTGAACCAAGTTTTTGGCTTTTGATTGGATTTTTAGATGATTTTCCATAACAGTTCGTTTTGGGTTGAAGTGAAAAATATTTAGAATTTCTCAAAATAACAAAAAAAAAAAAAAAACGTCACTCAGAATATTCTTGCAGTAACTACAGGTTCAAGTGGGCTATATGTAGAATTTCTCAAAATAACAAAAAAAACTTCACTAAGAACATTCTTGCAGTAACTACATGTAGGTTATTCGGGTAGTAAACAGAAGTAATTGTTTTAACTGCTATTGCAGTAAATTTTTTATGAGAAATTGAAAAACAACTAATTTAGGCAGCCATTTCAAAAAATAACTAATCAAAAATACTGTACTTTAGTAGCAGTTGTTTTGAGCTGTAATTTTAGTATATATAAATAAACAACTACCAAAATAGTAATTTTGCAGTAAACAGTTAATTTTTGTTAGTAATTTAAAAATAGAAGATTATGTCGAGTTTTAAAAAATTCTCGTTTAGTTTATATTTGTTATTATATCTGAAATTTGTTATTATATCTCGGAAACTAACGGATGTAGAGCAAAATAGACCAAAAATCCTTACTCCGTATCTATTAAGTAATCTATATTATACCCGGTATTAAATGTGGACCTGAAATTGGTCAGATCAGGAAAGCCGTTATTAATACAAAATTTCAGTTGATTCAGCTAAAAAATTCTATTGACTCAGCTAAATTCTTAGTTAATTTAACTACATCTGCCAACTCAAATTAAGTTCTTATAAAATTTAGATCACCTAAGTTTAACAGACTGTGATTCTCAACATCATTGAAAATTATGCTGGCGCAAATTTCGGTACACTCAGGAAAATTCTGTTGTAAATATATGTAGTTGTTGAGTTTTAATATAGTATCCTTATTTTAAAGTGAAAGAAATTGTAGAAGCAACTTCAGTTTTGACTGCAATTGTAGTTCATTAAAAAAAAACAAACCACATCAAATTACTGTATTATGATTTTTTACATTAATTTTATGCAGTATTTTTTTTTTGTTTAAAAAACATAAAACAAATAAATGTTTGTTTACAAATAAAAGTTTTACTGCATATGTCGTCAATTTTTACTGCAATTGTGGATCATTTTTTGAAAAGTAAAAAAAATGACAATGTTAGTTAAATTTACTATAAAGTAAGTTGTCTTTTTTTCAAGTGAAATTTCATTTGCAAGGTTCTTTTACTACAGAGTATTCTAAGTAAACATTTTTTCGTTGTTGTAGCTGAGTTTTAAACTATTTATACGGGCTTTTTTTATGAGTGCATTGTATAAAATTTTAAGTCAGATCTTTCACCAGACGCTTGCCGGTGAATAATATTTTTAATTCATCTCAAATTTCTGTTGCTCCTCAAATATTGTTTGCTCCACAATTTTCTTTTTACGACAAAAATAGTTTTTCATCTCAAAAATGTTTTTTTCACCACCATTTTTTTTAAGACCAAAAAAGTTTTTCTATTTATCTATATTTTTTTGTTCGTGTTTTTGCATTAGTTAACGTATTTTTCAGTAACACACAAACAAAAAGTTAACCCATATCAACCATGAAAACCACCTTTAATTGCTGAAATTAAAAAGTAATCAACATATTATACCTTCCCAAAAACCAAAAAAAAAATTTTTTGTTGCAATACCAAATGTTTTTTTTATAGCTTGAATTTTATAACATTGCATTTAAACCGGCATGGAATTCTCATTTAGTTAGTAGATTTATTTATACTTATGTGGAGAAATTCGCACAGAAATTAGTTTTTTCTTTCTATTGAAGCGTAGGGACTATGGGAAATTTTTTTTGGGGATTTGTTCTTTGCAGAAATTAACTTTTTTGTTGAAATCAGAGTAATTTTTTTAAAATAATTTTTAATTTACAATTTGCAGTTTCTTTCTGTTTAAAAAAATTTTAAATTATTTAACTTAATAAAGTAACAAACCTAATAAGAATTAATATATAATCTAATTGTAATGAATTTAAAATAATTATTACTAATACCACTAAACATAAACAATTATAAAAAACAACTACATAAATATTACAAAAAAAACAACAACAATGTGTTGATGTTTGCTTTTGAGCGATATTATAAAAAAAAAGTCAAGCAAGTTCCGAATTTGGGCAAATATTTAATTGATTCAATTAATTTTTAATTGACAGCTTTTAAAACTTTTCAACACACTGATTTAATTGAAAAAGGTTGGGGTATATTTCTTATTGTAAATGCATGCCAGGGTCGTATACAGAAAAACACTCGAAAAGAAATTGGTTACATTTATAAACATTGTCAGTATTTCCATGAAGCATTTCATAACAATATTCTTAAATGGAACCTGTTTCATAGTTTCTATGAAAAGTTTCATTGGCAAATTTCCAGTGAGAATTTTCAATAAAACTACTAAGAAATTCAGTTCTCTCAGTGTACTAAGAGCCGTATAAACTATATTATCCATATTCTCATAGAAACCCTAAAACATTTCCAGATTTTAATTTGTTAATGATTTTTTGCCTTGCAAATTATTAGATAGCTTTAGACTCAAGTCCTAAGTAAATTTCAGCACAAAAATTCTGGGTGATTTCCAACCAGGTTAGCGCAAGTTGCTGGTGGCAGGTATACATTTTTAGTTGGGCGCCAAAAAAAAAGAAATTTTTAGTAAAAATTTGTCCCGTACCGTCTTAAAATGATTTTTAAATAAAATCCGTTTTAAACAAAAAAGATTAAAAATTTGATAACCTTGAATTTGTCTTTTAATTAATTTTAATAGACAAATATTTAAAATTTGAAGATTTAGATGCAATTTAATTTTATAATATTTCAAATTGTTGACCAATTTTCTTTCTAAGTCTGAGGCAATTTCTCATCGAAACATTTAATCTACTATCCATCAAAACCCAAAGAAAAATCTGCAGATATTTTTACAAGAATTTAAAGTTTTTCAAATTTAAATCAAAAATTTCTTGAACAATATAAAAATTATTACTTATAAAAAAACCTTAAAAAATTCTCATAACAAATATGACTTTCATTTGTAAGTTAAAAAAAAACTAAAAATAAACCATTAAAAAATCATCAGATTTACAAAACGGCCAACGCTTTTTTTTCGCTAGCTTAATACAACCTGAAGGAAAAAGTAACAATGCAAAATGAAATAAGAAACTTCAGACAAAAAACTATTGTACTACACACACGTACGGCAAATTACTTTAGAGGTCTCATACAATGACAAGCAACAATTGCAATTTGTTTGCACACTCCCGCCGGCGTAAGATGGTAAATAAATAATATAGACTAAAAAATAGACAGTGGAACAAACAAATAAAAAAATATATTAAAATTCTAGCAGATTTTTTTTTATGTTCAGAATAGGTTGTTTTCGAGTCACTTCCAAAACTAGTTCCAAATGTGGTTCCAGATTCTATAATCTACACTGGTAGAATTATCTGTATGATATCAATGAATTTTTGCATTGGATCAATGAATTATGACTGGAGCTCGACCACTGACACTTTTCATTAAATTAATACAGTTTCTCATAAAAATTTACGAAAATTTTCATATTAGTTATTAAAAATTTCAAACTCCTAATGAAAAAGTTTCATTAAAACTATGAAGTTTGTTTATGAAGTTTAAGAATTGTTTCATTCACATTGCGAAGAAAACTTCATTAGTTTAGTGAAAAATTTTCCAACGAATTTTCTGTCTGTGGTAAAAAACTGAGTGAGTACAAAGTGTCCCACAGCCGGTTCTATAATTTTACTAAAACAAATTATTTTAAAAAAAGTCGCTTTATTTTAGAACACTTTCTTTTAGAACCACTTACATGGAGCAGGTTCCAGAAAAGTTCCAAAGCTATTTGGAAGCGATTCTGAAGTATTTCATATATTTCTGATTCTTTGAAATTTATAATTTTGCTGGGTCGTAAAAATTCAAAAATATTTGTAAATTATATTGCATTTTTTATCAGTGATGAACACCATGCACACTCAACTTAATGTTTTCTCTTTCAACATGATTTCGTTTCACTTTGCGCTTCATTAAAAAGGCGGGCGGATGCGCGGTTGGTCTTTTGGTTTAAAGATCCTTTTTAGATCTTAAAGCTTTGTGCAAAATCATCGTATATGACAACAACAAATTTACACATACTACACACATATTCGTATATTGGATGATTGTGGTTGGAAATCCCAACAGCAATCATCCCAACTTGAAATTGTGAAGTGTATAACAGTGCTGAGATATATGGCACAAATGTAACATTTTTAACACAATCGAAGGTGCGAAGGTACACCGACCGGCACAATTAATTCTATGTTGTCACATTTTGAATTTCTAAGAAAATTTAATAGAAAACCGATCCATTAAATGAAATAAAAAATATAGGTTTGTAACTAGCCTCTAAGTATTTGATCTACTGATAGAAAAACATTTGTAAAATTGTTGCTAAAACTTCGTTAAAAACTACGTTGCAGAAAAACTGCTAAAATTCCCAGATTTTTTTACTAAATATTGGTAAGATAAATCTGTTGAGCTAAATTTTAGCAAGTTGAAAGTGACAAAGTAATCTGCTAAAATCAGCAAAACTTTGCTAAAAATTAGTAGACAAAATCATCATAAAAAAACAGTGAAACTTTTTAAGTTTAATTTTTAGATTTTTTTAATCCGAACAATTTTTTAGCAAAAATTTCTGTTGTTACTAAATTTAAGGTAAATATAGTAAAAATTTTGTTGATATTACAGTTTTGGCTTGCAGTTTTTAGTCTACAAATATTTAGTAAAAGCGTTTCCGAATTTTAGTATAGTAAATTGCTATTTTAAATTAACTAAAAATCAATTCGAATATAACTAGAATTTTGTAAAATTAACAGTATGATTTTAGCAGTATGTTTTCTGCAACGTCATTTGTAACAATTTTTTAGTAGTTATTTATACGGGTGTATTTCTATGAGTGTATGTAAAAATAACTTTCAGAGCAATAAAACTCAACAGCAGCATCTGAAAATATTTTTAAAGTTGTCTGATTTAAATTATAGCATTTCGGCAATTTGATATTACTGTCGAAAACCGGTTAACCTTTTTTTATTTTCAAAAACCGGACCGATTTGTTCGTAGATTCAATGAAGAACTTAATTATATCCGAGAAATTTTTATCAATATTAAGAAATTGTTCATAAACTTTTTTTCATAAAATTTCATAGTTTCATAAAAAAAATTCATTCAATTTCAGAAACTATCCCTTCATAGATTTAATGGAAATATTCTTTAGAGCATTGAAATTATGTCAAAAACTTATTTTATTTCATTTTTTCATAAAATTTTATTAATTTGTATACATTTCAAACTTTAGTTTTAAGATTTAATTCTCAAGTGTTCAACATATTTTATAAAGAGCTTTATTATTTCAATAAACAATGAGAGAATTTTCTTCATTTCAGTAATGAATTCTTCTTCATAGCTTTAATGAAAATTGTCACTGGAACTCGTCCATTGAAACTTTTTATAGAATCTATGAGACAGGTTTCATTAAAGTCAATGTTTATTAAATGTTTGTAAAATTATGAAAATATTCATAAAACTAATGAATCATTCCGAAAATTAAGCGTTTATAGAATTTATGACACAGTTTCATAAATTTTATTAATGTTAAAAAGTTTATTGAATTAATAAAACTCTTCATGAATGTCTGAAAAAAACTGAGCCATATGATTTTTAAATCAATTCAATAGAAGTCCAAAATGAATGCAAGGCTACATTGAAATAATAAAGCAGTTTCTGGCACTACCTAGACAGAGAATAGCGTTGGCAGAGTATTGGATTTCTGAAGATTTAAGTTAGTTGTCAAACCCATAATGATCTTTTTTTACAGAGTTGACAAAGCAGTAGGTAAACGAAAAACCCAACGTTGGCGATACACTGTCAAAACCAATATCTAAAATATCGATATATCTAAAATAACGTTACCGAAATAGTTGAAATAGCGTTACCCTTAAAATACCGATACCTAAATAATCTGACAAAACCAGAAAAAATAAATGCTATATATAGATATATATTTCCCAAATCTTGATCATAACCTAGCTAGTCATTAGAATTCGGGCATTATGGCGCTAAAGTTATCGATGTGCATTGACATTACCTGAATAACTAAAATGACGTTATCCTAAAATACAGTTACTGAAAAAACTGAAAACCCGTTATCCCTAAAAGCACGTTACCGAAATAAACGAAATTAGCGTTACCTCTAAAATACCGATGTCGACATAAGTAAAATATTGTTAACGTTTAAAAACCGGCAACAAAATAACTGAAATATCGTTACCTCTAAAATATCGTTACCAAAATAAACGACAATAGCGTTATCCTTACCGATACCTGCATCGGTTCGATTACCATCCATGGTAACTTAATTAATATATTATAATAAATATAGGTATTGTTATATTTCCGATACACTTTGACGACATCTAACAACATTTCTAAAAAATCTTTTTTAACTACGAGGTCGCGAACAAAATAGTTTTTGCTTTATTGAAAAAAATGAGTACAGTTTAAACAAAATCGTTTTTTTTTTTTATTTCACACGCTATAGCTCGCATACAACTTCTTCGCTTGGTAAAACAAACAAAACTAAAATTTTCTTCATGTGCTTCTAAGCGGGTTTACTTGTTGTGTTAGAGTGAAACAAATATAGGGAATACCAAGAATACAAACACTATACAACCAATGCCGGAACTTTATAAATATTTTTTTCGTATTTTTTTTTTCTGTTTTAGTGTTCTATTGATAGTATGGCCATTTCACGTAAAAAATATCAATTCTAAATTTGCTCAAGCAAAAAAAATAACAAATAATATAATGTGTTGATGTTTTTTTGCAATAAAAAAAAATAAAATTTCCCTTTTAAATTAAAAAAAAAAACATAATTTTTTATTTAAAATACATTAATTAAAACTCTGAAATTGTAAATTGTATTTAAAAAAATTTAATTTAAAATTTAGAACTACTTAAACATTGATGTTTCGGAATTTTAAATAATTGCTCGTAACTAGACTTTGAGTTTTTAAAAAATGTAATTGCAAATAATATTTTCTATATTTAAAATGAAAAATAATAATTTAAAATTTTTTATTTCTAAATTTCACTATTTTTCTCAAAAAAAGGAAAAATTTATTTTTACAAAGTTTATGAATTGTTGTTTATGAAATGGTGAAGGTCTACGAAACATTTGTCATAAATGTTTGTGAAACTCTTCAGCATATTTATGAAAACTCCATAAATATGATGAATAATTGATGACAAACGTTTTATGAAACAATGTCATCAATATAAAGAAAATGTTTTCCCTTTGTGTATTACTAAGCACAAAAATAGATATTGGAATATTAGCATCATAAAACTTTTCAAAAATGTTTAAACTTTACTTTTAAAAAAACCTTAAATTTTCGGATTTAGTGTTCCTTGTCCTAAAAAAAAATCGAAACTTTTTAATGCACTCAAATTTTCGTTTATTTTATGAAAGTTTTTGTAGTTTTGATATTTTTTCGTATTTTTATTTTTTTTTTATAAATTAATAATCATATAATTACAAATTATATACTATTACCCTAACCGAGAATTAGCTACTTAGGCCTTCGGCGGGTTGTAGCGAAAACAGACCAGTGCCTCTGGTGGGAATCGAACCCACGACCCCCGCACTGATAAGCCAGCACGCTACCAACTAGCCTACCGGGCCGCACGATGAATTTATTATTATCAGAGTACTTTCTTGGCTTATACAAAAAAATGGGTTTGGTACAATTAATGCCCTTATGGCACCTTTAGCTTTCGATTAGTCACAACTACAACATTTTCAGATTCCATCTCTGGTGTTTAATAGTATTGAATGAGATGAGAATATGCACCTAAAAATAAAATTAAAAGATTCTACGTTTATTATTATTTTATTTTTTTCGTAAAGCACCTTCAACAAAATATTGTATACAAGTTCTTTAAAACTGGTTTGAAAGCTTAAAAGTCAATAATATTTTTTTTTTTTAAGATTTTTTTCTTTTAATTTTTGACATGTTGGCCGCCATATTGAATATGTGTTTTTTAAGGTTGTTTTTATTAATACCGTGTTTTCAGTTGCTTTTTTAAACAACAAAAAACATCTGATTGTGTCTGTCGGGCCGAGCCGGGCTGCCTGGCTGGCTGTTTGACAGACTGACTTGACTTTGCTATTATTAAAGTTTGTTCAGTTTCAGTTTAAGTTTGTTTCATATTCATCCGAACGAAGAGTGTGTGTTAAACTAATTTATCTTTAACAGGCAATCAAAACATCATCGTCATCATAATTTTTATGTGAATATAACTACCATCTTAAGATATGATTTCTTTCTTGATTTTTTATTTATTTATTTTTTTTTTTTTAATTTTCGTCTTCATTTTATTATTTTATAACAACAACAACAATAACAATATAAAAAAAAGTTTAATGAACCATTTAAAGTTTAAGATGTAGGCAGGCAGTGATGCCAGCCAGAGTCAGTCTTCTTCCTCTTCATATGGTGTCATGGCATTTTAAATACAAATAAAAACGGTAGTTAATGAGTTATAATAAATTTAATTTGCATACAAGTCAGAACAAATTAATTTCCTGTTAATAATTTCAAAATAAATTAATTTTTTATATATAGATCGTATAGTTTAGCTATTATTTAATTTTTCCAATTAACACCTCTTGACAAATTAATAATCCTCTAATTTTAACAACCTGTTAAAAAAAATCTCTTTACCAAATTTTAATGGTCCTTTAGGGAGTATAAATTGTAAAACTTGTATTGAGTAACCACCATTAATTTCAAGCACTTTTGCTTTGCAACCCTAAAACTTTAAAAACTTTTTGACATTTCCTTGCAAACGTATTAGTGCCATCAGGCATCATCATCCACCCTCTTCTATATCGTATTTGAACATTTTTTGAATTTGTTCTACTATGTTATACACTTAATAATAACGTACACAGAAAAAAATATTTCCCTACTTTTTTCAATTAAATCGATTTGTTGAAAATTTTCAAAGCTGTCACTTAAAAATTAATTGAATCAATTAAATATTTGCTCAAATTCGGAACTTGCTTGACATTCTTTTATATTATCGCTCAAAACATATTGTTGTTGTTTTTTGTAATATTTATGTATTTAGTTGTTTTTTATAAATGTTCATGTATTAGTAATAGATATTCTATATTCTTTTTAATTCCTAATTCTCATTAGGTTTAATCTATACTAATATTATAAAGAGGTAATGTTTGTATGTTTGTTTGTAGAAAGTAATCTCCGTAACTAATCATACGATTTCTAATTTTTTTTTACCAATGTTTAATTTGGTCCTCCAGGATGGACATAGGCTATATATCGTTCCGAATTTTTTTTTTTTTAAAGTTATGAGCGGAAACATAAAATACAATGTTTGTATGTTTGTCCTCTATAGACTCTAAAACTATCCAACCGATTTGGCCCAAACCGGTTTCATTTGAAAGGTTATAGTCCAGATTAGGTTTTCGGATATACATATTTCAAGTGGGCGTGGCCCCTCCCGCATAAATTGAATAACATCATATATCTTGAATATTGTGATAGCAAGAGTTTTGAAACATTGCAGTATCCCATATGTTACTGATTTGAATAATCAGGAAAAAAATGGGCGGGATCGGACCAGTGGGAGTGGCAGCTCCCATACAAAGTAAATATTTAATATCATATATCTACAGTACTATAATAGCCATAGTCTTAGATTATTTGTTAATGTGAATAGTCATGGGAAAAATGGGCGTAATCGGACCAGTGGGCGTGGCAGCTCCCATACAAAGTAAATATTTAATATCATATATCTACAGTTCTATAATAGCCAGAGTCTTAGACATTTGTGCACGTTGATTATATTATGAATAGTCATGGGAAAATTGGGCGGGATCATACCAGTGGGCATGGCAGCTCCCATACAAAGTGATTATTTAGCTTATATATAAAATTAATATTAATATTAAATATCAAGGGTTCTATATTAGCTATATAGCCTTCAAATACGAGTCCATTAATTACAAATATTAGTAGTCGAACTGAAAATGAGATATCAAACCCTTAAATCGGTTATGTAGTTCCGAAGATATTTACAAAAAACCTATGTTAATATTTACAAAAAACCTATGTTAATCTTCAAGCTATGTTACACAAACACAACAGCCTCATCCGTCTATTCAAAACAGCCCTAGACCAGATGCCGACAGATGAATTTACGGTTGTGATAAGAGCTGACCAGACAGCGGCTGGTGAGCATGAGCGGCGCTTTAATGCACCGGTAATAGGTGACGTCGCAGTTGTTATGGCAGTTGTTTTCAGCTATTCATTTTATATACTTCAGCAAATAAATGCGATAGAAGGACAAAGAGGCGTTGGGCTTCCCATGAAATTACAAATTTTAAAATGATTTACTAATGTGAATTTATTTTATTAATTATCTATTTGCGTAAAAGAAATTTCTTGATTTAAAGAATTAATTACAATTAAAATTTGAAGGCAAAACAACGTTTGCCTGGTCAGCTAGTATTTATTAAGTTAAATAATTTCATTTCAGTGGTTTAAAGTTAAATATTAATTTATTCTTAAACATTATCATAAAATTGATAATGTAAGTTAAATTTTGCTTAATAAAAATGTAACCATTTTTTTAAACAAAAATGCTAAAAATAAATTTAAAATTATTAAAGAAACCACACTAGTTTTAGCAAACAAACACTAGTATTAACATTTCAGTTCACAAATTGTTTTTGCCATACTCCCTAAGTTTAAATAAAAAAAAACAAATTTCTGTGAGAATTTGTTCACATAAGTATGAAAAAGCCTGTTAACTAAATGAGAATTACATGCTGGTTTAAATTCAATATTATTAAATGTATGCCATAAAAAAACATTTGATATGGCAACAACACTTTCTCCAATTGTTTTTTTGCTTTTCGAGAAGGCAAACAATATTGATCACTTTTTAATAAAATGAGTTTTTCATGTCGATTCGACAATACGCGATTCACTTTGTCAGTGTCGAATCTTCACTTTCACTACCCATGATTCGATACATTCTTAAATACGCGTTAGGAGTTATCGGTTAAAGCTATCATATTATTTACCATCTCTTAAAAAAAATATACAAAAGCAGAGAAGAAACATTGAAAAATGTTAATTTAATTTTCTTGGCAGACAAAGAGGCAAAAATTGTATGTTACTTTTATTGTAGAAATTAACTAAATAATGGAAAAATTGTTCAAAATTAAAAGAATTTTCATGTATTAATGGAAAAAACAAGAATTTTCTCGTCTAACGCGCTAAAGTTGGCTACTACCCAAATTGATGAAAACGCGCATCAAAAGCGTATTATAGAATGTATAGTTGATCATTAAAAAACATATGATTTTTTTCACATCACGGTGCGTATTTGAGATGAAAGTGAATATTAGAATATAGACGATTATTTAATTGAAAAATAATTCAATTAAAGAGCTATCAATTTTTAATTGGATTAGCAATTTTCATTGCTGGCGGAATTTTAACAATTCAAGTTATTGAATCGGTGGTTTTCGTGATTGAAATGGGTTTTTATTTTTTGCGTGTAAAAACTTTAACAAAAAAATAACAAAATTTTAGTGCACTTTTACACATGGGCTAATGCAAATGGTTTATGTCTTAATCCATTGAAGTCTAAATGTTTAGTTATTAAAAAAAAATCCCTAAAATTGTCTTTTGAACCGACGATATTACTAAACAATCAGAAAATTGATATAGTATCCACTGCCAAAAACCTTGGTGTTATTTTTAATGATACACTCACCTGGTCTAACCATATAAACGTTGCTGCTGAAAAAGTATACTCAATGCTACGTACTCTATGGCACACCCAGTATATAACTCCATTAAATGTTCGCATATTGTTGGCGAAAACTTACCTATTGCCTACTCTACTGTACGGATGTGAAATATTTGCAAGCTGTGACACTAAATGCAGTAAGAAACTTGCATCTACTTACAATGCTATTCTTAGATATGTTTTTAATTTAAGGAAGTTTGACTCCATCTCTTTATATTCAAAAAAACTTTATGGAGTTACTTTCAAAGATCTTTTGAAAATAAGAACACTGATTCTTTTGCATAAAATTATATATACCCGGGAACCATCGTATTTGTTTGATAGACTTGAGTTTTCAAACTCCCAGAGGAATAAGGACATTACCCACATATTGTTTCAAAACTCTTTATCAAAGTGGCAATTTTTTGTGAACTCAATACGTCTTTGGAACTCATTACCATCATCCATTCAGTTCTTAAGCAACGCATTACATTTTAAAAAACAAATATTTGAACTTTATAGATAAACGAGCCTAAAAATGTGTTTGATTCTGAAATTTAAATAAAAATTGTACCCATTTATTGTCATCATTTGTTTGGTTATATTTATTTTATATAATATTTATTTATTTTAAAAAATTTTATTTTATTTTTTTTTAAATTTTAATTTTACATACCTGCCCACATTTTTCTTTTTTTTATATTTTAATAATAATAATCATTTTTTCCTATTATTGTTCCTTAAAAATAATGTTACAATATAAAAATCCATTACTTTAATTATAAGATTTTTAATCTTGTTGTTTTGGAAATCAATAAACTAAACTAAACTAAACTAAACTAAACTAAACTAAACTAAACTAAACTAAACTAACTAAACTAAACTAAACTAAACTAAACTAAACTAAACTAAACTAAACTAAACTAAACTAAACTAAACTAAACTAAACGAAACTAAACTAAACTAAACTAAACTAAACTAAACTAAACTAAACTAAACTAAACTAAACTAAACTAAACTAAACTAACTAAACTAAACTAAACTAAACTAAACTAAACTAAACTAAACTAAACTAAACTAAACTAAACTAAACTAAACTAAACTAAACTAAACTAAACTAAACTAAACTAAACTAAACTAAACTAAACTAAACTAAACTAAACTAAACTAAACTAAACTAAACTAAACTAAACTAACTAAACTAAACTAAACTAAACTAAACTAAACTAAACTAAACTAAACTAAACTAAACTAAAACTAAACTAACTAAACTAACTAAACTAAACTAAACTAAACTAAACTAAACTAAACTAAACTAAACTTTTATGATACAATACAATCATGCCTTCTGGAATGACTTCCGGAAGCGCTTCGTAATTGAATAATGCCTTCCGAAAGCGCTTCTTTGAAGCACTGTTTTTTGCTGGGTATTTCATCAATGAAAGGTTGTACGAAAACACACAGAAAGCATAGTGAGAAATCGGAACAAGCACTGTAAATACTGGGTTTTGAAAAACGGCTATATTTGAAAAAGCACTGGGTACGAAGAACACAAAAATTACTGAAAAGCACTAATGACACACTTAAACCTTTAACCGGCAAGCCAGCCGACAGGGGGGTATTATAATTTGGCCATAAAACCGCTAAATAAGTGCCATTTATTTAAAACCAATTTATATGTTCTCGTACAGTTCACGGTTCGGAATCAAGAAAACAGACTCGGTAGTAACAACGGTATTTTTAGTCAATCGAATTGTTTGGTGGTGGCATAGAACTTTTTGGCAGCTATCGCCGAATTTCTGTTGAGGCAATTGCAATTAATTTCTGTTGCTCAATCGAGTGACTGTCATTACAACCGAAAAATTCGCTCACAACAACCGAAGCATTCGATTGGCAACAAATATAGTTGCTATTACCGAGACTGTTTTCTGGGTGTAAATATATTAAAACTAACACAATTTTCAAAAATTTTAAAAATATATTTAAGTTGACTAAAAGTGTTAATGCACACAAAGAAAGCTTTAAAAGACATCTCTTATGTTGGTCCAAGGACAAACAGGATTGCAATAGGATACCTCTAAAGAAACGGTTCCGTAGGAGTATTTAAGTGGGTCCTCGAAGATTACCGACAAACTGATTGTTAAAAACTAATTTTTAAAAATTTCTCAGAACTTGCAATTTTATTAATAATTAAAAAAAATGGTTTCATTGAACATATTTTTTCGGCTCATTCTAGCCTAACTTTTGTTTTTTTACGTTAAATCAACACTCAGGTGATGCTCGCTATTAATCAGGCGCTGTTTCATGGGGAGATGTGAAATTTCCCTCCCCCCGGCCAAAATGGTATTTAAAAAAAAATGTAAAAATGATTAAAAAATTAATTGAAAATACCGGAAACCTATGGTACCCCTGAATTCAGCTGAAACTCGTCGAATAAGACCCCATCTATGACAATACGTATAGTGCGATCTCTGAGAAAGCTTGAAAAATTGCCTTTTACTATCAATAACAAGATGACTTTAATAATTGTGCACCATAATTGAAAAGAATCTCTCTCGTTGATTGTTTTTATAATTGATTATATTAACAATTTTTAAGTCGTTTTTAAAATTTATATTTATTTTTGAATTTAAAACATACATAAACAATTTTTGTTTAATAAAAAAGCTCTGGGCTAAAAGTAGTATTCCAACATTCAAAAAAAAGACTAAACCAATCAAATGGCTCAAATAATGAAAGTTTTTTTTTTAATTTTTGAAATTGTTCAAAATTGTTTTTCTACACTAATGAAGGAAGTCAGTATTCAGTAACATTTTTGCTGGAAGGATCATTGCAGAAAAATTGCTAATAAAAATTTGCAATAATCCTCCCAGCAAAAATGTTGCTGACTTTACTGACTTGATTTTGTGTATAAAATTCTCGTATAATAAAATGGCTGAGATTAATCCTCGTAAATTATCCGAAAATTTATTTAAATTTTAACAAATTTTAAACCGAACACAGAAATTATTTCTCAAATAATCTCCCAATTTTTGAAATTAAATGGAAGAATTTCACAATGTTTAAAGGAAATTTTGCTCCAGTACATACGAAACTCTTTTATAACCAATTAATTTTTTTGTTCCCTCGGAGTTCATATTAATCGGGATTTACTGTTTTTAGTTTTTGTAATTTTTTTTTTTAATAAAAATCAAATTTTTGTTTTTTTCGATACTGTTGGATTTTTTAATATATGAAAAACAAAAATTATTTTTTGGGGGTCCATGAACCAAGTTGGTTGGAACCACTGCTCTAAAGGACATGGACTTTAATTGAAATCTTATGGATGCCCTCAAGTAGAAATATTAAAAAATCAATGTCTAAACAATTGAAAATATTTTAAAAATTTGAATTTTTATGTGTAATTTTATGGGCAAATCTTGACTTAAAAATATATGAAATCTTAATATTTTTGAGTTAACCGATTTTTAAAATAAATATCGTGATTTTTGACCACTTTTTAAATTCGTCATATGGCAAAACTGACATTTCAATTGTTATAAGTCTAGTAATATTTTAATAAAAATTAGCCATTAATTTTCTATTATTTTTTTATTGTAAGATACGAGTATTAAATTATTTAAGGGATTTTAAACCACTTCATAATAGATTTTTATTTATTAGATGCCGTTGTCCAATATCGATGGAACTTCGCACATACATAGGACTTATGCGTTAGTTTTTTTTTGCCATTCCTGGGACTTATGCTTTAATCATTAATATAAAATAAATCCTAAATGTTTTTGGAATAAAATATTTTTTATATGAAACTTATAATTTTTACTTGAAATGTATCGATATAATGCACATGTCACAAAAGCATACACTCAAAAAAATAAATAAGTAGAAAAGTTAGTAAAGCTTCTTGTACATCAAGTATACTATTTTTCAGGAAATTTTTTTGCTGAAATTGCGTTTTCAGCTAAAATTTTAGTCATACTTATTCAGCACTTAACTGTTTTGAACTAATGTTTTACTAATATAATACTACTGTTGTATTAATTTATCTTGCTCAAAGATTTTGCTGATAAGCACATTAATTGTTTGGACGACAACAACATAGTAGATATCGAGGCACGACAAGATGCAGTAGAGACAAGTAAAATGATACTAAAAAGTTCAACACTTGTGAGACATATATCAACCATGGACGATGTTTATATCTGTTTTTCATATATAAGACAAAAGCAGGCCAACAATGTGTATACATACATTATGGATTAAAAAAAACTTAAATTTTGTGTTGCCACCGGCTTATCAAAGTAATTGTGTATTAATTAAATTAAAGAGAAGATAAAATATTTAAATTTAGTAAAAATTAAATGTGTATTTGAAAACTAATTGTTTACAGTGATATTCACGTATTATATACGCTCAGGTAGACAGACTAACGCGAAAGACAAGGACACACATCTTCGGTAATTTTTAATTTTCCCTTTTCACTCTGTGCGCTAGCTATTCCCCTTGGGAGGGGGGTTAAATTTTACCTTTTTTAATGTAGGTTTATGATTTTTCTATCTTTCTCTAAAAATCAATTTAATTCCCCTCTTACCTGTCTGTAGTTATATTTCTCCTAAGACTACTCCCTTTAAAAAATCGATTTTCCTCTTTTTTATCATTATATGTATTACAAAAGGTTTTGGGAGGGAAATAAGAGTATTTTTAATTTTTCACCTTTTCAACATTTTTGTATTAAAAAATTTTATTTTGGGGGAGGAAATGTCCCATTTTCCCTCCCCCTGGATACGCTTCTGATTACATACATAAATAGCTACCAGATTTATTTATTGCATATTGTTATCTTCATTTGACATTCTAAACTTATTTTAATCATTTTATAATCCTTTGGTTTTATACTGTAAATACAAATAACAAACACCCAAGTAAAAAAGTTTTGATATAATTATATATTATTTTATATAGTTATTTATAATGTTATATTGCAAAATACATATTCATATAAAATCATATAAAAGTATATTACACTTTATATAGAGCAATATTTAGATTTATATAATTACATATTATTATATATATGATTACATATGTCACATGCAATTGCTTATATTTGTATGCAATTGCGTCTGATTGGATGTAAATGTATCACATTATACATAGTTTCATAAATTTGTATGAGGACAAAATTATGATGTAATTGTATCAAACTATATATAATTCTATCAAATTAGATATAATTTTATCAAATAATGTCAAATTGTATCAGATGAAACAATTAGATGTTCTAATTTATAATTATATATAATACAAAAATTCACAAAATATTTTTTTACATGGGCAAGTTACAAATTATTTTGCAGTAAAAATAACAATAACAGGCTACAACAGTTCACATGACATAAAAACACAATAACAAGTTCAAAAATTAATCTTTTTGTATGCAAGAAACGAGAATTTTTGTGTTGAAAATATAATAAATATAAATAATAAATAAATTATCTTGATAATTAATGAGCTTTTAATTTTTAATTGTAATTCTGCGGAGAGTTTAAACACAAGGCAGTACAAAAAGGAAACGATGATTGTAGTACTGTTAAATTCGGTTACTTTTCAATACTAGATACTACTCTATATTCATTATTTCGATACTCGATACTTATAAAGGTTTTTGAATTTAAAATTTACTTTAATTTTTTACAAGAACTTTGTGAAAATTTTAACTTTTATTGAAAATTTAAATTTTAAATATATATTTTTTAACTTTTTTTTACAAATTACACCCAGAATGTTATGGTAAAGGCCACTGCAAATGTAGTTAACAACAAATGAAATTTCGTTGAAAATTTGTTTTTAACTGTTTTGAAAAAATTAACCACAAAATTAACCAAAAAATTAGTAAAAAATTGACTAACGTTGATTTGGTTTATTTTTTGAAAACAAAAACAAACTATAAAACGCATATAAATTTAAAGGAAATTAATTTGATGTGGTCAAAACTAAAATTTTCCTACAAATGACTGCTTTTTCACTTGAAAATAAAGATAATGTATTACTACTCAAACAACTACAAGTATTTAGAGATGAAGTTCCCTGAGTATTCAATATTTTTTTTTATGGTTTTTCAATTTTTTCTTGAAAATTTTGACCTTTTATTTGGGCTTCTAGCAGATTTGTATTTCAATGCTAATTTTTTTTAGCGAAGTCACATTTTTATATTGTTTTTCTGTCCAAAATGCAACTCTGGAAATATGGCATACTTACTTTTAGGTATCGAGTACTCAAAAAAAGACACGCAGTCGATGCCCACTACTCATTTTTTTACCAGCACTAGATGATTGCAGTTTGCCAAAACATTGTTTTATTACTTGAAAAGTTTTTTTAAACATAGTGGGTCTTTTGAAAGTACAAAGATGCTAGAGAAATTTTAAATTGAATCAATGCTGACATGTGATGAAAACCGATCGATTTTGATATCGATCGGTTTGGTTACAAATTAAGAAGGAGTAGGAGGAGTATTGTAATTATTTTCAATCGCTTTAATTGAGTCAGGAATATCGACTTTCGCCTTTTAATTTTTTATTATTTGTAAACAGTACGAAATATTCGATATTAAAATTTCAAAACCGATCGATTTGAAAACGATCGTTTTTTATCACATGCCAGATAGTTTGATTCTACAAAGCTTAATATTAAAGACGACAATTATTTTAATACGGTTCTTAATATGCAACATGCTCAGTTTGTCAAAAATTGTGTATGGCAGCATAGCTTTTGGCAAAAAAAACAGCCAAAAATGTTTATATTTCAAAATGTTTTTCTAACAAACCCCCTACTTTTTTGATAAATATGTACCAAAAAGAAGGCTTTTGTAAGGTAAACTCTCTCCGATCTTAATTAAAGGTTAAAATATGGGTCGAAATTTAGTACATTTTTGTATGGAAACATGTCTGAAACTAATGAAGTTCAGATTTTTTGAACGCAGCTTTGATACACTCGAGAAAACAAAGCGAAATTTTATATTTTGTTTAAATAATTGAATTTTTACATAATTTCACAAGTAATCTTTTAATGCCTATTTCAACCAATCCCGCCTATCGCCGAAATTGAATTTAGATTTTTGTTTTCATCGCTCCACTCTAATGATTACTTCACTGACAAAGTACGGTTAAACTACATCTTTGAAAAAATTGCACTAGAAAGAGCGCTTACCCAAACTATCTACAGTAGTGCTGGTTTATTGGATTACTTTTCAATACTTAATACTAGCCGATATTTTTAATTTGGGTACTCGATACTACTCAAAACTTTTAACGGATTTTAAATTTATTTAAACTGTTTAAAAAGGCTCTTTGAAAATTTTCACTTTTTAATAAAAATCAGGTTTTAACAACATATTTTTTAAACTTTTCAAATAACTTATCAATTTTTCTAAAGATCTTTAACTGTTTATATTTTTTTTTTCTAGCAGTCACATTTGTGTATATTTTTTTTCTTTACAAAATACAACTCTAAAAATATCGTAGGACACAAAAAAGTACAAAGACTCGGTACTCAATATCAACTAATCATTCTATTATCATCACTACTACAATGCCCAAGTCACTGTAGATACCAAAGGTCTGCATGAATATTTGCAAAAACATACCGATGCCAGCTTTGACGATTTTTAATACTAAAAGTAGCAAAAAATTGACTATTTTGTTTAAAAATGCAAACTTTTTTCATACGTAACTGTACATTTTTCGATGTTTTAAAAAATGTAACAGATTTTTTATGATCAGAACAAAAAAACATTTTGTTGTTGTAAAAAAAATGTTTTTCGAATGCTTCCCAACACATTCATGCAGGTCTTTGGTAGATACACCACGAATTATGTTCATAAAAATTTAATGCATAAAATAACATGTTTAACTGAAAGCAACTAGTTTTTGACCAAAACACTTCAAGGGGGTATATAGTGTAAATGGACTGTTTGCGATATTTGAACTTATTTATGAATTTACATTTAATTATGTTGTTTTCTTCTATATATATTTAAATTTATTTACAAAAAACAAAATGAAACTCTTATATTTATGCAAACAAAATCATTCTTTTCTTTTCATGTTCCTCAACCAACTTAAAAAAAAAACATAAAACAATAAAATTTGTTTTAATTTCAAAGTACGTAATGTCTTCTTGATACTTTTTTATATATTTATGTATTTAACAAACCTTTTTTTAGTTTAACTTTAAATTAAATTTATTTATGCGCGCATTTTCGCCAGATAATTATCGTTTATCTTTGATTTAAAGAGCATGTCAGAATGTAAAGTTTCTTCTTCTTCTTCTTCTTGTTTTTTAATACAACTCTGTTTGACGCATTGTTGTTATTGTGGTTCCTGTTTTGGCGTTGCTTGTTATTGTATGTTGAGGATGATGATACAGCAGAAGACGAAGACATGTTAAAGTCAGTTTTTTTTTTTGTATAATTCGTTCGTTTTTTTCTCTGTTAAATGACCACCTTAGTTAATTATGGGGCTTCTGGTTAGGGAGCTTGATATATATGTAAGCATTTACTTAATTCGTACAGGTGTACCTGGAATATTGAAGAGAATTACCCAGTCATTACCAGACACTTTACTCGCTATACAAGTGAAATCGTTCGAAAACGGGGTATAGATTCTCTAAGAAAAACGATATTGTTTTGTTCAAAACGAGACCAAAATTGCTATAGTTTTGACGATGTCATTTACGAAAACTTTAAACTAAACGAATGCAAATTGCTCTTTTTTTTTACCAAAATGTTAACAATATTGAAAGTTTGGATGTAATGTGATCGTAATTTAACTTCAAAAATTGAACGATAACACTGTAAGTAAATTTTCAACTTTTGAAATTACACACCAAAACCCCGGGACAGGTAAACTTAATTTTTGGGTCGTAGAATCCACTGGTATACTCCGGTTTAATAGGTTAGGTCAAAAAAAAAGATTTTTAAGTTTGCATTGACTCAAAGGATTTTTTGATTTTATTTCAACTAAAATACATCGAAATCCCTTTTGAAATTACTTTATTTTATTTTTTTTAATGTCGAAACTCAAAGCTATCAAATATGGCCGTCCATGTGATACTGAACTAACAGATGTCAGAATAAGTCAAATGTTATTAACCTGACGTTTCGGATTATATATAATATAATTGTATCCTCCTAAAATTGGACTGCAATCATTGTTAGACTTAAGTTTAGAGTGTATGTTATTTAAATGTTTTATTTTTAGAAATAAAAAATTAATTTCGACAGAAAAAGTATGATCACGAATGAAATAATTCGACCCCTGTTATTGTCTTGTTAATTGTAATCAGTTTGTATTATTATTCTAGGATATATTAAGTAATTTAATTTTGGAGCAAAAACACTCAAAATAAAAAAAAAATGTTACAATTTTTACAAAAGAGTCTTAAATCAAAATCAAAAATGTTCAAATTACTCGGGTTTGATTTTGTACGACTAAACGAGTAACTCAAATTTGAGGTGTTTAACTTTAACAATTAACCGAGAAAGATTTAAAATTACTCGAGTAACTCCATAGTTTTGTTTAATTAATTTTTACTTAAAAACAAATAAAAACACACAAACCAAATACACAATCAGGACTTCCGGAATTTTTTTATTATCAAAATTTAGAATATACCTCATTTAATTATTTAAAAACTACCAAAATATTTTAAAACAATATACAATTGAGGTGTTTTAGTTTTTTTCTTTCGTTTCTATGAACTACGACTTTAAGAAAACATTAGGGATATAACTTTTAGTGTTTTTTGCAAATATCAAAAATATTATGGCAGAGCAGTTTATGCCTTTGAAAATATAAAGAAAAATTATATTACTTCTGCGCTGTACATAAAACATTGGCGCGTTGAAGTTTGGAAAACAGATTTTTGTTCGATTTGGATAATTTTTAATGTATGTGATTAGTTGAATATAGAACCGAATGCCAGAAAAGTCTGAACGGCCCGATCAGAGTTGAAACACTAAAAAAAATTATGGTGAAAATCAATTCGAGTTTTGCAAAAAAATTAATCTTGTTTTGATAGTAGTTTTGCGATTGCTGAGATTTTTTATTTTTTGTTGAATATTTATATATTTAAAAATTTGGTTTAATTTCTGGAAATCGGACCATTTAAGAAATCGGACGTCTTAAATTTGTTTATAGTTTCGATATCTACATACTCTATCCTTTCATTTGAGTACAATGACGTCTGTTATTGTTCAAGGATATTTTAATAATATCTTTAGAAATTGTTAAATATTTGATATTTTATATATTGGTCTCTGTGCGGAACGATTTTTTTTTTAAATAGCAAATATTATCAGTACAGAATTGCGCACACATGGTGCCAATTAAAAAACCTATACAATTACTAAGCAAATTTAATATGTAAATTAAAACGGTAACTGACCCATTGCTATATGTTATATAAAAAAATCTCTTTGAAATATATGAAATATGTTCAATAGAACATATTTTGGAAATGTTGAGGTTAAGAATAAGAATAAATAAATTTTGATTTACTCGATAACCTCGATTAATAGACCAAATGTTGTTCGCTTTATTCGTTACTCAAGATTGGCCATTTTAATTTACTCGAACAATAGTTTGATTGAAATTCATCGATTTATCGAGCAATTGTTTGATTGAAATTCATCGATTAATCGAGAAACGGTTAACCGATTGAATACCCTAGTACCACACTTGCATGTTACTACGCGTACCGGGTTTTCAGCCCAGCTCCCCCCCCCCCCCTCCCAGCCAGGCCCCTCAAACAAAAATAGTAAAAAAAAAGTCTTTATTTAATTCTTCTTTTTTTTGGACCACGCCCCATAAAGTGCAGTTTAGCTATTTTTTGTCCGAATTTTCATTTATTAAAATATTTCCATATTTAACAAGGGAACACTGTAATACACATTAATATCATATGAAATTGTTATTTACTATCTTTGTATTATTTTGTGTACATGTTTATACTATAAGAAAGGTAAAATAAGTTCACATACATGGAGCCCCAGGAACAACCTGTTTCCAAGAGGCATGTGTGATAAGAATCATATAAAAATGAAGTGCAAATTTAAAATAGTAGCTGGGTTTTTACAAGATTTTAATTGTTTTTTTTTTCAAACTACAACCAGTTTTTCGAAATAAGAAAAACGTTTATTTAAAACTCATCAAAACTTTAAATCTTCCAACCTCTTTGTTTCTGAGAATATTTATATTTGCACTTTTACACCAACCAACCTTAAAACTATCATTTGATATTTGAAATTCTTTCTTGTTAAAGTTAAAACTGCTATTAATGTGTTCGATTAAGTGGTTGGGTATGATTTTTATTTTTTTTATTCTTTATCTTAAATTAAAGGTCTTCTTTCAACGAAAGGAACTGAACAGAACAAAAAAAATTACAGTTAATGGGACGTGCCACTGCACAAAACCCATTGTCAGTTTTGTGGTGGTCTGTATCAAAGTGTCATCAATCATTGAAAGAATATTTTTTGTTACTTTATGCACATTTTTTTTTTTGCCATTGACTGCATTCATTGATTTCCCATTAATTATGAATATTTTTCTTTATTTTCTTATTTGACAAATATAAAAAAAAATAATGACTTATGCGTCACTAAAATAAAGATAAATTTTATTATTATTAAATGCATAAAATTAACTTTAATATATTTTAATAATTTCTTCAGATTTTGAATATCAGAAAAGTTGGAATATTACTTTTATTTTATCGAGTATTTCCCAACAAAAAAAAATCATTTGAAAGCTGATCGCCGAAAAATGTTAGGAAATTTTTAAAAATCACACCCCCAAAATTTTTCGAAAATTTTGTAACGTATTTTCATAAACAAGCTCATATATATTTAACAACAATCCCATTTTCGTCCAGGTAGTTTATTTTATTCAAACATATAAATGAATAATTGTATCCAAAACAGAATAATTGGCCTGCAAAAATCACGATTTTCAATGAATTTTTTTTTTTTTTGCTTTTTACACAACTGTATTTAAGGAAAACTTTGAAAAAATACTAATTTTTTAAAGGTGTTATTTGGTTGAGGTTTAAAAATCTTGACGAAATATATTTTTTCTTGATTCTTGACGAGCATTAATTAAATATTCTTGTGGGCATTGTGGTGTAATGGCTAGCGCGTTGGACTGTTACACAGATGGTTCCTTGTTTCATTCTTCGGCGACGACAAAATGAATTTAGAAAAATATGTATGATGATGATTACAACGTAACTTTTTTTTACATTATTGCACACATATGTATACATTCATACACGTAAAAACTTTACTCAGCGAAGCCACTGAAATGCCTTTCACTTAGGAGAAGACACAAGGCCCGCCAGAAGGCCGGCTACACAGAAAAACGTTTCTCAGCGAAGTCGCTAAACTGCTATCACATAGAAGAAAACCCATAAGTCCGGCCTACTCGGATAGCTTGTTAAACAGAAAAACTTTCCTCCCGGCCGAAGGCATGTTACGCTGAAAGCTTGTTACACAGAAAAAATGCGTAACAAGCTTTCCAACAAGTAACTATAACAAGCTACGCGGTATGCTTATTAAACAGAAAAGTTTTCCTTAACGAAGCCGTGGTTTTGACATACTAAAGGAGGAGAAAACCCCTAATCCTGGCCGAAGGCCTGTTACGCAGCAAAACATTGCTTACCGCTAACTTATTAATGGATGACTTTTTATGGATACCTTCACATACATAAATTGTATCAAAAAACCGTAAAATAATCAACATTGTCCAACTATAACCTTTTCTAATTGTTTTTCCATAAATATGGTGGCCTTTTATACCTTTAATGAAAGCTTGTGGAATTGGCTATCAACTTGTATGCACTTTTTATAGTTTCTCCAAAAACCAGAGTAAAAAATATAAAAATATAAAATTGGGCTGTAATGGGTTAATTTATGGGGATATATGGCACTTCCTAGGAAAGATATTTGAAAGAGCTTTCATATGATACAAATATTGTCGTGGTCAAAAACGAACTTATTGATAGAATTAAAAAAATCTTTTCCAACTTTAATGCCTTCCACAGCAGTAAGGGGACGTCAAAAGGAACTACTTAGGGTAAAAAAAACCAAAGGTACTTACGCTCGGTTGCTATCAATAATCGGCCTATAAAAATATATTTTTAAAATTTGAATTTTCAATAAAAGGGAACATTTTCATAAGCTGTTTGAAAAAAATTAAAGGGAATATTAAATTCAAAAACCCTTAAAAGTAATGAGTAGTATAGAGTATCCAAATTAAAAATATCGAGTATTGAGGAGTAACCGAATTTACCAGCACTAATTGCTAGCACTTGCCAAATTAAGTTCAATAATATACTACTTTGACCATTTTTTGGAAAATTTTAAAAAGTTTTCCATTTGGTTGGTCTCTAATAATAGAACAAATACTGTTCGATATAAGTTTTCCTGTAGCGGAGAAAGCAACATATATGGCTTGGAATGCAACATATAACAATTGGTTCTAGGATGTTTTTTTTAGTTTTCTCTATTTGGAATTTATGATATGGTCTTGAACCGAACGAAAGAGCACTAATGCAACAGTTATTATCTAGAAATCAAATGGTTTTGAAAATTTTCGGAAAATTTGATACTTTGTGCTCGAGCTGGAAATTATGGAAATTTGACAAATCCTATTTTAAGGAACAACTATACCTACGCTCATGAAAATATTGTTAGTATACTGTAATTAAAACTTTTTACTCAAGTGTAATGTTTATTTAACAAATAAAAAAAAAAAAAAACAAGCAAATATTAAAAAATTTAAAATATAATTTCATTCATCTGCAACACATTTCATCATAATACTCATTCACATCTCACCCATAAAACAAAACAACATCAGCTGTTGCCTGTATGTTTTTTTACCAACCATTTCGTTTAACATCCCAAACACATGATGTCATTTCACTTGACTGCATCTTTCATATACAAACATTTACAATTTAGAATGTATCAAAAAAAAAAAAAAAAAAAACGAATCCACAATAACTAAATTTTTATAAACAAAAACCATTTCAAAAGTGCGAAATACAATTTGACTTTTTGGTTGAATAGAAATAATTCGTTTTTTGTTAAGTTGACATGCCAACAGCATTCAGAAAATTTACCCAATAATAAATTGAAAAATGCTTTAAAGCGAAATAATCAATTTTGTGGAGCAAGAGAGAAAAAAAATTACAATTTTTTTTTTGACATAATTTCCATTTTTCATCGTAAAATTGTAAAACATACAAAACGAACAATGCAAATTTTTATTTGTAGGCTTAAACTGAAAAAGGAAAACTAAACCAAATATTTAAATTAACCCATGGTGGGCAGCGGAAAGACAATTAATGTGATAAATTATAAATTTAACCAAAAATGTTGTGTAAATCCAAAAATATTTATTTATCAAATTTGTTTTGGCGAACTGCGAGTTTCTTGTTCCGGATAAAGATATGTGGGAGGATGGGATAGTGTTGACTATGTCTAATGGTATCCAATTATGGACGGATGGCTCTAGGCTGGACGGGATGCCTGGTTTGGGTTACTTTTGCGGGCAACTGGACATAATGATGTGCTCTCGGCTTCCGAACCACAACACCGTTTTTCAGGCGGGGGTGGTGCCTATAACGGAGTGCATGCGTTTTCTGAAAGAAAATTACTACTCTGGGTCAGTGGTCATTGTCACTGGTAGTCAGGGGAATCCGTAAAGACGAGGACGATTTTAAACTGCAAGAGGGAAATTATCGTTTACCCTTGCAGAGGACGTCTGGTATGGGTACCCGAACATTTTGGAGCACCATATTGAACTCTTTTACCCTCCACAATCCAAAGCCTTTTCAGGCTACGAGGCCGAAACTTGAACATTGGGCCATCAACATGCACAGAGAGATCTGGGGCAGGGTGGGAGTTGGTGCGGTAACGAAGATTTTGTGGGGAGGCCCTGATGGGGGCAAGACGAGAGCAGCCTTAGGGCTGGGGAAGAGGTAGTTGACCGATATGATGGGATTCCTAACGGGTCTCTTAAGTCGCACCTTTCGAGACAATTAAGTCGCACGTTTCGAGAATGTAAAGGGGCGACTGCAGAGTTTGTCTGGCTTGTGGGGACAACGATGAGACCCTGGAACACTTCTTGTGCGTCCGTCCGGCCTTCGAGGGTATCAGGCTATGGGACGTTATACCGTCGCTGGAGTGGTTGCGGGGTGCTGCTTTGGGGAAACTGATGGGCAACTTGAAGGATACTGAATTCTTCATGTAGGCCGGAGCGTTTTCGTGCCCAAATGGAATAGCGCACAACATGCCGATCTTCTGGTATATGTAATCCTATGGATGATCATGAATGGTAATAAATTACCTTTCCTTTTGTCAACCTAACCTAACCTTTATTTAAATATTGGTTGAAAATAATTAAAATGGAATTTGTTCAATTTTGCTTTTGAAGTAGAGTTTTCAAATTCCCGACTTTTTTTCAACTTCCGGGAATCGGGATATTTTGTGAACATTCCCGGGAATTAATTAATTATCACTTGTAACTCAGGAAAGTTTTTAACATTTGTTATATTAGAAAAAACTCACCTGCCAGCAAACTAGCTCCAAAACGAATCCAGAAATGGGCTCAAAATATATTACTAAAATTTTTGTATGAAAGTGGTTTATCCAAAAAAGCCTTCTTTCTAGATTAAAAAATAAAAGATATTTAAAAAAAATTTATAGGCTCCAGAATCAATCCTTTTATTTTGGAGACTTTTTTGAATTTCACACAAAATATTAAACTTCAGTTACATTTCAGAGTCAATTCTGCGCCATTTTTTGGATTAAATCATTTTCTTAAAAATTTGAGGCTTTTGGTTTTAGAAAGCTTATAATTTTGTTAAAAAAAAGAGGAATTTTTAAAAATGAAATATTCAAACTTAAAAAGTATGTGTCTTATTTGATTCATTTTTAATTCATAAAATAGGAGCGCTCAAAAAATTATCAAAATTTTGCTAGCTGATTCTAACTTTTTCTTTTCAAAATGTGCTTCATTTCTTAAAAACTAGTCATAAAGTCATTCTGAGAGATATCTCTTTAGATTCAAATGCCTAGTTAGCGAATATTTTCATCATTTATAATATTAAGAGTAACCTAAACAACCATCCCGCCTTAGTCAAGATTCTCCCGCTTTTTATGAATGCAATCATAAAGAATAAGGTTGAATACCGATGTTGTGTTCAAGTTTTAGAAATGTAGGAGTTTTTTAATTGAAATAGAACCTAAAGGTTAGGAGAGAAAGGTGTTTTTCAATTTGATGTTTTTCTGAATTTTTATCAGATTTTTATTCTGTTTATAATAAACTTTTTTATTGGAATCTGCGAATTTTCTATAACATTTTCTTTTCTAATTTAACAATAACTCTATAATAACTGAAGTAGTTTAGAATTTGAAGATATTTATGTTGTAAAGATTTTCCGAAATCCTATCCACATTGAAAAGCATCTTAAGGGCTTTACTAGCTTTAGATTTTACCATTTTAATGCAAATCAAAAATTTAAAAATCCGGCTACGTTAGGGCCTTAAGAAAAACAAAATTACAATTTTTTTTTCTGAGATGAGTACTTAAGGCTCGACGATGGCACCTGGTTTTACATTTAGAAAAATAGGGTATACAATAAAATGGTTACCAGGGTTGCCTTGGTAGTCCGAGTTCTAATTGTAATTCTTAGAATAATATCTAATATTGTGTTTGTCTATCGCAAAAAGAATTTTTTTAATAAACCATTTATTTATTTTTTATAATTGCTTAAATATTGTCGTTTTTATTGATTTTTAAAGCTAGTAATCCCCTTCAGCGCCGCAGAGCAGTTTTTTGAAAGATCTCTTCAGCATCGAAGGGATATATTTTAACAAAAATCACTTCTATAAATTTACTTTTAATACTCATTTACACACATTGTTTTAAAGATGTTAGTTGGGAGTCTCATAAACTTTTGCGAAACACTTCTAACAAAAATGCTGTATTGATAAAATAAGAATTTTTACACAAAAAAAATAAATATCTCGCTTTTTGCAACAAAATCCTATTGTTTCGTAAGATAAATTTAAATTTTCTTTGGTTTTTTCACTCCATTTTTTACATATAAGAGTCTGGAATTTTTATTTAATAAATGATTGATAACTGAATTTAAACAAAAGTAGTACAGTAGTCCCCGCTTAAATGCACAATCAAAAATGTAGAGTTTTCAGTACATTTAAGTGGGGAATCATTTATCCGAAAATTGGGATAAATGCCCAATAACGCATTTAGGAAAATATCGGCTAAATGCGTACAAAAATAAATTACTTTTTTTTAATGAATAATTTTGTGTTTAACAAAAAATTTCGAAAAAAAATTTATGTATTTTACAATTGTATTTTAGGCAAAAAAAAAATCATTTTTTCTAAGGCGCATTTAAGCGATCCTTTTCGTTCATACACACACAATATTTTTTCCCTAAATACTACTGAATATACACATTAAATTAACTGAAAATCAGTTCAAAACAGGACTACTTACTTTTCGTTAAAAACAATTGTATTTTTTAGTTTAATTTTAACTGTTGAAAAAATTAATTGACTAAATCCATAAAAATTATTTCAATACTCAATATAATATAACAACTTTTTGTTTTAAATAGAAAATTTTAACTGAATGTTTTAACTATTTCCGAAAGTCCGAAAGTTATAAAATATATTTCTTTGGTAATTTAACTGTATACTCCTATTGACACAACTTTACCGACTAAACTTTTAAATAATTGTTGATTTTTTATGTAGAAGTTCTTGAGAGTGCACTTTACTAAATTAACTTAGCCTATGTTAATCGTAAAAGCGGGGAACGCATTTAAGTGGAACGTATTTAAACGGAATTATTTCCATGCATTTTGTAATGAAATATATTTTTGCCAGCACTTTTTGTGCATTAAAAGGGGGAACGCACAAAAGCGGCGCACATTTAAGCAGGAACTACTGTAGTTTAAAATTTTTTATATATTTACGATTAAATAATTTTTTGCTTTTTACTCATTTTTAGTTAAGCAAACACGTTTATTGTTATGTTTTTTACAATTCCCGGGAATTGCGACAAAAACTCCAAGGAACCGGAAAGTGAAAAATCGGCAAATTCACCGAAAATCGGCAAGATTTTCAAAATTTCACCTCAGGAAATTCCCGCGTTGAAAACCCTACTTTGAAGTTATGATGCCGCCTACAAAAATCCGAGCATAGTTTCAGGGGCATTGCCATTAAAACATACAGACTTTTAAGCTATATGCTAAAATTTAGGTTAATATAGGTTAATATTTAACGGGTTAATAAAATTACTTCCAAAAATAAATCCTTACACACACACAATCCCACAATTCATGTTTATAGATGTTTTTTTCCCAAAACATTCATACATACATAACATTTACAAACATATTTGAAAAGTAATTTTCATAATGGTTTGAGGGGGTTTGTTGTTATTAAGTCTTTCAATAGTTGTCACTCCTTCGGAAGTATTTATTTTTCAACACTCGTGCGCTACAGGAAAAAGTGATAAATGAGATTTTTTCAAAAATGACAGTTCAAGTGTTATAATATGAGAAGCGAAACATTACAATAGTACAGAATTTCATATAATTGTTTTATTTACAATTAATATGATTTTAATGGATTTTATTTACTCATAAGATTAAAAAAAACACCTGTTATTTTTAATAACTTATTCTATCCAAAATACATATAACACTTAACCTTAAAAAAGTCTGGACCATCATACAAACTACTTTTAGTACTTCCTTAAAAGTTTAAGATTTCTAATGGTCATTTATATTCTTCAATTTCAATTCTTATCAGTTTTATATTCCCAAAAAAAAAACACCAACCATATCATTTGTCGCTTAAAAGAAGAGGAACTGCATTTATATTATTGTGGTTACTTTCACGCTGCGGCTGGTGTACAATATCACATGACACATCTTAGACACTTCTTCTATACTTTTTATACCACTACTCGAATCTACTTAATAATACATCGCATCGCATCGCCTCATCTTCCAAAATAAAACCCATGTAATATAGAGTGTACAGAATGTATGAATGAATGAACGCATCACAACATGTTCGTATGCATCATTTATCATCAAAAGAATTCTTTTACAATAAGAAAAACAAGATTAATATACTTTTTCCGAAAGAAATTAACCCAAAATGGAATTGTTTCTTTATAAAGAATGAATAAGAAACCAAAAACAATTTGTTGATCTTTTTTTTTTTAAAAGAACGTTCGGAATTAACGCCTCTGCTACTAACCTCTTTATGATAATGTCACTTTGTGTCATTGAGTGAAAATACAATTAAGACTATAGGCTACAAACTAAAAGTATTTATATATGAGGAACTTCAGAAATGTTTGACAGTTTGAGGCAAAATATTTTCAAAAAAAAAAAAATTTTGCATGACATGAATATATACACTGCGTTGCAAAACTATAATAAACAATAAAAACTAAAATTAATAACATTTAAAAAGCAATTCATTTATTTTTTAATTTACTATTTAAAAAGAAATAAAATCAATTAGTGTTTCATAATTATATATAAAAGGAGGCCTTTTTGTTAAATCAACTCGAAAATTTGATCTGTCTACTACATTTATTTGAAATCCTTCAGTTATAGATTTTCACACATCAATAAATGCTTCTTTTAAATGTAAAACGCTTTCATATTAACGGGTTTCTGCATAAAATCGACTGTTAAATAAATACTCCCCAAATATTCTCAATGGGGTTTTGATCCGGAGAACATGGGGCCATTCCAATATTCATATATTTTTTGATGATAGCCATTAAATCTTCTGTCGACTTATATGTACTGAGGCATTGTGTGGTTGGAAAATTCTTCGTTGCTATTTTCAATAAATTGCACCAATTTCTCTTATAATACTGTATTGTACTTAGAAGAATTAATCCAAATCAACCATACCCGACTCCGTAATTTCTTTTTGAGAAATATCGTGGCTTCTTACGTAGGTCTCTCCAATCGTTCTTAAAACCATCTGGACCATCAAGATTGAACTTTTTCTCATAAGAAAAAATTACCTATAAAAGAAATTTGTGTTAGCGTGTTGTGGTGTAATGGTTAGCGCGTTGGACTGTTACACAGATGGTCCCGGGTTCGATTCCCGGTGACGACAACATCAATATAGAAAAATAATATGTATGCGTTTTCTATCACTTATATGTATCGCTGCGCCCACCTTCGGTGTTCCCATAGCACTTAACCCCACCGAAGTAAAATAATGAATCAGGGCTATGAAACAAAAAGCTTCAATAAATTCGCCAACTCTTCATCAGGTAGCGAGCAACAACTGTTCTCAGACTTATCTACTCGCGCAATTACAGTGTTGACATGTTTGAAGCCCTTCATCTTTCACCACCTTTCATCTCTCCACTATCCCCTTTCCAAAGAAAACAACACATTAATTAATAGGAAGAATTTCCTGAGTGTTGCTTCTCTTTAAAAAAAAAAAAAAAAGAAAAAAAAAACTTAATCGATTATCTGATTAAGATTCTTCATTGAGTTGATGGCACAGTGGATCACTTTACGCCGGTTCCGATCAGAAAGCCTGTTTTATTTTTACAACAAGCACTCGGATTATAAAATTTGCGACAACCACATGCGAATAGTTCATATTTCTAGCAATATCCCGAAAACTTAAGCCACTTTTTAAATACGCTGAAATTTTCCATTTTTTAAAATCATCATTTTATTGCATATTGATTAAAATTGCATGCAAAACAAAAGTAATTCTTAAATTTTTCTTTATTTTCTATTCTTCTTTGTTTACCGTTATATGTAATTATAGTTATGAAACACTAACAACATATTATTACATAATATATCTTTTAAATCAATTAAGTAATCTGTTAAATTATACTTAATAAAAGGTCTTTTATCACACTCTTAACCACAGTTACAAGTAGGGCAAGGAATTTCATGCAAATGCATGCTTTTAGTCAATAGCCCAAAATCGATTTTGATGAAATGCATATTGGCATTTTTGGTTTCAAATTTTGCATATTTCCAATTTTTTGCATATTTTGTAAAAATTAAAATTAAGTTTTAGTTGAAAATAAAAAAACATTTGTGACATTGCATTTAGTTGTCATTTGTTAGACATTTATATTAGATTTAATTTTTAAACCAACAATCTCGTGAAATAAATCCATTTTTAAAAATACAAAAATTGTGCTTGCATAGTTTTTTTGATTTTTATGATTTAATGATTTATGATTTAAATGCATGTAAAACGCGCATATTTTGGATTCTTTATTGCATATTTTAGGCGCCTAGTTTCCTTTTTTAGTTGCATGAAATTAATAGTGTCCGACCGAACAGTTCGGCCAAAAACTATATTTTGTCGGTTTTTTGATATCTAGAGGCAATGATGACAAATTTTGGTATTGGAAACATGTTTGTTGAGCACATTTAATTCAATTTTGTGTATAAAATTTAAGAGAAAAGCCAAAGTTTAGCTATAAAGTTAAAAGTTCGGCCGCCGAACTATTTCCAATTTAGCCGAATTTTCTGAGGCCGAACAGTGAATTCATTGCTTAACTACAGACTTTTCTTCAAATTTGACACTCAAAATAGCATCTAATCAGCCCAATAAACATTTTTCCATCCGCCAAATTTGTCCATAATGCTTTAAAATACCAAATACAGACCAAATGCATTTTCTGGCCGAACTGTTCGGTCGGACGCTAGAAATTAATGTTTGTAATATTAAACAATTGCACAAATCATTTGTAATTATAGTTATGCAACGCATTGTATAAGTTGCTAGTTTGATAAATTTCATCTATCAAATATCAGTTGACTTATGAATAACTCGGTATAAGAAGTTGTGTTTGCTCTATTGACAATAAAAACTATTCGATTTTCTATCAACTTCATTTTAGACATATCTTTGTTACACACAAAAAAAAAAGTCGTGCACACAACCCAATTTTTTACCAATTAAATAGTTTGGATTTTTTTGACTGTGTCTACTAAGTTTTTGTTCTGCCAATTGAAATTCTATTGTCACAGTCAAATTACAGTTGTTTAAACCTATTTGTTTTTGTCACTATTGAAAAATTCGTTTGCCACAACCAAACCATTCGATTGGCAATAACTTGGATGTCAACAGTATTTTTGTACACGCTGAAAAAACGCCCTGCTGAAAATAAATAATGGTAATATATGTACTTTTGTTTGGAAAACATTTCCGTTTCCCATGATTATAATATAACATGTTGACTTGCAAATTTAGTTATGTTTGTCTGTAAACATATATATGTTTGGAACTAGTGAAAAACGTCTACCGGCAAACATATATATATTTGGCTGCGAATATATATATATATATATATGTCTATTATAATATCCAAAAACATTTTTAATTGCCAATACATACATATATCGTTGTTTAGGTTTGAAAATTTGAATCATTATAAACATATCTATAATTACCAGCAAACATATTCAAAAGTGTCTTTTTTATGCGTGTAGCATTTCGCTCCAATTACAATTCGTCTTCAAAATAGATTCTATCAAGGCGGCTTTTATTTATTTTTGTATGATCTTTCGAAATTATTCCATATCGTTTCCTTAAAAACAAATTCCCTTGATATTTCCAAATTCATACCCATAACACAGCTTGAGTAAAGATTTATTTACTTTAAAATAATTCATGCATAAACTTGCGCTGATTTATTAATGATTTTAATAATGTAAACTCATACAAAATTTCTTCCCTACCACAAATGAAACAATTAATAAGTTCTTGTATAACCTTTTAAACAAAACATTTAAAACAATTAAAATACATAATAAATTCATGTTTGTTTTGTTAAAAAACAAAAACAAAAATACTTGTACTCGAAGCTCTACAGGACTGATAATAAACCACACGCATAGCCACTACTTGAAGCAGTTTTCTTCACTATTTAATGGAATACAAATGAACGAAAAAAAAAAATATGACTGATGATCTGTTAGTGTAATATTGACAGATCTAATGATCACTGGCTCTTTAACAATGAGAGATTATAAAGAGTTTAATGTTTAAACATTTAACATTTATATGGATAATTTGTCGCGTGGATATCATCTTTAAAAGTGTGATGATTTATGGATTCGGAAAAATGTAATACGACTATGTGTGATAAATTAATGATGGAATATTGGCAACACTGAAAGAAAATGTATTGGGTTAGATTAATATTTTGTAATTCAGCTTTAGCCAATATTTAGAAATTTAGAAATTTATAACAAGAACTTAAATTTAATAGTTGATTTTTACTTTTTATTTCTTAAAGATTAAGTTTAAAAGGATTAATCGAAAATGAAAAATTAGTTTATCAATCGTGCATAGACCATGAATTTTTTAGATTCAGAAAGTCTAAAATATTTCAAAATGTATTCCATTTTGACTCAAAACATTAATAATGGCTGGTTTTTATTAAAATACTAAATTACTTAAAAACTTAAAAAGATTATAATGTCAGGGTTACCATATGAAAATTTAAAAAAATGATCAAAATACACGATATTTCTCCAAAAAAAAAAATAATTTATATAATTTCAATTTCACATATACTTGAATAAAGATCTGTTCAGAAATTTATACAAAATTAAACTTTTTTAAATATCTTCAGCCGTCTATTATTTATGTTCTGACAAAGTTTCAACATTGTTTGCAAATATTTCCGATGGAGGGCACTTTAAGGCAAAACAAATTGCACAAATTACTTAATGAAACATTTTGTATATATCTGCGAAGTTTGGGTGAAAAATATCAGGCTGATTTATGACATGTCGTTGATGTCTCTGATGTTGTAAAAATAAATTTAATAATGACCTTTAAAAAAATATATATTCTTACAACTTATCAGTCTATTAATTCAAAAGTATTTCAATTAAATTATTTTAGAGGGTTAAAAAAAAATGATTCCTATTTTTATATAAAAGGGAATTCATTGCATAATAAAGTTTTAGTTATTAAATTTTATTTCAACCAATTAAATTGATTCAAATTAGATTTATACTATACTTTTGTGATATACTATAAAAACTGAATTATAATTTTTAAAATTTAGAAAGGTAAATAAACATTTTATGTTTTGTTTTCGTTGTTTAACAGAGTGTCATATATACAAAAATGTAATAAAATAGGCAAACTAAAAATCCCGGGATTTCGGGATCGGCACCCCTAACTAGGATTTTACACTGCGTTGCATAATATAATTACCAATGATTTTTGCTATTTTTTCTAATATTACAAACATTTTTTTTTTTTAAACTTATAACCGTTTTTAACAGTGTAATAACTGATCTCTTATTGTTTAAAATTTAAGAGATTGATTTTGGAGAAAAATTGTGCAATAATATTTTGTTGGTGTTTCATAACTATATTTACATAAAACCAGTGGGTATCTATCCACCTCAGTCTCTCTCAATCTGACCTCTTTTTATTTGTTTGTAAACTAGCACCGAGCAAATGACAACATGTTGCAGAAATTTAAATGTTTAATTTAATTTTTATCAGGTTTTTTTTTTAAATATTTAAATAATAATTTAATAAAATTTTTATTTATTTCAAATATTAACGACAAGATCAGCAAGATAAAATTAAAATATATAAAATTTTAATAGAAAATAACAAAATATAAGCAAACTAAAAGTGATTGTTTTAAGCAACAATTTTTTGTCAACAAGTTGCAATTATATTTTAGTGTAAAAATAATGTTTTCATTTGCTTACCCGAATTCGGTATTTTGTTGCTAGAGGCATAGGAAATACTCTCTGACATAACGGTGAACAAAGAAGAATAGCAAATGAAGAAAAATTAATGATTTATTTTGGTTTATTATGCAATTTTGTTCAATTTCAATAAAATGCCGGTTTATATCTAAAGCAAAGCTTTCTGATGGGGACCGGCGTCAAATAATCCACTGTGCCAGCAACTCCATGAAGGTCTCAATCAAACAATCAAGGAATGTAAGGTAAATGTGTCCAAATCAACTATAATTGGGCTCTTAAAGGATTGCCAGAGAATTAATCGCCAAAACCTAATGTCTGTGCCAAGGTTATTACCCCGCCACAAAACTGCTCGACTTGAATTAGCTAAAAGGAACAATCCTACTGTAGAAAGGCAAGTCAATAATCGCTGTTGTTGGTCGGGCATAACTTTCTTTTAAAGATGATTTTTTCTGATCAGAAGAAGTCCAAACTTGATGGTCCAGTTGGTTTTATCAACTATTGGAGAGACCTACCTAAGAAACCACATAATATTTCTCAAGAAGAAATTTCGGAGGCTGATCTTTAATGGTTTTGGGCTCATTTTGTTTCGACGGCATTTCCAAGCACCAGATTGAATTCTTCTGTATACATTACAGTATTAGAAGAGAAATTGGGGCCATTTATTGAAAATAGCAACGAAGAATAATTCATTTTGCAACATGGCAATGCCTCAGTACATATAAGTCGATAAAAGATAAAATGGATATCATCAAAAAATATAAGAGTAATGGAATGGCCCGCATGTTCTCCGGATCAAATCCCCATTGAGAATATTTAGGGAGTATGTAACCGTCAATTTTATGCAGAAACCCGTAAATATGAAAGCGTTTTACATCTAAAAGAATCATTTATTGATGCGAGAAACTCTATAACGGAAGAATTTCGAATAAATAAATTTCGTATGTCTGATCAAATGTTCGTGTTCATTCAAAAGGACGACCCATGCATTATTAAAACTGCTGCTTTAAAATATTTTTCTTAAGTGTTGTAAATTTTGATATTTAAGTTAAGTGTATTTACAGTTATGAAACACTTATTGATTTCGTTATTTCTTTTGAAATAGTACACACAGAGAAATAAAGTGCCAACCGAACTGAAAAGTGTATTTTAATGGTAACAACTTATAAATTCAGTTAGTACAAAAAAAAGAATATTTTAGCTGTTCCAACTAAAATTCAGTTGAATTAAACGAACTTTGTTTTGAAAACTAATGTTCTTTTGTACCAACCGACTGAAATTCGTAATAACCGAATTTGAGACGTTGTCAAATAGCTAAATTTTTCTCTGTGTGTAAAATAAAAAAAAATTGTTTTTTTTTTTGTTAAATATTATTATTTAATTTGTTAAATATTATTAATTACATTGTTTTTACATTTATGCCGTTAAGCTCGTCTACTTTTATTTAACGTACGAAATTTAGTGAAATTAATGTGTAATTATAGTTTTGAAACGCAATGTAACTGACACATTTGTTGTTGTTTAACATATAAATTTTCAATTTAACTATTTGTTAAATTTTAACTGGACATTCACTAATCGGGCCTTAAATACACAGAGAAATAAATTGCCCACCGAATTGAAAAGTCTATTTTGTTGGTAAGAACTAATAAATTCGGTTTGTTTAACCATATTCAAATTTGATTCCTTAATATTTTGGTGGTTGCTACTAAAATTCAGTTGTATTAAACGAACTTTGTTGTGGAAACCAATACTTAGTTGTAGAATCACTTTCTTAAATAAAAATTAGTAATGAGTCATTACTTATAAGTGGTGAATAATGACTTTTATTAAACTCCAAAGACAGGCCCATATTAAAGTAATGGGTTTTTCGTCTAAAGGTAATAGGAAGTTTTGCTGGGTTACTTAAAAGCATTGTCATTTACAATTTTTTAGACGCTAATATTCATAGCTGTCCTCATAAAGATTTTCATTATTATTTTTTTAACGAGTTCGTCTTATCCGTTTTACAAAAACACTCTGTACGAAGTTTTTTGGTAGTAACTATATAAATTTTTAAATAGTTTTTTTAATAAAACCATCCTTAAGTAAACATCTTTCTTTCTCCTCAAGTTTTTCCAATTCAATTTATAACTCTTTTTTTATTTTATAAGTTGCTTCATTGAGTGTTAAATGTAGTAATATTGTATAGTTTTATGCAGTTGTCTGAATGTGTTTCGTATTCGTATGTATAGTTTTTTTTTTTTTGTCATACAAGATATTGTATCACCTTGTTTGACAAATGACAAATACAACATATTGTGACAAGTTACTTGCGTTTCTTTTTATACAATATTTATTTTTATTTTCAGTGTTTTTTATACACAATTCACACATACTATGTTTTTTACGTAAAACACATATCCCTTGATTTATACGCTATCGTTTTTACAAAATTCGATCACCGACAAAGATTTTGGAATATTAATAAATTTTAATAGAACCAATCCACATACTCTTGTTATTATGGTGGTAGATCTAACAAAAATTATTCGTTTAATCGAACGAACGAAAAGAAAAATCGACCTAACAATTTAGAAAACGTAATTTTCGAATAACGGTATAATTCGTATTTAAAACTAACAAAGTTTTTCTTTTAGATGTCAAGTTAAACTTTTAACTGTCAAAAAATGCATATGTAAACTAGGAATATTAAAAAGGTGGATTAACGTTAACCAAGTAAATTAATTTCGTTGTCGAAACTCCCTTTAAAACACGAATCTCAATTAGAAGGTTATTTGTATCAATTGAACTTTTGGTCTGTACTAGTGGAGAGCCCCAAGATGGACAGGACTCCAAGATGGACATTGCATTTTCACATGGTAGCAGTAACTCATGCTTTCTGTCATATTGTTGCCAATAAATGTCGTAGCAAGAAAAGCTTAGGCCACTTATTATTGCTATTTTATCATTTAGTGTTAGCAACGATTTATTTGTCGAATTCATCTGTCAATCGAGGTGTAGGTGTACATTTTTTTTATACCATTTACTTATATTTTGCTATAATGTTTATTAATAAATTTTCATGTTACTGTAAATTTGTCAAATGTTTAAATAAAAGTAATTTGTTACAAAATAAAATTTTAAAAATAATAAACAAAATGCATGTCTGATAACTTTAAGATGAATCATTTTGTGTTTAAAAAAGTATTGAATAAACCCAGTCAGAAAAAGACAAACGGAGCACCGCTGAAAAGGCAGTTTAGCAAGTGGTGCAACAAGTACCTTTCCAATTCCAAAATGACAATTTCATTAGACAAACGGTAAGTCTGTGCATAAAGTGTCTGACAAGCATTGGTGAAACAAAATGTCCAACGTTTGCAAAATAATGATAAAACCATAAAATAGGTGGTCTAAAAATTTATTCTCCAAAATAAAATTTTTAAAAAAGTTCATCTATCATTTATTTGGTCCCGCCGGGATTTGAACCCTGCACCACGTTTCTGTAACAAATGCGAGACGTTTTCTGGTCTAGATGTTCATAGTCACCCTGTTTTACACAGGGCGAGTTAATTGGTGATAAAGTAAACTACATTTTTCGCGGTAAATTTTTCAGATCTTGTAAAATACATAATTCTATAGAGAAATGCCAGATTGGCAGCATACATCTCTAACCACTGAGTTAACGAGGCATATAATACTTTATAGTAGGTAAATGATAACTGCTGGGTAAGTGATGGCTGCTCAAATATGTCAGCATTGGCATTGGTTTGATGGCGATAACTTGTCAACGTGTGGAAACCAAAAAAGAAAATTTGGTCTGAAGTGATTTTTGAGAAACAAAAAAAACTTATTTTATATAAAAAAAATATTAAAGAGTATAAACGATCACAAAAAAAATGTTTGCCTGAAACCGGGCTCGAACTCGGAACCTTCCAGCTACAAACTTTTTTAACAAACCATCATCATTTTTATAAAATAAATGCATTACCAGTAGTTAGTCTTTTGAGCAGTTGGTAATTTCAAACTGGATAACACGGGGGAAAACACCTTTTAACAACGTTGGCATAGTGGTCTCTGCCAATTCTTTGCCAATGATTTTTACTGAAGACCACTGCAAAACGCTAGTAAAGCGTCTTCAATAAGTGTTCTACAAGTAGCATATTTACAATTTCTTGGTTTACCAGTGCTTGATTTTTGTACCACTGGCAGTTTCTGACTGGGAAGATTTATAGCGTATAAAATACATCATCATTATGTGTCAAAAATGTTTATGATAAAAATCATTATTTGTTTATATAAAACTCCTCACCTTAAATATACTATTGTACAGACTCATATAATTGATTAATGATTAAAGTTTTAGGATTTGTGTAATCGCAAAACAAAATAAAACAATAATTATCTTAATGATTTTTTTTATAAATAGGAATCGTAACACTTTAATTTTATAAACAAACAGAATACTATTTATAATAATAAAAGTGTTAAAAGCTTCTATAAAGAGCTTTATATTTCAACAAGCTTTTATTTAATAATGCTATTGAAATTGCTTTTAAAATAAGAAGTACTTTATAAAAAAACTGTTCAAATACAGCTTTAAACCCTGTTGTAGAGCTTTAAGGAATAGCAAGCTTTTATAAATTTATAACAGAAATATGTTTAATAAATCTTTTAACCCTGACCTATGTTACTATATTTTAGTTTATATATTTAACAAAAAATGTTTTAAAAAATCTGTTAAATATTATTCATAAAATATGCGAGTGTTTTTTTTTTTGTTTGGTTCTTGCATAAAGATTTAAGTTAAGTTTTTTGCTTTCCTTTACATTCCAAGATTGTCTACTAGGTGTATGCTAATATTGTGTCAATCACTGTGCTCATGCCTCTGTACTCATGTCAATATTTAGATCTGGCATTGTCAAACAGCAGTCCAGCAGCAGTCACTCTTTGCATATCAAAAAATGTATACTCTTTTTGCTTTTTCAAAGTATGTAAAATATACATGCTTTACATATTTTAAATTTTAAGATATAAAAAACTATTTGAATTGCATGAGTAAATAAGCAAAGCAATGATGGGTCAACCTGGTTTAGAAACGGGGACAACTTGGCTTAAAATAGCTAAAATAATTGGTAAATAAATTGAATATTTGCAGTATTTGACAAAATATATTTTTAGTCCACTTTTCAATTTCCATAAAACTTAAATTTGAATTAAAATAATTCTTTTTTACTTTTGAACCTGATTTTGAGCAGCTTTGCCGATTTTCTTACTGATGCTATAAACACATAGACGACTGCAGCTACACGACTACAGCCTGTCAAAAATAAAATACACACGTTTATATGAAAACGAAAGCAAAAAAAAAATGTAATTGGCACTACTTATGTAAAAATTCATTTGTATAACAACAGCTCTTTACTATGTTGCTGTCGTTTCCAAAATAATAAGTAGCTGACCACACGGCGACGATTGCAGTGAACGGCATTTGTAGTCGTGTAGCTCTGTAGCTGCATGACTCATAATTTTTTTTATTTTAAAGAGAAGCAACACTCAGGAAATTCTTCCTATTAATTAATCTGTTACTTTCTTTGGAAAGGGGGTAGTGAAGAGATAAAAGGTGGTGAAAGATGAAGGGCTTCAAACATGGCAACACTGTAATTGCGCGAGATGAACAGAACAGTCTTAGAACAGTTGTTGCTCGCCGCCTGATGTAGAGTTGAAACAAATACATATTATTCTTCTTAATTGATGTTATTGTCCGTGATCATCTGTGTAACAGTCCAACGCGCTAACCATTACACCACAACGCCCACAACATTTAACCCTTCATAAACCTAATCTGATAAAAATAAAATTTAATAGCGGAATCAATGTGTAATTATAGTTTTGCGTTGCAAAACTATAATTACACATTGATTTCACAAAATTTCGTAAGTTAAAAAAAGTACAAGACTTTAACCGGCACAAATTTAAAACCAATGTAAAACTAATAATATTTAACAGAAAAAAAAAAATTAATTTCTTTTTTAGTTATTTTAGAAATGTTGAGGTTAAGAAGAAGAATAAACGTTTTTCTACAAAAATTATAAACACTATTAACTTTTAAATCAGACTAGACTAGTTTCTGCTTCTTTTTATGGACAGGCGTCATCAGTGATTTTCCATTTCAAATTGTATTATTATATGTGTCTTATAATTGTCAGATTGTCTCTATATGATACATTTTCAACAACCTGCGGCTGTAAGAATCAAACCTGCGCTCTTCTTACATAACAAACGTAACAATACCAAGTAATGAACGTTTAGCGATCACACCCAAGTATGGCCTCGAATGTAATGCAGCTTAAATTGCAGTTTTCTTTTCTATTAGCTTTTCTGCTATTGTATATTATATTTAAAAGTGACAATACTAACAAACACAAATATTCTATTGTTACATTGTTAGATTTTTAGATTTTTTTTTTATTTTTCTAATTTTTTATTTTACTATTTATAAATGACTAACGAAATCAATTAGTATTTCATAACTATAAGTGTAGTTAACTTAATATATCAAAATTTTAAAAAATTAATAACAAACGATTTATGTTACAATTTCATCAATATGATGAAGCTTTTTTCTCTGAGTGTAGCATAAAATCGACTTTCAACTAATACTTTTCCAAAGCAAAGAATTTGTAACAAAATAGTACCTATTTGTTGTTGCATATTTTGTTAGAAATACATATTTAACTATTAATGCATATTTTTATGCACAGAGAGAATTACTTTGACGAGTTTTAATGTAGTTATCTTCACAATGTAAATGAACAAATTCTTAAACTTTTTGAAAAAACTTCATAGTTTTAATGAAACTATTTTGAATGAAACCTTTTCATTAGTCGTATAACTTTTTTAAATAAGTAATATGCAATTTTTCATTAAATTGTATGGAAACTACATTAATTTAATGAAATGTTTCAAAGTACGAATTCCAGCAAAAAATAATTTATATCATGCAGATAATTCTCTTAACTAATGTGCATATTTTGGCATTTTTTTGTTGTATATTTTCAATTTAATTGCATATTTTGTAAAAATTAAAACTGAGATTCTCTCGTTTTCAAAAACAAAAATTACAAAAATTCATACAAAAAGTAAACAGAAAACCATAGAAACTCAAATAAACAACGCTATTTCACCCTAATGAGTTTACCTTGTATTGTTATGCCATGAAAATAAACAAAAGAATGCATTTGTAACCGCTCTCGAGTAATAGATCGATATTTAAGAATTCAAAAATTGTAATCGCTTAGTTTTTTTGTTTTAGCATATTTTTTAGAATACAATACATTTACATTGTGCCCCACCGTGCATCAAGCGGGGCTTTGATACTGTTGTAACCAATTAGTTTATGTTTATTGGAGATTAACATGTCAATAACATATAGAGGCCACTAAAACAATTTGAGAGAAATTATAACGGATTAAAAAATAATATTTTTTTTTTACTTCAAAAATGTTTAAATTCCTTTTTTTAAACAGGACCCCGTTACCGAGAGGTAACGTACGTCGTACAGAACTATTTTTGACAATAGAAACGAGTTATGGTAAAATTGGGTTCTCGCAGTAAAACTTTAATACTCAGATTAAAATCCCAATTTGAATTGGTTAACGCCTATACACAGAAAATAAATTTGTTGGAAATCGGTTGAAAATGTTTTGCTGAACAAGAAATTTTATACCGATTACTAAATTTTCTTAACTAACACAGTTTAAATTTTCGTACAACCAATGATTTTGTAATACAACCAAACTTATCTGCAATTCTTCAATAATTGGTAAAACTAACCAATACTGAATTAAAATAATAATTGTGGCACTAATCGGTAGACCCAAAAGTATCAAAATATAAAAATTAGTACTGGAAACTAATAATGTGTATACTAATATGTAAGTAAAGACGACAGCAAATGTAGTCAAAAACAAATGAAATTTCACTTGAAGAAAGGAGGTCTAACATTTCATTAAATTCAACTAACATTTGTTATTTGTTTTTATTGTTCAAGAAATTACTTACAATTTTAGTAAAACTAAAGTAAAAAATAAACAAACATTTATATTTTTTATTTTTTAAATAACAAAAAACTACTGTAAAATCATAAAACAGTCATTTTATGTGGTTTGTTTTTTTTTTAAATAACTAACCTATACTAACCTTGTAGTAACAATTTAAATTTGTTCTGCAAATGACTGACATTTACATTAATAATAAAGAAAATGTATTACAACCCAAACAACTTAATTTTTTAGAACAAAAGTTCCCTAAGTGTAGTATCAAAAGCTTTTCAATACTAAATGTAAATATTGAAAAATGTCATTAAAAAATAATTATTTTTTTTTTATAAAAAAACACCAAAAATGGAGGGTATAATAAATACAACAACCTTAAACAACCAGAAATAAAAAGCTAAAAAAAACATGTGCTTGAAAGAAAGGTATTGTTAAGGTTAGTACAATTATAAAATAAATATGATTTAAATTAAAAAAAAAAAATCTTTGTCTTCTTTATTTAGTATCCAAATGTCGCTGCAAGTAAAATCTGAATTCAAAGCTCAAACATATTTGAAGGAGTCCATGAAGATTTCATTAACACACTCATGAAATATTGAAACAAAATATGAGAAAGCTTGCAGTTTTCAAAGATTTAAAAATTAAACGCTGAATTTATCACGATATTTTGCCTTTTAAATCTTTTTTATTATTTTTCAACCTTATGTATTATATATAGTAATTGTTAATTTTGTTATAAAAAGTAATAATAAAACCAACATTGTATTGGAATTTTACTGTGTTTTATTTAACTCGAAATTAACAGTATAGAAACTTCGGTCGAGAGTACTGAATAAATATGCTTTAATAGTATGGCCAACTGCAAATGTGGAAAGTTATAACCGAATAATGTGGATAGTAAGTGTAACCAAAGAGTATATACAAATAGAGAGACTACACGTCCCACTCCTCTCAGCAACAAAATACCAAACTCGAGCAAGCAAATGAAAACATTTTTTTACACTAAAAAATTATTGCAACATGTTGTTAAAAAAATGTTGCTTAAAACACTCACTTTTATTTTGCTTATATTTCGTTATTTTTTATTAAAAATTAATATATTTTAATTTTATCTTGCTGATTTTATCATTAATATTTGAAATAATTAAAAATTTTATTAAATTTTTATTTGAAAACATGATAAAAATTTATTTTAACTTTTAAATTTCTGCAACATGTTTTCATTTGCTCGGTGCGAGTTTACGAACAAATAAACAGAGAGCAGATTGAGCGACACTGAGTACTATGGTAACCCACTGGTATAAATCCCATAATTCGGGTGGCGAATATAGCATTACTTTTGAATATAGCATTAGAAGACAATTTTTTTTTGTGAACCGTAGGTTGGTTATTTCTTTCAAAGACTATAACATCTACGTACAAACGTTTTAAAAGTGTTTTTCAAGTTGGTTTTTTTGTATCCATTCATGCAAATATTTATAAATAAACAAACCTGTAACTTTCTTAGTAGACTTTGATTTTATACACACATTTTTCTGTTGTGTCACTTTATAAATTCTCAGATCTTTTACCACATTGATCATCATGTTTTAGCTGATTGTGTGAGATGAGATGATGATATTGCGCGAATAGTAATGGACTTTGTGTAATATTTTGCATATGTTACAAAGAACAAACAACAGGAAAAAACCATAGTTTATACAATTGAAACTGATATGTTAATCTGTTGTCAGTTTTTTTGTTCTTCCAAGTGAAATCTCTTTGAAATGACAGATCATCACAACAATGTCAAACAACATGATCAAAACAATGCATTTTAACATAAATATTTAAAATTTTTTTTTATGAGGATCATCAAGAAAACTAAAGGTCGTTTATAAATACATTTCTTATGTTATTATAGTTTGAGAATTTCGATACATTTTCCCTCCCAAAAAAAAAAATTTGGGTTAAAGTTGTTGTATTGAAAATTGGCCATTGACACTTGACAAAAATATGTTTACCAATGCTTCACAGTACGTAAATTCTTATTTTAATAGAATGAATGATAAGTTGTGTCAGGTGGCGTTTCGATTGTTGTCTCTTTTAAAGATTTACGAAATTTTGACTGACAGTATTTTATTCTAGGGTATGTATTTAGAAGAAATAAGAAAATAATTTAAATAAGATTTCAAATGTATTCTTAAATACATTAAAAAAAATATAAAGGGTCCGCCAAATAACTTTTTTTTTGAACTCCTGAACCAATTGGACTTTGTATGGCGTCATACCAAGGTCTTTATGCAAATTTGTCTCAATGATGTCTCCGAAATGTTCAATTGTTGAGAACGACGGTGATTGATGTTGATGGCGCTTCACGCACACTTTCTGCCACAGTAGCAATATTCTCGGGTGTACGCACTGTTTTTGGCTTTTCACGCTTTGGTTTATCGATGAGGATGCCAGTTGTTTTCACTTTTTTCACAAGATAACGAACTTACGGACCATATTCGTTCAGCGGAAGGATAAAACTAATTATCTGTCAAATCAGACATGAGCTAAGTGTTACCATTCACGAAATAAGCACTAGTTGACAAAAAAACCGTTAGATGGCGGACCCTTTATATTTTAGGTGTATAAACTTTTCAAATTTGACAATTGTATTGGAATCGAATAAAGCCAGACGGTAAATTACCGGAAGTATAGCAAATTTAGTTGGATTTCTGTTTTTTTTTTTTTGCTTACACTATGGATATTATGACGACAGCAATTGTAGTCAAAAACAAATGAAATTTCACTTGAAGAAAGGACGACTAACATTTCATTAAATTCAACAAACATTAGTCATTTGTTTTTACCGTTCAACAAATAACTAACAACTGTAGTTAAAATTGACCAAATATGTTAGTAAAAAGTATGCAAACATTTATTTTTTTAATAAAAAAAAACGACTGTAAAAAATTAATGTAAATTCATAAAACAGTCATTTGATGTGGTTTTTTTTTAATGAACTACAAGGTTAGTAAAAAATTAAATTTGTTCTACAAATGACTAACATTTACATTAAAAATAAAGAAACTGTATGCAACCCAAACCACTGCAATCTTTTAAAGCAGAAGTTCACTGAGTGTACACTTAACGTTGAAAGATAGGAAGTAACATTTTATTTAATGTCCGTTTTTCAACTTTAAATTTTAGGGAGTTTTGTATAATTTCCCTTAACTTTTTCAAACATATTACTTTGAATTTTAAAAATCAAAAGAATAAGTTTATTTTTCGACCTTTTGTCATAAATTATTACATGATTTATAAGTTAGTAATGTCAGCAGAAAATTTTGCTGAGTCAGCAAAATATTAGTCAGGAGGGTGCTTCCAAAGAAATTGCAAATATCAGCAACCTATTTTGCTGAAAATTACAGATCTGATTTTTAGCAATAAAAACACTTAGTTGATGCAAAATTAAAAAATCCCTGCTAAAAATTAATATAATTATTGGACTGAAAAAAACGCCAACAATTTGTAGAATAATTATACTTTAGTTAATTTATTTGCTGAAAATCTTAAAATTTTGTTTGTTATTCTTTTAATAATAATTTGCAATACTTTACAATATATAAAAATGTTCTTAAATTTTCTAATTATTTGAGTTAAGGTTTGTTTTTTATATAAAAGTTATTTTATTTTCAGTATTTCGCTACTCCTTTGTGTAGCATCTTCAGGAGTAGCGAAATATTGAAAATAAAAAAACTTTTATATAAAAAACAAACCTTAACTCAAATAGTTAGAAAATTTAAAAATAAGAAATAAGGTTAAATAAACGAAAATAATTATAAAAATATTCTTAATCCCACATTAAGGACACGAATTTATTTAATATCTGAAAATATATAGAAATAATTATATATAACATAAGCATATTATCTTTCAACTACTTACATCAATGGTTGTCTAAATGATGGCATCTTTCTGGCAAGAAAACAAAAAGAAATAAATAACAATATATGAAATATACAACAATTTTATTGCAATAAGAAAAAGGAAACATACAAAATAACCTAAGATCTCCTTGTCTTTCGCTTTAGTCTGTCTAACTGAACGTATAGTTGTTTGCAATTTGACCACACTAACATAGTTTAACTAACATAGACCTGACACGAAAATTTAAAGTCCGGCAGCACTGACAATTTTTCTGTTGATGTAAACTCCTCAAAATAACGTGTTAGAATGAAACACATATATACACAATATAATGGGTAACGGTATTTTAAAGATACCCTATTTCAATTATTTCGTTAACGGTTTAGTGATAACAGTTTTTTAATTTATTTCGGTAACGGTATTTTAAGGATATAGGTATTTTTATTATAACATTAGCAGTATTTAGCGGATAATGGAATTTTAATTACTTCGGAATCGGTATTTTATGTTAAAAGCGCTTTGAATCGATAACAGTATTTTCAGCGGTATTGCCTGCCATATCTGCCCTCAACTGCACTAATTTGTTAAATGCAATCATATTAGTAGTTAAGCCAGTTTATTTGTATTGATTTTTCTATGTAATACAAGGTCAAAAAGCATATATTTTCCTGCAACCAAAAAAATTGTTTTTTTTCATAAATTTATAACAAGCATTAGCTAAATAAGATGTCTATAAAGTTTCGATTCTTCAAAGGTTTAGACAAAAAACAAAATATTACGTCTGTTGTGTTCTTCGTTTTTTTAGTTTCGCCTTATTTCACTTTAACATCATTTGGATTTTTCGTTTGTTTTTAATAGTCAAGAAGAAATATTAGTTTTTCAATAATATTTGATAACCTGACTGACACTTTTGTCTAATGCTTTTGTCGTGTTTTGTTCAAACGATAAAAAGCAAAACTAAACATATTTTTTGTGGATATTTTGGCATAAACTTTATTTGTATTTACACCAAATTTAAACTTAGAGAAGAAGTTTAAGAATATTAAGAAATCGCTCAAAGAAAAAACTAAATTATATATATAAGAAAACTAAAAATGTTGAACCTATTGTAACTGGTATTTAAATCAAAAAACAATTTTATAATTTTAATATTAAAAACACTGTGGAAAGAATTTAGGATCACCGTCGTCAGTCTCGACAATATTGTTAAAACAAACCCAATTTTTCTAAAACTACCAAAAATGAATTCAAAATGACGTTGCAAGAAAAACTTCTGAGATTAGCCGATTTTTTGTAAGATAAGAAAATCAAAAATAATCTGTTAAACATTAAATGAATTTTTGCATTAGATCTATGAAGGGTCACTAGAACTCGTCCATTGAAACTTTTTTATAATTTCATTAATTGCAGTTTTCCATAAAAATTTTATGAAAAATTGAATTTTATTTTCACTCATAATAGAAGTTAGTACAAAAGTCTATTAAACGGGTTCCAATTCAGTTGAGCTAATTTTTTCTGTTGCAGTTATTTAGCTAAAGTCATTAGTTGACTTATTTTAACACGACAACAAATTTTATCCGTATTTGAACTTATTTTTCAACCAAATATTTAGTACTTCGTGATTCTTAAATTTACAAATTTGTCAGTTAATTTAAAAAACGATTGTTTTCTTAAAATTATTCTTTTTTGTCTCCGCTATAAGTTTTACTTGTAGAAGGCGTCATTTTCTCACAATTTTTTTATATAATCTTATAATAGGCTATATCTCAGAAACTAAACGAGCAAAATGCCTATGAAGTAGCCGCTTATACACTAAAAAACAAGTCAGTAAAGTCAGCAAAATTTTTGCTGGGAGGGTCCTTACAGAAAAATTGCTGATATTAAGAATTTTTCTGCAAGGATTCTCCCAGCAAAAATGTTGCTGACTTTTTTTTAGTGTATTCGCGGTAATATATATGAACCTATCTCCGGTCAGATCCGCATAGACCATTTTAGCAGAATTTTTCTGTTGATTCAACTTACAACTTCTGTCGATTTAGCTAAAATCTTAGCTAATTTACTTTGTATTGTCAATGTTTTTGTTTAATAGTCTAGTTTGTAAAAATTTTTAACTATCTTTTTTAGCTAAAATGTAGATCACACAAATTTTGCAGAATACGATTTTCAACGTCCTTAAAAAATTCAGCTGGAGCAAATGTAGTTGCTTTTTCTGTTGCCATAGCTGAATTTTTAGCTATGTGTACGGGATTTTTTTATGAGTGTATTAAAAATTTAATACGCCTAATGAAAAAGTTTCATTAAAAATAGTTTTAAAAAATAATGAAGCTGTTTCATAAAGTCTAAGAAATTTTTCATTCATTTTGTGAAAAAAACTTCATTAGTTTAGTCAAGCGCGGATCCAGGAAAATGTTTTGTGGAGGGAAATTAGAGTATTTTTGATTAATTTTTTTATTATTTTTCACATTTTTGTATTGGAAAATTTAATTTTGGCGGAGGAAATATCCCATTTTCCCTGCCCTGGATGCGTGCCTGGTTTAGTGAAGAAATTCATTAAAACTGTATTAAAAATTTCATACGCATAATGAAAAAGTTTCATTAAAAATAGTTTTAAAAAATAATGAAGCTGTTTCATAAAGTCTAAGAAATTTTTCATTCATTTTGTGAAAAAAAACTTCATTAGTTTAGTCAAGCACGGATCCAGGAAAATGTTTTGTGGAGGGAAGTTAGAGTATTTTTGATTAACTTTTTTAATATTTTTCACATTTTTGTATTGAAAAATTTAATTTTGGAGGAGGAAATATCCTATTTTCCCCTCCCCTGGATCCGTGCCTGGTTTAGTGAAGAAATTCATCAAAACTCGTTCAAGAAATTTCTCTCTGTGTAGAGGTTTTTTATGTATGATCTACTTACTTCAAAAACAAACATTGAATTACTATTTTCAGAAAACGCATTACCATTTAATTTTTTTAGTTCATAATTTTTTGTCACGAGTATTCGGTTAGTATTAGTTATTCGGTTAAAAGAAGAAATTTTCTTAAAATCATTAATTTTTATCTAAAGAATTGAAAAAATAAAGTTTTTCACAAAATATTTTTTTAAATTGTCAAATAATGCTGTTTTTGTAATGGTTTCAGATGATTTTTAACCTTAAAAAGTTTTATGGTTCTATTTTGTATATATCTATAGTACAGTGTACTTTTATATGAAATAAGAAAAAAATTAAAGAAAAAAATGTTATGCAAAATTTCGGTATTCATTTTAAACCGAATAACGAATATTCGTTAAAGAGTCAAGTACACTATTCTTGACATCCCTAAAGTTTGGGTATTTTTCTAAATATAAGGTTATTTTTGAAGGTCAAAGTCCTCTTAAACTGCATTTTTGTGTAGAAAAAGTAAATTTGATGTGTTTTTATAAATAATCACAAATTATGACATGAGCAATATTAATCGAGTTCGAGATCTAATAAATATATTATCAGTTATACAGTGCAATAATTTTTTTCTACTGATCGGAACTTACATTAAGCTTAGGGTTGCCATTCGTACTGTTTTAAACAGTAGATGTACTGTTTTTTGAAAAATGTACTGTTTTATTCACAACACCTAAAACAGTACGCAAAAGTACTGTTTTTTTGGATTTGTACTGTTTTTGTACTGTTTTTTTGTATATTTTACATATTTTTATATAAACAAGTTTTTTTGCGTGTAAAAAGAATATATATTTTTTAACCATGTTTTTTTTTGTGTGTACAATAGTTTTTTATATAAATTTTTTGAATCTCCCTGTATTAATTCCACTTCGTTTCTTTGTACATATATAAGTTTGGTATGTTTACTTTTCAAGCAATGGATGTTTGTAAACACAATTTTTTTTTCATGACACTGCCCAATGCAAAAAGTAATGGCACACAAACTAATAATTTTAGCCAATTTGACAAAATTTAGTCAATTAGATGAAATTTAGTCAATTTTACTTCTTTAGAGGATGTAAACTTGACGAAATTTTGTTGATTTGAAAAAAATTTGTTAAATCTTAAAAAAAAAATTGACAAAATTTCGTTAAAGATCTACAAAAATTTTTTTGTTGATTTTACCTACGCTATTTGGTTCGGTGTATTAACTTATTTTAAGTAAATATGTGATGTATTGAAGTAAAAGTTATGTTAACAATAAATACAAAAATGTACTGTTTTTTTTTGAAAAGTACTGTTTTTTTTTTCATCTATGTACTTTTTTTTCACTTTTCAAATATGGCAACCCTAATTAAGCTGCTTCTTAAAAAAAAACAAAATGTCGGATTTTGAAGAGTACAATCTTGGGTTACATTAAGATTCATGAAAAAACAATTCTCTAGTTTTTTTTTTGTATCATTTTCACAGCTCGAACTACGAATAAATAATTTTAAAAAATTTAAAGATTACAAATATTAAAATAATGTTGGTCACTCTTCTTTACACACATTATTTAGATTTAAAAAAATTATAATACTGAAGAGAGCCCTCAATGTACTTAGAGTGTGGAGCGATTTAATTTTTGCGGATTTGGAGGAAAGTCATTATTTTTGATATAAAAAAAAATTAAAAATATCTTTTTAGTGAAAGAAACTAATTTTACATTGTAAATTGTTTTTTTAGATCAAAATAACTTAATACCGAAATATTAAATATCTGGCGCATCGTTAACCCATGTTAACCGGAGATCCTTATAGGGTCGTTATAACACATTTGAACATATCCCGATATCACAAAATCAACTACGAAGGATCTTCATTTATAAACTATTTAATAGTCTGATAAGGTCAAAACGATTTAAGTTAAAAAACTCAAATTTTCTTTTAAAATCTGTTACATTCGTAATTCAAATATTTACAAAATTGTATTTCCGTTTCCTTTTGGTTTTGGCTTAAATATTTTGGTTAAACACTTAAACATCAAAAACTTCACATAACCTGTCCATCGAAAACATTGTACATACTAACAATAAAGATTCCATTCTTCTTCTTTACCACAAACAGGGGGGAAAGAAAACTTTTAAAAACTAAAACTTGAGTGATAGATGGTGGTTAAACTATATTTTGCCAGCATGTTGTTGGCTGTTTTCTGGTATTCTGTAGTCTGGTTACTGTCTACTGTATTATGAGGTGGTCATTAGTTTTAGTTTCGTCTTTTATGTCTTTCTCTACTACAAACATTTCTTCTTTTATACAACAACTCTTTTCTTGATGGTTTTTGATATACAATTTTGTATTTCAAGGATAGAAAACAGAGGGAATATAGAGCGGTGTAGTCAGTAGTGATACGTTACGATGGCATATGGTAAAACAGCATATAGAAGAACGGGCTCAATTTCTAAAAAAAAAAAAAAATTAGCGCGTTTTTTGAAAAAAATAGTCTTTTCTTGTTAAGTAAAGCGTGTAGTTTTCTTGTTGCTAGTATTGGTGTTTTGCCGTTTTGAGTCTGTTAAAGTGTGCGTGGTTTGTAGTTTTTATGCTTAAATACACTTTAATTAAATGAGAGATAATTAATTTTAAGTTTAATCGGAAATTCCATTTAGATAGATATTTTCCTATGTGATTGATGTACTTTTGACAACATTTTGGTTTAGCTTTATAAAAACATACAATTAATAGCACACACTTTCACATTGATAGTAATTTAAAAAGTTTTCAAAGGAAGAAATACAGTTTATTTTTATTTCAAAATTTAGTGATGTAGGTCGTGTGTTTGTCTTTTTTCAATTTTAAACTATTTTAAGCATATATTAGCATTATAAGCCTAAATAAACTTTAAAACAATAACAAAAAAAAAATAGCAAACAAAAACTTTAGTTTCCCCTATAGTCGAACGAACAAACACCAGGCGTTACTAGGCGTAAACAAGTTTTATTACAAACAATCAAAATAAAAATATCTCTAAATTTCCTTTTTTAAAAGGCCAAAAATTCGAAAACAAATCCCTCTAGACAATAACAACCACTTGAACAAAAAAAAAGTCATAAAAATCAACTTTTTGTTTTATAAGTTTTGAAAATATAATTTTCTTTATAATGGGATTTCTTTCACCGGCGATGCTCACTTCATAAACAAGAAACAATCGTAACAAAAAAAACTAACGTGTCAAACCATAATTTAGCCACAATTTTACAAACTTGTCTAATACATCAATGTATTGTCGTTTTAGTATTTGTAAAATACATATAACAGTTATATTATTAGACCTACCTACCAAACTACCTCCTCTAATTTTTGTCTATCGTTATATTCAAACTAATATTTATGTTTTAGCCTCAAGAAAAAAATTGCCAAAATTACAGAGTGGAAAGAGAATTTATTCATTAACCAGCTAAAAGGAAATTTTAGATTAAAGACAATTTTTAACTTAAAATCAGGTTTGTCATTAAAAAAAAAATCCAGGGACCGTAATCATTATGAGTTTTATAATAAAAATTACACAATAATGATTATGTTATGAGTTTTAAGGATTTTCTTCAATGGTAATGATTATTTTTGAGTAATAATAAAAAAATCCGCAATAATCATTATTTTTGAGCAAAAAAAATAAAACTCAAAAATAATCATTATTTATGATTTTTATTTTTTTCGCTCAAAATAAAACTCACTTTCATGTAGGTGTAAATATATATACATATTAGGGTGGGGCGATTAGTATGGAAGGAAAAAATCTTAATGGGCGCTTCGCGTTTCTGATTCTTAGGATTGTACTGAGCAAAAAAGTCCACTAGACCATACGTCTACAGTGAAAATCGAGCTTCCAGATTTTGACTTTACGGCAAAAAAGCCCTATTTTGAACCCCTTAAAAATTAACCCCTTAAACCACACCCACAAATATGATTGATGCATTAATCTGCTAGAGAATCTTCCAAAGAAGAGATTGATACCAAAGTCTTCGATAAGCTCCTCCTACTTCCTGAGATATGTCCATCCCACACATTGAAAGTGAGTTTTATTTTGAGCGAAAAAAATAAAAATCATAAATAATTTTTGAGTTTTATTTTTTTTGCTCAAAAATAATGATTATGGCTGATTTTTTTTATTATTACTCAAAAATAATCATTACCATTGAAGAAATCTTTAAAAATCAAAAATTTAAAAATCATGACGGATATGCAAAGATTGTCAAAAAATCATAATAATGGTGCAATAAATTTTTTTGTATGTCTCTTCTAAGTGATTGATTTTTTGATTCAAAAAAACGAGCAATAATCATTATTTACGGTCCCTGAAAAAATCACTCCCGCGTCTCCAAAATTAACTAAAATTTAAAAACTCGAATACTTTTTTTTGCAAATAATTAGAGACCAAAAATTATTGCTATTTTGGTTTTTAATAAAAAAAAAATTGAAATAAATCTTACTTGTAAATAATGCTCTAATATAAACAATAATGTTGCATATCAAAATTATGCATTATCAAAGTAAAAACTCACCTTACCAGGTAACGAGTCTACGCTCATAAAAAAAAATTAATTCAAATTCCTGTCAAACGGATTCGAATGGGTTGAGCAAATTTTTTCTGTTATCGTTTAAACCAGTTATTTAACTAAAATGATTAGTTATCTAATTTTTCCTCAAGAATAAATTTTATTCGTTTTATTTTTTTTGTGTTATTTTTAGAGTTATTCTAATCAGGCTTTCAAGGTCATGAATTTTCTAAACGTAAATAAAAGACTTTTTTATTTAATTTTTCGTATTCCTACGTTTCGTCGGTATTTTCCGACATCCTCAGGGATTCGTTTTTTATTAAATAATTAGTCTTCTCGTCAAATTTACATCATTTTAAAAAAATACACATCAAAGGGTTTATACGACATTTAATGAACGACACAAAACAGATTTAATTAATTAAAAATAAATGCAAACATAAATCTCGAAAAATTAAAATATCACAGTTGAATTATTCTTATAGCTAAGATCACAGTTGGAGTAGAACTAATTTTTCGATATAAAACCTTGTAATTAGTGATTCTCAAATTTACAAATTTTGCCAGTTATATTAAACCGCAATTGTTATTAAACCATTATTTTTTGAGACTTCGCTATCTGTCTCGCTTGTAGTTGGCGTTATTTTCTCATATTTTTTTTATTTTAAAATCATAAAATAAGCTATATTGCGGAAGCTAAGCAAAATTGAGATAGAGCAAAATGAACCAAAACTCATTACTCCGAACTTATTAAGTACTCTTCATTAACTACACTAAAAAAAAGTTATTAGAAAAGTTAGTAAAACGTCTTATAAATCTACTATTACTATTTTTCAGCAAAATTTTTTGCTGAAATTGTGTTTTCAGCTAAAATTTTAGTTATACTACTTATTTAGCACTTAACTGTTTTGAACTAAGTTTTTACTAATATTTTACTAATGTTTTATTAATTTTTTTTTTGCTAGCAAAAATTGTAATTGAAAGATATACGCAGAATAAGGTAAATGTCGCGGCATGTCAAGATGTGTAGAGACGAGGAAAATTATACTAGAAAGGGCAACTCTTGTAAGACGTATAAAAAAATTAAGCATGTAAGATTTTTGTGTCTGTTTTTCATATATAAGACAAAAGGACGCCAACAATGTGTATACATACATTTTGGATTAAAAAAAACTTAAATTTTTTGTTGTCACCGACATGTCAAATTAATTGTCTATTAATTAAATTAAAGCCATAGTAAAATATTTAATTTTAGTAATAATTGAAATGCAAACATTTTTTTTTTTTTTTGTTTTTGTAAGCGAAATTACAAAAACAAATGAATGTGTGCTGTTATTTCGCTTCCAAAAACAAAACAAAAATTTGCATTTCCGTCAAATGATCATAACTTTGGAACGGTAAGACCTATGGGCTCCGTTTAGGGCATTTTGGAAACGTAAACGTAATATTTTAAGAGAAAAAAAACTTATGTCTTTTTTTAAATTTTTTTTAAAAGCTCTGTATCTCAGTGATATCACTTTTTTTAATTTTATTTATTTTATTTTTGATTATATTTATTATTGATACTGAAAGGTCTTCCATAGACTTTTCCAACAAGCCCAAAATAAAAAAAAAAAAATCTGACCACTGGTTCAGAAGTAGCAATTTTACCCTACTACCCTCCGACCACCAATCCGAAATTTTTTAAACCGCTGCCATTTCGCACACTTGCATTTTCGGGGATGGTCGTAGTGGACATATTTTCATGAAATGAGCCAAGGAAAACGCTGGTGAAATTCGGCGGGTCAGGACTGAATCAGCCTGTATAAAACTCTTCTTTGCAATAAGAAAAAGGAACTAAAAATCTACCTAAGATGTGTTTCTTTGTCTTTCGCTTTAGTCTGTCTACCTACTGAATATTTGTTTGCAATTTGACCACACCAAAATATAAACATTTAGTTTACAAGAACACATTTAGTCATTATTAAATTTAAATATTTTATTTTGCTGTTTATTTAATTAATAGACAATTACTTTCACAAGCCGGGGACGACTCCAAATTTAAGTTGTTTCAATCCACAATTTTGTTTTATGTATGAAAAACAGATACCAAAATCTTCCATGGTTGATTTTTTTATATGTCTTACTAGAGTTGTACTTTTTAGTATAATTTTCCTCGTCACTATTACATGTTGACATGCCGCGACATCTATTTCTTTCTGCGTATATCTTTCAATCTGGTTGTCGTCCACACTATTAATGTGGTAATCAGCATAATTTTGTTTAGCAAAATAATTTAGTAAAACATTAGTAAAATATTAGTAAAACATTAGCTCAAAACAGTTAAAGGCTGAATAAGTATAACTTAAATTTTAGCTGAAATCATTAATTTTAGCAAAAAATTTGCTGAAAAATGGTATACCTGATTTACAAGACGTTTTACTAACTTTTCTACTAACTTATTTTTTTGAGTGCACAGCTGCCAACTCAAATTTAGTCCTTCAAAAATTTAGGTCACCTGGAATTTAGCAGACTGTGATTCTCAACTTCATTGAAAATTCTGCTGGCGCAAATTCAGATACTATTTTCTGTTGTCGTAGCTAAATTTTCCACTATTTGTACGAACTTTTTTATGAGTGTAGTAATCTAAACTCGAAGGTTTGAACGTATTAGTCTGTATATTATAATTCTAACTTTTTTTATGAAATGTCCCACAAGTAATGAGTTATGCATTACTGGCAGCCATACGTAAAAAAATAATGGGTTTAAAACTAAGATTTGAAAAACAAATTACGAGTTTAAAAAATATATTGTTAATTTTTTTTTAAACATGGTAGAGACGGGAATCGATCCCGGGTCGTCATATTAATAAGCGACTGCTCTATATATAGCATATAACATTTGTTCAAAAAAATTAAAAAAAAGTAATATATAAAATAATAAGTAGTCATTACCATGTTTTTGCTGGGATTGTAAATATGGAGTCATATTCGAATAATTTCCGACACAGATTATCTCTTAACTATAACTTTTTCATGTTTTAAACATGTGAGTTTTTTTTGGATCAAGTAATTTTTAAAAAAGTCTTCAAATTATGTCACAAAATATTAGCGAAATGGGATTATTAGTTTTTTTACAAATTTAATTTAAACCAAAAGTAAGAGGAAGAAGTAACGATTTTTACAAAAAAATCTTGAATTTCTTACGAAATAAATTAGCTTAATTGTCCCAGAACTCAGAAAAATCAAATTATATTAAGATTATTTTTAAATTATTGATGTAGGCTACAAACAAGGCTACTACCAAGGATGCCAAAAAGAACTATTTACACACTTTTTGTGCAGATTAAATTTGTAAGAGAAATAATACGCGAATATTTTGCACACATAATCTGACAATCTTCTTAAAGTTAGCTTGCTAAGATAACAAGTTCAGCAAATTAATGTATGTCTTTTTTAAAATGTAGAAACTAATACAGACCTGTGTTGTGCAACATACGTTTATGAAATATGTGGGTTATTTTGCATTTGATCAATAGCGAAACAAAGCTTTTATGACTAATTGGTAATAGTAGGGTACTTGAACCTAGTTGTTGCCGAGATTTTATTTTTGTTTGTAATTTTTGAAAAAATAAAAATCATATTTTGAAAGGTTTATGTTTGTTTTTAAGTTTATAAATTATATTAAATTAAAACAATTAAAATAATATTTGAAAATTAATATATTCGACAAACCAACAATTTTTTGAATAAAAGTTATAACTGTTTCTAACTAAAAATACATTTTTATTTCAGGAGTACTAAATTTATTTTCAATTTAGATTACGATTGAACTAAATGTGTTTTTTGACGTGCTTTAAACAAAACATGTTTTGTACATGTTTTCCATACATTTTATCTTTTCACCAAAAAACATGTTTTGCTCAGCACATGTAAGTGGAAACACAGTATTAAAAATGTTTTTAATTGGATTTTATTGGATATTTTAAACCCAGTATTAGTGAGAAAAAATCTGCCCAATTGAAAAAAATCGGTAATGTTTGAAAAAATCGACAAAATTGAAAAAAAGTAACTAAAACTAGAAACAAATCCCTGAAATTGGAATCATCAATATAGAAAAAAAATTAGCAAAATTTAAAAAAATCATTTGCTAAATGAAAAACGCCAGAATTGAAAAAATTTAAATATGTAAAACAAATGCCAAAAATTAAAAAAAAAATGCGAAATTAAAAAAAAAAATTTTAAAAATTAAAAAAATTTTCAAATTTAAAAAAAAATTGCCATGAATAAAAAAAATTAAAAAACGTGCAAGAAATTTAAAATCGCAATACATAAAATGGCATTTTTTAAAAAATTTTTCCATATTTTCAATTCTTATCAAAATAATATTTTCCGTATTTAAAATAGATATTCTGAATTTGAATTGATATTTTCTGAATTTAAAATAGAAAATCTGAATTTCAATTAATATTTTCGGAATTTTCAAATGGAAATTCTAAATTTCAATGGTATTTTCGGAATTTCAAATGCAAATTCTAAATTTCAATGGATATTTTCTGAGTTTCAAATCGAAATTCTTTATTTCAATTGATATTTCTGAATTACAATTGTAAAAGTTGTAGACATCTAAAATAAATTATATTTAGTATTTTATGAAAGAAATGCTCCTATTGAATTCATTATTCGGAAACTCTGGATAAAAGAAAAAAAAACAATGCCACGAGCCCATTTTATTGTTTAATAATGTGGAAAAAAAATGTTCATCGTTGCAATTAGTTATTAAGTACTACGAATATTTGTAAGTGAACAATTTACTGTTACATTTTATTTAGCGTATGCAAACGCTTGTTTTTAGCCTGGTTTTATAGTATTTTAGTAAACACAAGGGGCGTCCAAAACGCGTTGACTATAATGAGGGGGCGTTTTTTTGTTTTTTTTAGCAAAGTAGCGATATTTAAACATTATTTAACCCATAGTACGAGTGCTAATAATGTGGTAATAATAAGTTTTTCTTTATTTTAGCTCAAACGTTTTACTTTTTAAATATTCATACGTTTACTTAGATATTGTTCATAATCGAATATGACAGTTGTTGGCTAAATATAACAAAAGAGGAATTTGACGGTTAGCCAGACAGACAATGATGGTGTTTCAAGTATTTTGTTGTTTATACTTATTGGATGTTTTTTTTTTTGGAAATTTCTTTTTATAGTCAGTTCTTCCTGGGAATTTTGACAAATGTTTCTTTCAATCATATTATTGTTTATAATTTGTCAGAGGGTGGTTGATTTGTTTTTTAATGACTTTTGCTGATTATAGGTCATTGGGTCTTCTTAATATTTTATTGAGGCACAATTATGACACAGTTTTGTTTAAATTTAATAAATATTATGTTTCTTATTTTTAGCATTTTTTTTATTGAAATTAGGGTGCAACTGAGATCTTGAGTACACAGAAATTGAAACTATCAATTAATATATTGATTGATTTTACACCTATAACGTAAATAATAGATAGCGATACTAATAGATAAGAATTAGTAAAACTTTTTGAGTAAATAATTAGTTAAAAATGACATTGCTAAAAAACTGCCAAAAAATTAGCAAATTGTCTTGGCCAAATTTTAGTAAGATAGGAATAGAAAAAATAAATCTGCTGAATCTACAAATACGAGGGCGGTTCAATAAGTCCGTGACTTTTCGAACTTCCCTCGTAGTTATATAAAATGCAACACTACTCCCATCAAATACCACCTGTTAATAGACTACTGTCAAATTTTGAGCAAGTTGCGTCATTTACTTTGCGTTTAACAGCTGTTCAAAACATACAAAATCGTGGATTTTTTTAAAAATGCAAAAAAGTGAGTTTCCAGTGCTCATTAAACATTATTTTTTGCGAACAAAAACCGTCAATCAAACCAAGGAAAAGCTTGATAAATACTATGGGGCTCTGCACAATCGATTTAAATGGTAAAAAGTGGTTTACTGACTTTCGTTGTGGTCGCACAAGTACAAATGACGCTGAACATTGTGGACGGCCAATTGAGGTCAATACACCCGAAAATGTCGAAAAAATCCACGATCTGGTGTTGACCGATCGAAGAGTAAAAGTGCTTGAGATGGTTGATGCCATAGGCATTTCATATGGCAGTGTGGTTTCGATTTTAAATGATCAGTTGGGTTTAAGAAAGCTGTCTGCAAGATGGGTGCCGCGTTTGCTCTCAATTGACCATAACCGTAATCGTGTGACAACTTCAAAGGATTGTTTGTTGTTGTTTAACCGCAATTCGAATGAGTTTTTGCTGAGTTTTGTAACTGTGGATGAAACATGGGTCCATTACAACACTCCGGAGACCAAGCCGCAGTCTAAACAATGGGTTTCTCCGGGTGAACCGGCTCCGAAAAAGGCCCAAGGTAAGTTAGTCTGCCAATAAGGTGATGGCAACAGTTTTTTGGGATGCACGCAGGATAATCCACATCGATTACCTTCAAAAGGGAAAACAATGAACTGTGAATAGTATGCCAACTTATTGGACCGATTTAACGAAGATTTAAAAAAAACGACCCCATATGGCCACGAAAGAAGTTCTTTTTCATCAAGATAAAGCACGGGTGCACACATGTGCAGTCTCAATGGCAAAATGCCATGAATTGGGATACGAATTGGTACCTCATCCGCCATATTCTCCGGATTTAGCCCCCAGTGACTATATCCAAACCTAAAGAAATGGCTCGGTGAAAAGAGATTTAGCACCAACGATGAAAGTATTGATCAAACAAATGCATATTTTATGGACCTCGAAAAATCATTATTTTTGGAAGGGATACAAAAATTGGAGAAACGTTGGACTAAGTGTTTTTTTTTTTAATTTTTAACGAGCTTCCAACCTCCGTATATTTACAAAAATAAAGCAAATCAAACATATTAGCTATGTTGATACTAGTATTTCGATCTGGCTAAAGATCTCATCAGAACCCGAAGTTTTAGAAAAGTTAGAGCCTCCATAATACGCAGAACTTCAACAAAAAACCTATTAATCATTAATTTTGCTCCATTCTTGCCTTCTTAGTAATCAAGCACGTGGTTAGGGTCTTTTCATTTATATAAAAAAAATCTAGTTTTTACTCTGGCTCAAGTAATATTTTTTACAGTGTATTGAGCTAAAAGGAGATTATGTTGAAAAATATTTTTTTTTTGCAAAAAAACTGTGTTTCATTCAAAAAGTCACGGATTTATTGATCCGCCCTCGTATTTTGTCATGTTTGTCATTTAGAGTTTTTAAAGATTTTTTTTTATAATTTTTTAATGCGAAGTGCATTTTTAAAATTTTTGGACAAAATAGAGTTTAAAAGTATTTATAATATTATTCATAAAAACTAAATGATGCTGTGGTGGACCAACATTAATTTTTGGAAATTTTAAAATGTTTTTCCCATAATACTTTGAAACTCTATTTTGTCCAAAACTTTTAAAAATACAGAACAAAGGTAGCAAGAAAAGTACCCTAAAAAACTGTTCGGTTATGATCAATTAACAGCTCAATAAAACCTACCTTTTAATAGTTTTATACCCGGAATAAGACTATATATACAGTGGTGTTCAAAACATTTGCAACTGAAATCATGGTTTAGGTAATTATACATTTTTTTGATCAAAAAGATTTGTGGTATAAGTTTTTGTTTTTTTTATTAAATTCAGTTATAGCATATTATTTTACAAATACAAAAAAATTATTCATAACTTCTCAAAAATAAAAAAAAAGTAATTTTAACAAAATAAGTCGATAGTGCAGTGTTCAAAACATTTGCAACTCTTAAGTAATTAATTAATAAGCCGTCAAGCACTAGATTGGAACCCACAAGAAGAAGAGGTCGGCCAAAGACCACCTGGAAAAGAAGCTTGCTCAAAGATATTGAACACAGGGGAAGAAGCTGGAACGAGTTAAAACTACTAGCGAATGACAGAATATCTTGGAGAATTTTGTAGAGGCCCTATGAGATGAGATCGGGAGATTGAGCCGGCCACGACATGATATAAATTTAATTTTCCTGCAGTCAAACTTTTACAACCCCCGCCGTGTGTTTTGGGTCGTTGTCGTGCTGGAAGGTCCATGAGAGTGGCATTCCCATTCAGCATACGGAAGCATAACTGAACTCAAAAGATCTCTATAGATTGTGGCCGTCATTGTGCTAGTAATGCGGTGAATTGGCCCAATCCCATTTCCTTAAAAACACCCCACACCATAATGTTTCCACCTCCGTGCTTCACTGTGGCGGTTTTGTATCTGGGATTGAACTTTTCGACTCGTGGTCTTCGAACATTGGCTCTTTCATCTGATCCCCGGAGGTTGAATTTAGACTCATCTGACTACAATACATTTTTCCATTGCTAATGAGTGCAGTTCAAATGGGTGCGTGCAAAGTCATCTATTAAAAGTTCAGTTTTAGCTTCTCTGGGAACTGCTTTGGGATATTTCGTAAAAAAATTCTTGATTTTCTGATCTTCTCTTACAGTTGTAATACGGGTCTTCCACCTTTATGAGTTGTGTGGATGTTACCACTATTAACAATGCGGCAAATCGTTGATTTTGGAACGGAGTACTTTATAGAAATTTCTTTTTGGGAAAGTCCATTTTAAAAATCATTTAAAACTTTTGATTTAAAATTAGAATTGTATTTATTTCCTGCCATTTTTTACAAAAATTATTCTTACGATGTTTATGCTTCCAACATCTTATTACAACTATTAAAGAACAATAATTATAATAAATTTGTGTAAAAAATGTAACGGCCTGAACCTCATATTAAAAAGGAATACCATTTCCGTTATATCCTAGCATTTGTTAGTATAAATTGTTTCGTTAAGAGTAAGAATAATGAGAGTTGCAAATGTTTTGAACACCTGCATTTTGAATACATCTATTATTATTAATTTTTTTGTTGTTTTAAGTTAACGGAATTAATATTCTTTATTTGTTTAACATAAAACAATGTATGAAGAATATGTAAAAAATTAATTTTAGTAACTAAGTGTGATTTGAAGAAAATAAATCAATGAAAACAACAAATGCGATCTCAGTTCCAAATGTTTTGACCACTACTGCAGGCACGTAGCTAGGGGGGGGGGGGCTTGGGGGCTAGAGCCCCCCCCCCGAAATGATTTGACAAATTTAAAAACTTAATACAATTCGTTAGAAAGTAATAATGTTATTGATAAATTTAATATGAAAATATTATTTTTGACTTGGATCAAATAGGAAATAGTTTTATATGGTTCGAATCTTAAAATTTCGTTAGAAAACATCGCCTGCAAATGGGCGGCTATCATTGTTAGAGTTGATTTTCGACAAAAAGCAATAAATAAAATAATTTCATAAGAGATTTCGAAGTCTTTGACTTAAAATATAATCAAAAAATTGTTTGAGACAATGCAAACTAAAAATTAAATATGTTTACACAGAAAAAACTAAAATTGAGTTTTAATTAAAATATTTGTTGATTCAGCAAAAGTTTAACTAAATTCGGTCGTGTTGATGCAATTGTAGTAACAACTAATATAATTTGTATCTATTTAATTAATATTATTTTCAATTACATATAGTTTTATTCACATCTATTAAGAATTTAATTGAATATTGTTTACTATTGGGAAAAATTACAATATTTTAAAAAATCACCAAAATTTTAAAAAAATCGCCAAAATTAAAAAAAAATTGAGACCATTTGAAAAATCGCAACATTTGAAATAAAATTGCCAAAATTTAAAAAACAATCCTCAAAATTGCAGAAATTTAAAAAACTCCCCAAAATAAACTCCAAAATTCGAAATTTTTTTTAAAAAATCACCAAAATTAAAGAAATGCGAATTTTCTACTTTAAACGATTTTTTTAATTTTGGCGACTTTTTAAAATTTTTGCATTTGTTTCAATGTTGTTATTATACGTTATAAAAACTGAAAATTTTTTTTATACCAAATTCATTTTCAATTAAACATTTAATTGAAAGTAAGTTTGAAATCGATGTTTTTTTTTAGAAATTTTAAAGAGTTTTTATTTAAAAAATTGATTAAAGAAAATTTTAAAAGCATTTGAAATCGTCCAAAATATAAATCAAATAGAATTGAAAATACATAATTTAGTTTAAAAAAGACCTGGGCGATGTCAGGTATATTTTTAAATTTTCCAATTGTATATTTTTTCTTTATCATTATTTTCTTTCAGACTACAATCACGCTAGCATGGAAAATTTACGATTTTTTTAATACAAGACATAAAGTATAGCCCCCAATCTTAAAAAAAGACGGATATATGAAAAAGGGGAAAAAATAGTGAATAATTTGTTAAAATAATTCAAATAAGTGGCAGCCGGGGTCCACGACATAGTGTCAAAATGGTTTTCAAAATGTGTGTTTTCTCGAGCATTTTAACGCTGTTTTTAAATAAGTCTAAATTTCCTAAACTTTAAACATATTTTCATACAAAGATGTGATAAATTTCACCACCAATTTTAAAAATAGATACGTTTTTCATATATTTTTGCTGCTTTATCATCAATCCGAATTTCATTAATTTCAAGGGAACCCAATGGAAAAGCTTCCTTGTAAGCGTCAGGCAAATTATATAGGATATTTGCTTTTAATTTGTTTTTTTTGGACTGTTATAAATCTTTAATTTCCCGAGTTAAAACTTTTGCATAAAATAATACATTATTTTATATACACTTATAAGGTTTTGTCTGCCAGTGCATTTAACCGGACATAATTATATAAATTCCTATATAAAATTAATTTCGTATACAAATTTTAATATGATGTCATATATAGTTGCGTATAATTGTATATTGCATTTAGAATACGCTAAAACTAATCCAATTAATAATTACGTTATATTTATATACCTAGACATTGCAAAATAATATATATTTTGATATTATATCATATTTAAAAAAATACAATTTTATTTTAAATAAATTTCCAATTCTATGGAATTTGTTACAAATTATAAAGTTGTAAACTTTTTGCAAGTGGCTAAAGTCTTAAAGGATTAATAGATATTTCGAATTTACATGACGTTTTAAAATCAAAAACTGGAAATTTATACCGCTATATAAAATCGTATTCAATTGTATCGCGTCATTATTCGGATGTTATTTAATTATTATGCCCATTTCTCGGATAAAACTGTATTAAGACTCATATTAAATTTCGTATAATTTTATAAAGCATCATATTAATTTTAATCGGGTTATTAGAAGTTGAAACTTTTTACTTTTTTTACATTTATCAAGTTTTAGCTACCCTAGACGTATACATAAAAATATAAAGTAATTTTATTTTTCGCGGTTTTCAAAAGTTTTCCGCATAATCCTTTTTTTATTTAATTAAACTAAAAATTAATATTTAGCTAACGTAATTAGACAATAACGATGCATATCCAACTTAGAGTACACAAACGTTTTCAAATTTGACGTGTTTCGCGGATTGTGATCAAACAGATTGAAGCGTTGTTTCGCGATATAGACATCAAAATTCGCAAAATAATGAACACAATAAGTAAAAAATGAAAAAAATGCATTTTAAGGAAATGCACTTTATGCGGGAGGTTTTTGTTGCAAAACGACCTGAGAAAGCGATTTCTATTATGAATACATGTTGGCCATCACGTGAAAAAAAAAAAAAAAAAAACAAGCTGTTACTCCAGTGTGCAAAAAAAAAATATATAATCAATATAAAAAATCGAAAAGCCCCCCCCCGAAACAAATTCCTAGCTACGTGCCTGCACTACTGTATATAGTTTTATCCAAATGAAATAAATTTTTTTTTTGAATATTACACTATTTGTTATTATATATAATTTTTATTTTTTTTTATATCTAATTATGCATATGTTCTCACATAATTAGATTAACTATATATAATTGTATATGTCATATATATTGGTCTATATGTAATAAGATGTAATTATAGTTGCATCGTACTAAAAAATTTAGAGAAAAAAAATACATAAACATAAGTATTTACATATAATACCATGCAATACCATATATATTTATATAAAATAATACATGATTATATGTAAACGTTTCTACTTAGGACATGAAACTTTCATAATCTTTATGCTAGAATTAATGAAAAAATTGTTATCTACCTTATGAAACTTTGATTGGGTCAATGAAATATTACATTAAAATTTATTTAAGAAACAGGTTTTATTGATTGAATGAAACTTTTCTTTGGGGAATTTTATGAAATTGTATTAAGGAATGAATTTATTAATGCTGCTCTCAAATTTCTATCAGTGTATTTGTTTATACATAAATTAAATTTACAACATAAATATTAAATTTTTAAAATTTGTTCTAATTTGTTTTCTTTTTTTTTTTCCAGGTACTGTCAATGCCAATGGCGAAACAAAACGACAACGGACCTCTTATACCCGCTATCAAACTTTAGAACTTGAAAAAGAATTCCATTTCAATCGTTACCTGACCCGCCGAAGACGCATAGAAATTGCTCATGCTCTCTGTTTAACTGAAAGACAAATAAAAATTTGGTTCCAAAATCGTCGCATGAAATGGAAAAAGGAACATAAAATGGCTTCAATGAATATTGTACCCTATCATATGGGCCCCTACGGTCATCCCTATCATCAATTCGATATTCATCCGTCACAGTTTGCTCATTTGAGCGCATAGGACGCGTGGCACTTTTCGGGTACTGGTTAGAGGCTCAATCAGTTGTATCAGGAACCATATCAAGCGGCGGCAGCAGCAAGTGTAGCCGGCGGTTATCAACACAAAACTCTCAAGATTTAGTTGGAGGCGGCAGCGGCGGCGGTGTTGGTGGTAGTGTAACGGGTGTAGCTGGTACAAATGCACTATTTGCCTCTGCTGCGGCGGTGGCGTCTTCAACGACATCTAATGTTGATTGTGTTAAATATCCGCAAGAATTCTGATCTCAAGTTATCATTGGACCGCAACAGCGTTTAATGTCATCATCAGCATCAATAGCTTTGTCAGATATTGATAATAATGGTGGTAATGATTGTCTTGAAGATGATGATGATGAAAATTATCATCATCATCATCTTCAAAATCAGCATCAGCACCATCACACTCAACTCTGTAAACAGGAGGAGTTTGATACGAATTCTCTTATAAATGATACGACTACAACTGCCTGCGATACACGTAATGATAATGAGATCAGTACTGATAACGACTTGTATTGCTGCTAAAAATGACATCAGCTGCTGTTGTTTTTGTTTTTTTTTTTGTAATACAAACAACAACATTTAAAAAAAAAAAAAAGAAACGAAGATGTGATCAAAATGATATCAAAATATATAAATTATATATGAAGTTCCGAATACAACTGATTTGAGCTAAGCTACAATAACAAAAAACGAGCTTTGTGTATATTACAAGAAAGAATTCATTCAATAGCATACTGTAAAGGTATAAATTGTTGAGGGAATTATTTTATTTTTTTAATTTTTATCAGGGGGGGTTTTTATTTTCATTAGCTTCACTGGTATGTTATTGATATAAGCTCGTTTTTTTTTGGTTTATAATACTGGTTCAAAATTTTGTAATAAAAAAAAAAAACTTTTTAGTTCAAAACTTTTTTATTTAATTACACAGCTCTACAAATGTAAACCTTAAAACGAAAACAAGAGTGCCGATCATTGATTATAAATATTTTTAGACTTTAATGGCGTACAGAATTGTTTCACTAATGGGACAGATTTTTCGCAAAATTTGCATTAAAGTTTTTCGTGTTTTAGCGCAGTTTTTTATACATCAAATTTTAAAAATCAAATATTTTATTTAACATTAGTTTTGTTATGGCAAACATTTCGCTCATTTACTGCAATAACGTCATAACTCAAAAATTTTTATTTTTTAGATAACGAGGTTAAAATTTTCAATTTACTCCCACCTTGAAGAAAAAAATAACGACATAATTTCTCTCAAGAGGTGAGTATTCAAAATATCAATGCGAATAATTCTGCGTAATTAACTCAAAAATCATGTGTTCTTGCAGTAAATGAGCGATATATAAGACCTTCAGAAAGATTCTGGTATCAAATTTGTTTAATTAATGTGCCACATTTTCAAGTAAATCTGCGTTTTTTTTTTCTTTTTAGTTTTTACTATATTTTACTATTTTTACTAAGTTTCAATCAAAGCATTTTTGTGCATAAGTAAAAAAAACCAAATCTGAGCAATTATTTCGTGTAAAAAAGAAAAAAAAGAAAGTGTGGTTAATGGGAAAAACGCTAAATGAGCCTGAAATTTATATGACAGCATTGCGAAAAAGGGCGACCTATGAGTTCAACTTTTAGTATAATATTTGAATAGCGTGAAAAATGATGTTTATGTTTGCGAAAGTTATTTTAACAAACACCCTCATTACAGTGAATGTCTGCAAAATATTTTCCAATTTTATTTTAAAAATTTTTACATTTTGTATGAGTTTTAAAATAGAATTTTAAAATATTTTGTAGACATTCACTGTAATGATGAGAGTGTTTGTTAAAATAACTTTCGCAATTATATACTTTTTGTGGCCGAATTTTGGTACAAATAATTTTTCATGCTGTTCACATATTATACACACAACTAAATATTCGTTATGACAACGAAATTTCGTTATTACAACAGAATTTTAATTGTTCCAACCAAAATAGTCAGAAAACACATTTGAATATGGTTGTACCAACCGAAATTATTGGTTGTATCTAGCAAAATACAATTTTCAATTCGGTTGGTTGGTTCTGTGTGAACTAAAAAATTAACTCACAGCTCATCCTTTTTCACTATGCTGTCATAAAATGTTTAGGCATATTTCGGGTTTTTCCCAAGAACCACAGTTTTATTTTCTTTTTTACACGAAATAATTGTTCAGATTTGTCGTTTTGCTGATGCACAAAAATGGTAAAAATGGCAAAATATAGAGAAAACTGGGGAAAAAACGAAGATTTACTTGTTAATGCTGCACATTTATTAAACAAATTTGATACCCGAATGTTAATAAAGTCTTTTATGCTTTTTCCATAAAAATCTAAGATAAATTTTTTTTTTTCATTTTGAATTGTCAGATTTAAAATCATAATTATCAATATGTTACTATTACAAATAGAAAACATTAATTGTTTATAAATGTAAGAGAAGATTAAACAATTCTTATTGGACCTAAGCGACTAGGTAATCTTCAGCTTTATTCTAATCCACCACCCACAAGAAACTCAAGGTTTTGATATACATATATACCAACCAACCACAGAAAATAGGTGATGTTAATTGATTACCCGAACAACATGAGTTATTTTCGTATTTTCTTACAAGTTTAGCCAACAGCTTTAAATCTTAAAGCTTTTTATTTGGCAGGGTTGCCAGTCCAAATGCAAATGTTACCATTACTGGGAACAAATTGGGAATCCCGCATGTATACTAATATTTAAACACAACATATTCTTGTTGATTAGATTTTACATTGCATTGTTCATGTCTGTTTGATCTGAGAATTTTGTATGTATTTTTGATCTTTTACAATTGTATTTCATTTTGAATTGTCAGGTTTGAGATCATAATACAAATAGAAAACACAAATTGTTAATAAATATAAGATTTTATAATATTAAATTAAATATTTGAAATATAAAATTTTATTTATAAAAAGTTTTAATGCAAATTCGCACAAGTCTGGGCCATAAGTGAAAAAATGCCATTACAATCAGTGTGACCGAGATATTTAGGATTAATGGTTGGTACTCTCGTTATATTTTTTAAGTTGCGCAGTGTTATTATATATTTTCTTTTTAATATTTATCATAATTGTTTTCTTGTTTATTTCGCTTTTTGGTTTCATCATTAATATTTCTTTTTTAAAATTTCTTTATAAAACAAAATTTCATTTAAAAAACTTAATACCGTCCAGTATGATAAACCAATCCATTAATTCTCTAAGCAGTATTCGAAAAGAGCCTTTAGTTTTTAAGTTGTTTAGGGTAGAATAATTATATTAAGATATTTAAGTCTTTAGAGGCGAATTATAAATGAAATAACAGGTCGAATAATCCATGAAAGTCTTAATATTATTAAGATTATGAAGTGAACTTTATTGTTAAATTTAAATGTTAAAATATTTAAAATTTGTTTAAACATTTCCCAAGTAGAAGATTTAAAAGTTTGCTATAAATATAACAATATTGGTTTGCTAAAAATATTACACTCAAGCTTCAAATAATTCTTAATTAAAAGATAAGTTAATAATTAGTTAATATAGAACTTAATAAAATTCTAATTAACATTTGTAGATTTAAAATTTTTTGACTGAAAATTCTTTAATCACTCAGCCAACTCATTTGTGAGCCCTCAGAAATTATGACTCATAAAAAATCCAAAATATGCTAATTTTTAGAGCGCTCGATTTTCTTTCTCGAATTTGTCACAAATGACACATAATTGACTATTATTTATGAGCATGTTTGAAAAGTTGTCAACATTTTTCCAACGCTCATAAATTACTCAAAAATGAATCATTAAAAACTCGTAAAGAAATCAGAAAATAAATTCTCAATAATGCTCATATTTAAGAGTCTTTTATGAGTCATACAAGAGCGCTTAAGAGGGAACCGGCAATTCTTTAGGAACTTCGGATATGGTATAGAGATTAAAAATTTAATGGAAAAATTTATTTTAGCAGCCCAGTCTCATGTTTAGGCGTTGCTTAGTTGGGTCAAAATTTACACATTTTAATATTTTTTACAACATTTTTTACAACATATCCAAAGTTCATTAAAATCTGCGATTTCGGATCGGGATACCTCCCTTGTTAGAGGCATCATTGGCAAAGAAAAACACCCTCATATAGCTATGATTTCAGGAGATTTGAAGGCTCTTTTATGAGTCTTTTCGGACGCCAAATGTATACTGGGTATTTTAATCCTAAAATTTCAATCATTTATCTTATATTACAAATTTTTAATTTTCGAGTGTATTTTTTAAAAACATATGTTTATATCTTGTCCTCTTCGCCTGTTGTTGCAATTATAATTCGACTCTTTGTCTTTACGTTAAGAAGTATTGATGATTTTAATTTCCTCTACGTCTAGCATCCTAGGTTTGTGTCTTTACTAAATGCAAAATTTCGAATGGCCTAAACTGTATATACGTTTAGTTTGTTTCACAGCCTAACCGATAACAGTTCTCACATTCAATGCTTCCTAAACCTGGTGGAGCCATGAAAATGCTACTTATTTAAGACTAAATATACCAGGGTGTAGTATTTTTAGAAATTGGTGATTCGTTTTTTAAAACAACATTTTCTGATGTTGACAAGTTTCCATTCAATTTGGTATTATTTTGTCAACGAGCATTTAGACTATAGAGTATCCGAGCACCACAAGCCCTTAAACTAGATATGAGCGATTTTTTAATACCGGTGATTTAATCACCGTGATTGACAAATCACTTGTAACAGTAGTGATCGAATTTATCAAGTAGCAGTTAAGTATAAAATGTTGATCTAGTTTTGCACCATCTGTTTAGTTTGGCACCATCCGTTCTTTTGAATACTTAATTTTGGTAAAACTGACACACACTTAAAAAAAAAAAAAAATATCTCTTTATATAATTTATATCAATGTAGCTGGTCACGAATGTTGTTTAATATTTAACAAAAGTTCAAAAGTTATGAATGAAAATGTGAAAGTACCTCGAAATTTTCCATATACACTGTATATTAGTACAATTTCATAAAAGCTTCTGGTGTGTACAATATAACGTCATATATTTTTTCCAGACGCTAAGAGGTGAATAATGCTTACAACTCACCTCAAAATTTTTTTTCACCCTAATATTTCACCACAAAAATATTTTTTTAAATCTAAAAAAGTTTTTCCCTCACCAAAACATGTTCACCTCTGTAAGTTTTTTATACCCTCCACAATGAATTTAAGCAAAAAAAAATAAATAATAAGAAAATATGTAAGAGGTAAAAATAAAATTTTGAGGCGAAAAGCTTTTTTGTATGTAGAAAAGAATTTGTGTGGTATAAAACCATTTTTGATGTGAAAACCAATTTTTATGGTGAACAAAAATGTTTGTGGTAAAAATATATTTGAGGTGAAAAAAATGTGAGGTAAATTTTAATTATTATTCACCTCTTAACGTCTGGTAAAAAATAAGACGTTATATTTAATACACCAGGCGCTACTATGAAATTGTTCTCATATACAACAATTTGTATAAAAAATGTTGAGATATCTTCACATTTTCATTTATAAATTTTGAACCGCTTAACCGATTTGCTCATTTTTAATACAAAACTTTTTGGGAAAATGTACATAAATTTAGGTAAAAATGAGCAGTCCGTAATGCGTTATGGCGCTGTGATCGGCATTTAAACAGACAGGCGGATATCTCCTAATCGTCGTAAAATTGAGTAAGGATCAATATACTTTATGGGGTCTTAGACCTATATTTCGATGTGTTACAAACGGAATAACAAACTGATATATAGCTGTGGTGTATATGGAAGTTATACAAAACTAGTACCATAAAATTGACGAAGCCCTTCTTTGTAATAAAATTGTTTGTTTATTTTGACTGAAAATATGGGATTTGATAACAAATTTTAAAGATATTTTACGTAAATTCCGAACAATATATGCTAGAATTCAAAACCTAGATATATTTTCTACATACATGGGAAATGTATTTAATATTAATATTTTTAATATTTTCAAAAGGAGCCTTCAAAACTATATTTTCTTTAAATTTGTAGCATTTTTGTCCAGCGTCATTTTAAAAGTAGTTTTATGATTTTTATTTTTTTTTTCTCTAATTGCTTTAGAATCAAAATTTATGTTGAAATATATGTTTGAATTTTTTTTTTTTCAATTTTTAACCAGTACTTAAAGTTAAATCTTTTTTATTAATTTATTTTCTTTAAAATGCTTAAAAAAAACTTTGTTTTGTAAATATAAACTGCACAAACTCTTTTAAAGAATAATTTTTAACCTTTAAACTCATTTTAAACATGTTTTTGTTATATACTTAATTTGTATACGCAACACAAATGCTTTACATTTTTAAAATTTTTAAGTTTATAAAAATTTATTATTAACAAATAATAATAATTAAAAACAAAAAAACAAATTCGGGAACACAGGGCCGATAATCTTTAGAGTTTTGTTTTAGTTAATTTAATATTGTTTTTAAATAGTGATAAAATTTTATTTGTTTATAATTTAATTAAAATAATTTGCAATAGTTTTTTTTCAAATTTAAAAATACTTAACTACTTAAATTAAACAAACAAAAATCATCTTTGTAAAAATGTTAATAATTTATAAAAATAACAAAGTAAGTAGGTTTTATTTAAGAATGTAAGAAAAACTTCAGGTTTAATCGTTGTTTTAATAAAAAACTATAAAATAAAATATTTAAAACAAAAAGTAAATATCATTAGTTTAATAAATAAATACAAAAAAAAAAAACAAACTACAAATATGTATACGTAATTAAAATTTAGTAATTTACAACTAATTTACAACTAATTATCAATATTTAGTATATGACTATATATATATATATATATATATATATATATAATTTGAAATGTAATATTTATGCTATAAGGTTAGTGCATCATTTTAAACGATATAAGTTTTATTCTTTTTCTTAGCTGGTAAGTTTTAAGTTTTTCAAACTTAAATTTAAAACATAAAAAACATAAACTAGTAAATATTTTAGCACAAATTCATTGTTTTTTTATTATTATTATTTTTTTTTTTATCCATAAAATTTTATTTAGTTTTGTCATAAAAAAAAGAAAAGAAAAAACAACAAATGGGCATCTCCCACTCGCGCTTTAAAATTTTAAAGCACTATTATATTTGTTTTATCAACAAAATAAAACGATTTTAAAAATTTGTAATAAAAAGAAAATTGCAGAATTTTTTATAGCTAAATTAAGCTGCATTCCATGTAAAATTAATAATAAAAAAAAAACGACAAGAAAAATGATAAATCACATTATAAATAATATAACATTTTTATCATCATGTAAATGTATTAAAATAAATAATTAAAATACAAATAATTTAATTATTAGCAAATAATATTAAAATAATACAAAATGAACAAAAAAAATTATAATTAATATTTACTATAGTTTCGCAATATGTTAAAAAAAAGCATGCAACATAATTATAAATGATGTGTTGATGAAAAATAAATAAATCTAAAATGGAAAAAAAATCAATAAAAATTATTATTTTAAAATGGTAAAAAAATATATATTTATGTGTTTTTATTTCATTATTTAAACAATTCACAAAGATCGATCGCTTTTAAGTGTTCTCTAGTTTTAATCAGTTTTTTGTTCTTTGCGGCTATTTTTAGCTCAAATGGGAAAACTAAAACTTGTCGAATTTATGACAAGTGCCCTTAAAATATTTAACTAACTTTCACGTTTACCAGTTAAACACGTTAACCAAACAACTAATTTTGAACTAATGTTTAACTAACTTACCTTGCTACCAAAATTGTGCTGATAAACACATTAATAGCATGGACAACAATTTTTACTTGTTGTCCATGCTATTAATGTGTTATGTATGGACGAAGTAGAGATAAATAAAGATACAAACAAACACAACCATTATAAAACTTACACAAAAAGCAACCGCGTTGCATTTAGGTTCTTATTTGGTATACTACCAGGGTTGGAAATAAACAAAATATTTTATCAATAACATTAAGAACAAAACATAATAATTCCAAATTACCAACATGCATTTATGGGCGGTTCGAAAATTAGCCGACTTATCAAAGAAAACACAACAATTCTTTATTTCTCAACATAATCTCCTTTTAGCTCGATACACTTTCCCAACAAGATTTTTATAGTAAGAACTGTCTAGCTCCTTAAAACAGACATCAATCGCAGACTCTACCTCTTCATTGTTGGCAAATCTTTTACCACCGAGTCATTTTTTTCAAGTTTGGAAATAGAAAATAATCAGAGGGAGCTAAATCTGACGAATACGGTGCCTGGTGTAGCAATTCACCATTGTATTGATGAAACAACACTTTCCTTTTCGCCAAATGGGGCTTTTTTCTTAATTTCATCTCTTAAAGGCTGCAATAAGTTAGCATAATACTCCCGTTGATTGTTTTTGGTTTTTAAAGAAAATCGATTAAAATTTTCCACCGCCCATCCAAAAAAACAGACGCTCATACCAGTCTACTGCTTTGACTGTTTTAAGCGTAGTAAACATTTTATTTATTTATTGATTTAATTCCTGTACAACAAGATAAATCTTATAATAAGAGTACAGGAATAATTAAGATAAGCAATTTAAAAATTAAAAACAATGTATAACAAAGAAAGAAAAATATATAAAACTAAAAAACATTAAACTAGAATATATAATTTTTTATGCATATAAATTTTAAGAAAAAAAACAAAAAAAAGAATTATAGATAAATAAAAACAAGAAAATGCAAATAGTTGAAACGATTAAACAGGAGTTAAATAAAAAATATTAGTTTCGAAAAAAGTGTTCAAATATAAATTTTTTAAAATGTGAAGCGTTGCTGTTAAGTTGTTGAGCTTCTGGAAGCATATTCCAAAGACGAGAAGCATTAAGGTAAAAATGCCATTCAAATAAAATGATTCTGTGTCGTGGCAGTATTATCTTTCTACCTCTGTTAGATCTGGCGTACCTAATTTTCTCATAAAGGTAAAGTGGTTTTTTGGTAAAGATTATTTTGTGTAAAAACAAAAGAACTCTTATCTTCATTAAGTTTTCAAATGACACACCATATAAGTTGTTAGAAAAAGAAGAGGTTCCAGCTGCTCCTTATCTCAATTGTAAAGTGAAGTAAATCCATGTCTCATCCATGGTTACGAATCGACGCAAAAACTTGGCTTTATTGCGGTGAAACGCGGCCCCATCTTGCGCATAGCTTTCGCATCTCCAAATTGTCGGTCAATATGCGATATATAGCAATTTTTTAATGCCTATTGTTTCAGAAGACGATCATCCAATACCATTTTGTGGACTTTCTTAACTGTTTCGGCTTTAACTTTGGTTGGACTGAGACTTTTAAAATGAAAGTATTGGATTACATAACGGTGACAAATTCACTGAGATAGTTTATTTTTGATTTCGCCAAAAAAATACTAAACATCGTGGGGCCTTGAAACTTAAAACATATGTTTTATAAAGTTGCCACTTTTCACCAAAGTTAGTTTTTTTCAAACACTGCCGCCATCTCAAATGACTGTCCCATTGTCAAATTTATCAATTTATTGTTTATTGTAACACAATTATTAATTTAGTAAATTATTTTAAATTAGTTTATTTAATTTATTTATTGTTTTAGGCTACGTTGCCATTGGATTGAGTTTTGGACGTGTTTTAAACAAAACATGTTGTCCCATACATTTTTTCAACAAATTATATTTTTTAATATTCACAATTTTTATGTACACATTTTTTTGCCTTCCCTTTGTTGTAAGTCAAAAAAATGTGGTAGCATTTTTGGTAAGTCTTATAATGGTTGTATTTATTTGTATATTTCGTCTAGAAAAGCTGCGAAATCTTTTCTTGTCTGTTTATTTGTTCTCCGTGCTATGAATGTACAATTTTGGTGGCAACAAAAATAAGTTAAACGTTAGTTCAAAATTAGGTTTTCAGTAAAAGCGTTTTACTAAAATTTGGTTAAATATTTTAAATGCACGTATAACAAAATTTTCAACTAACTTTTTTTAGTGTAGCAATATTAATTGCAATACAAATTTTTGTAAAAAGATAATTGCAAGATAGTAAACTCACAAGGCAGGGATACCGAACAGAATTTGCAGATTTTAATCTCACGTTTAAGGGTTACAAAATCATTTATGAAAACTTTTTTTTTTAGTTTATGAAAACTAGATTATTTTAGTAAGCAGAGTTGAAGTACTCAAGAAAACAAAAATATTGATAAGCATATTTTCTATAGAGTTTACCCAGGGTTGTCACATTTTTGAATTATTTGAAATATTAAAAAAAAAGCAATTCGGGAAAAGTCGCATAAAAACTAAAGGGTTTCGAATATCGGAAAAAGCTGAGACACTCATCTATTAAATTAAATAGGCTCTGCTATGCATTGGTTTTTGCTATATACAACAAAAATTCATTAATAAAATGCCAGATTTAATGTTAGTCAAAACACATTTTTTTGAATACCAAAAATACTTGAAAGTCTTTTTGTATAATATGTACACCAGTGAATGTGTCTTCAAAAAACCTTTCATTTTGTAGCAAATTTTTCTATAGCTACTTTAAATAGAACGAAATAAGCCGAAAAATGTTAATGGGGTTATTTTGTACACTACGTAGTAACGCCTTAACACGCGTTTCTCTTAAATTTTTGTTCTCTACAACATAGCCGAATTTAATGAAGACCTGACGGCACGGGTGGGGATACCTTCCTTGTAAGTAGCGCTTGATGTTTTAGCGTCTAGCGTCCTCTATTGGCAAGTTGTTGCGAATGTGCTGATTACACATCTCTATAAATATAAAATCTCTGTCAGCAGTAGTACATGTGTTTAGTGTCGCCAACTATTTTAGAAAAAAAACGCATAAAAAATTTTAAAAATCTTAAAGGTATCCATACACTTTGCAATACTATTGCCAGTATTATTGTCATTTTGCCCTACACAGTGCAATAAGATGTACAATACTTTTGCACAAAACATGACACCATTCTTTTGTTTTGCTGTGGAGGGATACAAAAATTGCACAATGTGGCCAACTGACTATAAAATATTTTTCACATTACTTGGTTGCGCAAGAAGAATCATAAAGGTACCCCATACACTTTGCAATATTATTGCAAATATTCTTGCCAGTATTGTTGTCATTTTGCCTTACAGAGTGCAATAAGACGTACAATACTTTTGAACAAAATATAGCAACACTCTTCTGTTCTGTTGTGGAGCGATATAAAAATTTCACAATGTGGCAAACGCACTATAAAATATTTGTCACATTTCCTGGTTGCGCAATAAGAATCAAAACATTCTGATTTTTTGGCAATATATTGTAAAAACCTTCCAATATGACATACACACAATAGCTAAAGGTGCACAAAATATTGCGTAGTGTACCTTAACCTTTTGACTTTTTCCAATATATTGTACAACTTTCCAATATGACACACACATGTAATATTTTGCACATTAGCAAAAGTTGTCCAAGAATATTGGGCAGTGTATGGGTATCTTAAAAAAGCGTTACTCGTAGCTTAAAATGGCATGAAAAAGCACAATTTTTTTTAAATTTTTTTATGAAGTTAGAAAAATTAACTCAAGTTGACGATAGAACGGTTTTAGAATTGGATTTCGTGTTAAAATAAAGTAAACACATTTCTTCACCGACAACTTCGGTGTTTAGCCTAGTATTTTGTTCGTACCTTTGCGAAACTATCGGCCAAACTTTTTTTATTAAAGAGTTTTTCTTGTCAATTTAACATACAATACCATTTAAAATGTAGCAAAAATGTGACATTTGATTGTAGTTTCCTTAAAATTGTAACGAATTGGAGTTTTCTAGGGTTGTTACTGCAATTTAGTGCTGTTTTATGTATTGGCACCATGAGTAAACTTTTGGCTTTTTGTGACATTGGAAAGCACCATAAATAGTGCCAAAAGCACCAAGTTGTCATCACTGCATGTGTGCAGAGCAGAAAATAAACGTTCGGTGTCTACTTTTATAAATTGAATTGTAACTCTATTAGTTTTTCCATCTCTGTTATTTAAACTTAAATCTCCAAATAAGAAAAAAATGGTTATGGAACTTGCTAAGGCGCTACCAATATAACCCAATAGCTTTTACTATTCATCGCCAGAGGCCGCAACAAGAATCCCACAATCTTGGGTGTTTGTTATTTGTAGTTTGTCTTGCACGTGACATATGCCCGGGTAGCTCAGTCGGTAGAGCATTGGACTTTTAATCCAAGGGTCCAGGGTTCAAGTCCCTGCTCGGGCGAGTAAGTTTTTTTGTTTTTTTTTTTTTTTATGAATTCATTATTATTTTTTTTAAATATTACAAATTGTTAACTTTCGTTTGCTACACAGCTTTGGAAAGATTAAAAACCCAATTTTGAGAACTCGCCACTTGATCAAACACTGCGTAATTAAGCTAAAAGTTAGGGTACGTACATATATTTTAATATATATTTTTTTAATTAATATGTTTTTCATAAATATGTACACACAAAAAATCGTCGCCAATTAACTAATAGCATTTCAACAAATAAAGTTTTTCACACAAATTATTTACTAATTAAGTAGAAGCAAGTAAAAACTTGGTAAAATGTTACTAGTTTCCGCATAACTTTTGTGAATAAACTGTATTAGTTGAAATGCTCCTAATTACTTGGCAACGATATTTTTGTGGCTACGGTTTTATTAAAGAAAAACCCTCAACAATAGGGTTAAAACTTTATTTTGCACAATCTTTGCCTGTAACCACGTGATATATTAACAATACAAATCGCTTTCTCTGGTAATTTTGAAATATTTCATCCCCGTTGTTACCCTTTAAGCTGCATAAGTCAAACAAAATTACTGCTCAACGTTTTTTAAAATACTTTAAATGTTATGTGAGAATTTCTATGCCAAAATCGCGAAATAACGCTATAATATTTTTGTATACACACAAAAAAATCTTTGCCAAGTAACTAGGAGTATATAAACTAACATTAGACAAAAATGTTTCGAACAAGCACTGGGGAAACAAAATTTTCATATTTGGCAAAATTTTGGTAAAACCATGCAATAGGTGGTCTAAAAATAGATTTTCCAAAATAAGATTTAAAAACGCCCATTTATAATTTGTTTGGTCACGCTGGGACTCGAAACCCTGGCCGTCAGATTGGCAGCTGAAAGCTCTAACCACTGAGCTAACGAGTCATATAATAAATGATAGCTTAAAACGTAAGTGAATGAAAACTGCTGGCTAACAGTTGCCTACACAAATACGTCGGCACTGGCATATGGTTCGCTGGAAACAACTTTCCAACATTGGGTCTTAATGGAACTTTCTCAGAAACAAAAAAATCTATTTTATATAAAAAATTATTAAAATTTATAAAAAAATTCACCAAAAATGTATGCCTGAAACCGGAATCGACCTCGGAACCTTACGCCTACATTTTAGTAGTTAGACTTTTGAGATGTTGCCAATTTCTGTTTGAATAGCACTGGGAAAACACTTTTTGCCAACTTTGGCTTTTGTAAACGCTTGTAAAGCGCCTTAAACAAGTTTATTACAATTCCTCGGTTAACCATTGGAATGCCAGTGCTTGATTTGTTGTACCTCTGGCAGTTTTTGACTGGGTAGTTTCTGTGAAAGTAACATGTTTTTAGTTGTTTGTACATACGTGTTATTTTACGCAAAATTTGTGTAAAATTGGCAAAAAACTAATTTTTCTTAAGTTTTAATATCGTATAAAAAAGCGCATTTTCAGAGGATTTGCTAGTTTTTCAAGTAACATATCTTCTTAAAAAAATAACACCGAAAAATTCGTTTTCTAATATATTCGAAAATGATAAATATTCAAAACCGGTTTGGTTTTCTTTGGGAAATAAAAAACCGGTTTACGGTTAAGGTTTTAGACACTTTACAGTGTAAGGCATCGCTAAAGTCTAATTTCTTTTAAATTTTCGGGAAATATTGATTTTTAATTAATCAGTTAAAGGTTTTTGCAAGAACTTTTTGAAAACCGCTAAAAAGTTATGTATCTTTATATTTTTTATGTACTTAACGGCTAGGAGAGGTAAAGTTTGATATTTGCAAAAACCAATTAAAAGTTATAACCCTAATGTAGATTTTTTTTTAATGAACAAAACTGATCAGTTCAAACTATACGCACAACTGCTGATTGCCAAATACATGCTTTAAATAATACATACACGCAGTATTGCCAGGTATGTTGAGCACAAAATCGTCCAATTTACAATAAAAATCGTCAAAATCGTCATTTTATTTTCAAAAATCGTCAACAAATCGTCAAAAAAAAAATATTTGTTACAAGTAGGATAAAGTTTAAAAAATAAAAAATTATAATTAAGTGCTCATGTACTATCGGTGTAATATAATACAATTTTTTACACTTTTATGTAATTTAAACTTCGAAAATCATGATATTTTATAAGGATAGCACTTTACCACTTTAACTGTTAATTCCTTCTACATAATTCTGTAAACACCACTTCAGTAGCACAATTTTTAAATCTTAAGTTTTTTTGCATAGTTTAGAAATTCTATAACAATGTTATTTTCTTTAATTATTAAATTTGGACTTCCATTAACGAATTAAAGTTTCAAATTGCATTACATATGATGACATAGTTTAATACAATAAATTGTGAAATTTTTGATTATTTCATATTTATTATTTTGGTTTGGTTTTTAATATTGCTAAAAATTATTTATTATTTTATTTATTATTTATATTATTATTTATTTTTATTTAAATATTGTTTATAAACGCATGTTTTTCCATTTTAAATATAAATTGTGAATATCTGAAGTTTCACTTTGGAACACTTTATTTATATTATTATTAGGCCTGTTTTTTAAGCACCGGATTATTTTTGGATTTATAGATCAGAATATTCGAACTCGATGTTTGTTTCGCGAAAACTTGGATGTTTTTTTTTTTTAATTTAAAAAATATTTGTTTTATCTCAATCTTACACTAATTAAACTTTATACAAATATAAATATTAAAAAAAGCAGGGTTGGCATTCAATAACTTTTCATAATAACGATTGGCTATCACAGTAACAATAATAGCGGAATGGAAATTTAAAAAAGCGATTCCATTAAATATATGTTTCTGCTTATGTAAACGGTTTTAGTTTTCTATTTAACCTGTTTGATTTTGAAATATATTGAACTAGTTAAATTCAAAATAACGCTAAAATACCGAAACGACGATTTATAACGTTATTTTGTTGATGTAACAAAATTTAATGCGTAGAATTTGAAATAAATCCTGTAATGACACATGCCACTATTGGAATCGTAGCTTTAAAACGTTCATAACGGCATTGATGTGGTCGTGGCAGCCAATCACCATTGTAATGAAAAGGTAGTGTTTACCAACCATGAAAAAAGTAAGCACATACTCAGGGAACTTCTGCTGTAAATATTTGTCGTTGTTTCAGTTGTAATACAGTATCTTTATTTTTAAGTGAATAAACAGTCATTTGTAGAAGAAATTTCATTTTTGACTACAATTGTAGTTCATTTAAAAAACAAACCACATTAAATTACAGTATTATGATTTTACATTCATTTTATACAGTATTTTTTATTTTATTAAAAAAAAATAAAACAAATTAATGTTTGTTTATTTGTTACTGCACTGACTGCACCACTCATTAATAATACAATTGTAGTTAATTCTTTGAACAGTAAAAACAAATGACTATGTTAGTTGAATTTACTAAAATGTAAGTCGTTCTTTTTTCAAGTGAAATTTCATTTGTTTTTAGCTACATTTGCAGTGGTCTTTACATTTATTAATTGCAGAAAATAAATTAAAATAAACCTAACATGAATCCATATAATAACTTTTTTGATAAACTTTCAATAAAAAATAGTTTTTAATTTTAACGAAATAACAAAAATCCAAAAATAGATCCGATGAATTTTTAAGAATAGCAAATAAACATGTTTTGCAGACATATTAAACGCTTGTAAAAAAATCGTCATTTTGGAAGCAAAAATCGTCCAATCGTCATTTAGTAATTTAGGTACTAAAAATCGTCAAAATGACGATAAATCGTCAAACCTGGCAACAGTGCATACACGATTGAATGATTATGTATTACGATTAAATTGATTTAAATACTATTTTTAAAAAAATTGGTTCATTACCTTATTAAGTTTAATAATTAAACTGCAGTAGTTCAAATCTGAATATTTATTTATTATAGAACATTGTAATAAAATTGTTAATTAGAGTTCAATTGATTTAGGCCCGTATGCAAAAAAAAATTAACAAAGGTTGGTAAACCATTGTTAAGCAAAATTGCTTAAAGTTGTATCCAAAACGTTTATTAGCTTAACATACCTATGGTAACTGTTTGGTAACCGTTTGGTAACTTGAAACATTTTAAAGTAGAAAGGAACGTACTTTAAGCGTACGTTAGTGTCATTGTTTGTTTTCTTTTCGTTATTTGCGTTTGAAAATTAAAATTTTGTGAACATTTTTAATAAAAATAATAAATTGTGAGAGAAATGGATACTGTAAATTTTATAAGAATTGGTAAAATAAATTGTGATTGTGGAAAAATTAGTGTTAATTGTGTATTGTTTTTATAAGTAGATTCTATTATCCAAATCGGAAATTATTATCGGCCAAGAATTTACAAGACGAGGACTGATGGATTCTCCCTTCCTGATGACCAATTCAAAAAAAAATATCGTTTTAATAAAGAAACAGCAAAAAAAATAATAGAACTGGTTAAAGAAGACATTGCAGTAGACCGCAGAGGATTTGGAACATCACCAGAACTGCAAGTGCTAGTAGCTTTGCGTTGTTGGGGGAGAAGAGAAGTATAGTAAAGTCAAGTATTCCGTAGCCGTAAATTTAGTATGCTCTTACATTAATATTTTTAGTTTCAAGACGACGCTGGTGACCTTCATGGTTTGGCCCAATCTACGGTAAGTAGAATTTGTGCTAAAGTTGCTCGTGCTTTGGCAAAACACGCAAAAAATGTAATCAAAATGCCGTCATGTGCTGAAAAAGAAGCTAAATTAGCAAAAAAGTTCAAAATATTACGGAATTTTCCGGGTATAATTGGTGCAATTGACTGCACCCATATTAAAATTAAAAAAACTGGTGGTGATTTAGCCCAATACTATATAAATAGAAAAGGATTCTATTCGCTCAATGTTCAGGTACATACAGCTTGAAGTTTTTTTTTTTTATATTTTATTTAACATTTTGCTTAGCTCGTTTGTGATTCTGAACTTAAAATATTAGATATTGTGGTAAGATGGAGAGGAAGTACTCACGACTGTCGGATTTTTAACGAATCAAGAGTAAAGGAGCGCTTTGAAAGTGGGGAATTTAGAGGTCGTTTGCTTGGCGATTCTGGTTATAAATTAACCCCATATTTATTTACACCATTACTTCGCCCTCTAAACGACAAGGAGCTAAAATATAATGTTGCTCATATTGCTACTCGAAATCCTGTGGAGCGATGTTTTGGTGTCTGGAAACAAAGATTTCGATGTTTGCTGGATGGTATAACCTTAAGCTTTCCAAACGCTAAAATATTAATTGTAGCTTTAGCTGTTCTTCACAACATCGCTATACAAGAAAACGGTAAGCTTCACTTAATTCTTTAGTAATTATGGACATCATTCATGATTATCACTAAACAACCACATTTCAATTCCAGATTACTTTGATACGGGTGACATTGAACCAGATGACCATGAACCGTATGCAGAAATGCAAACAGAATTGCTGAAAATAACATGTTAAGAACCTCAGCAAGGGGAAGAGAACAATTTATCCCTAAAATTTTTAATAGAAAAATATTTTCATTTTCATTGCACAATTAAAGGTCGAAAAAAACATAATTTTTATTTTTAATAAAAATTATAACAAACTTGAAAGATATTTTTAATAATACTTGAACCAACATAATAAAAAAAACTTTTTCTTTATAATTAATTCATTAAATTTTTTTATTTATTTACAATATTTATATATAAATAAATACATCATTGTAGTTTCTTTCTTTATTTTTTCCATAATTAAAAAAAAACACAGCACAAATCAATGTAAATATAAGAAATGTTTTTAGCGATGTACTTACAATCAAAACAAATCAAAAACACCTCGTTATTCGAATACTTAAAACATTTGTAACATAAAAAAAGCTTGTTAGTTCGGCTCAATTTCCTTGATTTAGTTTATTTTGTGTTTTTTTATTGAATAAGTAAATCAAAGAAAATTGCGTAAAAAATATGTTATTTTATTAAAAAAAAAAATAAGAACATTTTTATAGTATTGATTACCCGGATAAATTAGTATTCATTTTAATGCATCGCTAACCATAAAGTGACAACTTAAATTCATTATTACTTTTATTTGTTAAAGTACTGTTTTTGCATACGATTTTTTAACAAACGTTTGTTAGCCTTAATGTTTTCGTTAACTAATGTAAACGTTAAAGCAAAAGTAGTTTTTTTTTTTTGCATACGGCCCTTAGTCTTTACTTCGAACTAGTGAGCTAGTTCGCAATCTTCATTTATTTTAGGTTTTTTCGTTCTATTTTGGAATTCGAGTATTATTTATTTTCTTTATGTTGATTTTGAGTTTAATTTATTGATAATATAATTTTTAAAGATAAATTTTGTTTAATAATATGTAACCATTTTTTAAAACAAAAGAATTCCAAAAATATATTAAAAATTATTTAGATAGAAAGAAGTCTGATTTGAAAAAGGGCGAATTTCTGCAAGTAATACATTCTAAATTTTTTTTTGGCATAGTCCCCTCCGCTTTAGTCGAATGAAAAAACTAATTTCTGTGTGAATTTGTTGACATTAAGTATAAATAAATCTTCTAACTAAAGGAGAATTACGTGCAGGTTTAAATTCAATGTTATAAAATTCAAGCTATAAAAATGCATTCGGTATGAAAACAATACTGTACCCAATTGTTTTGTTGCTTTTTAAGAAGGTATACAAATATTGATCACTTTTAATTAAATGTGTTTTTATTACACACAGAAAACAAATTCATTGCTGCAACCGTATTTTTTGCCAATCGAATTTTTATAGTTACATGTACTATCTTTTAATTTCTTTGTGAATTCTATAGTTGTAACCGATTTTCTATTACAAAAATAAAATAATTTGATTGCACCCATTGGCATTTTTAATTGCATCTACCGAACTTAAATAATGTGTTCGAATGATCCTACCTAATTTAGAGGAAATATACAAAATATTAAAAACAGAAATGAAATAATATATAGAAACATAAAAATCGTATTTCAAGAAATAGCAAGCGCAATAAAATTATTATTGTTTGATGCAAAAAATTTTCATATTTCGAATTCGTAGTTTTTTTTTTTAAAGAAAATAGCATTAAAGTCTTTGAGAATCTTTTCTTTTTAATTGAAAAGAATAATAAATACTGAGAATATACTTTTTCTAAACAGCCTTAAAAATTCAACGATTCGCAAAGCTTTAATGAGTTTACTCTCTTTAGAAATCAATAGTAACAGCAATATTTAAGCAATTATAAAAAATAACGAAATGGTTTAATAAAAAAACCACCGTGGGTACTCACCTGGGAATTAAATTCTTATTTTTTAGGCACGAATAAATTCTCTAATCCCTAGCAGATTTTAAAATGTTTCATTTGCATTTAAATGGTACTAGGGTGAACTCAAAAAAAACTAAGCAAAAATTAAACATGTCTATACGTTAGGGACTTCAAAACAAAAATTACAAAATATAAAAATGTAACGGGCTCGAACCCGTAAAAAGTCGTCGAGTAAAAAGTCGTTAGGACACATATTTTGGACATACATGAGGAAAACCAATTAGGCAATGCTTTTCCCATACACACAAAAAAATATTTCTTAAATTCCGCCAAGTAAACATTTTGAATAAAAAAAAACATAATCAATTACTTTTTTAATTGACTCAATTACTTTTTTAATTGACTCAATTAAAAAGTAATCAATATTTTAAATAATATTGATTACTTTAAATAAACAAAAATATTGATTACTTTTTAATTGAATCAATTAAAAAAGTAATTGATTATTTTTTTTTATTCAACAAAATGTGTACTTGGCGCAATTTTTTTTTTTCTGTGTATAAATGCAGCATTGGCATTTATATGAAAAACAAAACAATGCCTCAGTGCTAAAATCATAAGTATGAGTATGGGGTCTTTTATCACACCACTCAGATTCTATGTAATTTTTCCTTAGATAAATTATCACGTTCACTAAATTTGTTATGTAAAGAAAACTATTAAATAGGTTTTTGTTAATTAATGCACTCAGATTCCGATACATATTTCTTGTGAAAAAATCGGTCATAGCTTGAGACATTTCTCCTTCTAAAGTTCGTTTCTTTAATTTCTCTTTATTGCACTTAAATTTTTGTTGTTCGCTGTCTTGATGGCCGTTTAGTTTTGATTTCTACGCTCCAATCGTAGATATGGGTTAAAAACCATTGATAAATGATAAACGAGATCCTTCGGTACAATATTTTATATTTATATACATACATCTGTACCTCTTATGAATGTCCACCAAATGTTTGAGAAACTTAATAAATTTTGTTCCTCCTTTACTGTTTATAGGTGTTTGGAAGAAATACGAAACATGTCTTTTGTTTTTTTTATTTCACAAATTATTTTTTTTGTTTAAATTTTCTTTTCTGTTTAAATTTATTTTTTATATTTTTTTGTTGACAGTTTTCAAAATTCTATGTTTATTTATCAGTTTGAAATAAATTTCTTTTAGTTGAAGCTGCCAAAGTTTTTTTTTTAATTTATACTATTTTGTAAAATAGATTTTACAACCGCAAAATTATTACGCATTTTGACCAATGGTAGGTAGTAAATATTAAATTAACAATTTTTTAACGAAACCCAGCAAAAAATTTCCAAAAAGGTAAGCGGGTTTGTAATCAAGCATTTTGGGCAGAACGCATTCCTTACTAGATTACCTACTCGATTCTTTTAACAGGGCGTGAGACTAAAATAATTGATTCTTTAGAATTGATTATTTTTTTTTACCGAACAACCATTTACTTTATATTTTTAAGAACTACGTACATTTTTTAATAAAGAAATAGTTCCATTGTAAAACTACGAAGTACTTACACAAAAAAAAATAAATAAATAGTTCACTAGAAAAAATAAGAAGTACTTACATTTAAAAAAAAAAGGAAGTAGTTCCATAAGTAAATTCAACTTTTACTCACACGTGATTCTCCTAGGTCACTCAAATATAACGATCAAAACTCATACGGAAAAAAAAATCCTAAAAAGTGAAACATCGAATTGTTATGATAACATGGATTTGTCATAATTTTGGAGCTATAAACCACGAAAATATAAATTTTTCAAAAAAAAGAACGATTCAAAATTGAAAAACAAAAATATGACTCACGCACAATCACCCTCGAACATTTTTTTTACACTCACTCACGATAACGTCAGTAATTTCAACTTCCACTCACAATTTTCTGCTCACGTGCGCTTCCCTAATTTATACCTAACCACAGTTTAACAAAATTGAGGCAACATGCAATTTCTGTTTTAGTAATATTTTAATGCAAATAAAAATTTGTTTGAAAAAATATATAAGATAAATTCTTTAAAGTTGTATAACTTCTTTTTTCAAAATGAGGAACTACTTCCAATGACGTCCTTTTATTCAGAAAAAGTATGTGATTACTCTTGATTACAAAAAGTTAATAACATTGTTATTTTCTTTTAAGTAAATAATTACTTTGTTATTGAGTTCATGCTTTCTGGTTTAAATTTAAAGAATTGGTTACAATACTACTTGCTTTTTTGACTCTATCGTTGGAATGAGTTTGGTATTGCAGTTACTAAATTTGGCAATGAGATATGTAAGCAAGTGTGGGCATCACCTTCTTTTTGGAATGTGTAATTTTTTCCTTTGAATTCGATTGTAAATACTAGGTAATTATTATAATATCCAATAAAACAGTTTAAATTCATATCTATGTATATATTTTTGGTATGGCTGGTAATATTGAATTCTTGTGGGGAATAATTTTTTTTATAGAAATTGGTTGAAAACATCACATTGAATTGCACAGAAAAAGTTAGTTAGTTAGTTTTTAATTAATATGCATTTGACAAATTTAATTTAGAAATGTTGAGGTTAAAAAGATGAATAAACGTTTTTTCTCTAAAAATTATAAACTCTGCTAGTTTTCAAATCAGACTAGACTAGTTTCTGCATTTTTATGGACAGGCTCATCAGTGATTTTCCATTTAAATTGTATTATTATTTGTGTTTTATAATTGTCAGATTGTCTCTATATGATAAATTTTTCAACAATCTGCGGCTGTAAGAATCAAACCTGCGCTCATCTTACATTACAAACGTAACAATGCCAAGTCATGACCGTTTAGCGACCACGCCTAAGTATGTCCTCGAATCTAATGCAGCTAAATTGCAGTTTTCTTTCCTATTAGCTTTTTCAGTTATTGTATATTATACTCAGCAGTGACAACACTAACAACACAAATATTCAATTTTTAGATTTTTGTTTATTTTTATTTCACGAAATTTTCTATGATGGCGTAAAATGGCGAAAAGTTGGAAAAATGATTTTATTCACAATTTTAAATATTGTATAGTTAGTTTTTCAAGTAAAATATCTTTTTAAAAAATAACCGGTAAGCCGACCCAAAAAAAAAAAAAACGGTTTCTCAAATATTCGAAAACGCAAAATATTAGAAACCGGTTCAATTTTTGTAAATGAAAAAAAAAAAAAAAAATGGTTTAATGTTTCTGTTAAAGAAACAATATACAAATTGGTATCATTCCATCGAAGTACTACAAATTTTAAAAAGTTTAAAAATAAAAAAGTTTCAAGCAACTTGTAAATCCATTTGCATGCGATCGGGCCTTTATGTTTCTTATCAATTTTTGGTACTTTTGTCTCTTAATCAAATATGCAGAAAATGTTACGTGTTTGTGATTCTTTTAAATATATATAAAAATTACAGGACTTCCAAATATTTTCTAAATAACATTAAGAATAAAACATAATAATTCCCAATTACTTACATGCATGTATGTATATGTATGTATCACGAAATTTGACCTTTTTTCAAATGAAGATAATTCTAAAATACAAAAAAGATATATTCAAAATAACGCTAAAAAAAATCGTAAAAATCCTTTATCTTTTAAAAACAACTATCTGTTACTAGCATTTATTATTTTGTACAGTCGCACCAAAGCGTAGTTTATTTTTACCTGCATCCGCAATTTATCAAAATATTTTTTGTACAGCAGCACCAAAGCTTATTTTATTTTTGATTGCATCTTCAATTTTCAAATTTATCAAAATATCATTTATTTAGTAATATTTTTAAAATTAGTTTATTTAATTTATATTTATTTCTTTATTTATATATTTTTTAATGTACACAATTTGTATGTGCACATACATTGCTTTGCTTGATGTGTAGTATAAAAGAAAAAATTAAATGAACGAAATCAATCTCGCTTGCATTTTGTGTAAGTCTTACAATGGTTGTGTTTGTTTGTATCTTTTCTTTTTTCTCTACTTCGTCTATATAAGCTGCGACGTCTCCATCTTGTCTTTTTACTTGTTTTCCTTGCTATAAATGTGTTTATCAGCACAACTTTGGTAGCAGCGGAAATTAGTTGAACATTAGTTCAAAATTAGTTTTTTGGTAAAAGCGCTTAACTAAATTTTATCTGAAAACGCGATGTCAGCAAAAAAATTGCTAAAAGCTAATTAAATATTTTAAATAGACCTTTCACAAACTTTTTTCAGTGTATTTAAATATCTATGTTGCCACATATTGAAAGATTTTCGTTTTGGGTTTTAACTTTTATTTTTTGTATTTTTTAGCACTTTCGACCCCACCTAAAAATAATGTGTCAGTGTCTACTAGGGATGCCAGTCGGGAAATCCCGAATCCCTCGATTTTTATTTTTAAATCCCCGGTTTTTTTCGGGATTTGTTGAGATTTTTTGGGATTAGCTTTTTTTTCTGGCAAATTTCCTCAAAAAATTCCAATTTTCCCCATTGTTCTTCCGTTCGGCTCCCTTTCCCTTGGCTTCATCAGCTCCTATAATTTAGTTTAAAAGCATTTAATGTTTTAATTAATAAAAATAAACTTTTCTTTTTTTGAGCTAATATAAAATCAGCTGTTCAACGTTGCCACATTCTTATATTTTAGTACAAATTGATGTGACACCCATCTACAGCCAGTTCTACTTAAAACTGACTTAATTTTTTTGACTATAATAGCCAAATTGGTAAAAAAAAACAATTTATAAAATGCCGAAAAACAAATAAAATTTCACTTAAAGAAAGGACGACATTACAGTATATTCAACTGAAGTTGTAATTTTTTTTAACGTTCAAAATATGACTAACAATTGTAGTAAAAATTAACCATATGTTAGTAAAAAATAAACAAACTTTTATTTTTTGAAATAACAAAAAACTACTGTAAAAATGTATGTAAAATCATAAACAGTCATTTGATGTGGTTTGTTTTTTAAATGAACTACAAGGTTAGTAAAAATTTAATTTGTTCTACAAATGACTGACATTTACATTAAAAATAAAGAAACTGTCTTACAACCTAAACAACTACATATTATTAAAGTAGAAGTTGACTACGGGCCATTACTACTTGAGAATTTTTAACTTTTGTTATACTAACTTTGTTATACATCTGGAAAAAAAAATTCTCATTTGCAGTTTTTGAAATATCGCGCGGTTTCTATTAACGTTACACATTTTTATATAAAAATATTCTTGTTTTGTAAATATTTTAATATATTTTCAATGGATTTGCAATTTTAACATAAAAATGAGTTCACTATAATTTTTTACTAACTTTTTTTTTTGAGTGTGCTAATTTCAGATACGTTTTCATAAAATTAGCTAATTAGGTAATAAAAAAAAAAAAACTGATTTTTCTGTAACTTTTATAGACTTTTCTATTTAAGTGTACAACATTAGGATGCCCCTTTTATTACAAATGGTTCCAAGTGGAAAAAATCGATTTTTGTTGATAAACGTTGGCCGGAAATTTCACATTTTGGTAAAAAGGTGTATTACAAATTTTGCAAAATCTAAACTAACAAAAAAAAATTTTTTTTTATTTCATTTATTCATTTAATATACCCAACACTATTATTAAAGAAAACAAAAATAAATTGGAAAAGTCATAGTTCGGGTTTGTGTTTGGAGCGACTCCTTGGCAGGACATTTTCTGAAAATTGCTTATTTTATCAAAAATTTAACAAAATTTTTATGTTGTTATCAAAGTTTGCATAGTTTTCTGAAATATATCACTTAATTTTTGTTAGGCAATAATTATCTTTACTTTTTCTATAAAATTGTTAACCCTTAGTTCCCTGGGTTCAAAAAGACCCATAAAACTTTAAATTGATATAAAAATATCCACTCGATAAATATATTTACTTTATGTAACTTTATCCATATATGGTTAATTTTTACACTTTTGGCCAAAAAAAATTCCCACTAGGAAATTTACAGAATAATACCTTCTATAATTTCCTGACAATAGCACTTACATTTTATTAGACTATCATTATTATCTTTACTATTATCTTTTTGCCGGAGGACAAAAATGGCCAAGAATCCTAATTCAAATTATGACTACAAGAAACGAATCTAAAGCCTTCAAAAGGGTAAAAAAAAGAATTCCACTTGATTAAAATTATTATTTTTGTGTAACTCGATTCAACTTATGCCACGGGTTTAACGTGAAAAAAAAAAGTTCTTCCATTTGGAACTATTTGTAATAAAACTATATATTGTATTATATTTTTAAATTTGTAAAAATATTTCGTGAGGGGGGATCTAGCCCCTTGTTTCTCATAGCCACGTGCTTGTGCTTAGGTATAAATTTTGACATTATATTTAAACGAGAGGAGTTCTACTTATGCTCCTTGAGTGCAGAAACTACTATATACACAGAAAAAAACTAAAAACGGGTTTGCAATTAAAAAATTTATTGAATCAATTAATGTTTTAATTGATTTTGCACATATCACGGCAATGATAATATCATTTAAAACTTTTATTGAAAATAAAAAAGAAAAAAAGTTAAAATCTATCTGCAAAACAATTATGATACTCACAGAAAAAACTGTGTGAACGACACGTTTGTATGTGTTTTTGGTAATGCTATATCTGAATGTGTGTGTCTTTTCTTTGTACACTCAAAAAGCATTTGGTAGTGTATACTGAAAGTTTTCTATTTAACCATACTGTTTATGAAAAAATAATTTGAAAATTATGTATAAAATAAAATATGTATTTATTTACTTAAAAGTCAATTAAAACATAAATTGATTCAATGAAATATTTGTTTAGAAACAAATTTAATTCAAATCAAACCTTTAATTAGATATTTTAGATTGATAATTATTTCTGTGTGCTAATTAAGATTATTACAGAAAAATTTAGCATGCTATTAAAACTATATAAACGTTATTATTGAACTACACATAGAGAATTTCTTGGACGAGTTTTAATAAAATTTTTAAAACTATATAAAAGTTTGTATTGAACTACACATAGAGAATTTCTTGGACGAGTTTTACTGAAATTTTTTCATTAAACGGATGAAGTTTTCATCACAATGTGAATGAAAACATTTTTAAGTTCAAGTTGACATTTCATACACTCATAAAAAAGCACGCACAAATAGTTAAAAATTCAGCTACGAAAACAGAAAATAGTACCTGAACTTGCGCCAGCAGAATTTTCAATTAGATTGAGAATCACAGTCTGCTAAATTTAGGTGAACTAAATTTTAGAAGAACTAAATTTGAGTTGGCAGATGTAGTTAAGGCAAAATTTCAGTTTATGGGGGACACCCCTGGAAAAAAAAAAAATGCCACGCCCCCTTAAATAACCCCAGGAGTGCGAAAATCATAATGAATAAGGGGGCTCACGCCCCTTATGGGCGTGGCAGTCGAAAAACGACCCGGCCCACCTACGTAGACAATATGGGTATCAAATGAAAGCTAATGTCTTCACGATTCCAAAAATAGCCGTAGTTGCCAGATCGGGCGATTTTTGTAGCCGATATGGCCATTTTGGCAAAATTTGGGGTGGGGGAAATTTTTTTTTCCTTTTTTTTTGCTTATATTTTGTTAAAATCAAACAAAAATGAGCATTTTGTGCGAAAAGATTACTATAAACTGAAATTTTGCCAAGCTTCTGATTGGTTAATGAAAATTTGTTATACTGGCTTCGCTTAGTAAAGTTTTTCTGCGTGACCGGCCTACGGCCGGGCTTAGGGGTTTTTAACTCCAGTATGTCTTAATTCTAGACGGCGGGGATCTCGAGTGCTCGGCCTCTGGCCGAGCTAAAAAGAAATAAACAAAAAAAGTCCTTCCCCCATTTTATAAAAATTAACATATCTTCCTCAAATTCTGGACGATCTGGCAACTACGGGAATTTTTGGAATCGTGAAGACATTTCCTTTCATTTGATACCAATATTGCCTAAGTAGGTGGCATGGGTCGTTTTTCACCCCCGCCCCTATTTAACAAAAATGGCCGTATCGGCTGCAAAAACCGCCCGATCTGGCAACTATGGCTATTTTTGGAATCGTGAAGACATTAGATTTCATTTGATACCCATATTGTCTACGTAGGTGGGCCGGGTCGTTTTTCGACTGCCACGCCCATAGGGGGCGTGAGCCCCCTTATTCATTATGATTTTCGTACTCCTGGGAACATTCTGAAGGGGATGGCATATTCAGATTTTTTCTCTAGGGGTGTCCCCCATAAACTGAAATTCAGCCGTAGTTAAATTAACTAAGAATTTAGCTAAATCAACAGGATTTTTAAGCTGAATCAACTGAAATTTTCTGGTAAAAATGTCTTTTCGGATCAGACCAGAGGCAGGTCCATACTCATTACCAGGAATGTAAGTGGTTAATATGGTTAATAGGGAGTAACGATTTTTGGTCCAGTTTGCTTTAACTCGCTTATTTTCCGAGATATATCCTATTTTATGATTATAAAAAAAAATATATGAGAAAATAACACCACCTCCAAGTGAGACTGATAGCGGAGACACACAAAAATACTGGGTTGAAAACAATTGTGGTTTCAATTAACTGGCAAAATTTGTAAATTTTAGGCAGAAAAAATTAGTTCAAATACGGGTGAAATTTGTTCTTGAGTTAAAATAAGACTAACTAATAACTTTAGTTAAATTACTGAAAGTTAGCTCAACTGAATTACAACCCGTTTAACAGACTAACTTTTTTTTAAGCAGAGATTTCTCTCAGTGTACATATATCAAAACCTGAATTAGATTTTGCTTTTAAGACAACAACAATTAGCTACATGTAAGCGGCAAATAAAATGCTGACGTTATAAAAAAATATTGATAGTCTAATTAAACCCTCATGAAATTAACTAACACCTTAGAATGTTAGATACAAAATGAGTTTGTCAGTGTGAGTTTATAAAAGTGTTTACGCTTCTTTTTAGGAATAGCTTTCGAAAGAAATATAACATCTATTAGATACCGATACGCTAGAGAATTTTGACACAGTTTTAAGGTAGAAATAAAATATTTGTACAAAACTGTTCAAATATCAATATTATTTTGTATCTATACACGAGTAAATTATTGACTAAAGGTACATGTTTATGTAAGACGATCGGAGTTGTTAGTGCTGGAGATATGGAAAAACATTTATTAATACCATGTTGTAGCAACAATTGAACTAGAAAATCAGTGCAATCAATTAGCATTAATTATGAAATGTTCAAAAATTATTTTATACACGAAATTGTATACAACTAACCCTCGATGTACGTAGTACATCAAAAGGTTTTTAAAATTAGAAATAGTTTAAATATTGTTTAAAAAATGTATTTGTAGAAAAGAACACATTAAAATCTTTGTAAAACCGCAAAATCAAAATTTTTATATAATGTTGATACACTAAGAAAAATATCTTAACTTCATTAAGGGTATATATGCTAATGTGGGCCTCAGAGCGTAATTTTTTTTTTTGAACTTTTGAATTTTTATCATTTTTTAACATTTTTCGAAAACTGCTTGAATAAAAATATGTCCTGTGACACAAAATTTTTAATTAATTTTGGCATGCTAAGCACGAATATTAAAAAAGTTTTGAAATCGATTTCGAGATATTGCTACTTGATTTTTACTAAAAATGGAGTTTTTACCTTTCTTCAAAATTTTTTTTTCAAAATTATCCTGAATTTTTTTATTTTTGCTCTGGCAGAAAAAGACAAAAATAATTTTCATTTGAGCATAATTATGTCAATATTGGTTGAAGGATAACTTGTAAATGTACCCACAAATATATCTTGAAAAACAGAAAATTTACATAGTACAATTGTTATGCTTCTCAATTTTATACACATGATTATTAAAGGAATATTTACTTTAACTTCTGATATTTATTAATTAATATTTGATTGATCCGTTTGTAACGCATCGAAATATAGGTCTAAGACATAAAGCCTTATTAAATTTTAAGACGATTTAACAATGTCCGTCTGGCTGCCCTGTCCGTCTGTTGAAAAGGCGATCACGGATCAAAACGCAATACGGGCTGCTCATTTTTACATACATTTTTGTACATTTTCCCGAGAAGTTTGGTATTGAAAACGTGCGAAATCTTGTGAGTGAAAATGTGAAGTTACCTCTAAATTTTCCAAATAACGTCATATTTTTCCATCAGATGCTAAGAGGTGAATAATATATTAAATTCACCTTAAATTTTTATTACAACTAAAATTTTTTTCACCACAAACAAATATTTTTTTTTTACCACAAAAATAGTTTTTCTCCTCAAAAAGGTTTTTTTTTAAAACAAAATTTATTTTTTTCATCCAAAAAAGTTTTTTACCGCAAAATTTTGTTTTCACATTTAATATATTTTTTAATAATTTTTTTGTTGTTTCATGTGTAAAGTGTTCATTGTGCAGGGTATAAAGAAAATATTTGGTAAAACCAGAGTTCGAAAATGTATGTACCACTAACATAACGTTGCTATCAAAAAAACCAATACAACGATCTCTATTGTTTCGTTCGTATTTATAAACACAACACAAGTGCTGAAATCGTTTTTTGTAATATAACAAACGGAACAAAACGAAAATGTTTCTTTCGTCAAACATTTTTATTTCGTAGTGGTTATTTTTTAGTGTTCATTCAACTTAAACATTAAAACGCGTTTTTAACGTTGTGGTTGGCAGAATAAAGAAATGATTTTTCTGCATGTTATCAATGTTTTTTTGCATTAGTTTTATAAAAATTTCACTGGAACTCCTCCGTTGAAACTTTTTATTAAACTAATGCAATTATTCATAAAATTAAAGGAAATTTTTTTCACTTGTAATATGACATAAACACTGAGAACGGTTTACGAATAGTTTTGTTCCATTCCATAAACACAACAAAATCAAACTGTTTGAAATATTGGCCAAACAGAACAAAATCGTTTAGTTCGGTCTCTCATCGAAAACTGGTTTGTGAAAGTGTTTGTGTTCTGTTTAGAAATCAAAATGAAAATAAAGAAATGTTCTGTTTATGTTTACTGTGCACAACAAAATGATTGTGTTGAGTTTCAGCAAAAAGCAAAACAGAACGATAGAAAAACGTTTGATAGTGTTTAAATTCGAACTCTGGGTAAAACCAAATTAAATGCATGTACTTGTTATCATTGCTTTAAATATAAAATAGTTATCACAACATTTTTTTAAAATCTGTTTAGAGACTCATTATTTTTTCAACTCTAGTATGTATCTACTTATTTTTGATAATATGTAAGCTGAAAAGTAATGACATGTTGTGCAAGCAAAACATATATGTTTTATCTACCAAATACAACACCTCGAGATAGCTTATATGGTAGAACGGTTGACTGATGACCTGGAGGCAGGGGTTCGAATCCCGTGTGTGCACTAGTGCTAGTTAAAGAATGAGTAGTGCATATCGAGTATTTGTCTTTTTTGTGGGTTCTCGATATTTAAAAAAGTAACTACTCGATATTTTCAGAGTTGTTTTTTGGACAGAAAAACAATATAAAAATGCGACTCTGCTAAAATAATTAGCATTTAAATACAACTCTGCTAGAAGAAACAATAAAGGGTAAAAAGTTTAAAGAAAAAAGTTTAAAAACTATACAAAAACACTGAATAATTTAAAAAAAAAAAAAAAAAAAGTGCGCCCGGTAGGCTAGTTGGTAGCGTGCTGGCTTATCAGTGCGGGGGTCGTGGGTTCGATTCCCACCAGAGGCACTGGTCTGTTTTCGCTACAACGCGCCGAAGGACATAGTAGCTAGTGCTCGGTTAGGGTAATAGTATATAATTTGTAATTATATGATTATTAATTAATAAAAAAAAAAAAAAAATTTTATAAAAGGTAAAATACATTTTCATCAAATTTTCCTAAAGGATTAAAGTGAACTTTTAATTTAAAAACCGTCAAAAGTATCGAGTATCCAAATTAAAAATATAAAGTAGCTGTGAGTATCGAAAAGTAACCAAAATTACACACATTTTTACAAAACTATCTTTAACTATATGGATGAATGTATTCCTAAATACACTGTGCACAAACACTCTGGTCCTCCTTGGAGTACAAGACAATTGTCCAGATTAAAAAATTTAAAAAATAAGCAATACAAAAAGTATAAAAAATATGGATTACTCACCGATTTTGGCAAATATTCGGTAACACGTGCAGAATATAACTTACTCAACACTAATCTTTACAACAATTACCTAAAAAATATAAAGCTAAATTTTAAAAAAAATCCAAAGTCCTTTTACAGCTTCGTGAACACAAAAAGAAAATCTACTGGCTATCCAACTGTTATGAAATATAATAATAACGACTCATCCGACAATTTGGCCATAAGTAATATGTTTGCTGACTTTTTTGGTACCACATATTCTGATGCACAATACGATATTTCAAATAGCTATCCTTTTTCACTTCTAGAACATCAACCAATATCATTTTCTTTAATTACCACGCAAGACATAGTAAACTGTTTAAAAAATTTTAAATCTTCAATACACAGTGGACCAGATGGTGTTCCCAGCTGTGTTCTCATCAATTGTGCCGACAACTTAGCAGTTCCATTGAGTATCATGTTTAACATTTCCATCAAATTCGGATATTTTCCCAAATTCTGGAAGGACTCATATATTATTCCCCTATATAAATCTGGAAACAAGTCAGACGTTACAAACTATAGAGGTATTGCAAAACTAAGTGCCATCCCTAAACTATTCGAAAAATGTATAACAGAATCTCTATGTCATCAAGTTTCATCTTTATTGTCACCTGCCCAGCATGGGTTCCGTAAAGGATGCTCAACCACTACAAACCTTCTGCAACTTACAACATTAGTAAATCGTGGTTTTACTATTGGCCAACATACTGATGTTATCTATACGGATTTCAGCAAAGCTTTTGACAAAGTGAATCACAACCTTCTGCTTAAAAAATTGTATTTGATGGGTTTTACAAACAACTGTATAAGCTGGATAAATTCATATTTAGCAAATAGAAACCAAAGAGTTCGTTTCAATACTTCTACGTCTTTGAATATTCTGGTCAAATCTGGGGTGCCACAAGGAAGCCATCTTGGGCCAATTTTGTTTTCGCTTTTTATTAATGATTTGCCAAATAATATACAATTTTCTAATGTTCTAATGTATGCTGATGACGTTAAAATTTTTCTGTCTTTTAAAAATGATTCTGATCAAATCTATCTTCAACATGATTTAGATAACTTCTTTAAATGGTGTAGCTCAAATTTAATGGACCTGAATTTGAAAAAGTGTAAACATATGCATTTCTCTAGAAACATTAGCGCCCATGGTCTCTATTCCTTAGGTGGTTTTCAGCTAGAGTTAGTAGATGTTTTCCTGGATCTTGGTGTTTTGTTAGACCCTAAGCTTGATTTTATTCAACATATTGCAATGACAACTAATAAAGCTCGCGGTTCCCTCGCTTTTATAAAGCGATGGGCAAAAGAGTTCACCGACCATAACATCACTAAGCAATTGTATGTGTCTCTGGTTAGACCAATTTTAGAATATGGCTCTGTTATTTTTGATCCTCAATACCAGATATACATCGATCAAATTGAGTCGGTCCAGAAACAGTTTCTTTTATTCTGCTTACGAGATTTTTACCGTGATACTGTTACAAATCTTCCATCATATACAACTAGACTAACACGTATTAAACTGCCTACCCTGAAAAGTCGTAGAACAATGCTAAATGTAACGTTCTTAACTAACTTAATTAATGGCGATGTTTCCTCCGAGCTTATAAATGATATAACATTCAACGTTCCTCAACGTACAACCCGAAATTTTAACCCACTATATCTTAAAGTATTTCGTCAAAACTATGCCAATGCTGATCCTGTTAGAAGAATATGTGCTGATTTTAATAATCTCTACAATTTATTTGCTTTTTCAATTAATGTTAACATTATTAAACGTAATATAATTCTTTTCTTAAATAGCTAAATTGTTTTTCTTGCAATATTTAAACTTTTATTGTAATTTTTATATTTTAAATTGTTTAATCACAGTCTGTAAGGATTTATTCCATAGACTGAATAAATAAATAAAAAAAATAAAAATTTTGTTAATTATTTTTTATATTAAATTTGTTTTTTTTTTTAAATTTATTTTCACACTTAATATTTTTGTCCATACTCGTAAGTATATAGGTAAACACATATTTCTATATTTTTCGTAAGGTGGGTAGTAATGATATGTCATTATTTTGCGCAACATCCCCATACAAAAGTTATGTCATTTGTAATGACAATTGTAGGTACTTGCCATTGCCAAATATGTACTTATTTAACCAGTTATATGGTAATGCTGAACACTAGGCAATAGAAAAACTATTATCTATCTCATGATTTTCTTTTAAGCCGAAATCTTAAGATTTTGGAAACTTTTATTTTAAAAAAATTTTAGTTTTTGAATAATTTGTTTTTAATTATATAAAATCCCTGAGACTTTAGACTTTTTCTAATCAAAAATTAGATTTATGGGGGAATTTTCGTTCTTAAAAGTATTAGTTTTTTTATTATTTTACCTCACAGAAATTCATAAATACTTTTGAGAATTTGTCTACAGTTTTTTCAGCTTTACCAAATTTTTAATATTTTAAGATAAAAATTTTAAACTTTTTTCTTTAAATATTCATACTCCTTCCCTTGACTCTTGGCGGATAAAAACTCTGATTTTTAATGCTTATTATATAATATACAATCAGATGAATATACGACGTAAAGACTTTATCAATGCTTTTAAAATGCACCGGATCGCAATTACAGTGTTCAAAAATTTCTGATATATTGCTATCCGATAAAAATTTATCAAGATATTTATTTTTTAAAAAATATTGTAAAAATGTTTTTCTAACACACAATATACAAAAATATTTCAAACGTTAAAATCTTATTAGAATTAAAAAACAAACTAAAAATCGAAATTTAATGCTTAACAGCTTTTAAGCGGGTCGCGATATGTAGTATAATTTTAAGCAATTTTCTTCTGATTGAAATGAATTTGTATTAGGCGTGTTTAAATAAAACAAATTTTGAAATAGTATGTAAAAAATATTACTTTATAACTTTTCAACTGGTCGCAATAAATCAAAAAAAATTACACAACTTTCTTGATGGAAAAAAATTATGATATCCCAAAGTTAAATTTTCTAAACGAATTAATAATATCTAGCTTTCTAGAATTGGTCGAAAAATTTATTTTGTTCTCGTAGAAAAACTCTGTAGTGCTGTTTCTATTCAAACTTGACTTAAGTGGATTTTTTAGCCCTCAGCTTAAAATTGTGTAAGACTTTTTAGCCCTCAGCTTAAAATTGTGCCATACTATTTCTGACTACTCTATCAAGGCCAAATTCAGGTAAAACAAAAAAAAATCTGGGTGCACAATTCTAAAAAAAATTTGGGACACTACTCCCCCAAAAAATAAATTCTTGTCTACGGCCCTGATTAATATAATTAATTTTTTTTATTGGAATGTTACAAAAGAAGGGTTTCATTAAATTAATGAAACGTTCATTTGATTTGTAAAACCACAGCGTTTCTATGGTGTTTATTCTAATAACTTTAGATCACACCTTAAGTAACAACCGAAAATATTAGTGGAAAAAGATTCATTAAATTAATGAAACTCTTAATGAATTTTTTAAAAAAATTCAGTAAAATTAAGCTAATAAAGCTAAATTTTTGAAAAATTATCATAACAGTTCAAAATAAATAGAATAATTTATAGAATTAATGAAATTAATTAATGAATGTAAGAAATTTAATGACAAAAAATTTTGAACAATTTCTTAGCTCTAAATACAATTTTCATTAAGTATATAGAGAAATAAATTATGAAATCTAATGATGAAATCATAACAGTTTTTGAATAAAAAGTTATCAAAAATTTCATAATAGTAGATAATTAAATTTCATGTATATAATAATGTCATTAATGTTAAGAGTTATAATTCTTTCAGTGTAAATAAAGTTTGTCGCCTTAAAACTAATCAACATGTTAGAAAAAAATATATTTTTATTATTATTCCACTGCCTCCCAATAATGTCCAGGTTTAGGAACCTAAAGTTTAAAATTTAATTAAATTCTGCAATTAATAATAAAATTGTGTGACAGTTTGGAACGATACATTTTACACATTGGCCAGATGTCATGACGAAAATTTTACTTTTTGTGTTAATCGAGGAATAGCTGTATTTGATTTTTACTTTTGAAAACAGTAGCAAACTAAACTTAAATAAAAAATGACTAAATAGTTAAAGATAACATTATTAAACACAATATAACATTCATACGATCCGAATTTACACATATACACTGTGGAGCAAAAGTGAGCCAATGTTTCAAACTTTTTCAAAGAAGTAGTAATTCTACAAATCTTTTTGGAAAAACATATCTAATAAGGTATAGAGGTATGGTAATGTGTCCCCTTCATAATCATAGAGATACAACCGGTCCGCCCCTATATCTTCTACAATATGAAATTATGTAGGAGACTATTGGTTCCTTTTGCCACCAAACTATATTTTTATTACAGAAATATTAACTTTTTGAAACGGTTTAAAGAATACATTTGAAAACAAAAACTCTATAGATTATTTGTTAGTACAATATCCTAATAGAGAAATATAGAGTATGGCCTCGAACTTGAATAATTTTCATTTTCAAATGTACATATCAAAGGAAAATAAACAAAAACGTGTATTGAATATTTACCAAAGGTAGACATACACACAAAAAACAAGTTTTCAATTTATTTTTTGATCAATGGTGATAACCTTTTTTACTTCGAGCTCATATAATATATATTAGTTCTCATGTAGTGAGTAAACTAGTTTATATGAATGTTTGATGTTTGGCATAGGATTGTTACCTCTTTCAAAACGTGTTCTGATGATGGGAACCTAGAAAATTCCCGAAATAGATCTATCAACACATTCCTGAATGGGTCAAGGAATAAATTTGAAAACAAAAACTCTATAATTTATTTTTTTTAAGACAATATCCTAATACAGAAATGTAGAGTATGTCCTCGAACTTGAATAATTTTCATTTTCATTGAACTTTTTTACTTTAGAACATTTTCAGTCAACAACGTAATTACATTTCGCATTTAAACTGTTCAGGATAATACTCGTAGTTCAAAATTATATCTTTAATATGCGGTTTTAGACCAAAATGTTATTAAAATAATGTAAAATTTACATATATAATAATTTCAATGTAAGCTAATTTTTATTTACTATTTTTAATTCAATAGTTTAGTGAAAACATAAGTTTTTCAATAAAAAACATAAGATTGATTTATTTTAGTAAAACACATAATTATTCTTTGAGAAGATTTTTAACATTTGGCTCTGAAGTTTTAGAAAAATACATAGGTGGACTAGGGATTATTGCACGCTTACATGGGGAGTTTGCCGATAGGTTCTCTCCGATCTTAATGAAATTCCGATATGTGATAAAGAAAACAAAAATATGTGGCAAATACTTTTTTTCAGCGGCCCAGTATCACGTTTAAGTTTTAAAATATGGGGATAAAGTTAATAAATTTTTGTATCGAAATATGCCTGAAACTTATAAAATTAAAATTTTTTTGAACGCGGTTTGATGTACTCGAGAAAACAAAAATTTTTACCCATGTAATTTGGTAGGGTTTCCATTTATTTAAACTATTTAAAATGAGGGTTAAAAAGCTCTTCGCAAAAAGTCGCATAAAAGCCGAACCATTACGAATGTCAAAAAAGCTCGGACCCCTCTAGATTAATTTTAATATCACTTAAAACATTTTGACCACAGTTTTTAACCCCTAAACATGAAATTGGTCCGCTGAAAAAAAATACATGTCGCTTATTTTTTCTTGCTTTATCACATATCAAAATTTCATTAAGATCGGAGGGAACCCATCGGGATTTAAATTCCATTGTTTTAGAAAGATTATAATTCCAAAACGATAGATCCAAAAACGATGCATAAACTTAAATTCTCATAGTTTAATTTGAGTCATTGACACCTTCCCTTTTAGATATAGGGCATACCATGTTTCCACCTTATATATTTGTATATACGTACGCTGACAATTCGCACTGATTTAATCAGTACTTGTACTGATTTTTGTCCATGTGTACTGATGAAAAAATCGTATATTGATTTTTAACAGTTTTAAAAAATATTATTTTTTTTCATATAAAAACTTAAGTGTTCATCCATTTAGAATAAACTTTTCAGAATTAAAGAATCTTTCCTAATCTGATGGGAACTGTAAAAAATATTTTGAAAACTAAAAGTATTTATGTTGAAAACCCGTTTAAAATCAAGAATTACTTCAAAAGGTAGAGTTTAAAATCCGAAATCTTCAATACTTTAAAATCTTGATTCTTTTAGGAAAACGAATGTTCACGACGACAACTGCAGCAGTAGTCAGTATGCATATTTTTCAAAATATAACATCCCCCAGTAAAATCCAAATAACTGGTTGCAGAACAGCTTATACTGTATTATAACAGGTTCTAATTTCTATTCTGCAACTGTTTCTTTTTATATGGAGTTTGTCCTATTTGCAATAGCTTCTATACCTCCAAACAAGAACAGGTTGCTTTAGAACCGATCCTAGAACCAGTTATATAACTAGTTCTGGGACAGTGACACCTTACACTTCGACTCTCAGGAACCTGTTCTGGAACCGATTCCATGTAACTGGTGGTAAAAGAAGTTGTTCTAGAACAGGTGCAAAATTTTTGTTTTATTAAACCTTTTTAGAATTTTAAATTTTCTTAAAAAAGAAGCAGTTGTTTGAACTCATTTTTTTAAAGGCCATTAAGAAGAACTTTTTTGGACGTGTTTAATGAAATATTTCTTTAAACTAATGATTTTTTTTTTCAAATTTAATCAAAAATTTCTACCATGTTATGGAACAGCTTTTTTATTTCTATGAAACTATTTTCAATGAAACTTTTTGATTAGGCACATGAACTTTTTAATAAATAAAATAAATTTTTTATAAAATTTTATGAGAAATTTCGTTAATCTAATTAATGCAAAAATTTATTAAATATCATTAAGAACTATCTGTATGATATATAATTATTTCCGTGTATAATTTATTTTATAAAAAATGGTTGAGTCTGGAGTTTTTGTAAAATTTTTGGTAATTTCATAATCTCAACTTAAAATTTTGGGAAAGACTAATGTAGAGTTCCCATATGATTTCACAATGTTAAGTAGTATTTTTTTAAAGCAATTGTATTGGAATCCACTTGGCATGGAAACATTCATGTTTATATAGTGATGTTGTTGTGTTCCTCGCTAATTTTTCTTAAAGTTCAGAGACAAATGCTGAAAGTTTTCCCAAAGCATAATTATGTGTATTATATCAAATAAATAAGTTTTAACTATTTTATTGAAAAACTTTTACGTTTTCATTAGTTTTGATTAAATTTATAATAACATATTATTATTAGCACACATTTCGTTTTTTTTGTAAAGACATTTGGCGCATTTTGATCTAAAGACGCATTTTAATGACAAAAATTGTTCTGATAAGTTGAAAAGCTTAATTTAGTTACTTTTTTGAGAAAAGTTGAGGTTAAGAAGAAAAATAAACGTTTTTTCTAAAAATTATAAACACTATTAATTTTTAAATCAGACTAGACTAGTTGCTGCCTTCATCAAACCTGCGCTATTCTTACATTACAAACGTAACAATACCAAGTCATGACCGTTTAGCGATCACACCCAAGTATGGCCTCGAATGTAATGCAGCTAAAGTGCAGTTTTCTTTCCTATTAGCTTTTCTGTTATTGTACAGAAGTGACAACACTAACAAACACAAATATTCTATTTTTAGATTTTTGTTTATTTTTCTAATCTCCTCCGTCTCTATTTCACAACGTTACCAGATTGACGTATGGTTTTTACGTTCAGTGTTGACAACTTTTGCGTTTTAAGTTGAGACATTGCCACAATGCAAAATTTTATAATGTATTTTAGATCAGTGTTATTTTAACGTCATATAGACATTCGAAATTAATTTTTAATTAACATGCATTTGACAGATTTAATTCAGAAATATTGAGGTTAAAAAGAACTTCTTACTTTTTGTTTTACTGAAAATGTACTTAACTGACTCATATATTTATTAACTCTTCGGTCCTAATTGGGCCAAAATTACCCATTTTCAAAAACAAAGTTAAAATTAGATACTTTAAACTATTCGTATAGAGTAAATGTCGGTTTTATATTATAAATTTCATCAAATATATTCTAATTATGCAAAAAACTTTTAAAAAATTAACAATTTTATTTTACATACACCTGTTGTGTTTGGGTCGTTTTGACCCAATATTATATTTTCACAATTTAACAACTAAGTTGGCTTCGATTTTAAATTTTTTCACCAGGATTGATAAATTGTAGTCTTTTCTTTTAAATGTATGTCATAATAGTCATATTAAAAAATTTGGGGAAAAATCCAGTTTTGATTTTATTGCCCTGGTTTTTTTTTTGCCCTGGTCACACATGACTTTCAATAAAGTTACATTACGGCTAATATCATTATATACGAATACATCTGATCATTTTTATTGAGAGAATTTTATATACGGTGCTTGTTATTATTTTATGTCTCCAATATCTTACTCCATATATAACTACATAAGTCATATAATAATAATCCAAATATATGTAGTGATCGATATGATTATATATGGCTAAGTCTTATTAAGCTATACACAGAAAAAACTAAAAACGGTTCCAATCAAAAAATTGTTTGAATCAATTAATATTTTAATTGATTTTGCACCTATCACGGCAATGATAATATTAATTATAACTTTTATTGAAGTTTAGAAAGGAAAAAAAGTTATAAATAACTTCTACAAATAAAAAATATGATACTCACAAAAAAAAGTGTGTGAACGATACATCGGTATGTTTGTTTTTGTTAATGATGTGTCTGTTATGTTTGTAAACTTCTAATGCATTTGGTACTTCATACTGAAAATGTTCTATTTAAGCATTAAGTGTATGAAAACATAATTTGAGAATTACGTCTAAAATAAAATATGTATTTATATATTTAAAAGTCAATTAAAATATTAATTGATTCAATTAAATATTTGTTTTGAAACAAATTGAATTCAATTTAAATCTTTAATTATATATTTTAGGTTGATAATTTTTTCTGTGTATATGACTTTATTACATATGGCTTCACATATAAACCTTCGTTGTTCCCATAGCATTTAACCCCACCGAAGTAAAATAATGAATCAGGGCTATGAAACAAAAAGCTTCAATAAATTCGAAAACTCTACATCAGGTGGCGAGCAACAACTGTTCTAAGACTTATCTACTCGCGCAATTACAGTGTTGCCATGTTTGAAGCCCTTCATCTTTCACCACCTTTCATCTCTCCACTATAACCTTTCCAAAGAAAGCAACACATTAATTAATAGGAAAAATTTCCTGAGTGTTGCTTCTCTTTAAAAAAAAAAAATCATTTCGTTGTTTCATTTAAAAATAGTTTGCTCTTTAAAAATTTTGATTTCTAGAAATTTAAATTTTAAACTTAATTATTTTTAGGCATAATTTCAAGTTACTAAAAGCATACGTACCTACTATCGGCTAAACTTTTATAAAATCAGATATATTTATATCTAATTAGATATAATTTAATGTTTCGGATATGGACAGATTTCGAATAAAATTGTATCAAATTACATCTAATTTTATATAATAAGATACATGAAGATGCCCCATTTTTCGGATCAATTTGTATGTGCTTATATAAGGTGGCGCAAAAGTAATCCTCCTATCAGAAAATGCTATAAATTTTGCGATTGGCCCCTAATGTCAGTTCTGTTTTGACATTTGTGTAGTAAACACATGCGAAATACACGTTAATAAACAATGTTACGCTACACTGCTCGAGAACGCGGAATATTGGTGACTATTTATTTGACCAATAATCGGTCGGTGACTTTGGCACAACGTGAATTTCGTCGCAGATTTCCTGGCCGTACAACGCCTACTGGTGAAACACTGCGACGTTTAGCAGCTCGCCTCGAAGAGACTGGCACAACACGAGATGCTGCCAGGCGTGGCAGACCCCGGAGTAGCCGTTCTGCAGAGAATATTGCTGCTGTAGCCGAGGATGGCATGGAAGCGCCGTCGACATCGACCAGACGACGTACCACGCAAATGGGTATCAGTCGACGGTCTTTACAACGAATTTTGGTACAAGATTTGAAGATGTTTCCGTACAAAGTCCAGACGGTGCATCAGCTGTTAGCTGCTGACCGCCAATCGCGTGTAACATACGCTCAAGCCATCCTTAATCACCACCAAGAGGAAGATGATTTTTCATCAAAAATAATCATGAGTGATGAGGCCCATTTCCATCTTAGCGGGTACGTAAATAAGCAAAATTTACGCTTCTGTGGCACTGAAAATCCGCGTGTAACCCACGAAGAGCCATTACACCCGCTCAAAGTCACTGTATGGTGTGCTGTTTTCGCTGGAGGAGTCATCGGACCTTTTTTCTTCGAAGACGTCGCGGGCCAAACGGTTACTGTGAATGGTGAGCGCTACAGAGCAATGATCAACGAGTTCTTTTTGCCGCAACTTGATGAATTGGGATTGGAAAACATGTGGTTCCAACAGGACGGTGCAACGGCACACACTGCACGTGCCACAACCGATATGCTGAAGGATGCATTTCCCGGGCGCCTAATCTCCCGTTTTGGCGATTTGCACTGGCCAGCAAGATCGCCTGATTTGACCGCTCCAGACTTCTTTTTGTGGGGCTTTTTGAAGTCGCAGGTTTATGTCAACAAGCCTCAGACTCTTGCAGCTCTTAAAGACAATATCCGTCAAGAATGTGAGGACCTATCGCCGGAAGTTTTGGCCAAAGTGATGGAAAATGCCATAAAAAGGGCTCAAATGACAATCAACTGTAGCGGCGGCCATTTACATGACATCATATTCTCGACTTGATGTAAAAAAAATTAAAATACCAAATAAAAATAATCCACAAGAAGAATCAAAGTTTTTCATTTTTTTTTTAAATTACAGCCAAAAAACATCGGAAGGTTATTTTTGCGCCACCTTGTATATGGGAACTTATCAAATGAGATATAATTTTATTAGACTCCATTTTAAAATTTTTACCCGGGTAGCGCTTATAAGTTTTAAACTATAAGAGATTTTCATACAGTTTAGATTTTTATGTTAAGTTTCCCAAGAATATTCTATGTGTGTAAAAATTTTTAAAATTAGAGAAGAATTTCATAAGCGGTTAATTTTGCCGAAGATCACAATTGTGATAACCATATTTATTTCGTGGAAGCCAAAAATTGGAATATAATATTTAGTTACTTGTCTCTGGTCTGACGAAAATGTCATCAAAATCCCAGTAGTCTTTCAAAAGTTATCAAGTTTTCTTTGGTTAAAAACAAACAAAAATTGTGTGACAAGTTTTTAAAATCTACAAAATTGATATATATTTCCTTTTTAATATTACTATTTTGTACTATTATCACTTAAAAGTGTCCTAATTTTTAATTCTGAAACAAAAAATTAATGACAAACATTATGATTTTTTATGATTTTAAAATTGGGTCATTTTGACCCAACAAACACAACAGATGGTGTATAATTTTAAACAGGACTGAAGTGTTAAATAGCGAAAAGTTCTTAGTTCTGTAATAAAAGCACAGCTTTTAGTTAATCAGAGTATTGTTTAAAAAGTGAGCCAATGACCTTACGCTATATAATTTGAGTTTGTAGAAGATATAGGTGGTCCAAAAGGTTCGACCTCTATGATTGGATGAAGAGGACACCTTTATATATTCTTATACCCAATTAGTTTAGTTTTTCCAAAAAGATTTGGAGAATAAATGCATCTTGAGTTTTAACATTGAAACATTGGCTGGCTCACTTTTGCACCACAGTGTATACATTTTTAACAAACTGAAAAATACACACTACAATGTCTAATATCGACGATATCGTCATACAATAAAAAAATGTGTTAATAGCTATAGTCAATTTCTAGAAAATATATATTTATATATACATATATATATATATACATATAATTTTCAATGGCACATTTTTGTGTAAAAATATTGTATTTTTTCTTTATATTTTGTTAATTTATACCTGACTTCAAAAAGTGAAACTAAAACACGACTTAAATTTAGTACAGTTTTTTAAGATCTTTAGCAAAATGTGAAAATTATTTATTACTAAAAAATATTGTTTTCATAATTTATAATTTAGCTGCAGGATACAAGTTGTTTTGTTTGTCAAAATGTTAGTCTTCATTGCCTCTTGTCCATAAAATGTTTTGAAATATTTCATTGTTTCACAAAAAAATAGTGATGGAAAATTCTTCGTTAGTTCAGGTACCTAAACTCAAGGTGAAATATTTGATTTAGTTTAAAATTTTTCATTTAATTTTAGTATTATGTAATAAATAGATTTCAAGAATTTGTATGCACATTCGAATATACACTGCGTTGCAAAACTAAAATTATACATTCATTTCGCTAAATTTCGTAGGTTGAAAAAAGTAGAAGAGTTTAACCAGCATAAATGTAAAACCAATGGAAAATTAAGAATATTTAACAAAACATCAATTCATTTATTTTTTATTTTACTGTTTTTTGACATGTACATAATTCTCTGGGAATCCTTTAAGAGCCTACTTATGGTTGGTTTGGACACTTTTACCCTACATTCATCGATTATTTGATTAAGAATCTTTATTGAGTCACTGGCACATTTGATTATTTTGTGATTTTACGCCGGCCCCGATCAGAAAGCTTTCTTCGGGTAGCCTGTTTTTTTATAATATCTACTCAGATTATTTGCAATATTTGTGACAACCACATGTGATCGATTTATTTTTCCAACAATTTCCCTTAAAATGTAAGCCTTTTTTAAATAGGCTAAACTTCGCTCTTTCTCAAAATCACTTTGACATGAACCATCCCAGGAAAAAATTACACATTCCAAAAAGAAGGTGATGCCCACACTTGTTTACATATCTCGTTGCCAAATTTAGTAACTGCAATACCAAACTCATTCCAACGATAGAGTCAAAAAAGCAATTAGTATTGTAACCAATTCTTTAAATTTAAACCAGAAAGCATGAACTCAATAACAAAGTAATTATTTACTTGAAAGAAAATAACAATGTTATTAACTTATATGTTTAACTTTTTGTAATCAAGAGTAATCACATACTTTTTCTGAATAAAAGGACGTCATTGGAAGTAGTTCCTCATTTTGAAAAAAGAAGTTATACAACTTTAAAGAATTTATCTTATATATTTTTTCAAACAAATTTTTATTTGCATTAAAATATTACTAAAAACAGAAATTGCATGTTGCCTCAATTTTGTTAAACTGTGGTTAGGTATAAATTAGGGAAGCGCACGTGAGCAGAAAATTGTGGGTGGAAGTTGAAATTACTGACGTTATCGTGAGTGAGTGTAAAAAAAATGTTCGAGGGTGATTGTGCGTGAGTCATATATTTTTGTTTTTCAATTTTGAATCGTTCTTTTTTTGAAAAATTTATATTTTCGTGGCTTATAGCTCCAAAATTATGACAAATCCATGTTATCATAACAATTCGATGTTTCACTTTTTAGGATTTTTTTTCCGTATGAGTTTTGATCGTTATATTTGAGTGACTATGGAGAATCACGTGTGAGTAAAAGTTGAATTTACTTATGGAACTACTTCTTTTTTTTAATGTAAGTACTTCTTATTATTTCTAGTGAACTATTTATTTTTTTTTTGTGTAAGTACTTCGTAGTTTTACAATGGAACTATTCCTTTATTAAAAAATGTATGTAGTTCTTAAAAATATAAAGTAAATGGTTCTTCGGTAAAAAAAATAATCAATTCTAAAGAATCAATTATTTTAGTCTCACGTCCTGTTAAAAGAATCGAGTAGGTAATCTAGTAAGGAATGCGTTCTGCCCAAAATGCTTGATTACAAACCCGCTTACCTTTTTGGAAATTTTTTGCTGGGATACGACATTTGATTGCAAGTTGAATAAAATTGCATAAAAAACTAAAATAATTCTTTAATTTGTCTTTGTGTGCTATTCTTCTTTGTTAACCGTTATATGTAATAATAATTATGAAACACTAACAAAATATTTTTATATAATTTTTCTCTTACATCAATTAAGTAACTAACTAAAATGTTAGTTATATTTGAAAAAAAAAGCAAAAATCATTTGTAATTATAGGTATGCAACGCAGTGTATACTTCAATAGAACGGAAGGAAAACATTTTGTTTAATTTCTCAAGGTGAAATTTATGCATGAGAATGACATGATAAAAATAAATATCCCGATTTTTAAAGGCTGCCTTGAATATTTTACAGTTTTTTTTTTTCAACCAAAATCCCGGTTTTTAATAGATTTTTCATAACACTAATACACTATTTTAAAAACGTTTAATATTTTTGAAATGTAGTAGATTTATAATTTAAATAAATTTCTCAGAACCAGTAAGCAGAATTCAAAATGTTAACCACTACAGGTAAGGAAAAAACTATATGGTACAAAGTAAAAAAGTGATGTTATTTTTTAGTTGCAAGCCTTTCTTAAAAATTATTTACGTTTTAATAATATTGGACAAGCCCTCAATTAAAACACATAATTTTCTTGGCTATCCACCTTTTTGTCACAAAAATGTAAGAAAAAGATGTGTAAAATTATTATATCTAAGTATGTGGTACAAAACTACAAATTGTTTAAAAACTTTAGCTATGTAATTTTTAACGCTAATTTTTAATACAAAACCTAGATTAAATTAAATGTTTTTCCAATATAATAAATATGACTTCATAAAGTTTGTTGAACATTTTGTGCAACATTTTCATTAAAAGATATCTATAAATTTTGGTTATGTCACAAAAATATCTAGGTACGAATTCTCCAAATTGAAATATATTAAAGATTGCAATATAAAACTTCTTAAATGGTTTTTTATGTTATAGATTAACAGTATATGAACTGGATAGTAACTTCATTGAACTAGCCTTATAAATGAGCATTTGGACAGCATATTGTAAAGAAATTCACAAATTCTGCGGCAAAATAGTCTAATTTAATCACATTTCAACAAAGATTATAATAAACGTAATTTTAAATACATATTTTGCTACTTAAAAATAAATATTGTTCATCAAAGTTGTGTAAATAGGGAATCAAACTTGCCTTTTTTAAGATTTTTATATTTAGTACCGATTATTGGGAAAATATCATTGCATTTTATATAAGAAACACAATTTATGATGAATGAAATGATTTCCTGAAATATTTAGTACTAAATAGCAACAAAGATAAGTATACGGATATCATCGTATTTTCACATTATACACCAGTGTTGCCAAGTATTTTTTAACAAATCCCCCTAAATTGTCCAAAAACCCCAAAATTTACTCTACTACCAAAAAAATTCCCCTAAAAATTATTTTTCCTAAAATCTGCTACAAAATCTTTGAATAAAAATTTTAAAATACACTAATTTTGTAAGAGTTTTACTGTTTTCATAGTCAAAATCTGAAGTATTATTTTAACAGCGAAGTAAAGCGTCTTAAATTTTTGCAAACAATCTAAAAAAAGTTACAATTATGTACAAAATTTGACAGAAATAATAATGGAACCAAAAATTTTATTTTGATAACTACAACATTAACTCTTTTAAACGGATTTTTACCCCCAAAAATTCACCTAAACGATTAAAAACTCCATAAATTGCAAAACATATATGCACCTAAAGCATATGTAATTTGCAACATATCTTTTGAATACTGTTTTGAAATCGGTTCAGTAGCTTATTACCTATGGGTCGAAATAACACGGAAAAATCAGTTTTTTTCTACAAAAATTATTAATAAAATATGTTCGAAGAAATAAATAAGATCACTAGCTGTATGTACCCAGTCATGCCCGGGACTCAATTACTTTAAAAACAACACTTAAAAATATACAGATATTTTCTCCGAGTCCTTATCTTAATTATTACCCACGCCCAGCATCCAACGCTCTTAACGCAGCCTCTGCCGATGCATCTCCGAGCGCCGATACCTTGCAGTGTATCCCGTTTTTATGATATTGTTAAAATTCTTAAAGCATAAAAAATATAAAGCGATCTTTTGCAGGGCGATGTATTTAAAATTTGAGCGAAATCTGGTGAAAAATAAATATTTTTTTTAGGAAACATCGAAACTGGACTCAATAAATTTTAAATATGTTCAAATGTTAGCGACATCTGTTGAAGAGTACCAATTTAGATTGCGAAAATGGGTAGTGGACCAGTCCTTTATAAATTTAAAAACTGTTGGCCTTTAAATGGCGCGGTCTATGATAAGTATTTAGCGACCTCACCCAAGGTGTAAAAATTATGAATGCTCAATTTGAACGAAATTAATAAGAAAATCAAAAGTTTCTTAGCAAACAACTAATGTGGGCTATGCAAATTTCACATGTTTTAGTAAATATGGACCTCATCAATAAAAAGTTGTATGGCAAGTTTGCCCGTGGTAACAAAAATCAGAAGAGAAACCCGTTGAAAAATTAAAATGTGTATAACAATCACATAAAGCATATATAAAAATTTTAAAAAAGTGGGCGAAAAAATGGGCGGGATCGATAACAATATGTAGCGAAATTGCCTGGAAATGAGAATCATGTGAAGTAAATTCGAGAGAAATCAGCTAAAAAACAAAATAAATTTAGAGATTTAAACATACAATTTGCAAAAAGAAAGAAAGTGGGAGTAAAAGTGGGCGTGGTCAATGAAAACTATGTGCCGATTGTGCCTGGGGTATGAGTATCATTTGTGCCAGTTTTGAGCAAGTTCTAGAGAGAAAAATTATTTTTATCTTAAGTGAAAAATGCAATAAAAATTAAAAAAAGTGGACGTAAAAGTAGGAGTGTATGTGGATGTGGCTATCTTGTCTGGGGCTTGACGATCACGTGTGCCAATTTGAAGCAAGTTCCAGTGAGAAAAAAATGTTTCATCTAAAGAAAAATATGGAACTCACAAATTAAAAAAAATGGGTGTAAAAGTAGGAGTGGCCAATAAAAAGTATATGTTGACCTCGGCTGAGGTATGCACCAAGTTTGAGCGAAATCCATTGGAAAACAAAAATTTCATTAGTACATATCAAATTCATATTTCTATATAAAAGTGTGCGTGGTCCGTTAAAAAATAAAAATGCGTATAGCGAACAAACACACAAACACCGATAAAATTGGCACCCCAGGCAAAAATATCTGCATGGTAGCAATGAATTTTTGCATTAGACCTATGAAATTTCTCTGGAACTCGTTGCAACTTTTTACTAAATTCATGAAGATTTAAAAAAAATTAATTTTATGCATTAAAAATTTCCTACGACTAATGAAAAAGTTTCATTGAAAATAGTTTGATTAAAACTATAAAGATTTTTCATAAAGTTTAGGAAATGTTTCATTCACATTGTGAAGGAAACTTCATAAGTTTAGTAAAAAATGTGATTAAAACTCGCCCAAGAAATTCTCTCTGTGTTGATTTATCGGTATTTTAGGGTTAGTGTTTGTCAACCATGGATTTTAACATTTTTATTTTTGCTGTTTTTATTTTACTAATATTTAGCAAACAAACTTGCTAATTTCAGCAACGTATTTTTTAAAATATTTTAGTATCTTTCTCTGCTATGGTTAAAAACTGCATTTATATTACCCTCGAAATCCAGTTTAAACTAGATTTCGAAATCTAGTTCGAGTATCATTTTATACACAACCATGTGATCGAAATTTAGTTTAAACTGGATTTCGATAGTGAATGTTTATGCAGCTTAAGTGTAAGTATTGTTCTATTACGGCTTGGCCAAGTCTTATAGTATAACTAACAGTACACCTTATTAGGAAAGTGTTATAAGTCCATTAAGAGTTAAGAGCGGTTCATTTAATGAATAAAAAAAATGGAATTTGCAAAAATTAATGCGTAAAAAATATGCATTAAACTTGATAACATCCTAAAAAACAAGTTAACAACAAAAATTGATGACCTGTTACTACTACATAAAATGCAACTTCCCTTTAAACTATTAAAAAGTGGTTAATTTTTAATGTTAAGTGTAATATACATACATTATAACATTAGGGGGTTTCAAAATTCTAGACGTCAGAATTTTCCATCTCTTCAAGGCCCACTCAATGTGACTACCCTGCCAAAAATTGAAGACGGATCAGAAAAATCAGTACTGGCAAACTACGGATATTTCGTAAAACCAGTGTTTTGCCAGTACTACCCAAAGTAAGGCTTTGCCAGTACTGTTTTTACTAAATATACATTATTATTTATTTTTTTTTACACTTTACATATTTTACCGGTGTTTTTGATAGTGAATTTTAAGGTGAATGTACTAAAAAAGGTATGTAGTTTAAAACTACGGTTTTTGTTTTGTAATGATCATTAATATTTATTATATTAGTACTAAAACACAGCATTATAATTATTAGGTTTTAAACCAACGAACATATTGACTAAAGAAGAACCAATGTACTCAAATCTGTTCAATTTTCTATGCCAACTGGTTTTAAGAGAAACAGTTTTTCAGAGGTTTTTTAATGCATATTTTTTAGTATATATAATGAAAATTTTGTGTTAATTACACAAGACTTACTCAGAGAGTGCATAAAACAGCACAAATTTATTTTAAAATTGCTTAAAAGCGTGAAAACTAATCAATTAAAAGTACCCCTGTAAACCAATTTTTTTTAAACTCTCTTAAAACCAGTTCAGGTTTTTAGAAGAGAACATTGCAAACGGCTTGTTTAAACAAATGAAACACCCAACCCTTATTATGCGTAATGGATTCTAAAATTTAAATTTTGAAATTTAATAGTTGCTTAGTTCCACTTTTGTGGTTAACAAAATAGTGGTTTTGAACAATCTGAAATTTTGCTGAAGTCTATATAGGGAGATTTATCTTCCATAAGCAAATATCGTATTCATTAATAATACCGACCGTATAGTTGTTATTTGTAATTATTTTGTAAACAAGGACATGTGAAGTTTGCTACATATTTCTGCTCTTGTAAAATTCTGTAACTCCTCTACTTAAACATATTATTTGTTCCAACCTCAGGATTATAAAAAAACATAAGTTTTTAGTCAGATTTTCACAGGAAGAAGAAGAAGAAACCATTTGTATTCAAAACTTTAACGGACACAATGGATATGAACTGCTGCAGTTTACATTTAACATTAATTATTAAAATGAATATTTATATTTTTTTATAAATGAATTACAAGTAGTACTTAATTAGATTAAATAAAAGTACTGATCTCTAAGACATTTTAAATTTTATTTTTATTTTTAATTAAAGAAACTTATTAAATAAAGTTGTATTAAATTAAATATAATTTGATCATAATTTATGAAACTATATGAGATTAGGTGCCAAGACATACCATGTGATGTTTAGTTAGATGTGATGCTATAAATTAATTGGATTCTATTTTCTTCAAATTTCAGAACGACCATAATTAACTGATTAGAATTTGAAATTTTTCGCCAGATTTGCTAATAAATTCTGATTGTATTTATTAATTTTCTTTTTGTTATTTTTCAAATTTATTTTATTTGTTTGAAATGTTTTTAGTTTAAGTTGGGTACTATTAGATTCGATTACAAATTAACCAAACTAAGCTATGGAACTTCACAAAAGTTGTCTTAAGCTAAATATGGGTGCTTCAATGTATTTTGATACAATCGCTGATTCACTTCAATCAACTACGCTGATTATAGTTAGGCCTTTAGAAAAACTCAAAGCGCTTTAAAATCTCGGAAATGAAATATATATAAATTTGTTTTAGTAAACCTATTTTTTATTTACGGGGGCTACAGCCCCTTTTACGAATACCTTTAAATCTTTATTAAAGGTTTGTTCTACAATATTAAAGGTTTGTTCTACAATATTAAAGGTTCGTTCTACGATATTATAGGTAGTAAAATATTGATTCAGAATTCATGGTGAAGTCCTGAAAAATTAATATGTCATTTGATTTTGATAAAAATTTGGCTCCTTGAAATGCGCTAATCGGACTACATCTAGTTTCTTCATATGATTTTGCGAGCGCCCTAATATAACTACTAACAATAATTTAATAATATACGAACATAGTTATTACACATTTTCTATTTAATAAATGACGCATTAACTAAAGCCGTTAAATTGTACTTAAAAAAAAAAAATACTATTTAACATTATCCTGTATCTGTGTTTAAATATGTGGCTGGTTGATGCAATTCTGTCTGTTTATCTATCCGCTTTCGGAGACATCACAAATAAACAACAGCACAAAATAACATTTAAATGCTTCAACAACGTAGTCAACAAACTTTTTAAACTGGCTTGATTAATGAGGCTTTAAATTACGCCACTTTGATTTTCATTCTTTAAATATGCCAAAGGACTTTGTAAGTAAAACAACGACAACAATAATAATAATGAATATGATGTGCTTGTTAGTGTATGTGCGGTGTATGTCTGTATGTACAACGGAAAGGATTCATTGACATTATGTTGTATACACAGCATAAAATAGAATAAAATAAAATAGATAATGAAAGTTTAATGGCTGAATTAAAATGAGAAAAAAAAATAATTCCAAAATCAAATGGAAATAAGCAAATCAGACAAATAAATATGTTTCTTATTCTCTCGCACACATACATTCACATCACTGTTAAAAGGATCAAATACATACAAGACTATTATGTAGAGAACAGGACAACGTTAAAAACTTTTACAGACTACAGTTTGCAGAAGAGAACGAAATGAGAGAAAATAGTTCAACCTAAATTTGTTGAAATCTCATGGTCAACTAATACTAGTTTAAAACTAGTAACAACTGCAAATTTTTGAGAACACAGTCACACACAGGCATACCTTATATTATATCAAAGAAGGTGTTAAAAAGAATAAAACTCAGAGAGAGCTTCATAAAACTGGGCCCTAAATTTACGTATTAGTGGACTAACAATGATGCCAACTTTTTAGTTTTAAACAATCGCTGGTACAAACAACAAACATAGAAAAAGTTTGGCCAATTCGAAAATAAGAACAAACAGGAATACAATATTGGGTATCTGAATAACATATTTCTCTGTACTGTTCGATGTTTAGCCCAGAAACATTTACACTAAAAAAAGGGCTTACAAATAGTTGAAAATTCAGCTACGATAACAGAACATAGTACCTGCATTTGCGATAGCAGAAGTTGCAAATCATAATCTGCTAAATTTTAGTTGACAATTGCAGTAAATTTAGCTATAGATGTAAGACGTCAAATTTGGTTATTTAATATGCATTGAAATTCCGGTTTAACGAATAATCGATTTAACCAACTCTGATTTAACGCACACCAAAATTTGTATACTTAATTCATTAAATCTTGACAAAAAAACATAAGTTTTATCACTGTTTATAGAACAAAAACAAACCAAATTAAATTTGAAAAACAAATTGAAACAAGGAAAAAAAGCTAAAATCAAATAAAAACAATACCTGATCAAAAAAAAAAAGTTATGTCTCAAATACAAAATCAGATCTCATTTGATATAGATCAATATTTATTCTTACCTATCAAAATTGCGGTATCCAGTAATATCCGATTAGATTTCCCAAATATATTACTGGATTGAATTAGATTAGGGATAAAATAATATCTAATCTAAGATCCTGATAGATCCCAAAATATCAGATGGGATTAATTCAGATCTAATTAGATCCAAAAAGATAAATAATTTTTGGTGGATGGAATAAGATGAAATTAAATTGGATTTGTTTAAGCCCCATGATGTATATAATTTAAAATAAAATTTAATTTTCATTTAAAAAAAATTATCCGAAAAATAATTGTAACACCTGGCGCATATATAAATATGTATGGGGTTATATATAATAATATCTTATACGCATAGAAAATATTAATGATGATGGACCATATAAAATCATATATCTAACTAATCAAGTGTCATATATTATATCTTATATAATTATATCTTACATCATATAATGTCACATATAAATATGTCCTAAGTTGTGTTATACATATATCACCATATATAATCATATTTAATATCACACACAAAATTTTTTTATAAGACAGTATATATATACCATAAATTAATAAATATTATAAATTATGTTATATGTTATATGACAATATGATATATCATATTTATTATGTATAGCATATATATTAAATATCTAATTTTATAAAGGTCAATATATAAAAATACATCTTTATATATGTCACCATAGAAGAAACATATAATAATATATAGCTATGCATGACATCATATATAATCACATATTGTAATATATTTTAAGATGAAAAAACATAAGACCATATATAATTTTTTTACTCTGGAAATAAGTATTTTCATTAATTAAACTTTAAACTTGTTAAACAAGCACACAAAAAGTACATTTGTATACAAACTATATATAGAGCGATATTTTTTTTTGACTTCAAGTCAGTGCAAAATAAAAAATCGAAATTTTTCCCAATAACAATTTTAAAATTATATTGTATGCTAAACAAAAACACCTCAGATCATTAAAAATTGTAAATTACACTGTTTAACACTACAATTGCATCGGAGATGCGACTTATCAATTGTGATAAATTTCTATACGTAGATCACGAATGTGTACACCCAATTTTTATATTAGATCTACTTTTTAAAATATTCCCGAATTTGACCAAAAATCTAGATTTTTTTTTAAATTTCTTATTAATTCATATATTAATTATTCATTACCAAAAATCTAGATTTTTTTAATTTCTTAATTTATATACCTGAATTAACTGTGAACAACTTTTAACATGGTTTTAAAGTGTGGGCCTTGAGGATTAAAACGACGTCAATTAATTGCGATTGGGTGAAGAATGTCGGATATCTATGAAATTAAATTGAAAACTTCACTTATTTTGTTTTTTTGTGATTATTATAATATCCCTTAATCAAAATTATAAAATTTTAGCACATGATGTGAATTTATATTCCACTTAATTAATTTCAGCTTAAAAACCATCTGAATTTCAAAATTTTCGATTTTTTTTAAAAGTGGAACTTTCCTGGTGCTGATTAGAACACATGAGTTAAACATATTTGAATATCTTTATCTGGATTTTATTAATTAGGATTTGTCACAGGCTCCACAATTTTAAGATACAAATATATATAACATTTTTGTAGCTTAAGCAATTTTTTTGTTAAACTAAAACAGAAAGTAGGCGATTTTCTTTTATAAATTAAGTAACCTGTGATTTTCACTAAACGTAAGTAGTAAAGTCTTTGATCTTCTTTTCGTTTTAGATATTTTATTAACGAAATCGTGAAAAATGAGAAATTTTGACTTTAAACATGTCGTAAATCGTAAATTAAGGAGCGTAGTTGATATTATTTGAATGTTGCAAACAATTGCGGTGTTATTTGAAATTTATATTATTTTACAAAAAGTTCATCAAAATTTAAATTCTATGTGATGCTATATTTAATCGTATTAAATTTCATCCGAAATATGTGCACATGTAATGCATGATTATATGTAAACGTTTTTACTTGGGTATGCCTAACTTTAAAAATCTAAGGCCATTTTCGTCATATGCGTCTAAAAGTCTTTTAGAAATGATAGGTCGCAACCCCGATACATAAAATTTTTCTGATTTTGTTGAACTGTGTTGTTATTATTATTATTATGCTTTCTCAGATGTAATTTTTGTTTTACTTGCCAGACCGGCGATAAATATTTTAGCCAATCATTTTATGTAATTAGTGTAAATAATTATAAAATTTTTAAAAAATATAATTTCAACCCAATACCTATTTGGGTAAATAACTTAAAAATGCCGGATTTAGACCAGATGGCGTATCTTTTACACTCATAGAATAAACCTATAAAAATTGCAGAAAAATGACCTTGCAGAAAAAACTGCTAAATTTGGCAAATAGTTTTGCTAAATATTAATAAAATGAGAAGAGCAAAATAAATTTGTTAACGTTACAAAATTCTAGTTATATTCGTTGTGAATTTTAGTTAATTGAAAATAGCATTTTACTCTGCAAAATTAGCAAAAACTTTTACTGAATATTTGTAGACTCAAAACTGTAATATTAAAAAATTGTTTATTATATTTACAAATAACAGTTTATTCTGCTAAAATCAACAGACATTGTATATTGCTGATTTCATAAGGGCAGACTTTCATTCTCATAAAAAAATACTAAAAAAACTTTAAAAATTTAAAATTTTTAATAACTATTTGTCTACTAATATTTAGTAAATGTTTTTGCTGATTATAGCAGATAATTTTGTTACTTTCAATTAACTGAAACTTAGCTCAAATATAACTAAATATTTGTAAATTCAACAGATTTATTTTACTATTCTTATATTACTAATATTTAGTAAAAAATTCTGCTAATTTTAGCAGTTTTTTTCTGCAATTTCATTTTAAACTACTTTTTTTAGTTTTCTTTTTGTTATTTTTACAGGTTTATTTCTATGAGTGTACCAATGATCAAAAAGGCTGAACTAGTTTTTTGAGAGTTTTTGTAGAAAATGTAAAAAATTTGTTAACTGTGGATTTTTAATTAAATAATTTTCCAGTTTTTAAGTCGTTTTAATTTAATTTAAAGTTAATTTGTGTTTTTCAATATATTATCTGCATTATTAATGCATAACTAACAAAAACTTTTAATTATTTATATTAAATAATAATCATCATACAAAAATTAATATTATTTTGTTAACCGGTGTTAATACAAGCTTTCAACAATATTTATGTACAAAAATTCAGCAAAATAACCGTTTTAGCTGGGTTGATACATGTTTTTTCGATTTGTCAACGGATCTGATCATAACACGAAGTTTTAGAAAAGCTGGAGCCTCCAAAATGCGCTGAACTTCAACAAAAAATCATATTAAACCATAACTTTGCTCCATTTTTGTCTTCTTAGCAAAGTGCTCATAAAAAATGTGTAGTGGGTATCGAGTATCCAGTATTTATCTTTTTCTGGGTAATCGATACTTAAAAGTAACTACTCTATATTTTCGGAGTTGTATTTTAGACAGAAAAAATATAAAAAAATGAGACTCCGCAAAAAAAAATTATCATTAAAATACAACTTTGTTAGAAGAAAAAAATTTAAATCGAAAATTTTAAAGAAGAAATTTGGCAAACTATAAAAAAAATTTGAAAAACAAATCGAAAATTACACTGTTCTTCTCAAATATCCTTTCTTTACTATCTAATTAACATATAACGGGGTTTTTAATAAGGACTTGACAATTTTTTTTTAAATAAAACGCAAACCAGTTGAGATATTTCCAAAACTTTATTATCGACTTGAAATACAATCAAAACATTTATGAATGGAACTCGGCTTCGTTCATATGGCCACCGAGGGAACGTCGGCAGCGGTCGATTCGTTGGACCCAATTTTCGATAACTCGGTCACACATTTCGGCCGTAACGGCCGCTATTTCGCGTTCAATTTTGGCTCTGAGTTCTTCCAACGTTGTCGGCTTGTTGGCATATAGAGGCGTTAAATCGCACAAACGAGGCGGTCAATTGACTGGTCCATTTCTTCAGATAACACGCTCACCAAACTTAGTCTTCAATAAATCGATTGTCACGTGTGCTGTGTGGCTTGTGGCACCGTCCTGTTGAAACCACATGTCGTCCAAGCCCATGTTTTCCAATTCGGGCCAAAAATAATCGGTAATCATGGCGCGATTAACGCTCTTAAAGTTGCAGTCACCAACTCCGAATTTCGGTAGTACATTTTTATAATTTGCATACGTTGTTCGTTCGTGTACTTTACCATGATGAAAATGTTGAGTTTACTGAAAAAAAGGAAAGTAAAAGTTAGATGATCAAACTGAAATAGCACAAAAATTGCATTTTCTTTTACCTCCTAACCCTTCGATATAGCACTTCAGAAATAGCAGGTTAACATAAATTTTTTTTTTATCATAATACCTTTTCAATTCAGAATGTTGAAAAATGAACAGTGTTTTCTATTCAAATCGTAAATAAGACAACAACAGCCTTCAGATGCCATTTTAGTTAACAAAAAGGCCCATGTACTTCGGAAGATAATGCTCTTCAAAGTTTAGTGCTGTCATAATTTTTTTTATGAAATATAGTACTTTTTTTTTGCATATGTCTAGAATACTAGTATTTCGTCGTTCTTCTATTTGTCAAGGTTCTACTATTAAATATGTCGAATGCCCAATGAAGAAGTTTTCCTGTTACTTACAATTTATAAAAATTTTAATGAAATATCCACAAGCACTACTCCCTCTTTCCTTTTGCCCATACCCTATTTTCCTGATCAATACAATGCACTGCATGTGTAGGGGGCATCCACTGAGTATTGGTTAAAAAAAAAAAAAATTTCCCTGAAGAAGTCTTCCAATGCGAAGACGAAATATTGGAAATAAATACTTATAATTATAAAATAAAGGATATTTAGCTCAATAAAACAAAAGACATAAATTAAAAAAAAAAAAAAAAAATGTTTTGCAGAATAATTTCAGTGGTTTATGGTGTAAACACATCAACACAGTATGAATATAAAGAATGCTTACGAACAGAATTTTACATTTGTTTTGATCACAACTTTGCAAAATGACAAGTTATAAAAAAGATTTATACATCAAATTAAGCAAATAATTCTAACTGAAAAATTAAGCACGAAAATTAAATTTTAAATGTCGGAAAAAATAAATTTGCAATTCGATGCGAAATGAAGCGATTTTTTGCTTTTAGCCTACAGGGAACCAAATCGGTTTAAACACACTTATTACAAAAATCAGTCGTTGGTTTTACCTGTATGAAAATAGAACGGTAGAACCGCAAGAACTAATTGTTGTGTTATAAATATGTTACAATAGTTTATTCAAATCTCGAAAACCTCAAAATGTCTGCTATAAAGTGCCTTTTAGACCGAAAACCAGCGACGGCAAGGAAGCAGGATTAGACCTAAAAATTGTCTATCTTGGCAATGAAATCTTCATTCAAAATTATTACATCGGTTAAAAATACTCAAAACATATAGTTTAATGAAAGTTTAGAGCACTCTTATTAATTTAGGTTACAAACTAATGTAGGGATTGAGCATACAGATCAATAAACAGTCGTGAAATTAACTTATGAAAGTTGACCAGTTTTCAAGGATACTCATGAAACATTCGTAAAATCAGATTTTCATTAAGTTTATAACTTTATAACTGATTTTTGGATATTATCACTTTTTAGAAGGTTTTTGTATCAATAAAAATAATGGCTTATTTTTTTTTTTAATTTCAACTCCTTCCCGTGCCTATAGGCGACTCAAATCGCGGATTTTGGGTCCCTTTTCCCATACAACAAAAAGGCTAAATATATGTCAATCTGACTTCAATATTCGATTCTACGTGAAAAGTTAGGCCCATAAGCTTTTTTTTAGTTTTTGGAATGCACCAGAATGCATAATTAGAGTGGTCCAAAAAAATAATTTTGTAAATAAAAAATTAAAATATTTTGTTTGTTAATATACAATGGAAAAACACTTACATCTGACAAAAATGGTCCAAAAATTTTAATTTTGTAGTTACCCGTTCAAAAGTTATTAAAGTTTAAAAATTTAATTTTTCTTTATATATACAATGAAAAGTACTCCTAGCTAAGAAAAATTGTGCAAACATTTTATTTTATAGCAACCAGTTTCAAAAGTTATATAATAAATATATTTATAAATATAATAAATGCTATATAAAAAAGACTTTATAGAAGTAGAAGAGGGAGAAGAAGTGGTTAATAATGTTGTTGATGCAGCTAACAAGTTGGCATATTTTGATTCCGCTTTTAGTAAGTCACCGTTTGATTTTATTACTCTTCAAAGTTTAAAAACTCTGGTTAATTTTGGAATTAACATATCCTTTATGCTTTATAACGCTGTTGAGTGGCCTGCCCAGAAAGGTTTTCGTAATGCAATCGAACAAGCTAAAAATATACAATCAACAAGTATTTACACCGAAAAACTTGTTGGTATAATTTCGCGCCTGAACAACTCGTGTTTAGTTAAAAATAAAGATAATTTAAATTGTTTAGCTTTATCTGCTGTGGAAAGGAATAGAATTAATTAGAATTGTTGTTAAATAGAAATTACAAAACCAATAAATTATTTTGTATTCACTAAAAAATTAAATTTTTAAACTTTAATAACTTTTGAACGGGTGACTACAAATTAAAATTTTTGGACCATTTTTGTCAGATGTAAGTATTTTTTCATTGTATATTAACAAAAATAAATATTTTAATTTTCTTTTAAAAAATTATTTTTTTGGACCACTCTAATTACGCATTCTGGTGCATTCCAAAAACTAAAAAAAAGCTTATGGGCCTAAGTTTTCCCGTAGAGTCGAATACTGAAGTCAGATTTGGCATATATTAAGCCGTTTCTGTTGTATGGGAAAAGGGACCCAAAATCCGCGATTTTAGTCGCCTATAGGCACGGGAAGGAGTTGGAATTAAAAAAAAAAAAAATACGCCATTATTTTTATTGATACAAAAACCTTCTAAAAAGTGATAATATCCAGAAATCAAAATCAAAAAAAATTTGAAAACGAACTCTAATATATATATAAAGAAAAAACTGTTGAGAAATGAATACAAAAATTTGACCCTGGTAATGAAATTGTAGTAATGGTTGATTTGAATAGTCTCCTTATATTCCACCTACGCACAGTGGGGTATTTCAAAAAAATAATGGTAGTAAACATCGGACTTCTAAACTACTTATGCGATCGGTGCGAATCAAATTGGAAATTCGTTCGTAATATTTTGATTGGGTCACCCTGTTTTAGTACAGGGTGTACTTACAGGATGTCGAAGCTGACTACCTCGTGTAAACAAAATCATTTGGGGGTGAAATTAACTGATTTTTAAATAAAAAAATAATAAAAAAACTTTATTATTTAATCGATTTAAAAACAAAAAATTCTCCGTTTTTAAAATATTTCAAGATAAAAAAATAAGCTTTAATAGTTTAGTCGTGAAAAATCCTTAGGGTCCAAAATTTAAAAAATTTATGAAAAATTGTTATTTTTGGCCAACAAATATTTATGTTTCTTTACAATTTTCTTGGAACTTTGTTAAAAAACCAAAACAAATATAAATTTTTTTTAAAAAAACTAAGCTCTGAAAAGAATTTTAAATGTAATTTTACTAGCTTTTGGACATGCACTCTACGGCAGGAAAATGACAAACTTTTGACAAAAAAATAAAATTTTTGACCCAAAAAAAAACAAACATATTTTAATTAGATTTTTTAAGTGATGGACTTTTTTTTTTTAATTACGTTTATTTTTGACTATTATGTTTGAAAAAATCGTTTAAAGGCACTAAGATATTAAAAGCTTAACTCAAACAAAAAAAGCTATTTTGTTTTTCTTTTGGTTTTATTGCTTTATTTTTACAAAATTTTTTTTCAATTTAATTTTTTTCAATAATTTGTGTTAAAAGAAGACATAGTTTTTTTATCTGCCGGTGTAAAATATGTATATATTACATAATAACAGGTTAAAAAAATAACGCAAAAATTATACCTCGGACTAAAATTTTAGTATTACTTTGTATATGAAAATTTTATTTAAAATTTATATTTTTATTAAATAGTGTGCGAATTGCTGTACCACTAGATGAAGCAATTATGTGGTACGAATTTGAGAAATACCGAAAATGATAACCCTTGGTGACCTGCGACCAAATTTTCCGAATTTAGAAATTTTTTTCAAATTCTCTTAATATGTTGTGTGACCTATCACTTTTAACTAATTTTAGCACCCTGAATATGATTTTTTAAACAAATTTTAAATCACACTAATAGCTTTTGAGATATTGCGACTTGAATTTTGCTCAAAATGCTTTTTTTTAATTTTTATGGAATTTTTTAAAAAATAAATTCGACTTTCATTAGATATTAGGCAAGTTCTTGCATAACTAGGTCCAAAGATTATGTGGGGCAAATTTCAGACAAATCGGATGATGCAAACCTGATGTGACCTGCGATCAGCTCATTAATTTGAGGAAAATTTTCAATTATGAAGCCACAAAGTTAGTTCGCTGGACTTTTACTTAAATTGGAATCTCAAATCGCATCCTATCGGCCCAACAAAATCTTTCCATTAGCAAAATTAATTTTTTTTATCCATTTTCATACCGGTAAGACACTAACTCTTAAAAGAAAAGTATGAATGCAAATTGAATTTCAAATAAAATGAAAATTCTTCTATAAAATACTGCGTAATATATTTTACACAAAAAAAAATATATATAAATGGAATTTCTGTGATAAAGTCTTTTGCTAAAATATGACTGAAATCAATAGCTAATGTATTTGATTTAAAGAGACTCCCCCGTATTCATAAAAATATTAAATATCACAACAAATACATTTTAGTTAAACACAAATTTTAGCCTTAAAACTGTATTCATAAACGAATACTAACATTTACACCAGGCTTAAAATAGTTGTTTTAAGCTAATATTCGATTAAGGCTTAAAATATGTTTTAACTGCAATGTATTTGAAAGCTGAATTAAGATTTTTTATGAATACGGACTATTATGTTTATCAATATTGCAAAATTACACATTAATTGTGTAATTTTTATCTCTTTATGTTTCAAGACATTTTTCAATAGATAAAACCCAAGCGATTTCCCCATAAAAGATATCAAATTTTAGTTTTTTTTTTTTTTAGAAAAGTTCTTCTGCAAAAATTTAATTGATTTAGAAAAAGGCTTAGGCTTAAACGATTTTTTAAGTTTTCGGAGATAAGATAACTTGGTAAAGAAAACACGTAATAATACAAAATTTCATATGGAAAATCCAAATCCTTGGATTAGAAATTAACAATTAACAATATATATTTTTTTTATTTTATTTTATTACAATAGATTACAAAAAGCAATTTTGCAAAAAGTATTTCTCTAACATATTTTTGGTAATCTCTTTAAGAAAGTCCAACCAAGTCGACAAGTCTTCGAGATTATATTAGTTAGGTCTAAAGCTTCAGGATTCTAGTGTTGTCTGAGCCTGGTATTATGTTTTGTAGCGAATTATCAAATTACAGCTCATACCTGCTCTACGCCAAGATCCCACTGGATTTAGAAAAGTTAATAAAACACCTTGTAAACGAAGTGTACTATTTTCAGCAAATTTTTTGTTGAAATTAAGTTTTCAGCTAAAATTTTAGTTATACTTATTCAGCACTTAACTGTTTTGAACTAATGTTTTACTAATATTTTACTACTGTTTAATAATTTAGTTTGCTAAAAAATTGTGCTGATAAGAACATTAAAAGATGTAGTTGAGACGAGGAAAATGATACTAAAAAGTACTACTCTTGTAAGACATATACAAAATTCAATCATGGAAGATTTTTGTATCTGTTTTTCATACATAATAAAACAAAAAGATGCAAACAATGTGTATCGTATACATATAAATTGCTGATTGAAAAAACTTAAATTTTGTGTTGTCACCGCCTTGTCAAAGTAATTGTCTATTAATTAAATTATAGACAAAATAAAATATTTAAATTTAATAAAGATTAAGTGTGTATTTGTAAACTAAATGATTATAGTGATTAATGTCAAATAGCAAACAAATATACGTATAGGTAGACAGAATAAAGCGAAAAACAAGGACACACATCTTAAGTAATTTTGTATGTGTTATTTTTTTTATTGCAAAAAAAGGGTTGTATATTTCATAGTTTGCTATTTATGGCCGTAATTTCAAGCAATATATACCTACTGGCGCTTAGATACCTACCGTGTACACGAACAAAATCGGGTAGGTATCTAAGCACCGGTAGGTATCTATTGCTTGAAATTACGGGCATTAGTGTTGTTAAGTTTCTATAAAGATGCCATCACTTAGACAACCATTGATGTAAGTAGTTGAAAGATAATTTTTTATGATATATATAATTATTTCTATTAATTCGTGTGGGATTATGAATATTTTTATATTTTGTAACGTAATTGTAAATTATTTTTAAAAGAATAACAAAAACAGTTTTAAGATTTTCAGCAAATAAATTAACTGAAATATAATTTTTCTACAAATTTTTTTTTGAGTTTTCTTCAGTCTACTAATATTCAGCAACAATTTTATTAACTTTTTTGACAAGGATTGTTTAATTTTGAATCAACTAAGTGTAGGAATACTTTAGCTGAATCTACTAATTTTGTTGCTAAAAATTAGCTTTCTAATTTTCAGCAAAAGATTTTGCTGACATTAGCAATTTTATCGCAACTAATATATTGCTGATTCAGCAAATTTTTTGCCGACTTTACTAACTTTTTTTGGAGTGTGTGATCTAGTGTCAGTGGTGTACCCAGGGGGGGCCCTGGGGGCCAAAGCCCCCCCCCCCCCGAAATATTTTCGATTTTTATTTTATTTTATTTTTGTTTTGGTTAGTATGTAATAAATGAATTTATAATATTTTTTTAAGACTATAATTTTTCAAACTAATGTTATATTAACTGAAATTGATCTATGGAAACACTACCATAAAGACCATCAAATCCGCTAGATGCTATTCAAGATTGCAACAAGGAGCTTTTTCCAAACGTTTACATGTTTTTACATTTACTGATAGTAATTCCTGTTACAACTGCATCCGAGGAGAGAAGTTTTTCCACTATAAAAAGAGTGAAAACATATTTAAGGAATTCTATGGGTGAAGCTAGACTTGGTGCTCTAGCTCTTGCATCAGTGCATCGAAAAAAGGTTAAACCTGACAAAATCATTGACACTTTTATGAAAAAAAATCCTCGAATTAAATTTTAAGAGTTTTGTTAATAGTATATAAGGATCTTAATTAATATGATAGCTCACTTTAAAAATCAAAATAAAATTATTTAATTGATACATAAATTTGTTTAAAATTTAAAAAAAAAACTTGTTTGTAGATATAAGAAACTAAAAAAACAAAGACATGTCAAAACATTTGTTCTTCAAAATTGCTATCATAACTGGGTATAACGTCAATGGTAACTTTCCCATCCAAAACTTATTTAACAGATACAAAATATTAGTGTCCGACCGAACTCATTTTTTTCGGCCGAAGCCGAACTTCGGCCATAATATCAATGTTCGGCCGAAGCTGAACTTTTTGTTTTAATAAAAAAAAATATAAATTGTTTTTTAAGATCAATAAATTTAAACCAAAAAGTTATTAAACATAAACAAAATACAAATTTATAGGTATATTTTTTAAAAAATCATATTTGGAAAATAGTTTTACTATTTTAAGTACAAAAAAAGAATAAAATATTTGTATTGTACTATATTTTATAGTCAAAGAAAAATAGTTGATCGATTTTTAAGTTGATATAGAGAAAAAAAACTTAAACTTTAATATTTAAAATTAAAAAGTTTGATATTGTCATGACAGAAAAGCAATTTTTCCGCATTCACACCATGTGAATTGCTTCGTCTATCAGAATACAGCTGTCCGGCAGCGCTAAAAAGCTGTTCGCTAGCTACACTAGTTGGTGGGGCTGATAAATATTTTATTGCTACAGCTTTTATATTTGTAAATGGACTTGAATTCCTATACTCAAATATATTTATATTTCGTAATAAACATTTTAATTTATTTTTAATAAAATTTTCGTTTGGTTCTGCTACTTCTAAGTCTGGTACTGCATCATGTCTATACCAAATTGATGAACCTCTCTTTTCAGGATTACTTACCACTCGATTTTTTTTTTTTTTTTTATATTTAATTATATCGCATTAAATTTGATTATTTGCTTATAAGTCTTGTAGCTATATTTCTGGAAATTTTTTTTAAACTCTTTTGGCTTTTTGAACTTTTCTCACACACATTGATGTTTAAATATCGGTGTTTTTTTTTTGTATTCTATCATATTCAACGTTGTATTTTTTATGTAGCTTTATTTGTAAATTCTGAAAAATAAATATAACCACAGTTGTTATTTATTTGTGCTTTTTATAAATAATCATAAAAAGTTCGGTAGTTCGGCCAAATTCGGCCAAAATTTGGCCGAACACCGAACTTGACCGAACTTCACTTTTTGGCCGAACTACGAAGCCGAAGCCGAGTACTTGGTCGGACACTACAAAATATTAAATATACGCTCTCGTATGTAAAAAATTATATGCTTTTCAAACAAAAAAAAATTTAAAAAACAAAAATTGGGCCCCCCCCCCCGAAACAAAAACCTGGGTACGCCGCTGTCTAGGGTCATGCCTAAATATTGTGCTGTATTGGCGAGTTTGACTCTCCATGTTTTTGTCCAAGTCATTATGGAGTTAAGTGCACTTTGTAGTTTATTTGTTGATGTTTTTTCTGTATCAGAAACAGATAGAACAGCAACATCATCTACAAAAGTTGCAATTGTAGAATGTTCCGGTTGAGGAACACCGGCTGTGAATAATAAATACCAACCTCGGAACTCCCGTTTTTTTATGTTTTAAGGCAGAGTATGGATCTTCATGTTTTACTCGAAAAGAGAGGGAATGCCTTCTTCCGAAATTCTTCACTAAAATTACAAGAAAACAAAAAAATCGTGAACTTAAATCCTTTACCGGGAATGCCCAAATGTCAACAACTCTAGTAATTACACAAGAAATATCAACACTGACCAGAATTATAAACACAAAATAAAAACAGCTAAATCGTTGCTTTAAATGTTGAACAAGTTTAAAAGCGCTAAGTTAACATGGTATTCTACTAATTTCATTTACAGACATTGAGAGCCATCATGTATTTAATATGAGAACGAGCTTAAACTCTTAATTATGAATTTACTCTGGCTGCAAAATACTGGTGTTGGTCTAGTTATATTTGACTGGCTGCTGCTGGATAGCTGGCTGTCTGTTACTTTTATTCGTTTGAGGGTTACCATTGTGACTGTCTGCTTGCCTCGTATGCCTGGCTCTGTATGCCAAATTGTTGTAAATTTCATCTACCTAAGGTCGCATGAGTGTTGAGCGTGTGAGCATTGAGGTCTTTTCACACGTTGGTCATATTGCAATATTTCAGTTTAGCATTTGTCGTTGAGCTAGCAAGTAATCAAGAAGAATAACTACAGCAACACTAACTGAAGCAGCAGCCCAAACAAATTTTTTAAACAACCACTTTTAGTAGGAGTTGACTCCATACGGTGGTATAAAGCAGCAGTATTCACCGTCGCTAAATACAATATATTTTTATGTTGATGATGAACAGAAGAATAAATCCTTGCTTAGAGCTTTTAAAAACAAAAAAAAAAAAGACAAAGATGCTGCAAAAGTGGGCGCGTCTTATAAAAACAAATTTGCCATATTTTAATTAACAAAAGTGTTTTAAACAAAACTAAAAAAAAATAATAATTTAAAATTCCACTTAATTCATCAAAAGTGGAAGATTCTAAAAGAATTGCAGTTTTGTGTGGTTAAACATTTAGATCCGTATTATATTTCGGTATACGCTACTTAATAAATGGTAAGTTTTTGTTCCGAATGTTAAATATCGATTTAAACTTTTTTGTTTAAATCCTGAAAAGATTTTTTCACTTAAAATGATTTTCCTTAAAGTTTTGTTGTATATTTTTCTATGTGTGTGCGTGTGTGTGTTAATTTGTATTGCGCATGTTCAGGAAAATCCTTTTTTTTCAACAATATCAAAATTCATAATGGTGTCCCCATATTATTTTCGCTTTGGTTTAAGTGTTGTTGCATTTAGCTTTATTTTCTGTTTGATTATTATTGCTGTCTCGTCTCATTGTCGTCTGTACTTGTTTTACGGAAGAAGAAGAAGCAGCACAGTGTTGCAATCAGGGATGCCATCAAATATTTTATTTAATGGGTTGTTATAAAAATTTGAATAAAAACAAAAGTGTCAACATAAATTTTGAAAATATATAATTGAGTTAAGTTAAAGAAAATTCTAACCCAATGTTAAAGCTTTATAATGTGTGTTAGTAAATGGAAAGTGCAAAAGTTTTATTTTTACCGCTCCCCGAGCATTTTAAGGTGCATTGGTGATAAAAAATAATTTCCGTACAAAACTTGTCCTCTCGGATGCGAACAGGACAGTCAGAATAGGCGTTTACCCCTAAGAATGGACTAAAACTAGTTCAAATATTTTTTGGGGTATAACTCTTAAACTATTGGTTTGACAGAAAAGTGCTATATAAGCGTTTTTATACAAATTCAAAGGAAACACATTTTTCTCATAAGAATTCTTTACCTATCAATGGCGCTCCATGATGTTGTGAAAATCAAGATTTGTGCCATAGCTTTTTCAAGCGACTCCTATATATTAATTTATAAATTTATTTCGTCAAATTATATGATATAACAAGTAGCTTATAATACAATAACATTTGAAAAATATATGGTTTATTCCAGCGTGGTTTCAAGGGTGGGGGGAGGTTGGAAATGGGAAATTTCGCACCAAAATTATATTTTTCAATACAAAAATGTAAAAGATTAAAAAATGAATTAAAAATACTCTAAAATACTTTTGTTTATTAATAAGCCCGTTAAGCCAAAAATGAGCCTCATCGCTGAATACAATTTTGTGTGAAAACATCGGGCGAGTAGATAACTGTTTTCAAAGTAAATTTGGATAATTTGGTAGCTTGGACAAGCGTGAATCTATTCATGATGATTTGCCAGAGTATACTGATCATAAATGTCAAAAAGTGTGCGCAGTATGACAGTTCGTTTGACTTTAAAAAACACCCTTTATTTTGTTCACATCAAGTTTGAACGTGTCGAAATTTCTCGATATTTGAATTGATTAAATATTTATTCGGACATTAAACTTTACGTGTTCACCGAAAAAATTGAAAATGATGACAATTGTTAAGTTGGTAACAAGGTAACAAGGTTGGCAAGCAATACTACTAAAATACTGTTATCGATGAAAAACAGTTTCAACTTTCTACCATTAAATACCGCTACCCAATTAATGAAAAATTCCTTGTCATTAAAATACCGTTACCGTTCTTTATAGAGGGTGGGCTAACTTCGACGAACTGATTTGAAATGCTTAGAACTTTTTTATTTTATTGTTTTTTAAATGAAACCAAAACTTATCAAATTTTTTAGCTAAGCATGAAAAATTACTTCCATTAAATGGCGTAAATTTTCCTGTTGGCATTTAAGACGTTTTGCATTATGTTGTGTAACGTTTCTGGCCCCAATTCTGCAATTTCTGTGTGAATATTCTGCTGAAGTTGCTGAATGTTTTGTGTGTTTTGTTGAGTTGAACCCGCCCCTTCAAAAAACCCCACAATAAAATCATGGGCCATCAAATCTGAGGAACGAGGTGGCCTCGTAAAACCAAAATTTTTAAAGTTATTCGGTCATCAAAAAGTTCTAGCAGAAGCGACATTGTGTATGTCGTGGTATGAGCTGTAGCACCATCTGGCTCGAACCATATGCCAGGATTATTGAGAACTACCGGACGTAAACAATTTTCCAACATGGTCTGATATACCACCCCGGAGACGGATTCCCCATTGAATAGCACGTCGACGAATAAACTCAGATGGATCCGTGTACACATTTTATAGCATTTTACAGCATCCACAGCTTCACAAGTGCGAACAAGTCGTGCAACAGTTCTTCGTGGTTCATTACCTACTGCACCCTTGTTTTCTAAACGGGTAATTAAGCTTCTTATCATGTTTACATTTGGAGCTGTAAAATGTTGACGATATTTTCCTTGTGTTGTAACAATTGATCGTAAGGAAATATTATAAAATTCAACAATTTAAACACGTTCCTGCATTGAGTATGATGACATTATAAAATTTTATTAATTTGTTTATTACCAGCTAAAATAATAAAGTTATAAGCGTCAGTCGAAGTTGGCATACCCTGTTGCTTTCTGCTTTTTTAATTGCAGGTAGTTATTTAGTATTTTGCATACATTTAGTTGACAAATTGCTTTTATTTTTTTATTTTTGTAAAAAGTTATCGGCATGCTACGAAATTTGCTGACTACCTTTCGATAGGTTCAGCAATAAATTTTTTTTTTATTAAATTCTAAATAAATCATTCAAAGAATATTATTAATGAAATTAATTTGACAATTTATTTGTTTTGTATCGGTATTTAGGATAACGGCATTTCAGTTATTTCAGTAGTAACGGTAATTTGTCGATCATCTATTCCGAAACTATATTTTCAGCGTATCGATATTTCATTTATATTGGTATATATATTTTAAGAATAGTGGTATTTCAGTTATTTGGATTACGGTATTTTGAGGATAACGGTATTTTGTTACGAGAGTTTAGAAGCAACAGTAATTTAACAGTATTGCACGTTCACACATGATGTGCCCAAAATATAATAAATTGGAATTTGAATTTTGGTAAGTTTGTTATAAACCATACATTTTTCAATTTAGCGAAACCTAAACTTTAATAAATTTATTAATTAATATACAGCAGCCGTTTGAAGATAAGCTATGACACAATACTTGACTTTCACCGCTCATGACCCGTCATTGATAGGTAAAAAATCTTTTTGAAAAAAATGTTTGTCATTTTGTTTTGTGTAAAAAAGCTTATATAGCGCATTTCTCTAAAAGCACTAGTTTAAGAGTTATACCTCAAAAAGATTTGAACTAATTTTAGTCCATTTTTAGGGGGTAAAAGTCGATTCTGACTGGCCAGTTTTCATACGAGAGGAAACATTTTTTAACGGAAATTATTTGTTATCCCCAATGTACCGGAAATTGCGCGGGGAGCTATTAAAACAAAACTTTTGCACATATGGCTGGGCTAATGTGTGTGGATTTAGAGAAACGAAAAAATATTTTAACAGAAAAAATCATTACATTGGTTGAATTTTAAGGATTAACGTATTATTAAACTAATTTAAACGTTCAATATTTAGCAAAAATGTAATTAGGCCTTGAGAATTATAATGCAAGTTTTGATAACATTTTATAAAAATATAAAACTTTTTTTGAAAATTTTCATAGAAGTTTCCTTAAAACAATGACATTTTACGTTAATTTGAAGAAAACTTTTGTTTACTTTTCATAGTGACAAATTTCATTATTTTTCGTAAATTTAAATTCTCTCTGAGCAGCTTTCTTAAACATGTTATTCAATTTCGTCCATTTACTAAAGCAAAAAATATTCTTCTAAAAACTGTATTAAAGGATTTTCTTTACAAAATTTTCCAAAACAAAAAAAAGCTGCATCTGCCAGCAATAACAAATTTATTATGTTGTTTTTCGGAAGCTAAATCCTTAGCCGATTTCGATTTGGCACTATCAGGTTATGATTTTGAACTATCATTACTGTGATAGACTTAAAAAGCAGAATTTTAAAATAATTGTCTTCTACCTTGGTACCGTGAAATAACTCCCAAAAAATCAAAAAATGAAATAACTCCCAAAGCGTTATTTCACAATTTTCTGTAAGAAATTATTTCTAATTCCCAACCAGGTTTTGTTGGGAGTTATTTCACTCCTTTTTGGCATTGGGAGTTAATTCACTTTTGTTGGGACTTATTTAATTTTCATTTTTAAATGTGATTTTATCGTTGGGAGTTATTTCATTTCTGTTGCGACTTATTTCATTTATATTAAAATTACATTTTGGTAAATTTCATGCATTTGCAACGGTTCTTAAAATTGTCGCAAAGTAAATAAAAGCAATAATACAATGAGTTATTTTACCAAAAGGAACGCAGTTCTTGCTAGAATTTTGGTAAGTAAAGATCGGTATTAAAGTGATTAAAAATAATAGCAAATCTTGAATTTAAAATAATGAGTGGCAAAATAACATGTTTTAAGCAATTGATTTTGGTGCATATTGAATATCAAGAAAAGTTAAGACATCTCAGAAGGAGGAGGGGTCTGGAAACGGTGGCATGACATAACGTTCAATGACATAATGTCCATGGACGTTATGTCACTCGAAAAGTGTCATAATGTCCATGGACTTTATGACACTCTGTAATGTGACATTATGTCCACAAATGGAATAACATAAAGTCCATGGACATTATGCCACTTTTTGGGTGACATAAGGTCCATCAACATTATACTCCAGTGTGGAAACAGATCAGTAATTTTGAAGTTTCTTTTATGTCGCACGCAGAAAAAACTTTATTTCGCGAAGCCGCCTGCCGCGTTCTACGGAGGAAAAAAACCCCTAAAAGACCGGCCGAAGTCCGCTACCCAGAAGAACTTGTTTTTCAAATCAAATGTCGAATCCGTTAAAATCTCATCAAGTAATTTGTAAAAACAAGTTTTTCTGTGTGGCGGCCTTCGGCCGCTCTTATGAGTTTTTTCCTCCGTAGAACGCGGCAGGCGGCTTCGCGAAATAAAGTTTTTTCTGTGTGGGATTATACGATTTATAAATTTAGTTTTATTTTGTGATACACTACTAAAAAATATATAAAAAAATTGTATTGATATACTAACTATTATTAATCTTTTGATCATTTGAAAGTTACATAATATCCAAAAAAAATAATGTCGTTATGTCCATGGACATTACGACATTTTCCAAATTGACATAAAGTCCATGGACATTATGACACTTTTCGATTGACATGTCATTGGAAGTTATGGCATGCCACCTCTCGAAAGCGGTGCGTACGATTCTCGTCCTGCGGCACGGCCGCGTTTCGCGTAATGCGCCGCCTCCACCCCCCCCCCCCCCCCCCCCTACGCACTGTTTCACTACTCCATGCTATGTAAACTAATTTATTTTAACTTTTAAAACAAAGATTATTCCAGGTTTTTCTATAAATATATTTTTAATATGTATTTTTCTATTAATTTTGTTGATTTTTTTTGTATATTTATATATACATTAAATTCTATATTTATAATATGTTTAATATTATGTATTCTTTGTTGGGAGCTATTTTATTACTATGAAATAATTCCCAAATGTTGGGGCTTATTTAATTTTTTCTTTGGAGGTTATTTCATTTATTAAAATTGGGACTCATTTAATTTTTTTTGGGGACTTATTTCATTGGGACTTATTTCATTTGGGAGTTATTTCACGGTACCTTCTACTTTTACTATTTAAAAAGGAATAACAAAATCAATTAGTGTTTCATAACTATAAATACATTTAACTTAATATATCAAGATTTACAAAAATTTAAAAATTAACTGCTCCTTTTATATAAAAAACGCTTAAGTATGTACGTAAGTAAGCTGGTGTTATTGACATGTCAATACCGTTTATACAATGGGTTGTCCCTGGTGTAGCTACACTCAAATTTATGAAAAATTAATTGGGTTTAGTCCAATGTAGCACTTCATAAATATGATGAAGCTGTTTCATAAAAGTTCTAATTGATGACAATCTCCTCCATATTTATGAAATGCTTCATAAATATGAATAAGTTTCATAGCTTTTTCATGTAATGTTTCATAACTCTTATAAGACGCTTTAAATGATAATGCAAAATTCTTTGTTAGCGTACAAACACAATGAAAGCTACAGCCAATGAAGAAAATTTATTTTTAATACATTATGCTTAAAACCTAATATTTTTGCAACTGTAATTCAGAATATATCAATTCAAACTCAGAATTTCAAATTGAAATTCAGAAAATATCAATTAATATTCTTTCCGAAAATGTTACTGAATTGGCTTTAGAAAATGATATTTAAAAGCATTGGCTCTTTGAGGTCTTAAATTAAAGGAGAAAATGACATACGAAGAAGTTATTTTTTCAAAAGTTCAAATATCCGTGACATAAAGATCGCTGGCGAATATTTAATTACACAACAGCGTTGTCAAATAAAATAATAAATAAACTACGATGGTTGCGTCGAAATGAGAAAAACATATGCAGAGTGTTCGTATATACACGTCTTATGCAACAGAATAGAGTTTTCATAAAACGTATATATACGTCTTACGCAGCAGAGATGTTAAAAATATATGTAAATGTTGATTCCTTTTTCTATGCTTTCAGTAAGAAAAATGTCACACCATGTAAAAACAAGAAATTAAATATGATTTCTTATATGCCGCTTAAATTAAAAAGCTTTACATACAATATTTTCATTGTTGAACTTCGGTTTTCGAGATATGAGACATTTTAAGAAAAAAAAAAATATTGGTGAAATTTTTCTATGAAATAATGAAGAAGTTGTGAATCATGTTTCATAAATATTTATGAACAGTTTTTCCACATTTACGAAAACTTTAAAAAAATGGCCATATTTTATAGATTTTGTCCAAGATTTTTTCTCTTTAAATATGATAAAGCTTTTTTCGCTGAGTGCAAGAAAGTAAGGCTTTCATTTAGCTATAATATTGTTGGCAAAACTTCATAAAAAAATAAATATGACCCCCTCTGGAATTAAAAAATATTTTTTTTTTGAAACCCGGTATGCGTAGCACCATATAAGTGTGGGGTACTCAAATAAAATGATTTTTCCTCACGATTTCAAAAACTATATTATTTTTAAGATCAACGTATTTTTTCTTCTTTAATTCATTGAATTTTTCGTTCTTCAATTTTACAATTTTATACTTAAAAATGTATTTAATTAAAATAAAGAAATTGCGGCATGTTTTTTTTTAAACCACCAGCCGGTGAAGTATGGATAATTTATAAATAATATATTTGATTCAACATTTTTATAAATAATATATTTGATTCAACATTTTTGCTTTTCCAATAATAAAAAATATTAGTAAAATTGTTAGCATCATAATGATACGTGCGCTAGAGCATTTAAAATATATTTTAAGTACAAAAATTTAGAAATTTTTAGATTTTTTTTTTTTGTTAATTTTGTAAAATTTACTGTAAAATAATGAGTTTTACATTGAAAATATGTCTTTTTAGTTTCTATCGTTGAAATTACCAAGGAATTGCCGCATGGAGGTGATTGTACAAAATTTATTGACTTAGGGGTTTTCTCCTCCAGACCGTCCAAAGCCCTGCTTCGCTGAGGAACCTTTTTCTGCGTGACCAGCCTTCGGTCGGGCTTAGATGTTTTCTCCTATGTGAAAGGCAGTTTAGCGGCTTGGTTAAACAAAGTTTTTCCATTTTGCGATTTTATCAAAAAAAAAAAATTTTTGGTGTAATTTCGATGTATTTGTAGGTGTTTTCGAAAAAATCAAACAATTTTTTCAAAATTATTGTTATTTTTTTCGTGGTTTCAAAGTGATTTTTTTTTTAAAAATCCGATGTTTTAAGTTTTTAATATATTAGCGCCGCATTATTTTTTTTTTTTTGAGAATTGCCTAATTTTTAATGCGTTTCCCTGCATTTTACAATTAAATGTATACTTGCCACCGTAATCTAGTTTCCGTTACTTTGGGTACTCACGCTTAATAATTATTTGATAAACTACACACACATAAAAAATTCTGTTGTGTCAACAGATTTTATTTCCAACCAAATAGATTCGGTTGCTGCAACCTCGTAAATTCGGTTGTCACAACTGAATTCGGTTGTTGTAACCGAATTGGGGGTTGTTGCAACCGAATTCGGTTGTGACAACTGAATTCGGTTGTGACAACTGAATTCGGTTGTGACTACTGAATTCGGTTGGGACAACGGGGCGGTTTAAACGGGTGTAGAGAGCGCTACGTATCATGGATCCTAAAAATAATATGATTTTTTAAATCCTGAGGAAATTTCCTTTTATTAGAGTACCCACACTTATATGTTACTATGCGTACCGGTTTTTGGGCCCTGGAAAACCTGTCCTGGCCCCTTTTACCAAAGATAGAGAAAAAAATTGTTTTTTAATTCTGTTTATGACCACCTACATTTTTTTTTTAGGAACGTCCCATAAAGTAAAATTTAGCCATATTGTTTTCTAATGTTCAATGATTTTTTCAGTATTCTTTAAGGAACTTCAAAATTCTATTTTTTGTGTAATCCCTCTAGTTTCTATCGCAGCTTATCAAATACCTTATAAACTAGACATTTCAACAAAAATATTTTGTAGGTATTACTACTTCAAAGCCAAAAGCCATTGAATATTTCATCTTTAGACTATGAACGCATGAAAACTGTATTGTTTAATTTTTAAAATTCGATTTGTATCGCAAATACATAAAAATAAAATATAAAAATTTTAAAAAGCGATTCCATTAAAGTCGGGCTCGTGTATAACCGGTTGCATTTCGTCATTTTACCGGATTGATTTATACATATATTTACCGATTTTTAAAATATCGTTAAAATACCAAACTGTTTTTTTTTTGTGTATATGGACCAAAGTAAAAAAAATCCCATTGATAAAAATTCATATCGTTGTTGATATGGGCGTGGTAGCCAATTACCGTTACTATTAAAAGGTGGTGTTTCCAATCAAGACTGATTTGCAACTTTTATACTAAATACTACTTGCCAAATCTATTAGGCGCGGTAAAAACTTGAGGCATTAAACTTAAAATGAGACTTTTTAGTTCCTTATTGAATTTAAAGATGATTGAACATTATATAGAAATAAAGGCTTAGCTTCCATATATTTCAAAATCCAGCAACAAAATATTTTCAATTTAATTCCACGGTATTGAGGCAAAACTTCTAAACAACAGGCAGTTAAATGAAAATCTACAGGGTAAAATATCTCGAAAACTAACCGTACAATTTAAATTTATTTTGCAACACTCAAAAAGTCAGTAAAGTCAGCAAAACCTTTTGCTGATTCAGCAAGATTCAGCTGATTCAGGAGGGTGCTTGCAAAAAAATTGCTGATATCAGCAAAATCTGATTTTTAGCAAAAATAAAGTAATTTCAGCAAAAGTTTTGCTAACATTTAGTTGATTTAAAACAAAAACTTCCTTTCTAAAGATTAATAAAATTTTTGCTGAATATTAGTAGGCTGCAAAAAACTCAAAAATTTGTAGAAAAATTATACTTTAGTTAAATTGTTTGCTGAAAATCCAAAAAAAAATTGTGATTCCCCGACGAAAAAAGTTTATATATAGTCATATAGATTGATATAATTGTATATTATTATATAAGTTGCCATATGTAGCGATATATATTTACATCTCATACTCATTTGTATCAACATATATAATTATATCTTACGTTACATATTAGTTCATATATACTTCGTATATACTTGATATATCTAAATGCCTTTGCTGATAATTTAATATAAATATATATGGTAGAAACAAGAAAAAATTCGATTACTCTTACACATAATTGTAAATGGCATCACATATTAGTCAAATTAAAATCACATATAACTTGAACATCCATTTATTTATTATAACTTGAAATGTGAAACAAATATTAGTGCGGATTTCCAAACAATTTTAAAGGATTTTGTTTAGTAATATCATATTGTATCAAATTATATATAACTTGATCAAATTAGATAGACCCATTTTTCGGAGCAAATTATATCAGATATGTATGTAAGATATATGTTTGTAATTTTTCGGATCAACTAAGATATGATGTGATATGAAATTATATATATGACTATACATTTTTGTATATACCCATATCGAAACTTTTTTCATCGTGCCTGTTCACCAAACAGACGTAAGCGCCAACATCATAATTTAACAGGAGAAGCAATTTGAATTGTTCTTTGGTTTATCCGATTGCAATCTGACCACAATTTTGAATTTTTGCGTTATTTCTTATTTGGTGCAAAGAACATATCGCTCATTTACTTCAAGACTGTGATAAGTCAAAAAATGCGTTAAAGATGATGCAGATTTATTAGTTATATCATGCTTTATATTGTGTAGAAATTTCATATTAATATTATGTATACTTTTCGAGATGTATACTCATTTCGCCTTCCGACATCGCGAAGATTTTGTCTAATAGGATAATTGGATAATTGAATCTGTATGTAACCTTAGGCAGCACAAAAGACCTACATTGGTCGCAGTGCATAGTGCCTTCTGATCTAATCTAATCTTTCGAGATAGAGGATAATATATTTTATTACTTCTTTTAAGTGGGTGAAAAGAGTATAGACTTCATAGAGAAACTGTGTTCACACACAACTCTCACTAATAGATAAGTATATTAAAACCCCCTATTTATAAAAAACGTGACCAAATAAGTAGAGAAAGGGTCAAGTGAGGCAGATATAGATTGAAAACTTTAAATACGTTTTCTGCAAAATCGTTTTTTTTTTTTAGTTATGTCAGTCTTGCAGTAAATGAGCGATATATACATGTTGGATATCAATAAAAGTCTTCTCAATTGCGAATCCAACGCTGCATGATACATGCTCAAGTGTGTCCAAGATTTTGAGTTATTCATCAAAGAAACAAAGAAATCGGCGACACTTTGCTGTCACGAAATATGTAAACAAAATTTAGTTGAGCCTATAGTAATTGGCGCTTACATCTTGTTTGTTTTCACTGAAATTTGTAAAGGTACTTATGAAATTTTAAGGAATAATGCACATTATCGAAAAATAAAGATGTTTATCAAAATAACGAAAATCGTGGCGCTCACGCCTTTTGGTGGGATAGGACTCGATATGTTGAGTTGTTTTTTTAGAATATATTTGATTTGGTACAAAATTAAATGACTACAAAATATAAAAATCAAAATCTTGTGTATATTTTTTAGTTAACATTCTTTAATTCAACAAACACTTGTATTATACACTATTGAACAATTTCAATATGCTTTCAACACATGTCAAGTCGTAGAACTAAAGTTTGAAAAAATTCAAAATTATATTGTTTTTAATTAAACAGCGAACACAAAAAACAAACCAACCCCCTTCTTTTTATAGATGAGTTTGCAACCCTGCAATTTGTGCAGATGCACAACAATGTGTGAATATGGTTTTTCATGCGTGGATGTGTTTGTTTTTTGTGCCTGTGTATGTGGACAATATGGCGCATCAGATTAAGTTTTTTTTCGAGCATACATAATAAAAAAATCCATTTTTTTAGTAAAGGTCATTCTTTCAATAAAAAAAAATTGCGTTGTCTGCAAATCTACATTGCGCTCTCTTGTTTCTATTCGGTTATTTGTTTAAGGGGGTTGCCACAGGCTGGTTTTGCTTTAATAAAAATCAATCAGGCAAAACTCTCTTCACTGTCCAATACTTATTTGCATATACATATATAGTAGACATGCAACACTGGCTGTTTGAATTTGGAAATGAGTGAAAATTGTTCTATATGCATATTTTTGATTACTTAAAATGCATTTATATATCCCACAACACCATAACCGGGTGTTATTTTCTCCCGTTATCAGTGATTTGATGTTAAAATTAACACACTCAAAAAATAAAAGGACTTTCATATGCAGAGTTTAAATTACTCGCGCCCCTAACTAATATAACACAGAATGTTTTAAGCAACTGTTATAATTAATTTTTTATTTTTTTTTTGTTTTTCATTATATTCATGTTATAAAGGAACCGCACCCATTAACAAAAACTGGTCCTTCTTATGTGAAACAGGACTTTTAACTTCTTTCATTAAATAAATTGTGATAAATTTACTATACTATATGACATTAGTTCAGTATCGTTGAAAATCCGTTTGAAATTGTATGATTATAACACAAAGGAAGTCTCGTTTGTTACAATCAGATTTTTTGTTTTTTAATTTTTAGGTAGGTAATTTTTATTTTAGGTTTAACGTTTAGTGTGTATAACTAATTTACGTTTAAAACATTTATTTAGGTAGAATTTTAGGAAAAACATAGTACTACAACATTTTCCACGTAAACGATAATAGTCTGTCTAAATATACATATAAACTATACAACGTAATAAATTTGATTGTTGTTATGATTGCCCGACGAAAAAAGTTTACATATAGTCGTATATAGCTTGATATGATGGTATCTTATTATATATGTGGCCAAATGTAAACATATATACTTACATCATACAATACTTATTTTTACGAACATTTCTAATATGGCGCTATATATAATCATAAATCATTATATCTCATGTTATAACTATATAAGTTGATCTTTTTTTATCTCATCATATATAATTGATATAGCTATATATGAGATCACATATAGTTCCATGTATAATTATATATAAGTGCATATAAAACAGTAAAGCCAGACAAATTCTATAATTTTTATATTATAGTTATATATGCCATCACATATAATTCTATATCAATATATGTGTTAAAATTAAGCAGGAAAATTCGATTACAAATTTGTTGTTCTTTGTGCATTGTTTTTTACTCGTTGTACAGCATTTTCAAGTGAGCATTTTTTTGTTGTAATTATTGCCGAATATGTATGTATATGAAACGGCTTAGCCGACAGCCGATTCAAGCTGTCGAAGTCGGCTGACAAACGTCTGCTTGCATCACTGTTCCACAGTTCCTCCAGTTGACAAATAACAGGATATGTATTAGAGTTGTCAAAACCGGCTTTCGAGTTATTCGAAAAACCGGGGTTTTTCTATTCTTCCGGTTTTAGAAAAAAGGGCGGTCTTCGAGTTATTCGAAAAAACGGGGTTTTCTTCTCGAATAATTCGGCATTTTGGAATATTTTTCAATACGAAAATTTCAGAGAAATAAACAATTTTTTGAATAATTCGCAAGGGTACTCTCAACTATATTTTTTCAACCTTTTTTATAAAAACATTTAATTTTTTCTAAGTTTTTTACTTTTACTTTTTTAAAGTATTTTATTCTTGCTTGCTTTTAATTAGCTTTTTTTTGCTAGAAATTGCAAAATTCGGAAAATGATACACACAGAAAAAAGAAGATTTTGAATATGTGTACATGTAATTATTTATATCTGTTCAATGATTCAAATTTTCAAACCTAAACGAACATATATTTGCAATTTTAAATTTTTTAGATAACCAGGTAGAAATTTGCATATATGGATCTATAAATGTTCAATTTATGTTTGTACATGATCATAAACATGCATGGATTTTTACCTAAAACACGCAACGGGCAATACACATTAATAATGAAAATCGTTATTACGGGTCACTTTGAAGTGCATGAAGTGCAATTTTCTTTACATTTTCACAATAAATGTTGCAGTAGTGTAATACTATTAATGCACAACATTTTTAAAATTACTTTTTACTTAATATGCCCATATTGCGAAAAACGCTAGAACCTTTTTTTATGATAAAAATCCGCGAAAAAACTATTTTAAAACTTTCGTCTCCGTTAAGATAGTTAAATTAAACATAAATATTGTGTCAAACTTCAGAAAGGTTTATGCAGGAACAATTTTAAAGACTGTGAAAAAATAATATTGCGTTTCTTTATATTTTTTCATGGACTTACAGATAGGATAGTTAAAATTTGACAAATGTGCACTTTATACACAAAAAAATCATTTTTCAAAAATCGATGAACACAAGTTCATGCTGTCAGATTGCAGAAGATAAATAGTATTGTTTTGAGAACGTTTTTACCTTTAAAATTGCCGAAATTCTTTTGCGACAGGTGCAAAGCGAAAACATATTAGTGCTGAGAATTGAATTTGTTGCCAATTGAATGATTTTGTTGTGCACTCAGAAAAAATACGCTTTTGAATATGTTTGCAGGTAATGTTTACAAACCTATACAAAGATATATTTGCAATGTAAAAATGTTTAGATATTATGTTTGGAAAATTCAAACATACTTATGCTAATCATGTATATATATTTGCAGCCAAACATATTGTATATATGTTTGGTGGTAAACGTTTTTCACTTTTTCCAAACATATTAATGTTTATAGGCAAACATAATTACATTTGCAAGCAAACATGTTGAAACGGTAATGTTCTCCAAACAAAAGTATATTACGACCATTTATATTTCCAGCCGGCCGTTTGTTTTCTCGTGAATTAAATCCAAATACTTTTAGTGTAAATTATTAATAATGAGACTAAAACGAATTTGAGGATTGTACTCTCAAATTTAATGTTTTCCAAGTTTCGAAAATATTTTCAGTTAATTTAAAAAAAACATAATTTCAAATCAATTATAAATATCCTGTCAAAAATTTTAAATTTGGTTATCAATCATAAAAATTAAAGCACAATTGTGTATGATACAATCTAGCTTTTTCTAACATATATACACTCATAGTAATAAACCTGTAAAAATAACAGAAAAGTTACTAAAAAATTAGTTAAAAACGATATTTTTGTATTTCGGTAACGGCGTTATTTCAGTATTTTCCTTATTTCGGTAACGGCATTTTAGCGGTAACGGTATCTTAGTTATTTCGGTAACGCTATTTAAGGGATAACGGATTTTCAGTTATTTCGGTAACATTATTTTAGTTACTCAGTTACTCAGGTAATGTCAATGCAAACCGATATTTTTAGCCTCATTATCGTTCCAATGACTGGCTAATTTATGATCAAACTTTGGGAAAATATATCTATTTACAGCGATTTATGTTTTTTCGAGCTTGACAGATTATTTCGGTAACGGTATTTTAGCGATAACTGTATTTTAATTATTTCAGTAACGGTATTTTAAGGATATTGATATTTAAGTTATATCGGTAACGGTATTTTACGGAGAACGGTATTTCAATTATTTCGGTAACGGTATTTTAGGGATAAAATAGCCCATTGAAAGGGTTTTAAAATTATTACGGTATTTAGCGGTGTTGCCCGCCACACCTGGTTGAACCTGACGTTGAATAAGAAAAAAAAAGACTTTAAAAATTAAAAATTTTTTTTATCTGCTAATATATAGCAAATAATAACACTGTGCAACAAATTTTGGGTCTTCAAATCTTTCTCGAATGAGACCAACGGGAAATAAAAATAGACTATCAGTGGACCAAACCCCCAAATGGTTTTTTTTTTTTTTTTTTAAAGAGAAGCAACACTCAGGAAATTCTTCCTATTAATTAATGTGTTGCTTTCTTTGGAAAGGGGATAGTGGAGAGATGAAAGGTGGTGAAAGATGAAGGGCTTCAAACATGGCAACACTGTAATTGCGCAAGTAGATAAGTCTTAGAACAGTTGTTGCTCGCCACCTGATGTAGAGTTGGCGAATTTATAGAAGCTTTTTGTTTCATACATAGCCCTGATTCATTATTTTACTTCGGTGGGGTTAAGTGCTATGGGAAAACCGAAGGTGGGCGCAGCGATACATATAAGTGATAGAAAACTCATACATATTATTTTTCTAAATTGATGTTGTCGTCACCGGGAATCGAACCCGGGACCATCTGTGTAATAGTCCAACGCGCTAACCATTACACCACAGCGCTCACAAGTTAGCTCATGTTGTTAATTTATAGCCTTTCGTAGTTGGGCTATTTTGAAAGAAATGTTCCACTTATTTTTTTTTATATAAAATCCATTGGAGTGAAATATTTTAGAACTATAATATTAAAATTTATGAATTTGTTACTTTTTGTGGTTTTAATTTTCACCTTTTGCTAATTTATTGGTAAATTTTCTATGCATTTCACCTTTCACATCACATTTCGAGGTTTCGATTCATTTTTTTTTTCATTAAAAAAAAATACAAGAAAATAAAAAACTTTATATAGAATAACAATCTTTTTAGTTTTTATAATTCAGAATAAAATTGCGCCATCTTTCGTGAGGAAGGTGGTGCAATTTTTTAAAAAATGTTTTAAGAAAACTACAATTAAAAATAAAAAAAAAAAATAAATAAATAAATAAGAAAATGTGTGCAAAAGTACAACAAAACTCGGGTCCGGTAAGCTGAAATTTTTGAACAAGTACACAGAGAGAATTTCCGTCACGAGTTTTAATGAAATTTGTTCACTAAATTGATGAAGTGTTCTTCACAATGTGTTTAAAAATTTTCTTAAACTTTATGAAAAAGCTTCATAGTTTTAATGAAACTATTTTTGAATAAACTTTTTCATTACGCGTATGAATTTTTTAATACATAAAATGGCATTTTTCATTAAATTTTATGAAAACTGCATTAATTTAACGAAAACTTTCAATGGACGAGTTCCAGTGACAGCTCATATATCTAATGCAAAAATTCATTGATATCATGAAGAGAATTCTCTCAGTGTAGGAATTTCAATCTAATACTACGTTTCCACTGAACGTGTTTTAGACATGTTTTGAAATAAAACATGTTTTGTACATTTTTTTCACCAATACACACGTTTTACTCAAAACACGTTAGTGGAAGCATAGTATAAAATTGTAAATGATGTTTTCATGGACGAGTACTACACTCATAAAAAAAGTTAATACAAAGTAAATTCCTTAACTGTTGTTAATAAAATGATCCTGTCACAGTCCAGTATCCATATAACTCATTAAATGATGCTTAATCTTTGTTTACGCCTGAACAAAAATAACAGTGTCAATAATTTATTACACAAAACCAGCTAGACTCCATTCACAACTCAAATCGGAAAAATGGGCTTAGGTTTTTAAATTTAAATAATCACTTGAACTCTGGGACCATTGACAAACTACACAGAAAGAATTATCCTTCATAATAATAATGAAACAATTTCAAAGATTTTTTTTCGTAGATTCAATGAAGAATTGCATTATATCCAAGAATTTTTATTAATATTAAGAAATTTTTCATAAACTTTTTACCATAAAATTTCATAATTTCATAAAAAAAAAAATTCATTCGATTTTATAAATTATCTCTGCTTAAATTTAATGAAAATGTTCTTTAGAGCTATGTAATTATTACAAAAACTTAACTTTTTTATTTTTTTCATAAAATTTCATAATTTCATTAATTTTCATACATTACAAACTTTAGTTTTAAGATTAATCAAAAAAATTTGCATATTTTAGCAGTTATTTTTGCAACGTCATATTTGACTAATTTTTAGTTGTTTCAACAAAAATTTTTACCGGTTTTTACTTTTAAAAACACGAAAACCGGTTTTGAAAAAAATGCGGGTTTTTTAAGTATTCGAATACTGGGGTTTCAAATAGGTCGAATATTTGACAACTCTCATATATGTATAAAATTATTTTTGTATTTTATTTATATTTAAAATTTTTTAAGAGTTTAAATTTAAAATTTGGTGATGATTTGGCAAATAATTATTTCCTTTTATGTGGATTTGACTAACTCTTTTCTCCTATTTCTCGAAAAGTGATTTTAAAAACTACGAAGTATCCCCAAACAACATAACCAATAACATATTAGCCACTTTTTAGTCAAGCCTACCTGCGGTTGAGGAGATCTGTTTGTATGTTCATTTTAATAACCCATAAAATTTCAAACAAGTTGTTCGAGTTTACACTAGAATGTTTAACAAAAGTATATTTATTTCATTTTGCCGCATTTATTGAATGAATTATACAAATGACATAAATTTAAAGCCATAAAATTATCATAATGAAATATAAATATTTAAACAGAATAGAAAACTTTAATGAAATATATTAAGAATATACAAATTTAAAACAAAAGAAATATATATTATTAAAGTTTCTATTTATTGAAATAATGTCATTGACCCATAGAGAAAGAAAATATGTAGAAAAGGTTATCTACAAGTAGAGTAGAAGAGGGAGCATTCGCCACTTTTTTTTTTTATAAAGCGCTGTCGTTACTCAACCAACATGTTGTTTGGAAAAATTCGTTCTTATCTAAAATTTTACACATCTCAACTTTAATTTGCCTGTTCAAAACATAAATTTAGCATTTATGCTATTTACTTCTAATATTTATTTGTTTATGATTTCGAAAGTAATTCAAATCGTGTAACTGCCCCAGCTATGGGGTAAATTCACCAAGTTGATGTTGCACATTTGTCAGATTTAAATATAATGGTTGTGATGGAAAAATGATAAATAAATAATCATTAAAATGGATATCAATAGCAGTAATTTTAGCAAAAACATTTCAAAAAAAGTTTAATTTCTTCGAATTTGTTGAACAAAAAATACGTCTGACCAGTGAGTTTCTATCCACCTCAGTCTCCCTCAATCTGCCCTCGTTTTATTTGTTCGTGAACTCGAACCGAGCAACAGAACACATGTTGCAGAAATTTAAAAGTTCAAAATAATTTTTATCATGTTTTTGAATAATAATTTAATAAAATGTTTATTTATTTAAAATTTAACGATAAAATAAAATAAGCAAGATAAAATCAAAATACATTAAATTTTAAAAGAAAGATAACAAAATATAAGCAAAATGTGAGTGTTTTAAGCAATAATTTTGTATTAACATGTTGCAATTATTTTTTAGTGTAAAAAAAGTGTTTTTATCACCTCGCCCGAGTTCAGTTGGTAAGCATAAAGAACGCGGTGTACGGTAGCTTCTCTATAATATAGTATAGTATAGTCTTTGGTCTGATCAGTGCAACACATATAACCATGTAACGTATTAATATAACGTATACGTCTTTCAAAGTGCTACCAATTTTTGGTGACTAAACTATCCCACCTGGTGGTGGTCAGGCGTATATGCCCCATGATAAGCCGCTTACATAATTTTATATTCTTTAACACTTTTAAGAAATAAATTAAAAAAACAAATGGTATTAATATTGCAAACTTATATAAACGCTTCGACATCTAAAAGGATATTTTGTTTCAATTCACGGAATGAAAAAGTTATCCCAAATGTACGAACTCTATATTATTTTTTTTTTGCAACCCGTAAAACACAAGAAGATGTCTATCATCGAACACGTGCAAACAACAAGTGTTAAATTAGGTGACATGAAAGTTGATCAATAACAGCACAAATAATGGCAAGGAACTTTTTAATAACTCTTTTAAATACATCAAAAATTGAGGGTGGCATATGTGCCCCAGTGGCGAAACCTCCCCCTTCTGCCCTACTATGTGTAAACGGGATTGGTCTGGTTGGATATATTTATGAAGAGATTTAATTAAAAAAAAAGCAATGTTTGGAAAATGCTAGCAAACACATAAAAAATATTAAAAATATGACCCTTTATTCTAGAATATTTGTACGATGTATAAAATTTACATATTAAATTTTTCCAATTCTTGAGAAATATGTAATACTAGTTAAATTTTAAGCTAAGAAACTGCATTGCTAGAAATTTAAAGCGATCGTTAACTAACATCGGACACCATGTAACAATATTGCATAAAAGCAACGTTTTGTTTAAAATTATATTAAATTAAAAGGGTAAACAAAAATTGATGATCCAAATGTTATCTTACAAAACATATCTAGTTAAAAGCATTAAAGTTTCACTTTAGTGAAGTAAGTACACTCAAAAAAAACTGTCCGTAAAGTTTACAAAAAAGTTACTTGAGTTAACAAAATTTTTGCTTTGAGGATCCTTGCATAAAAATTGCTAATATCAGCAAAAGTGTTTTGCTGAAAATCAGTTAGCCGATTTTAAGCAAAAAATTAGTAAATTCAACTAAATGATTAACTGACTCTTAGTTCAGTGCAAAGGAAAATCGACTTGTTGAAATCAACAAAATGTTTTGCTGGATCTTAGTAGATTGAAAAAATATCTAAAAAACTTAGTATACAATTTTTACTTTAGCTAATGTATTTTGCTGAAATTTAAATCTAAAATTTTTTTGTGATTGTTTTAAATTTTAAATATATATAACAATCGCAGGACTTCCACATTGATTAACATAATTAAGTTAAATAAAATCTCAAAACAAACTAAATTTTTTTTTCATTAAATAACAAAACATAATTATTCCCAATTACTTACATAAATATATGTATTAGGGTCCCCAACAATTTTTTTTGCAGTTAGGGAATGGGCTGCCCCCAAATTTATTTGGATGTAAACCTACGTTTTTCAAAAATTAGGATAATGGGATATGGCGGCACACATCTGCCCAGAAGTTTGAAAACGGATTACCAGTGGAAAATATGCCTTTTTGTAAATTTTCTCAAACATTTTGATATTTCTCAACAAATTTGAATTAAAAACATTAAAGAATCGTGGAGTGAATTGTCTTTGTAATGAGATAAAAAAAATTAAATCTATTTAAAAACAGCCTAGTTATTACAATTTCTCCGCCAACTGATGTTTTGTAGACCACTTAATCAAGAAATGCAAGCCCAAGATTCGAAATTTATTAAAATTATATACTACAAAAACGTTTTCATACCATATAATTTCAAGAAAACTCAGATAAGAATTATTTTTTATCTTGTATTTTGCTAAATCGTTTTATCAATATTTTTAAGCGCAATATTTTTAAGGTCAATATTTTTAAGGGCTCTTTTAAAATCTCAAATTTTATATTTTAAAATTTTTTTTTAAAGAAATTTCAAAAATTCAATACTTAGATTTCATTGTTTTACTCGACAAATATTAAGGATAAAAACCTGCAAAAATTGTAGGAATTCATTTCGTACTTTGGCTGCACTCAAAGAAAAGTCAGTAAAGTAAGCAAAATTATTGCTGAGTCTTAAAAAAAAATGGACAATACATTAAAAAATATAAAAATGTCCAAACATTGACGACATGAATTAATTTAATATCTGAAAACATATAGAAATAATTATATATAACATAAACAAAAACATATTTCAACTACTTACATCCATGGTTATCTTAATGATGTCAATTTGGACTGAAGCTAAATGCAGTAGATAATTCTAGAAACAAAACAACAAAATATGACGAACATACAAATAACCTATTTTTTGCATATACAAAATAACCTAAGATGTGTGTCCTTCTCTTTCGCTGTAGTCTGTCTACCTAAAGGTATATTTGTTTGCAATTTTTCCACATTCCATAAAATACCACTATAAAAATTTAGTTTACAGATACACAATTTATTTTTTATTAAATTTAAACATTGTATTTTGTCTTTAATTCAATTAATAATCCATTTCTTTGACAAGCCGGAATCAACACAATATTTGAGTTTATCAAAAATTTATATGAATGCACAATGTGGCGTCGTTTTGTATGAAAAACATAAAAAAACCTTCCATGGTTGATTTTTTTTATAACTTTCCTCGTCTATACTACATCTTGACATGTCACCACATCTCTTCATTCTGTGTATATCTTTCAATCTAATTTTTTTCCACACTATTAATGTGCTTATTAGCATTTTTATACTTGATGTATAAGACGTTTTACTAATCGTTCTACTTATTATTTTATTTTACATTTTTAAGTGTACGGCAGCTATTTCATATATGCTGCTTTCTAGAAAACCGCGATTTTTGCCACTTATTTGGCTTTTAGGCTATGTTTTTTAAATACCTAACGTTTTTAGCCGGAATTTGACAAAACAAGATCATATACTTCAATAATCTAAATCTGGGAAAAATGGAGTACAATAAATTGCTCCTGCTTAAGGTCAAAAGTCAAAATTTAGGAGGTTTTTATTTTTTTAACATAAAAACACAAATATTTTTGGCTGGATATTGATGAATTTACTTGATATTATTTGATTATGTCTAAAAATAATAGGTATTCCTGAGTTAATTTTAGAACATTAGCACTTAAGTGCTGTTGGAGTCGATATGACCCTATAATAAAATATATTTTTTTCATCATGGGGTTACATATACTCCAACAGCACATAATGGTTAATGTTACATAAATGAAGAATATTATTTTCAGACTTTGCAAATCAATTTAGTGTGGTTCCAGCAATATCCGCTTAGAAATATCTGTGATATTAATATGTTAACAAAAAAGCATTTCTTTTTATTTGACCTTTGACCTTAAGCATGAACAACTTAATGTATCTATATTTTGCTCTGATTTAGAGGATTGAAGTAAATGATCTCGTTTTGTAAAATTACGGCCAAAACCTATGGCATTTAAAAAAACAAAGAAAAAATTGCCTAAAATCCAAAAATGTTTAACTAACTTTTGTTTTGAGTGTATACCTTTAGTTATCGCAATTGCCACATGTGCCAATATTAGGTTTAAAGTTTACCAAATAAAATTAATCTAGCAACCCACTTTATGATACACAAACAAGAAATGAAAACTCCCATGTAGCAAAACTGGAATGTTCATTTAATAATAAAATTTTCTCAATTTTAAAATTTATGTAGGGCGTTGTTACATTTACGTCGTTTCATAGATTGTCGCCCTTAAAAAAACTTTTAAACATAATGATTTAATGCAATATTCCAAAAGAAGGACTTTTCATGATTTGCATGCAAGCCAACAACTTTTATAGTAATGACAATATTTTGAATAACAGTGTTTGAGTAAACAATCAAAAAAATTTTTGATCGAACGACCAAACGTTAAGTTTTAAAAATTATTCGATTAATCGAACGAGTAAAAATTAATTCAAAAATACTTAAATTTTTCAAGTATTAACCCTATCATCTCAAAATTTTAACCCTGTCACCACCGACTTTTTGTTTGTGCATATATTTCTATTTTGACTTTAGATTCTTCTTAATGTCTTCAAATTACAAAGAAAAATGTTTGCATGTATGCCCCTACCCACCAAAAAAACGGGTCCGAAAATTGAATTTTTTAAACTTCTCTGAACTTTTTTACCACTTAAACATTTGAACAACCAAAAGTTCTTTGTTTAGTTTGGTTTTGATCAAATTTTTTGCCAAATTTCGTGATTCTAGCTTTGTTAGTTTAGGAGACAATGGATGAAAGTCAAATTATATATCTTTACACATTATTAAAAAATCCATATTTTGGAAAACGATTATTAAACGATTTCAAATTCAGTTATTTCTTCAATAGAGTTTTGATTTTATTTTGTCCATATACAAATTTTCCCAAATTGGAAAATTTTCGAAAAAAAAATTATTAATAGAATATTTTTTTTTAATTATTCACAATTTATTCCAATTATTCTCGAAATATAGCAATATAGTGATAAGGTACCTATATACTAAATTACAAGTTCCTCGCTTTAATGGTTTCGGCAGGCTGATAAGGAGCTTCCAAATTTCAAGTTCCTAGCTTCAGCGTTTTGGTCAGGCCAACAAGGGTGAAACTTTGTCCGCATATTAGCCCCTATTTTACCACGTTTCTGTGCAAAATTCCAAAAAGTACCTTACCACGGAGTTAGGCCATATCCGAAAGAACACATATTGCAAATTTCAGCTTTCTATTACAAGGTGTTTGGTCAGGCCGCTAATGGAGAGGGAGAGACCTTATTGCTCCTCCCCGTACGAATTTCAAAAATCGCTGGGTAATGGACCTCCATGCCAAATTTCAAGTTCCTAGCTCCAGTGGTATAGGCTGGGCGATGTTGAGTCAGTCACTGAGTCGTTATTCCTTTAGAAACGTTATTCTTTTATAAATATAGATATCACATGACATTAAATAAGATGCAATCATAAATACTTTCTTCAAAATTTAAGGAGTGAGTTCGAAAAAAAACCGGCACACATTTTCACTTACAAGTGCTTTGTATACGCTACTGAACTTTTTTTCTTAAGAAGTTATCTTTAAGAAGGATGTCAGGCTATATGTCCAAAATATTTAACCGATTTCGCTTACAAACGGAGTCTGAACAAAAATTTTATAATAGAGTTTTGTGTTGCATCTTTAATAACCTAATTAATTGCTAGGAGCAGACCATTTTCAAAAAAGTAACAGTATTGGGAACTTGATTTGTAGCTTTTATCAATAACTTAGATAGATTCTCCCTACGATTTGATTGTTCTTGAGTACTGTACAATTAAAAAACTTTTTTTGTGAGTATTTGTTTAAAGTCCATTTGTAAAAATACTAATAATCCGATTATGCTATAATCTGACGACTTTTTAAAAGATAACTTAGAAAAAGGTTCATTGTTAAATATGAAAAGGGTTATAAGTGATAACGTGTGTCGGACATTTTTCGATCTCACTCCTTAAATAGAACAAAAACCAATATTTCTCTTTCAATTCTCTTTTGCTGTTAAAGTTACCCCTGCAGTTAAAACTTTAAATTATTACAGATAAAAGTCGACCCTTTCAACTCATATTTTTCTTTAAAAAAAAAAACATTAAGTTTTTTACAAAGGGAACAAACAAACATTATATGTTTCCACTATGTAAGTAGCAGCAAAAAACGAAAAAAGTTCTATACTCTAGCATACATATAATGTATCCCTTAGGCATGACATGGTTAGTGGAATGACATCTTTATGGGAATTTTATGCAAATCATTACAGTTTCACTGTTAAAAAAATTACACTGAAAAAATTTAATTAATACTAGAAAATGAACTATAATGCAATTCGTATTGACTTACAATTAGTCGCAAGGTGTTAATAACAAAAAAAAAAAAAATTAATTATTGTTGCCTAAATTTCTAATCGTTAATGGAAAATTACTCTAAAGTAAAACAAATTGTATTCATTTACACCGTCGCGACGATATTGGTTAAGAGGAATATGTGCGTTAAAAAAGAGAACTGGGAAATATAATCATAATTGTTTCATCACATCACATCGCTAAACTTAAATATAAACAACTGCAACCACTACATCAGGGTTTCTCATTAACATTCGATTTGTGGATACCCGAAAAAATTTTATATATAGTTATATATAGCTTGATATTACTAGATGTAATTATGTATAATTTATGAGTGGCATATGTAACGATATATATTAACTTTTGATCAGCGATTTGGTTATTTACACTTTAATATGTAGTCACATTGATTGTACCATGAAGATGTAAAAATTTCTTAAGGACTAGACCTTTGAAGAACCCCCAAATAAAGTTATATATAAGCATATAAAATACAATAAAACCAACCAAATTCTATCACATGGAAAACATAAATATATAATTATCAATTGAAGGCAAAAAAGCTAAATTCATTGCAGTTAAAACAAAAAAAAAATTAATATAAAAATAGGCAAAAGGAAAAACTTTGAAAAACTACACTTAAAAAAATGTTTAAAGTAAATAGAATACAAATATTTTAAACTCTCAGAAGAATTCGGCTGAGGCAACCGAATTTTTGAGGTTGCCTCAACCGAATTTGTGAGTTTGTACAACAGAATCCGTATGGCAATTCTGTTGCAACAACCGCATTTTTATAGCAATTCGGTTATCACAACCGAATCGTTTTCAGAACGGTGTTGTTCTCAGCGAATATTTGTTCTGTTTATCTAGTGATTCTAAAAACAATTGTCGCCATAAAAACGCATAGTTTTTAATAAATTTTTATTAAGAAAATACTAAAGGATAAAACTTAGATTTATATTAATACAAAATATATAAAAAATTAATAAAATAAGTTCCATTACTTATAATTTATAAAATGGAGCTCCGTTAATATTCTGTCAAAAAGAGGGTACATTCTTGTACACTCCTTTAGAGAATGTTTTACTATCCACCTTTTAGTGTTCATTGGAATGAACAGGATGTCCTGAAAGAAAAAAAAACAATACGAATGTGTTCTTTAAATATTTCCCTAAGAACATATCATTTACGCGGCATGAAAATATTCCCCATAGAAAAGCTGGTCCTAATAGTGTTTGAACTGCTGAATCTTAATCCCCTTAAAACACAGATCGGTGACATATCCTTGGAAACAGTCCCAAAAAAATTGGCAAATTTGCCCCTCCTAATACATAGGCATGTAAGAGTGACAGGTCTATTTTATAAAAAGGGCACCATTTCTAGTATCTCCTGTTTATTTTTTATTCTTAATTTTCTCAAAAATGGTGTGTACATATATAAATGTTAATTACAAATTAGGATAACTTAGCTTTTAATTCATATGGACCAGCAATTTATTATTGGTAGTACATATTTTGATGCCATCAAGTGTACAAAATAATTAATACTTACCTTATCAACTATATCGGAACAAAACATGAGGAATACACTTAGAATATTATGTATGTAAAGGACACTGCAAATATAGTTAAAAAGGAAAGGACGACTTACATTTCAGTAATTTCAACTAACATTGTCATTTGTTTTTTAATGTTCAAAAATGACTAACAATTGTAGTAAAAATGAACCACATGTTAGTAAAAAAACACATCTATTTTTTTAAATAACAAAAAACAACTTTAAAGAATTAATGTAAAATCATAAAACAGTCATTTGATGTGGTTTGTTTGTTTTTAAATGAACTACGCGAATAGTAAAAAATTTAATTTGTTCTACAAATGACTGACATTTACTAGTGTCCGACCGAACAGTTCGGCCAGAAAATGCATTTGGTCTGTATTCGGTATTTTAGAGCATTATGGACAAATTTGGCGGATGGAAAAATGTTTATTGGGCTGATTAGATGCTATTTTGAGTGTCAAATTTGAAGAAAAGTCTGTAGTTAAGCAATGAATTCACTGTTCGGCCTCAGAAAGTTCGGCCAAATTGAAAATAGTTCGGCGGCCGATCTTTTAACCATATAGCTAAACTTTGGCTTTTCTCTTAAATTTTATACACAAAATCGAATTAAATCGGCTTAACAAACATGTTTCCAATACCAAAATTTGTCATCATTGCCTCAAGATATCAAAAAACCGACAAAATGTAGGTTTCTAGCCGAACTGTTCGGTCGGACACTAACACTTACATTAAAAATAAAGAAATTGTATTACAACCCAAACAACTACATATTTTTAAAGCAGAAGTTCCCTGAGTGTAGAATCTGTCTAAATTTTACCATTGAGGTGGTGATTCTGATTATTGTGATATACAAGAATATCTACCGAACATTTGAAATTGCCGGTTTCATCAATCAAATAATGATCATAACAATCAGGAGCTAAATAAATATTTTTTTTTTTAATTAGAGATAACAAATAAGATTCCTCTTATTTTTGTTTGCATTTTTCGACTTATGTGTGGTGTGATATGTGAGGTAGATGTTTGGAATTCAGTGTTAACATAAGGCCAAAAATCTCGTAATGGTTTTACTTCCATCAAATCCATTTATCTAACACATACACAAATCATTATACAGTGGAGTTCACTTATAACGAACACCGGTTATAACAAACTTTTTTTTAACGAACGATTTTTCTGATCCCAAAGCTAACATATTTCGTACAAAATCATATGGTTATAACGAACATCGTTCATAGCGATCTTTTTATATAACGAACTTTCATTTAAATTTATGCTCTTATAACTAACACATTCAAAAATCGAAATTTTTTATGAAAAATGTGCTGCATATTTTAAAAACATAAGAAATGTATGAAAAGTAATTTAATGTAAGAATTGTTGCAATATTACAAACAAAAATTTAAAATTAGGAGAATTTGAGAAAAAATCCTGTCATTTTATAAACTTTTTTAAAATGTTTACCACGCTTATAGCGAACTTTGCTTATAACGAACTAAATTGTCTGGTCCCTAAGAAATCCTTATAACCGTGTTCCACTGTATATGTATTGTTATCCTCTTCTTCTTGATGCCATACTTACAGCTTTTGGCATCCATTTTGATAATTATTTTACACGTATTTAATAAAAAATTGTATGAACATATTAATGCTTATTTTAAGTTGTGGTAACATGTATTTTTTTTTAAATTTTTGCAATTTTTATATTTGAAGGGCTTATTGTAAAAACTTGATAAGCCAGATTTATTGTTTTAAGGGTTTTCAGCTATTTTATAGAAATCCATTGATTATTATTAGATAAAAGTCGTGCTTAAAGACTTATTGCAAGTACCTATATAGTATAAACGTACTGCAAAAGTAATAGTTTTTGTATTTTTTCAACCCTTAAAACGCGAAAGCAAATTAATAATAAAATGTGACTTATTAAGTTTTTACAACAAGACCTTCATTTACGTTTTGTTTTGTTTTTAAGTTTTATTATAATTTCTTTTTTGAAATTAAAAAAAATTTCAATTAGATTCCGAAAACACAACCGAATTCATATCAAACTCGATTAATGCAACTGAATTAATGATAAATTCGGTTGGTGCTGCCGATTTTATAAGAAATTCGAGTACTACAACCGAAATAAAATATAATTCGTTTGCTGCAGCCGTAGAACTCGGTTGTGTAAACAAAACTTAATTATTATTAAATTATTCCGTTGGCTCAACCGAATGAGAACTTAATTTGGCTGCTACAACCACATAATTCGGTTGTGACGACCAAATTCGGTTGATGCAACCCTATCTTCGGTTGAACCAACCTCGTTCCAACCGAATAGTTCTGTGAGTGTAGTAAACCAAACACTTTAAGTCAGAAAATCAAATGAAAAGACAATTAAAAACCAAAAAAATCAATTTTAAAGATCAAAATCTTTATAAGCCTAAAGCTCCGAAGAGGATTTGGCCGAAAAAACCATAATATGCGAAATTTGTTGTTTGGAATTTTTCTTTTTTTTTATCAAATTATTTACATTTAAGCTAATAATAATAAATAGGATTGTTAAGGAAAAGTTAAGACTCAATTTGCATTTGGTTGAATTTATGAAAAATTTTCTATAAATACAGATTTATAACTTAACTGTACACAAATTTTTAATTATTAACATTAAAACAAAAATTTTGGGTGCATATTTTTAGAAATTATGCTGCATATTTTAAGATTTTTCATGCATATTATAGGCTTCTAAGCACACACTTTTTTAGTTCATCAGGAATTTAATTTCCCTGCTTATAAGGTAAAAACTTTAAAAAAGACGACAGCAAATGTAATCAAAAATAAATGAAATTTCACTGGAAGAAAGGGCGACTAACATTTCAATAAATTCTACTAGCATTTGTCATTTGTTCTTACTGTTCCAAAAATTAGTAACAATTGCAGTAGAAATGTACCACATATGTTAGTAAAAGTAATCAAATATTTATTTTTTTTAATTTTTTAAATAACAAAAAACGACTGTAAAAAATGAAGTGGAATCATAAAACAGTCATATGATGTGGTTTGTTTGTTGTTTTAAATGAACTGCAAGATTAGTAAAAAATTAAATTTGTTCTACAAATGACTGACATTTACATTAAAAATAAAGAAACTGTATTACAACCCAAACAACTACATATTTTAAATTAAAAGTTCCCTGAGTGTAGATATAAAAAACGCGATATTTCAAAAACTGCCAATGAGACAGATTTGGATTCAGTGCACCTAAGCATATTAAAAATACATATGTATTTTAAAGACAAGTTCTGCAAAAACTTGAAAATTGCTGATTAGTGTAATTAGTTCAGAATTCCGTTTGCTGTTTCGTTTTTAATTTCGTCCGTAAGGGGTTAACTTGACTTTTGCATTTGTATTGTCCATATTCTCAAAACGTAATTCAAATATTCAACATTAGTTGTCGATATAAGCAGAGACGGAAATAAGACAGAATTAGAAGGTTTAAAATCAAAGAAACTCTGTACTATACGCATGCGCAACCAGGCGAAAGAATAAGTATATGTTGTGTACGTACTTATATCAAGGAGTTTATATATGAGGAGTCACATAATTCATTAAACACGACATCATATATGACATCAAACACAACATTCTGGCAGAGAGGATTTCCTTCCTCGGTGAAAACAGTGGAACGAAAAAACTCACAGTGAAAAAAAAATGTATTTCATTCATTATTTACATTATTTTCCTTGTTCACATTGTTTACAGTATTTACATTACATATTTTACATACTTTACATTGTTTTTTTATTCACATTACATACTTCACATTGTTTTCATTATTTACATTAAATTCTTTAAATAATTTACGTAGCTCACATACTTGCAGTTTTAAATTGTGTTCATTACACAGTAAAAAACTGGCTACGAGCCACTATATTTCGATGAGTCGAGGAATATTTAGTTTGATGTCCTGTATGATCAATTCTGTGACTCCTTATATATTAACTTCTTGCTTACATAGTCGATTGCCTTCGTCGTGTTATGTAGGCACTTGCGATGGTGTCAGTGGCCGCATTTTAGTTAATTTTTTTGTTTACCATATAAAAGCTACTAAAAATTCGCGCGCCAACATTGCTTCACTTTTGTGAGCAATTTTTGTTGTTGTAATTGCACAAAACATCAAAACAAACAACCCAACAAAAGATAAACGATAATAAAGTATCAACATAAGTAGAAAGAACATAAAAATAATACAGTGCAGAGCAAAATATTGGCTTTTAAAAATCAAGGAATAAACAACATTAGTGACCAATGTTTATTATGGTTTCGTTATTTAGTTTTTTTTTTCTGTCGATTTTATAAATGACATACTAACACTACATGACTCTGGAAATACACATCAATTTGCAACAATGTATGAATTTTTTTGTTGCTGTTGATTGTTCTTATACCCACTGAGAATACAAGATGAATAAGCAACCTTGACAGTGGAGTTCTGTTTTTTTTTTTTTACTTCCTTAGAAACAACTAAAGCAAAAATATGTATTGAATTAACAACAACTTTAGGAACAGCAAAAACAGCAACGACAACAACAAAAACACATTATCAAAACAAACGGTCAATAAAGAAAAGGAAAGAAAATTGTGTGTATCATTGATTTTTACAGTGGGTAAAGTTATTGCAAAACTATGTAAAAGTTTAGCATTAAAGGTCATTTCCTGTTAGAGTTGGAAATTTTAATTTTTGCTGCATTAAATACAGGAAACTATTATTTATCATTAGTATACATTGTTGTTCTAGATTTAATAAAACTTTAAATGCCACAAAAAAGTTAGCTTAAAAGCAGAGCTTCGAAAGAATTCATTCTACTTGAGCTTAATTCACAAAAAAATTTAAGAATTCATTCACTAGCTTTATTCAAAAGATTTGACTGCTATTGAATGAATTCCAAACTTGAATGAATTCAATTATATGTTCATTAGACATTTTACTAAATGAATGAAGAAATTTTAGAATTTTCACATAAATACTCAAATTAAGATAGGTATAACAAACAAGCAATAACAAACCATAAAATTATTTTTTTTTTTTTTACTGTAGACTAAGTTTTAAGTAATTTTTTTTGTTTTATGTAAATGAATGAAAACAAATCTTAGTTCATTCATTTCCGTTTCCCATGTTTCTAATATAACATGTTTGCTTACAAATATAATTATGTTTGGCTGTAGAATGAACAATGTTCATTGAACATACACATATATTTTTGGAAAAAGTGAAAACCGTATACCGCCAAACATATATACTTATGTTTGGCTGCAATGTATATGTTTAACATAGTATCTACAAGTTTTAAAATTGCAAAAATATCTTTGTTTAAGTTTGAAAATTTGAATCATTGTAAACACATAAAAAATTGCCTGCATACATATTCAAAAGTGTCTTTTTTATTTTCTTGTACATAGTCATAATTTAAATTAAGTTTGAGTTTAATATTTTTTGAAAAAGTAAAAATAATAATAGTCTAATAAAATTTAAATGATATTTTTCCGAAAATTATGAAAGGTGTTATTCTGTAAATTCCCTAGCGGGCCTTTTTTAACCAGAAGTGTAGAAATTATTCCTATATGGATCAAGTGACATAAAATAATTATTTTTATCAAGGAGATTTTTTTTATCATTTAAGGCTATACAATCTTGTAGTCATATTAAAAATAAAGTTTCAGAGATCTTTGTTAATCCCACAAAACTAAGAGTTAAAGATTTTTAGATAAAAGTAAAGATAATTATTGCCTAAGTGATAATTGTCTGAAAATTATGCCAACTTTGATAAAATCATTAAAATGTTGTTCAGTTTTTGACAAAATAAGCTATTTTCATAACATGTCCTTGAAAGGAGTCGCTCCAAACACAAACTCGAGTTATAATTTTTCTAATCTTGTTTTTCTTTAATAACAACTATTATATAATATTAATAGCAAACTACATCTCCAAATTAGGCATTTCAAAAAAAAATCTTTAAAATTAATAAAAAAAGTTTGTGCATTTTTATCAAATCTGGGTCATTTTAGATTCAATGCTAAAATGGCTTAATGATATCCGAAGAAGTCAGAAGTCTATATCTGAATAATTTTGAGTATATTTAATGAACACATGAAATAAAATATATTTTTTTCGAAATTTAGAATTTTGGGAATTTTTAATATTAGTACACTTTTTTTCAAAATGGGTAATTTTCGGCCAACTGTCGGCACGGGCGAACGTTTTCCAAAAAAAAGTCAATTTATTCCATTTGAAACCATTTGTATTAAAACTGGGTGGTGTTATTCCAAATCTTTTTTTTAAGGGATATCCTAGTGTACATATATAAAAGTTTTAATTATCCATCATTTTTGCAATCCGTCTTTTCAGTGGTTGGTTTTTGCCACTTTGAAATACCGGGTAAAAGAAGAATATAATTTTGTTTTCGCTAACGCTATTTGAAAAAGACCAGCCAAAAAGTATGGTCTTTTAAAAATTTCTTTAAGTGTTTCTCGAAACAATGTTACAAATTTTGACATCATCACTTTAGACTAACTCGAAAGCACTTGCAATTTTTTGCTCCAATTTTTAATTTAATTTCATTTTTTTGTAATTTCAACCCACTGTAATTGTTTATTTAAGACCAAAAAACGAAGCCCCACTACTTTATTCTGCATTACGTTAAACCCAATACGGATGTATGAAGTGATGTTTTTGCTTTTGAATGGTCGAAATTATCGTTTAAGCGATAAAAGGTAAATGATCTACCATTATTTCAAAGTAAAACAAAAATATTCACCTTTTAGTCTGAGTTTGTTTGTAAACAACAAGAAAAAACTAAAATAATGTATAATACAGAAACTCAGTAGAAAACAAAAAACGCGTCGAATTAAATCCTGGATCATTTATAACAAAAATTTTATACTTTGTTGCAAGAAGAGTTATGTATAACCTGACCAACAATACCGCATTTTAAATGCTGATCCCGCCTTGAATTGTTTTCCAGCTTTTTAAACCAAAATCCCGCTTTTTATATTTTTTATGGATTGTTTATTATTTTAAGGGCCTATGCTCAATATAGGAACTACGGGAACTTATTATTCTAGAAATTTAAGAGTTTTTTTTATTAAAATAAAGCTATAAACTAGTAAAAGGGTTTCGAAATTTTTTATTAAATTCTTTGTATCAAACCCGATTTTTAACCATGCAAAGAAAACATAAGTTTAATAATATGTAACAAGGAGCACCACTGATGGTTTCCCTCAGATTGCCATAAAATTTTCACGATAAAATTACTGGTAAGAATAACCCAAGTTTCTGTTATTTGCGATTTTTTCACACTTCTTTAAAAAAAAAGGCAATATACAACTTTGATATTCAAATAAAAGGTATTTGGATAATAAAAAGTTTTAAAACAAAAATGTTTCGAACAACTTCGAACCCCATTTTTACCAGCTTAATATGCGATTTGGCCGATATGTTAATTACCAATTTTTGCATCGACATCCAGAGGAACCACCCAAGAGAGTTCACTTGCAAGTGATTTTCTTATTAAATTTTATTGAAGGTTTTTTTTCGATGGAAACATTAAAAAATTAAAAATTTTTTACAAAAAAGAATTAACTAAACTATAAGAAAATTTTTGTATTTTCCAGACAAAAGGTTTTTTGGGAGAACTTTACAAAGCCCTTTAAATAATTGGGAAACTTTTCTATTAAGATAGAAAACTTCACTAAAATTTCGAATTTTTTAAGAACAGAAATTTTTCAAGCGATTTTAACTAAAAAATAACAAATTTGATATAATTTATATTTTTAGACAAACATTTTTAAATATCCCACTTTTTGCATCAAAATCCCACTTTTTCATCTTCCAAGTCCAGCTTTTTGATCAAAAACAGAAGCCATAGTAAAAATGATTTGATCTGATCAGATCTAAAATGATATGATAGAATCTCATTAGATATGATTGTATATAATTAGACCTGGTGCCAGATACATGATAAGATATGCCGTTTGTGATGTACTTTGTGGTCAGATCTGCACAGATCAAGTACCAGACCTCAACTGATCAGGAAATTGGATAATGTTCATGTCCAGATATGAGCAGATCTGTTCATATAGGATAATATATGAAAATAATATCTGGTGCCAGACCTGTTCACGTCTAAAAAAATTTCATGATCTCTTTGTCTAGATCTGGTACCTAGATCTAAGCCATTTGTGTCGTTTTCAAAAGTACCAAAAACAATTCTAATTTTGTTTTAAAAATCTAATAACGAGCACAATAACACGGATAAAAATATTGCTAACATTGTGTGTTAGCTGTTGATTTTATTTCATACACATCCCGATTAAAAAAATTTATATTGAGCTTTATGTAGTCATACCAATATCTGTGTGACGTTATATGTAATCTTATTAAATGTCATCCGAAATATGGTCCCATATTGTTGTAACTGTTTGAAAGGGTTTAGACCTAAACTGATGCAAATAGATATAAGTATATAAAAACCAGATATTATTGTATACGAATTTTTACCTCATATAATATTATATGATTGTATGTCTACTAATACATCTATATATAATTAAATCCGAGTTTCGTCTGACAAAGTTGAACTAAATGTTACATTTTTGTATATGATTTGATGAAAATACACACAATTTCATTCAAATATATGACCATCCTAACATATCCGTTAAGTCTATAAAAAATATTCAGAAAGTAGTTTTTTGCAATTTTCGGAAAAAGTTACGGCATGAAAAAATATAAAATTTCCATATAGTAATTTTGGTCCACTACATCTTTAAATTTAAAACATGTAAAAAATAAAATGAAAAAATTATAAATTAATTTCCCATAATATGCTCTTCTTGATCCATAAATTTTAAAAATACACTACGAAGGTCGCAGGTAGCAACTATAAGTACCCTCAAAAAATTGTTTGGTCTTTATCCCAAAACAGCTCAGAAATACCTATCGTTTTAGTACGTGACGAAATTTACAAAATTTTTTCAGACGAATATACCGCTATTAGACTTTAAATATATAGTAATATATATATATAATATCTTCCTTTGTCATGAAACGCTCTATCGTTACATGTAAGATATCAAGATATCGTTTTATCCAAAATGATATGCATACTGTTGAATATTACACTATATGTTATTATATATAATTTTGTACTGCGGTATATCTTATTATACATGATTCGTACATAATTAGATTAAACACATATAATTGTATATGTCATACACGATTATATATTGGTCGATATGTAACAACATGTCATTATATGAGGCATCGTATTAAAAAATTAGAAGGCAAACAATGTTATACATAATCATATGCATTTTCATATAATATCATGCAGTGACATATACATTTGTATAAAATAATTCATGATTATATGTAAACGTTTTTACTCGGGAAGGTAAAATAATAATAATTAGGGAATTCACATGGTGCCTTAAAGTAAATCATAAATCGTAAAGTCATATGCAAAAAAAAATAGTGCATATGTGAGCAGCATGTTGTATTTTCTAATTCGTAAGTACTAAAAACGTCAAAATCTAAACGTCGTAAACAAAAATATTAAAAACCGACAAAAACCGAAAAAAGATAAAATTATTACGGCTTTGTACGAAAAATATACATCCGATGTACTTATAGTAAAAACAAATAAGAATTTAACTGTTTTTTCAATACCCGCTTCGGCTTTATCTGAAACAGCATTTAAGTTATGTTTTTTGTATATTTTTGTACAAAAACTTACCAAATAATTCCTTTTGCTTAATTTGACAACTTTCCTTTCTGATCGGCACAGACAAATTTATTTGTGTTAAATGTTGCAGAAGCGCAAAAAAATTCTTCAAAGCGGAATAATAAAAAGACAAGCTGAAAAAGACAGCAGATTAAATAGTAATCAAAAAACAGCTGGCTCTAAACATACTACATACTATAATGAAAAAAACATACATGCTCAAGTTGTATTGTCGTAAAATATACCTATTTGCACGAAGAATACCAACAACATTTTTCCAACTGTTGTATAATATTAGCACATACGACAAATACAACACTATAGTACACCTTGTGAATTCCCTAAATGTTTATCTTAAAGATATTTTAACAACGATAGTTTTCTTTTCAGATTCATCAACCAAAATTTTATACATATGCATTCAAAAGCAAGAAGAGAAAATACTATTTCGCAATGTCTGTATCTGATCACAGGAATAACACGAAGACGGCGGTTACTCTGGAGATAAATTAGGATTTATTAACATTCTAACAAATGACTACGGAAAATTTTGTTATCGATTAATTTGCAAAAAACTTTTGAATAAAATAAGAATATGCGCTTTTTTAAATCATTAAACTAGAAATTTTAAAAATTATTAAACTTTTCCAAATCTAAAAATATTAGATCTGCCTAGATTTGACCAGATCTAAATAGATCTCAAATTTGTCCCCAGTTTTGAGATCTAATTGGATCTGATCATATTTGCTTTGTGATCAGTTTAGATCTGGTAAAACAGATCTAACTAGATTTGATAATCAGCTCTTTTTTACACGGGTAACGTTAGCGATGTATGTTGCTTTAAAAACAAATTTTTCATTTTAAGATCAAAGCGAAAGAATGCGATACTGTTTAATAAAAATTTTACCAAAAATATATAAGGATAAATAAAATGTTAGTTATGCGCAAATATTCCGCAACAGAATATATTTTAAAACACACACACATTTAAATTTAAAATAATTATTAATTGTATGGATTTCGATAATAATTGACTTTTATTATTTTTTCTATTTATTTACAGACGACAATTTTTTAACAACTATGAAAGAAATTACCTTGTACGAGGCTATGACAAAATATCTACGACATTAAGACAAAATACAGGTATTATAATATAGTTTAGCATATACAGGTAAGGAAAAAAGTCTATGGTTCAAAGTAACGGCGGACAAGCCCTAATTGAAACACAGAATTTTCTTGGCTATATGCCCCTTTGTTGAAAAACTATAAGAAACAGCTGTGTAAAATTCGCATGTCTTCATATGAAATAAATATATGGTACAAAACTAGAAATTGCTTAAAAACTTTAGATATGTAATATTTATGTAAGTCCAATTTGTAACACGAAACCTTATTTTAGAGTAAATTAAATGTTGTTCCAATATAATAAATATGGGATCATAACTTTTTTTGAACATTTTCTACAAAATTTGCATTGTAAGATAGATTTCTGCTAGAAGGCTTCGACATATCTATTAATTTCACTTGAGACACAAATATATCTGACAAGGAAACTACACAGTGGTGAATCCTTAGATTTGAATGAAACTATGTTATGTTGTAAACAACAAAAAACTATTTGACTCATATATTGTTTAGGTGCGCGATCTCAAGAGTTTAAAATAGCTTTTATAACCCTTATTTTAAATAAGTGACAACCCTGGGCTCACAGAATAGGCAATATGGACATTAATGTCCGACCGAACAGTTCGGCAAAAAAAAACTATATTTTGTCGGTTTTTGATATCTAGAGGCAATGATGACAAATTTTGGTATTGGAAACATGTTTGTTGAGCCGATTTAATTCGATTTTGTGTATAAAATTTAAGAGAAAAGCCGAAGTTTAGCTTTAAAGTTAAAAGTTCGGCCGCAAAACTATTTTCACTTTGGCCGAACTTTCTGAGGCCGAACAGTGAATTCATTGCTTAAGTACAGACTTTTCTTCAAATTTGACACTCAAAATAGCATCTAATCAGCCCAATAAACATTTTTCCATCCGCCAAATTTGTCCATAATGCTTTAAAATACCTAATACAAACCAAATGCATTTTCTGGCCGAACTGTTCGGTCGTACACTAATGGACACCAACATTGTTGTTCTTTCTAGTACTTTAGTACTGCGTACAAAAAATTAGAACTTCGAAAATTTGTTGAAAAGTAAAAAGTGTTGTAATTTCTGACTCCCAAACGTGCGATTGTGCACCTAAAAAAATGTGTGTCTAATATTTTTTTGGTCACAACAACATATTCTAGTTTCATTAAAATCTGTGCATTCGCTACTGTGTGAGTAAAAATGGGTGAAATGCTTCCAATTGAAATATATTGAAGAGTGCAAAACAACTCTTCTTAAAAGGGTGTTTACTTTATACACAGAAAAAATTAGCTAGGACAAAATTTAATGAAATTGTTTCATTATACTGTGAAGTTTTCTTCTCTTAGAGTGGAATATCAATACATTTACTGGATGGTAAATTCTCTGAACTAGCCTTATAAATGATAACTTGAACAGCAGGTTGTAAAAAATACAGAAAATTTCGTGCCAAAAAAGTCTATTTGTTACGTTCAGTAGATAGAAAAAGGATTATGAATTTTATGTAGAACTTTTATGTAACGCATTTTTGTTGCATTTAATGTTTAAAACAAGTTTTTATTGAAAATTTGTGAGTTTAATTTTAGATTTCTTCTTAATGTCCATCCAGTTCATACGAGTATCACCGGCATACTGACTTTTAGAAAAGATTTTTACTTATACTTTCGGCTGAAATTCGTAAATAAATGAGTATTTCATAATTACAAAACATTTGCTTTTAGTTTTTGTAAAATCTAACTTGTTAATACTGGTTAAAATTTTTATATTTAAGGATTTTTCGAAAATTCATATACATATATAGGCCAAATATAAATATTTTATAAATCGCCAATCCCTTAAATTTAGTTGTATTTAGTCCTGGAGACTGCAAGGAGTTATAATTAAATTATTTATTAAATTATTAATTATGCCAATTTTTGTACCATATAATTATTTCATAAAGAGCATTTTTTTATTTTCCTTCATTGAAGACAATAAACTTTAGAATGTTAAAAATAGTTCATACAAATAATTTTTGCTTACTATAAAAAACAATTTTAAATAAAAGGTCCCAGGTTCCTATAAATGGATGAAATAAACAGTTGTACCATATATTTATTTCCATACCTGTATTTATGAATTACCATAAATATGTCAGCAGAAGTAGAAGTTTCTGTTAAATAATATACAATATTTACCTTGATGCCTGTTAAACAGACATCTAATCAACACACACACCACGACTGTGATATAACCACCACCACAATATATTGAATAAACACATAGATTTTGTATCTTTTAGATATTTATGGAGAATTCCTTTAAATCTAGTATGCATAAAAGAGATAGCTATATTCACATGTGCACAAAAAGTGTTAACTTTTCACACATAAAATACATCCATGCATTCCATACATCAATTCTGAAAGATAAGTCGCCGCCAGTGATGATAACATTAATTCAAAACTACTATTAAGTTTAACTTAAACACACGCTTCATTTATGTATAGCGGACGTATATAAACGTCTTACGCAACAGAATAGAGTTTTGATAAAAAGTATATATACGTCTTACGCAGCAGAGAGGTTAAAAAAGTGTAAACATATTCTTGCACAGAAGTAACTTAAATCGAGTTTCAATTAAAATATTTGTTGATTCAATTAAAAGTTTAATTGAATTCGGTCCTATTACGAAATTGTTGTATCAATTAAAATTATTTGTAACTATTTAATTGATTTTATTTTATATTAAGATATTAATCATATCTATTAAAAATTTAATTGAATATTGTTGTTAATTTCAAACAAATTTTTAGAAGATATTATTAATTCTTTAATTAAAATTTGCAAAAAATCGTCGAAAATTGGGGGAAAAAGTTGCCAAAATTGAAAAAAATTTAAAAAAAAAAAATTACCCAAAAATGTAAAAAAATCTTTAATATTCAAACAAGCGTCAAATTAAAAAACAAACAAAAGTTGAAAAAAAATCTAAAAATAGGATTTTTTAACTTAAAAAAATTAGAATATAAAAAAATACACCAAAAAATCGCTAAAAAAAATTGATTTTTTTATATCTAAAAAAATTACTTAAATGAAAAAAAAAACAAAATTAAAAAACCGCTGATGAAAAAACGCAGAAGTTTAAAAAAATCACAAAAAAACGTCAAAATTTAAAAAATCACCTAAATAAAATTTAAAACGTCTATATCTCGAAAATATTTTAATTCTTCTCATATATTTTTTTTTAATTTTTTTGGTTTTTTTTTAACTTTACCGATTTATTTAAATATTGCATTTTTTTAAATTTTGAAGATTTTTTACTTTTAGGAATTTTTTTTATTTAAGATATTTAAATAACAAATTTGCAGGTGCTTGTGCAAATTTAAATGTAACTGACACTAATAGAAAACATATGATTTTCTATTGTTGATTTACTTGAATAAACGTCACTACATTGCTAGGTCTGTCAAAAAAACAGAGTACATAGTATTTGGAAGATGACAAAGCCAATTGTGACAATTTTTTGTTGTTGTTTTTGTTTTTTCTTTCATATTTTAAATTTTGAATCTCGCTCCTAGACGAGGACAAGAAATTCTCATTGAGTTTGTGATTTAACATAACAAATATCTCTAGAAATTCTAATAACAAAGTCCCCTGAAGATTTCCTTGGGCAGGAATGAAATCCGGATAGGGACACGCCTACATCAGATTGCTTTTCACAATTTGTTAAATAAGTTTTGGGACTTTAGCACATTTAATTACTATAAATGCAATTAATGTTTATCCCGATGAAAATAAATTTAGATTTTTTTAAATTTTAGCCATTTTGGCAATTGACGTTTTTTTTAATTTTGTCGAATTTTTTAACCTATGGCGAATTTTTTAATTTAATCGATTGTTTTTATTCAACTTTGGTGTTTTTTTTTTTTTTTAATTTTGGCATTTTCTTTCTCTGTTGTCATTATTATACAATATAACAGCGCGAAATTTTGGGTGCAACAAATTCATTTTCAATTAAATATATAATACATATTATAAAACTTTTAATTGAAAGTGAGTACGATATCAAACAAAAGTTTAATTGAAATTTTTTTGACAAAAATATTTTCTGTGTGGTGTGTTTATTTATTGAGATATAATAAAACTTTAATAGTTGTTTAAATTGCACTACTCAACATATTTAAACTTCTTGCAGAACCTGTCTTTGTAATACATTTTTAATAGACTTTTTGTTGGATACGTAGAATCCAAATATGTCAAAAAAAATTTTTTTTTTCAGTTTGCAGTTTTACTTAAAAAAGTTTCTACACCTATTGGAATTGACTCTTATTTATCAACGTATTTAAATTGAGAGAAACGATGGTTAGGGTTAGGTAGACTATACTTTAAAACTAGGACAAGCAAAGTTTCACGTTGAAAAGTTTTCACCTAAAGAATTCGTGGTCGAAAAATTAAAAAAATTACCAGGGTTAAAGATGTATTTGTTTTTTTATGAAAACTTGCTTTTAATTTACGATAACTAGATATATTTGTACGCCTATGGTGTAATGTTTAGCACGTTGGACTGTGAAACATATGGCCCCGGGTTCAATTCCCGGTGACGATAACAACAATTTAGAAAAAAAATATATATGAGTTCTCTATCCCTCATATGTATCGCAACGCCCGCCTTCGGTGTTCCCATAGCACTTAACCCCACCGAAGTAAAATAATGAATCAGGGCTATGAATTAAAAAGCTTCAATAATTTCTCCACCTCTTATCATCTCGTGCAATTACAGTGTGGTCATGTTTGAAGCCCTTCATCTTTCCACACATTTCACCTCTCTAATATCCCCTTTCCAAAGAAAGCAACCCAATAATTATTAGGAAGAATTTCCTGAGTATTGCTTCTTTAAAAACAAAAACTCGGGTCCCTTAAGTTTTTATTGTCTACAACACATCCGAAGTTTATTAAGATCTGCCGGTCCGGGTCGTGCTAATTTTAGTATATTTAAACAGTGGCTTAAGTTTTCGGGAAATTGCTAGAAAAATAAACCGTTTGCATATGGTTTTCACAATTTTGCAATATGGTCAAAATTAAACAGGCGGCCCGAAAAAAAGTTTTCTAATCGGACCGACATAAAATAATCACCAAATAATTGACTGTGGCAGCAACTCAAGGAAGAGCCTCAATCAGATAATCGATGGATGTAAGGTAAATGTGTCCAAATCAACAATAAGTAGGCTCATAAAGGATTCCCAGAGAATTACTCGCCAAAAGCTGATGTCTGTGCCAAGGTTATTACACCACCTCTAAACTGCTCGACTTGAATTCGCTAAAAACAATTTACAAACCAACTGGAGAAAGGTAAGTCAATAATCGCTGTTGGTGGTAGGACTGTTTATTTTTATTTTATTTTATTTTATTTTATTTTATTTTATTTAAGTCTATGGAAATAATCCGTACAGACCATGAACATTAAATACTATTAAAAATATTATACAATAGAAAAACTAAGATTACTTATCTAATTTAATGAATTTAAATTTGAAATGTATATCCCACTTTACAATATCTAAACCTTTATTAAAATCAATTAACTGACAACAACATATTAAATTCGTCGCAAATTCTACGAAATGGATCAAAGTTAGCAAAGTTAGATTTATAGTATTTAATATTTAAAAATTCATAATTCATAATTTCTTGAACAACGAAAAGGAATATTCATATTTATTTTACTTAGCAGATATGGCGAATTAAGACTTCCATTCATCAACTTAAACATAATTTTTTTAAAGATGATTTTCTTCTGATGAGAAAAAGTTCAACCGTGATGGCCCAGATAGTTTTAACAACTATTGGAGAGACCGACGTAAGGAACCACGATATTTCTCAAAAAGAAATTTCGAAGCCATATCCTTCATTGATTGGGGCGCTTTTTGTTCCGACGGTATGGTTGATTTGGCATTTCCCATAAGAATAGAAAAATGAATTATTCTGAGTAAATAACAGTTTTAAAAGAGCAATTGGAGCCATTTATTGAAAAAGTAATGAAGAAGAATTATTTTTCCAAAAAGACAATGCGGCAGTTCAGTTAAGTCATCAGACGATTTAATGGCTATCCTCAAAGAATATAAGAGTATTGGATATCCGGCTCAAACCCCAATTGAGAATATTTAGGGAGTATTAACCCGTCGAGTTTACTCAGCAAACCGTCAATATGAAAGCGTTTTTCATCTAAAAGAAGCAGTTACTGATGCGTGGAGATCTATGACGGAAGAATTTTGAATAAATCTGGTAGACAGTATGTCTGATAAAATTTTTGATTAGATTCAAAAAAGTAAGCCTTACACATTATTAAAATTGCTGCTTTAAAATATTTTTCTTAAATTTTTGTACATTATGATATATTAAGTTAAGTGTATTTATAGTTATGAAACACTAATTAATTTTGTTATTCCTTTTTAAAATAAATGAATTTTTTTGTTTGTTAAATATTATTAATTTTACATTGGTTTTACATTTATGCCGGTTAAACTGTTCTACTTTTTTTTAACTTACAAAATTAAAGTGTAATTATAGTTTTGCAACGCAGTGTAGTACGATGAAAACAGTGCCTACATTTTCTTTGCCTATTTTGTACATAATTTAAAATTATTTGAATCATCCCTGTTTTACTTTGTTCTTGAGACAGAGAAAGTATTGCATCCCAAAGATAAATTCTCTATAGTGTTAAATCAGCTAGTGAGTGGCAAAGTGTGTGTCATAAAATCGTATTAAGCTGGATTTAACTTTTTAAATATTTCAAGTAGTATTTAGATTTCATTGTTTTTGAAAAATTTAAAACACCTTTTAATCCAATACTTTGTTTGAATTACAATCCACACGTTTACGAAATTAAAATAAGGGGCGGTTGTTGACTTGCAGTTGTCAGACTAAAAAGCGACTTTGCCACTTTGAATGCTAAATACACACATACTTACATACAACAATAACTACTTATTTGTTAGTTTACAATGTTTGTTTGTTTATATTTTTGCTAAGTTAATAACTTAATCCGATAGTAAGATTAATTATAGATATTTTTAAATGTTGATAATAAAAATTAATGTGAAAAGCGAAAGTACAAAATGCGATTAAATATTAAAAACGCTCTTTTTAAGAAATTAGCCGGATTCATGTAAAGTCGTATATCTTAATTTTATAACATTAGTGTCGTAAATGTTTTGCCAACCCTGGAAATTTTTTTTTTGTATTTTTATTTAAATATACAATCATATAATCTATTTTATAAATATACGAATATTTTTTGGAAGAAATAAACGTGGAATTTGGGAAGAAACGACAACTCAGGGAACTTCTGCTTTAAAAATATGTAGTTGTTTGGGTTGTAATACAGTTTCTTTATTTTTAATGTAAATGTCAGCCATTTGTAGAACAAATTAAAATATTTACTTACCTTGTAAAGGGTCCGCCAAATAACTTTTTTTTTTGAACTCCTGAACCAATTGGACTTTGTATGGCGTCATACCAAGGTCTTTATGCAAAATTCGTCTCAATGATGTCTCCGAAATGTTCAATTGTTGAGAACGACGGTGAATTGATGTTGATGGCGCTTCACGCACACTTTCTGCCCCAGCAGCAATATTCTCGGGTGTACGCACTGTTTTTGGCTTTTCACGCTTTGGTTTATCGATGAGGATGCCAGTTTCTTTCACTTTTTTCACAAGATAACGAACATACGGACCATATTCGTTCAGCGGAAGGATAAAACTAATTATCTGTCAAATCAGACATGAGCTAAGTGTTACCATTCACGAAATAAGCACTAGTTGAAAAAAAAAACGTTAGATGGCGGACCCTTTAGTTCGTTAAAAAAAAAAACAACCCACATCAAATGACTGTTTTATGATTTTACATTCATTTTTTACAGTTGTTTTTTGTTATTTAAAAAAATAAAAAAAAAATAAATGTTTGTTTATTTTTTACTACCATGTGGTTCATTTTTACTACAATTGTTAGTCATTTTTTGAACATTAAAAAAGAAATTACAATGTTAGTTGAATTTACTGTCATGTAAGTCGTCCTTTCTTTAAGTGAAATTTCATTTGTTTTCAACTACAATTGCAGTGGTCTTTACCTACATAGTAATCTAAGTGTACGAATTATATTAAAAATGAGGCAACAATTTTTATTTTCCCTACCAGCAAATACGCTCTGTGTACATATACACCAAATACGAAGCGTATTATGAATCCTCCCATTGTTATAGCAAAGGAGTAGTTTTTTGAATGGAACTAATCTTAAAAAAGTGATGCTGATTTTAATAAAATGTAATTCAAGGATAGAAATTAACCCATATTATGACGACACTACTTTAAAACCCGATATATTCAAATTGGATTTAATACAAAATCGTTAAAAAAAATATTTCAAAACGGGTTTTGTTTTTATGAAAGAAGCAGGGGAAGGTGGGGACTAGTTTTTTTTCTAGCTCCTAAAAAGCACACACACAGAGAGAATTTCTTCGACGAGTTTTAATGAAATATTTTCACTAAACTGATGAAGTTTTCTTCACAATGTGAATGGAAAATTTTTTAAAGCTTAATAGTTTTAATGAAACTTTTTCATTGGTTGTATGAAATTTTTAATACATAAAATGAAATATTTCATTAAATTTAATGCAAAGCTGCATTAATTTAATGAAGCGTTTCAATGGACGAATTCCAGTGACATTTCAAAAATCTAATGCAAAAATTCATTGATATCATGCAGAGAATTCTCTCAGTGCACCTCTATTTTATAGTCTTTTGATAGGTCCATTCCAAAGAGCGGTATATCTATTTAATCCAAAGAGCACAACTATATTATTCGTTAGTTATTTTTTTTTTGGCAATATTTTCAATGAAGAAAAGTTGGCGTAGTTTGGGAAGTTGTGGAGTAATTTTGTACTCCATAAAAAATATACTAAAATTAAAAAACAATGGTTTTAAACAGGGCCGTAGCCACGAATCGATTTTGGTCAAGGCCCGACATTTTTTTCAGAATTGGTCACCCAGAGTTTTTTTTATTGTTTTAGGCAAATTTGGCATTAATCGTTTAGTCGAAAATAATATGGAAATTTTCAAAGTCTTAAACAATTTTTAGCTGAGCGCAAAAAAAAACAAACTTAAATCAGACTCCAACATTTTTTTGCTAGAACAAGAGAAACATTTTGAACAATTCTATATAGTTATTAGTTATCAGGGCAACCTGACATATGCTCTTAAAATCAAATCATAAAAAATGTCCTAAAATAGAAAATATACTCTATAAAATGATATGCTCTTAAAATCACATTTTGATTGAAAATTCGTATAGTGAAGCTTTTTTTTTAGTACAGTTGGAGTGAATTTCGTGATATTTATTTGAATTGCTAACAAAAATAGGAGATAAAAGATTAATTATATCTTAAAACAGAAATCTCAAATTTGTAAAAATAGCTTGAATTTTCGAAATCTGTTTGAGAACCCTAGATTTTTGAAATTTTTTTTTATCCAAATATGCTATTAAGAGCAAAATATGCTCTGACAAATCGATGGCAGAATTCGACAAGTGTTCTGAAAAAGATAAATATCTCATACATTATTCAATGCGATGCACAGGAAAAACCTTATGCAGCTTTTTCTGGTTGTCCTGGTTATTAGAGTTCGCTTGGAAAATTTAACTTTGGGATATCACCATTTTGTAGAAACTTTTTGCATCAATAAATTAGTGCAAAATGTTTGGATTTATTGCGACCAGTTGCAAAATTATTAAGTGAAAGTAATATTTTTCATATAATACTTAAAATTTGTTTATTTTTGGCCCAAACAATACAATATAAATGCAATCGGAAGAAAATGTCATAAAAATTAGATTTTTTTAGTCTGCTTGTGAACCAAATTAATATCTTAATAAGTTTTTAGCGGGTTGCGCTGTATCACACATTTTGACCACTACAATTGTTATCAGATGCATGGTAACCCTTTCACTACCGACTTTTTGTTTGTGGATATATTTCTATTTTGACTTCAGATTCTTGTTGGGGCCCCCAAATAAAAATGTTTGCATGTACACTTCCACCCAAGAAATTCAGATGATTCTATTCTACATAAAAAAGCATACAAAATTAGCGTTTTTATCCGCCAAGAGGCGGAAATGAAAATATTTATCGAAAAATTTAGCAACTATTTTTCCTAAAAATGTTTCAAAGCTGTAACTATTAATTACTATGTACAACAATTCTTTAACATTTTCATGAATTTCTGTGGAATAAAATCACAGAAAACTAATGTTTGTATGAAAGAAAATGTCCTTGAAATCTAATTTTCAATAAGAAAAAGTCTGAGAATCAGAAATTTTATATTATTTAAAAAAAAATTAAAGATTTCGTTGTAGAAGATAATCATGAAAAAGTATTAGTACTTCTATGGCTTCTAAAATAGTTTAGAATTGGGTATTTCTTCTCTCTAAAATAAATGCTTTTTTATAAATTTTGCAGAAATAATTTGCTTTATTTCACACATAAAAAAGTTTTCGCATTTTTAATCAAAAAAGCTGCAAATGAGTTAAAATATTTTTCACTTTGTTTGAATTTTTTTAATCCTGCGAGAAATCTACATTTTGAGAGTTTAATTATTCTCACATTTCCAATGAATATTTTTAACTTTCCATCATTTTCGAGTGCGTTCTAGCTAAAAACGGTTAAGAGTTTCTGTTTTGTCAGGATGGGATTCGTTGCTTTTTTGTTGTACTTCGGTGGCGTAATGTCCAAATATATAAATAATTTACAATATATGTTAGACAAACAATATGAGGAAGCGTTAAAATTTCTTATATTACACGTCCCAAATTACCAATTCCAATTCACCCCATTATGACCGAAGTCATAAAAACTGCCATAATTTTTGCAATGTTAAAATATTTGTGAAAACCAATACAACATTCGTAACATACACGACGTTACAATAATTCTTAATATACCTGATTAAAAATGTAAAAGAAATTGTTTTTTTTTTACAAAAAACACCAACACCAATAAAAAATTTTTTGCGAGATTTTTTTATTTGCCACATAAAAGTAATAAAAAATATGCCTCTTAAAATATGGATTGCTCAAAGTTATAAGAATTTATTAAGGAACAAACAACAATAACTAGAAATTCTGAAAATGCATTAGTATGGGGAAAAAATGCAAAATCCCAAATTACTGCACGTCCCAAATTACCACAGATTCCCTTTTAAAAAACAATTTTTTTAATTTTTTCTGTTTTCCTGTTTTCCGCGAATTTTGCAAAAAAAAAAAATAATGTCCGCGAATTCCAGATAAATCATTCCCTGTATTTTCCGAACCCCTAACCCTAGTTTCCACCTGAAAATCTCTATTTTGGAGTTTTTTTTTTTTTTAATATTAACAAAAGATTCTTGAGAATTGTACTCTAGCACTGAAAAACAATCGATATATTATTTAAATTTTAAATATGCATTTAGGCATAGTTTTAGAAATGAAACATCGCCAATCGATAGACAAAACAATATTTTTGAACTTCTTAGTCTAAAAAATATGATTTATATGTAAAATATTTGGTAAAAATATGAAACAATACAAACAATAAATGTTGGTATTCAAGCCAATTATGTGTCCACCCCTGAATAATATCAAAAGATAACATGTAGTATTAGGACGTTTCAGCGTTTCCACTTTTTTTTTTGAATTTTTGCTACTCTTAAAGAATAAAAGATTTTTGAGAATTTCTTAAAAAAATTTGAAAGGGGATACGGGGTCGCTGAAATGTAAAATAGGATATGAAACTAAATTTTTCTCTTATGCTTCGTTCTCACAAAACCAGATAAAACACAACTCAACAGTTCTAGCATTCTAACAAAAATTATCCGGGACACAAGTTATAAGTTTAAGGTTCTCTTTAATGATCTTAAAACTAAAAATTCAGAATTTTCCAAATTGAAACCACAATTCAAATCTACTTTAAACTGAGTTTTTAACAATATTAAATGCGTTCTTCAAATCAGGACATTATTTGAAATTATGGAACAATTTTAAGAAAGAAGAAATCCCTTGTAGTTTCTGATTATATGCATTTAGATTGTAATTGCTACCCAAGCTAATACTAAAACAAAATTTTGCCGTTCAATATATAATTCGCAAGGTTGGCCACCGATATATTTTAAATACCGTCCCACTCCTGAAAACCGTTTCAACACCGAAACACCTGAATTTTAAAAAGCCGGTATACCGAAACCGTTTTCCTTAATATCGGTACGATACCGGTATTGAATCAGTTTTCCAAATATGTTTTTTTGCAAAAAATACATTATGTTTTTATCTAAAAAACATCAAAAATGGTTACAAATTTCAATTTATAAGTTTTTTATTAAAAAATTGTATTGCAAACTAGACGTACAGTTACAAGCTTTTTATTTGCGTTGGCAACACTTTTGTATGAATTTATTAACTTATTTTTTTAAATGATCGCGATGCAAATGTTAAATATTTGTAGTAAATAACTTTAAAAAATTTGTAAATAAGAAATAAAAATTTAAATATGTATTAAATATTTGTTTATAATTTTATGATCAAATTTTAAAATAAATAAAAAAACGTGTTCTGATGATGGGAACCTAGAAAATTCCCGAAATTGTTCTATCAAAACATTCCTGAAAGGGTCAAATAATAAATTTGAAAACAAAAAACTCTATAGATTATTTGTTAGGACAATATCGTAATAAAGAAATAGAGTATGGCCTCGAACTTGAAGAATTTTCATTTTCATTGCACAATTAAAGGTCAAAAAAAACATAATTTTTATTTTTAATAAAAATTATATCAAACTTTTCTTTTAAAATAACATAACATTTTGGTGCCCAACCTTGATAATGTGTGTACTTTTCAAACATATATTTTTTTCTCCTTATATTGCTTATATTTCATTTGTGTATTTTTTACATCTTTAGCTCAGTTATTATTCTTTATTTCTTTGTAATATTTAAAAAAAAAAAAATAAGTAAAACATTTCCAAATAATCAAAAAAATTCTAAAAAGTCACACTATTTTACAATGCGATATAATTTCGTAACGCTTAAAAATAAATATAGAAATATATTTTGCTCTATATTTTCAATCATTATCTAAAAATAATTTGTGAAAGTCATGTGCCATTTTTATTTATTATTTTGCAGACTATTTATTGTCTTTGGTAGTGATTGTCATTGTTAAATTTTCCACCCCTCAATGGTATAAAATAAATGTGTGTATGTGTGAGAGTGCCTGCAATGCAAACACATTCAAATAAAAATAGTGCAGCTGAGACGTGTACCAATTTTTATGGTCTCCTTAAAATGATTTTGTATCCCTGCCAATACATATAAAGAATACCCACATACAAGCACAACACATACGTATAATATTTAATGGAATTAATGTTTTTAACAAAATGTTCACCAAGCTGTGATTGTCCTTCTCTATATGTTTTATATCTTTGAAGGACACACTCGTATTTGACTTAAAAATATAATAGTATATGATAATAACAATTTTAAAATTAGAAATGAAAATAGCGTTCTACAATTTCAACAAATTAAAATTATGTGTTGTTAAACAAACGATTTATAAACCGATCAACATGATTAAATATGGCGCCATCCACTTGAGCTCTGTCAATTGTAATTGTGTGTTAATGTAAGTTACACTTATTTTTGATGTCTTGTCATTCATTCGTATTTAAAAAAAAAAAAAATGCTTTAAGTACAAGTACATTTAGTTGGGACGACATGGCCCCAAAAATTATTCAAGTCATTGTGTCAGTAATTAGGGGAACGTATGCTTATGATTCGTTTAAATAGAGTATGTTAGTTAGATATTATATAGACAAAGTTGGTTTTTGTTAGAATTTCATATCCTTATTCAGGACCGTAAGTAGAGCCCAAGATGATTTCATAAACTTTAAAATTGTAAACACTAGTTAAAAAAAGATATTTCTAAAAAAATGTATAACTTTATATTTTTTTGTTGAAATTACCCTGGCAATAATAGTTATATCTAGTCATATATAGTATAATTAAGTCATATCTGACTTTGAATGGAGTCACATTACGGCTTTTATCATTATATACAAACACATCTGATAATATTTTTTGAGAAAATTTTTTATATGGTGTTTGATATATATGTATATTATATTTCTCCAAATCTTACTCCATATATAACTACATAAGCCATACAATAAAAATAAAAATATATGTAGTGATCATTATGATTATATATGGTTATATGATAAGTCTTATTAAACTATGTGACGTTATACTTAAAATATTTTCCTCATAATTTTATATAGCATTATATATAATCCCAGACATATATTGATAAACATATGAGCTCACATATAACCATAATAAATTTTATAAAGAAAACATTTTCAAGTGATTTCTTTTATATAATATCAAATAAAAAATGGAAACATTTTTGAAACACTAAATTTATTTTAGATAATTTCTAAAAAAAATCGTTATGTTTCATTTCAAAAAATGTTGGTCTTTAAAATTTCAACTTATTTAACCCGAATTTAAAAATATTTTACCCGAGCACACCGAAATTCGTTCCCAAATGTAAAAAAAAATTAAAACAAATTTTCGTCTAGTAAATACGAACCTCGATTATAACGAATTAATTTTGTGGTTCTCGGAGTTCATCTTAATTGGATTTTACTGTATTTGATTTTTTGTAATATTTTTTTGACTTAAAAAATATAATTTTTTACTTTTGCATTTTTTTAAATATATAAAAAAAGATGTTTTTTTTTTGGAAGGTCCGTGAACCATTAGAAATGCACCAAGGGGTCTGTGAAGCAAAAGTTGGTCGAAAACGCTGATTTGGAGACTTGTGAAAAAACTCTGCACAAAAAACGACCCAGTAGTTCACATATTTTACATTTAACGAAGCTGTCCAGAAAAAAAAACGGAAGATCATCGAGGTTGGAATCAATTGGAGGCCAAAGTGTATGTGATGGGCACGAGAGCAGAATTTGCGTCAGCTTGAATAAAAAATAATTTTACTCAAGTGAGAGTGAATGGGAAAATATTCTTCGTGAGTAAGTGTGTGTGAGTGCAATTTTACAAAACAAAATTATTCTCTTTAAATAAATATAATTTTTTATGTTTTCGCCGAATTTAATATTTTTTGGTTCCTAAAATACAAAATTAAAGGCAACATTGCATATTCAGAGCAATTTCGAGTTAAACATTCACAATTTTCCTTAATTTTTATATTTAATTTTTTTCCTGCAAGATTTTGTTTCGTGAATTTTCGTGATTCACGTGAATTAGACGTGAGTGTAAATAAAATCTGAATTTACTCACGTGAGCGTGAGTGAGAGTAGTAAAAAATTGCTCGTGAGTGATTGCGCGTCAATGGAATTTTTCTCTCGTGAGCGTGAGGCAGTGTGAATCAAAATTCACTCATGTGCCCTTCTCTAATGTGTATATCTCGGTAATTTTTCAATTCAAGCTTTCAACCCTCTAACGTGTAAAACCTGTTTTGCCATGAAATTCATACCATGTCCTCGTCTCGAAAAAAAAACAATATGAACTTTAGGCGATATGAGCCAAAATAGGTTAGTATGCATCTCGAAAACTAACGCATAAAAAAGAAAAGTTTTGGACAAAAATTATTGGTCTTACCTAGATATAACCACATTGTATTTCTGTGCTTCTACGAGAGCGGATCAATAAGTCCGTGACTATTCGAACTTCCCTCGTAGTTATATGAAATGTTGACTACTGTCAAATTTTTAGCAAGTTCCGTCATTTACTTTGCGTTTAACAGCTGTTCAAAACATACAACCTCGTGGATTTTTTTAAAAATGCAAAAAAATGAATTTCGAGTGCTCATTAAACATTATTTTTTGGGAAAAAACCGTCAATCAAACCAAGGAAAAGCTTGATAAATACTGTGGGGACTCTGAACCATCGATTTCAATGGTAAAACAGTTGTTTACTGACTTTCGTTGTGGTCGCACAAGTACAAATGACGCTGAACGTTCTGGACGGCCAATTGAGGTCAATGTACCCGAAAATGTCGAAAAAATCCACAGTATGGTGTTGGCCGATCGAAGAGTAAAAGTGCGTGAGATTGTTGATGCCATTGGCATTTCATTATGGCAGTGTGTTTTCGATTTTAAATGATCAGTTGGGTTTAAGAAAACTGTCTGCAAGATGGGTGCCGCGTTTGCTCTCAATTGACGATAAACGTAATCGTGTGACAACTTCAAAGGATTGTTTGGAGTTGTTTAACCGCAATTCGAATGCGTTTTTGCATCGTTTTGTAACTGTGGATGAAACATGGATATATTACAACACTCCGGAGACCAAGCAGCAGTCTAAACAATGGGTTTTCTCCGGGTGAACCGGTTCCGAAGAAGGCCAAGGTAAGTTTGTCGGCCAATAAGGTGATGGCAACAGTTTTTTGCTAAAACACATATAAATTTCAAACAGTATTGCTTTGCTACTAATACTTAATTTCTTCTTTCTACCAAATTTCATAAAAATGCATTTATTAGTTTATGAACATTTATTGAACATTTTCATTTTATTCGTTTATTAAAAATTGCATTCAACTACTGAAAAAGCTTCATTAAAAATTGTTTCATTAAATCTATAAAGCTTTTTCATACAGTTTAAGAAATTGTTCATTCCCATTGTGAAGGCAATTTCGAAAGTTTAGTGAACAAATTTCATTAAAACTCGTTAAAGAAATTATCTTTGTGTAAGTTAAGACGATGTCCTTTAGAGGTGCCCTTTGAACAAAGTAATTACTTATTATTGAAGATAAAGCTTCAATCTTACTAAGATTTCAGTATCAAGAGTTTTTAGTCAACTTAAATTTCCTAAGCAGAAAAATACAATCGGCACAGTGTTGGCAAATCGTCGTCATAAATTTCGTATTTTTATACATGGATTATTATGATCAGAAGTATAGAACACTCATTCGGCGCATTTGTGGTATATTTTTTTTCAAGTTTTTGCGTTCGACTACAACATGGGCTTATCCTAAAAATGTAAAATTTTCAAGCCGTGTTGGCAAATTTTGTCTTTAAATCGTTAAAAGTAAAAAAAATTATAACTTTAGTAACCCCAAATACATCTTATAACATTTCACATAAATTCTTGGTAAAAATATTTCAAAAGTTACAAAATCTGTACAACTTCCAAAAAAAAAATAATAATGTTGTTGATTTCCACCTCCTGACTTCAACATACTTCCCCTGTGAGAATTTTCTATTACCTCGGTATACCAATGTGATTGATTTTATTTTATTATAGTACAATACCCATTTATCTAACCCGGCAACAATGACAACTTTATACTGTACATTTGTTTAAAAAATAACGATAAAATCATAAAACTATCATTCATTAAAATTAATTTTTTATTATCTCAACTTACGGGCGGCTTATTTCATAAATTATTTTTTTACATTTTGAAGAAAATAAATAAAGGCACACACAATTAAAGTTCTTAAATCCAAATACAATCGTTAATTAGATACATTTCAGTACAAAAGCAAATTAGTATGAGTAACAATTTGTAGTGACTTTCTCACAAATTAAGCATTAGGGTAACATTTGTTTAAAGCATCTTTTTTGTGAAATTTTAAATCATTTTCGAACTATAAATAACAGAGGATTTAAATTGCAAGCACTTTTCAAACTAATTCTATAGAAAATAAATTTTTTCAAGAAATTGGTAGCACAATCTGGTACTAATAATAATAAAGGGTGTTTTTTATAGATGTATAGAACTTTGAAATGGAATAAAACAAAGATGATTTTTTTAAATTGACATGAAATTTACTTTCTTTGCAAGATAATCTTCTGGCATTATAATTTAAATATGACTTCTGGCATATGACCGCCACGGCTGGCTCGGACGTAGTCTAAGCTGGAGGTCCAATTTTGGATGACTTTTCCAACATTTGTGGCCGTACATTGGCAATAACGCTTTGGATGTTGTCGTCCAAGAGGTCAATCGTTTCGGGCTTATCGGCATAGACGAGCGACTTCACATATACCCACAGAAAATAGTCCAGCGCCGTTTAAATCGCATGATCTTGGAGACCAATTCACAATCCGAAACGTGAAACTATGCGGTTACTAAACGTTTCCTTCAATAAATCAATTGTTGCGCCGTCTTGTTGAAACCACAGCTCCTGCACATCATGGTTGTTCAATTGATAAGTGAAAAAGTCAGTAATCATGGCTCTATAACGGTCACCATTGACTGTAATGTTCTGACTAGCATCGGTTTTAAAGAAGTGCGGACCAATGCTTCCACCGGGCCATAAAGCACGCCAAACAGTCAGTTTTTCTTTATGTAACGGTGTCTCAACATACACTTGAGGATTATCATCACTCCAAATACGGAAGTTTTGTTTATTAACAAATCCATTTACCAAAAGTGAGCTTCATTGCTAAACAAAATTCGCAAACCATGATTTTCAAAATAAATTTGCACAATTTAGAAGCGTTGTTCAGGCGTCAGTCTATTCTCAAGGTAACTTAAATAACATCCAGCTGTTGACAACTAATTAGAAACACATTTCAACAAGTTTATGTATGTTTACCGTTACTTTTCCTCTCTTTTATTTTTGTTTATGATTACTACTCTATTAATGACTAAATTCAAAAAATTTTTGCTGTGCAGTTCGTTATGTGTACCGTTATCTTTTTCAAAATTTGCGTGCCTTCTTACTTTTTGTTTTTATTATTTGCGACATTTTTGGTGAGTGACGCTGATTAAAGCAAAAAGTTTTAAAAAGTCTTATTAAAAACTGTGAAAAATTAAAATTTAAATTTTGATAAGTATTATTGTGTTTTTTAGAGCATAAATATTTTTAATAGTTTTTTTCCAGATTTGATATGGGAATACGTAAAAGTTGTACTCCAGAGGAGAGAAGCGCTATATCAGCCCTTCGTGATGATGGCAAATCATATAGCGAGATTGCTGGACAACACCATTGCTCCAAAAAAATGGTTTTTGATGCTTTGCAACACCTTAAGCATCATAAAACATTTGCAAACGTTCCCCGAAAAAATAGGCCAAGGAAAACATCTGCTGGCGTGGACGTAAAAATTGTCAATATATCGAGAGCCGACCCAAGGAAGACGTCCAGACAAATTCAGCGCGAAATAAGGGATCTGAAAAATGTCCAAGTGTCGTCACGCACCATATCCCGCCGTTTAGTGAAAGCTGGTCTACATGGTAGAGCACCAAGAAAAAACAACTTTTAACAAAAATACAGCGAAAACGACGGCTTGAGTTTGCCACGTCACATTGGGCCTGGACTGAACGTGAGTGGAAGACAGTGGTCTGGAGTGATGAGACTAAAATAAATAGACTTGGTCCGGATGGAAACCGTTACGTCAGAAGAACTTAATCCTCGCTATGTTTCACGTGTTGTGAAGCACTAATATCGTTTCTAATTAGTTGTCAACAGCTGTATATACCATTGGAAAGTCTCACTTTCTTTTTCCCAAATCCGTTGGATGATATTCAACTAAGTTACTGATTTATAAGTGCATTAAGGTAAGAACCCCGGTTTGTTACCTGTAACTCAAGATTTTGGAGGTGTTTGGCAAATTTCAAAAAAAGATTCTTATTGTACTCGACAACTTTTACCAGAAAAATTATATCACTTCCCAGGTATTTTACCTTCATTCTTTTATTTATAAGATTCCCCTTAAAAAAAAATACATGCCAAGGTAATTTACAATTAGTTTCAATCTAAAAATCCATTTCTAATCCACTAACAATATTTTTTAATAAAAATTTAACCGAGATAGTCATCTTCAAACAGTCTTTAAATCGTAACCGTTTGTCCAAAGTGCACAGAGAAAATTTCTTGGACGAGTTTTAAAGAAATTTTTTTCACTAAACTAATGAATTTTTCTTCACAATGTGAATGAAAACTTTCTTATACTTCATGAAATAGCTTCATTATTTTAATGAAAATATTTAATTAGACGTATAAAATGTTTAACAAACAATATGAAATCTTTCATTTTATGAAAAATAACATTACTTTAATATAAAGTTTCAATTGACGAATTCCAGTAACAATTCATAGATGTAATGTAAATATTCATTGATATCATGCAGATAATTCTCTCAGTGTGGTTAAAATTTCGTATAAGGGCTTATAAAATATGCACAATCCCATTGATTTGAAAGGAAAAATTCCATAAAATGTTGGGAAATTTTTTTTGGGAGTTGTGTTTTTCTTTTATATTCTTTCAGAAGATTTCTACGTTCGCACTCCACAAAATTTCAAGTTTTACAATAAGTAACACACTACTGACTTATTCGCTCTTTTGACAACAATAATCAAGTAAGTATTAGTTGTGTTGTTGTATGTACGAATATTTAAAATTTTTTTTTTTGGGTTGGGAATCTAATCTTATCAGTTGTTCGGAACAGCACCGGTAATACCTTCATCACTTTTCTTGTCGTTTAATATTTGTTTTGTTTAGTATCTATCAGAGATGATAACTGATAATTTTAATTAGGTACCAAACATTACCAAACATTACCATAAATTTTACTTTTTGACCTCAATTGGAATCATTTTTTTTTAATTTTTTTGGCATATATTCAAAATAATAACTCGACAGAAAAAAAATTCCAATATACACAGAAAAAATGTATTCGAAAATCAAACAGAAATAACATTAAATTAAATAGAAAAGGCTTTCAAATCAAACTAAGTTTTTCTTTTATTTTAACTATTTTTTTCGCTAGAATCTAATTAGATTCATAGTTAATTTAAAAATTTTGTTTTTTTTTTTCTCTGTGTAGAGTGAAAACCTGTCCATCTCCGATTTCAATAATATTCACTGTACCTGTCATACTCGACAAGAAATCGACGAAACATAAATTTCAGATTCCGAAATATGACGTCATGAAAATTGCAAAAAAACATATAATTTTACTAAAGTAGCGTTACAAAATTGGGATATAGGCAAAATGACCCAATCATAAATCGCCCAAAAAAATGCATGGTGATTTTTTTTTGTAATTTTTGGGAATAATTGGTTTTTGATATTGGGCAGTTTTTCGTTATGAAAAATCACCCAAAAAATGTTAGTGAAAAATTACCCATTTTTGCATTTTGCTTAAAATTGTAGAGGTTTTCAATTTGCAAACTAAATAGATTGAAAATGGCAGAAGTAAACATAAAAAACACCATTCCATTTTCAAAGAATGTATTATGGAAGGCTATATGGAAGCTTTTGTTTAAGCAGTATCAATAAATAGTTCATACGCATTTATAAACTGGAACAGCAAAAATAATTATAGTTGAATTGTTAATATCCAGTAAAAAGCGCTGCTTATATGCCAGCAGGTTTGTAAGGGAGTAAGACGAAAAGAATCCCTTACAAACCTGCTTACATATGCCATGATTTTTATATGGCGAATTCCAACTTGGAAGCATTACTTTTTGGCAAAATAAGCGCGGATTTCAGAGCTTAGCAAAAGCTGTGATTTCATGTCTTTCAGTAAAATCATATTTCATGTCTACATTATTACGATTAAAAGTAATAATATAAATATTATATAATTTATTTTATCTAAACTAATACAGGTATTAGTTTTATGTTATTAAAATTTTAGACATATTAATATAATAATTTAATTTTTCCGCAGCACGTGCTAGCTCTTCAGAAACAATTAAATGACTATTTATTTTGCACCATATACTCAAAAACACCAAACAGAATCGGAAATCATTCGGAGAAAACAGGTACAGATCGTTTATTACGCACAATATGAAACTTTCTGCATTACAACCTGCATCCTTGTATGGGATTAAGGTAAGCCGCTTACAACCTGCATTTTTGTAAGAAAACTCAGAAAACCCAAAATTTTTTTTTTTGTTTATTTTTATAAGAAAATAATTCATTTCTTTTGCTGCTTCTCAGTATAAAATAATAGTAAGCACTTACATCAGCGCATTTGTTTTATCCTGCTTCTAAAAACACGAACATTTTTTACTGGGTACGACTTAATTAAAAAATCAAAGATTGCATTTCATTTTGAATTGTCAGGCTTGAGATCATAATTAAAATGTTACTATTACAAATATAAAACATTAATTGTTAATAAATGTATTGATAAATATAAGAGATGATGAAAAAATCTTCTGGGGATCAGCGCTAGATGGAGAGCTGCACTTTCGACATAAGCGACTAGGACATCTATTCAAAGAACATCAACAATACATAAAAAAGATATTAAGTCAAAATATAGGTATTATAATTTTTAAATCATAATATATAAGCATATATAACTATAATATTACTTAACAAATTATAATAACTATAATATGACTTAAATGAAAACTTATGATAATATCAACTAATATAGTTATTAATATTGTTGTAGTTATTTTTAAATATGGGGGTCACAAAGAAAAAATTACAAAAATTTCGAACGTGTAAAGAAAGATGTGTCCTTTCATAAGAAAGATGTTTCCTTTCATATTTGTATTAATGGATACAACAAAACAAAGAAAGTTTCCTACCATTTCTGAGTGTATGCATACTGAAATTGAAAGGACAAAGCTTGGTAGAATCATAGCAATGCTTATTCTGCTGAGCTTTTAATGAAAAAGTATTTATATAATCTTGCTATAAAAAATTAATTTAAAAAACAAACAAATACGACAACAAAAAAAAAAAAATTGGGTGATTTTTCATAAAATGTTTGAACCTTTTTCCTTCCTTTTGGGTGAACTTTCCATTTTTCCCTTTTGGGTAATTCTTCGGTTTTTTTTGGTAGTTTTTCTTTTGGGTGATTTTTTTGTTTTTGGTTTTGGGCGATTTTTCTTTGGGTAATTTTGCCTACAGCCACAATATTGACTATAACTTTTAAACTACAGAAGATACAAAATTAATGTTGGCCTTATTTTTTAGGATTAAATACACTCTTCAAAATTATAAGCATATAGTTTTTTTCATGGAAGGGTTAAAGGTCATTTTTGGGGGTCATGAGTTGAAATGTCCATTTCTAAAAATGCAATTTTTTTTAATTCTTAAAAAAATATATGCATATGCTTATTATACTTGTGTTTATGCTTATTACATTATAAACATTTGTGTGAAAAATTTAGGGTGTTATCTAGATTAGTCTCTGAGTTAAAGTTAAAACCGTTATAGAAGTATGAAAATCGCTCTAGTTTATATGAGTTGAATTAAGGATATGGTATGCGTACATTGCACATGGTACATACAAAAGTGTACACATGCATAGGAAAAAATATTTATTAAGTATAGGGTGACCATGAAGTCAGTACAAATAAAAAAAATATATTTTGTAAAGAATTCTAAAAACACAGCAAGTTTACTTTTCATATATACAAATTCAGATTAAGGAAAATTTTTTCTAAAAAAATATCCAACAAAATTATGAAAAATACCAAAATTTTTAAAAACAAATTCCCGAATCAGCAAATTTTTATGAATTAAATAATATCATGTTAAAACTAATTTAAACAAAAGTTACACTTTCAGCTTTCATGAAATTTGTTTACAGCTTCCGTCAAATAAAAATTTTTTAATGTAGAGAAAACATCTAGTTCAGAATGCCTTTTGCTATTGGAAAACTCGCAAGTTCTCAGAACTTTATTTCAAAATCCGTACACTCAGTACAGATTTTAAAAAATCAGCACAAATCAGTACGCGATCACTTCATCAGTACATGTGACCAAAGATCAGTACATGTGACCAAAAATCAGTACATGTACGGATCAAATCAGTACGAATGGTCACCCTAATTAAATAGGAAAATTGTACTTAGGACCATGTGTTGGGGTGAGGCCAATTGAGATACCAACCTGAATTTTTAACATAAATCTAGAGGAGAGTTCAAAAAATGCTCATTTCGCTATATAGACATTTGAGCTCAAGACCCCAATAAATTACTTCTAACCTTTTCATGAAACAAATCGATATGCATATCATTTTACAGAGCACTCTTTAACTTAATAAATAAGAATAACACGTATCTTGTATATTTTAAAAGTTATAGTTCAATTGGTAAGGATACTTTAGTAAATTTTTAACGTTTATTGCTATCTTCATGACGCTATATTTCGGAAACGGAAAAGGTACGGAACCTAAAATTTATGTTTTGTCGATTTCTTGACGAGTGTAACAGTTATTCTGAATTTAATTGAAATCGAAGTTATTCTTATTATTTTTCTAAAATAATGTCAGATTCTAAGAAAATGTGTTTCTTATAAGAAATCGTCTGACTATGAGTTCTTTCAAACCCTCAAAAAAAATTTTTTTAATCAAGCAGATACAACATTATATGAAATAGAAACAGCTTTAAAATCAAACAAAGTTTGATTTCTTTTTAGTTTAAATGTTTTTCTTAAATACGAAAATGACATCTAAAATGCCGTAATATTAATTGAAATACAAAAATGTTTATTTTAACTAGAATCACATTTACTTTAATAAGCTTCATACTTAATTTAAACATTTTTGTAGAAAAATATATTAATTTTAATATAAAATGTAAACAGCTTAAAAAATTGCGTATACCAATATTCAGCAAAAAAAGTTCATATTTGCTTAAGTTGCTTTAACATAAAATTTTATTACAGTCAACATCTACAAAATATTTTCAAATTTTATTTTAAAAATAAATGTTTGCATGAATTTAAAAATAAAATTTGAAAATATTTTGTAGACATTCGATGTAATGAAAGTTTTTGTTAAACTAACTTTCGCAAATATTAACTTTTTTGGTTGAATATTGGTACATCCTTTTACGCTATGCTGTCATATACGTTTTAGGCACATTTCGCACTTTTCCCATGAACAGCACTTTTTCTCTTTTTTTGCGAAATAATTGTTCGGGTTTGTATTGTTTATTGCACAAAAATGGTATGATAAATTGTGAAAAATCGTAAAATCAGAGAAAAACCTCAGATTTACATATTAATGCTTCATATTAATAAACAAATTTGATACCCAAATGTTGTTGAAGGTGTCATAAGTATTTACCATACAGAACTAAGCCAAAATATCATATTTTACAATTTTAAGCATAAAAAATTTCTTAAAAACATGCAAAACTTTAATGCAATTTTGCGTAAAACCTGGCACATAAGAAAACATAAGAAAACTGTGCTCGCTATTAAAATCAGCATATCCGAAATATTTAGAATCAGTACTCTTATTTTCTATTTTAGGACTCAATTTTGTAGCGATGTTTAATCCATAGCTGGGAATCTTTCGAAATTGTTCTAAATAAGACTTTTAAATAGTACTTTCGTGTTTATAATTTTCCAAAAAAAAGTACTAAATTTATCATCCCTGATATGTATGGAGGAAGTCGAACGGTAAAATTTCGTCATTTCGGTACTATTTATCAAATCTTTAAGCTAGAAATACGAAATCGAACCAAAATACATATTTTTGTTAAATATATTAAGAGACTTAACAAATGTTATAAATTAGAAGCCGTGTGTGAATTTGTTTGATTAAATTGAATGTATTTGATGTGAGTAAGTTGTATAGGGTAGTAAATTCTTATCAACAACATAACTTGGCCATCTAAAGAAAATGTACGAAATGTAGTAATATTCAGTGAGTCAAACAAGAAACAACTAAATTGAGTTTAAAAAAGTTACACCAACCCAAATAATTTCTAAACAAAAAAAAAAAACACAAAAACTCATAATAAAAATATTTTAAAATATTGAAAATTGCTTGAAAAAGTGTTACCTGTAGTGACTATTAAAGGATATTACAATTAATATTTAAAAGAATTCTTAAAGGACATGCAATCGATGCAGTCTATGTTTAAATTGCAATATACAAGTTTTTAGTGTATTCGTTTCATGTTCTTCTTACAGAGTTACAACATGTTATTAAAATACAACAAGAACATACAATTTTTGTGTAAAATTTTTCCTTTTTTTTCCTCATATACCACATTAACTCCTTCTGGCTGACTAGAAGAATTGCAACAAATAAAATTTGCGTACCTTATTCAGTTTGCTATTAACCTAGTTTAGTTTTGTAGTTTCTTATAACGTGTTGCACGCTCAACAAATTTTATGTGTTTAATCATTCAACAGCTTTAAATTGATCTTATTTCATAAATTAATTTGAATACTTATTTCTTTTAGATTCGTCCTTTTTTGATTCTTATAAAAAAAAAAGTGTACCCGCATTATATTGGCTGGTTACTGGACAAGTTTTGATTTTTGCTGCAGATAGTGAGGAAATGTCTAACCATTTGGATTACAACTTCGAATAATATGTTTTGTATGCAGTTCCTTTGTGTATGTTCTACGTCTACCCTGTAGATCCGAATTTGTTCTAATATTTGACTGACAAATTCGGTTCTAGAGAGGTTTACGTGGTCCAGAGTTCAACAAAATTAGTGTAGTGTTTTTTATTTTATTAATTAATAATCATTTAATTACAAATTATATACTATTACCCTAACCGAGGACTAGCTACTATGGCCTTCGGCGCGTTGTAGCGAAAACAGACCAGTGCCTCTGGTGAGAATCGAACCCACGACCCCCGCACTGATAAGCCAGCACGCTACCAACTAGCGTACCGGGGCGCACTATATGAGGAATTTCAAATATTTTTAAAAAAAAGGTATATAATATGAATAACATTTTGTGTTAGACGTGTTTAAATATGATAAATCCATCCGCGTTAACCATTTATCTTTACTGGCTCAAAAATTATGGCGGTCATAAGTTTAACCATTTTTTACTAACGGGTCTTTAAAGACACATACATTTATAAGAGCCTATAACTCTTGATAGGAAGGTGATAAAATAACGCAGTAAAAAGCATATTAAAAACTGAAGTCTTGTCTACAAACGTAGACAATTTGTAATTCTAGGATTGCCATATAAAGATTTGGAAAATAAAATCTTGTCGCTTTTCAACTGTTTTCAAAAAATGTTTAAAAATAGAACGAATAAATGCGGTTTTTTGGTATCGATAAAGATATTAAAGAAAACTTTTAGAAATAGAAAAATTTTTCATTTGACATGTACTTTTTGAAAACAAATTACTACTCGCATGTGTTCTAGAATTAAATATTGACAAAAAAAATACTCCAGAAAACAAAAAAAATTTTTGTAAAATGCAATTCAAAACCGTTTTGCTAAAAGCAGCAAAATAAATTACTAAATTTTAACGAAATTAGTACAACGAAATTAGTCGAACAAATTAGTAGAAACTACTAAATTGTAGTAGAATTAAATCCGTTTTGCTAATATCAGCCAACAAAATTTCTAATTTTATTGTGAAAGGCGTGGTAGAGAAGAATGAGTGTATTTTATAAAAATCATAACTACATTGCAAATTTTCAATTTTTTCTGAATCCGACTGCGCAGTTTCTGGTATTGAAAATTCGTCAGTGACCCTGTTTTTGAATTTTTTTTTTTTTGAATAATGTAATATATGTTATGTTTTTTATTTGTTCGATTGCGTCTATATGAAATTTTCTGTGCAATCACTAACCGTGGTATAGATAAACTGATATCTAATGCCACATGCACTCGTACTACACGTTAGACAGAGCGCTTTAGCCCTCTGAGCTATCGTCAGGTCGAGTTTTGTTGTGATTAAAACTATTTTTTTTAATAATATTATTACAATGAAATTAGTAGAAAAAATTAGTAAGCGCTACTACATTTTAGTAAAATTTTTGTAACTACCACATTTGGGGAACAATATAAAAATACTTTTAATATCATTGTAAGTTTTCTGGAACATTGTTGTCTGTGTGTATGATACATGTATTATTTTTTTTTTTCGTTTCATTATTTCTTTATTGGCGAAATGCAGAAAATATTAAAAAGCTGAAAGAAGAGAAAAGACAATATTTAATTATCGCATAAATATATTTTGTATTATTAAACTAGCCTTATTTTAATATTAATTTAAGCTACCAAATTTTTTCTTGAGATTAATAAGGGATTGCCTTGGGCTGTTTTTGGTCAATAAGTTTATTATAGATTTAAATAAAACACATTATTTTTATCTATTTTTCAACTCGACGTTTCGTTGGTTTTATTCCAACTTCTTCAGGAGTCTTTTTTATTTATTTTCGTAAAATTAGTTATTTTACATTGTCAAGATTATTGAAGATTAAAATTAAAAAACTGGACTGTCACGACACAAATTTAATAATTAAAAATAAAAAATAATCACGGCACAAACAAAAATATCACAGTTTAAACTTTTATGTTGTAATCATAATGTTGTTTAGAATTCCATATTCAATATAACACTAAGCATGTTTTTGCCTGCAAAAAAATAAATTCTTTGAAGAGCATTACTTTAAAATTCAACAAAAGAAAAATTAATTATTTCATCCAAAACTTGGATTTTTGAAAAAATAAATAGAATAGTTCAGCATAAAACTAAGCAAGTTTTTGTCTGCAAGTTCTCTAACAAGTGCTTGTTTATGTAAAATATAGATGCAATGATGAAAAACCAACCACTATCTACATTTATTATAGAAATGCACAAACATATATACCATACAAGCGCAACCATTGTGTCTACCTATTTAACCACTTGGTCCTTTTAAACACATACATATAAACAATTATTATTTTCCTTTATCTCTCTTTAAAATATATATTCATATATTGTTGGACTATTTACACATTTTGTGAGAGTGATAACTTATCACTGAAAAGAATACATTGCATGCAAAAGAGAAAAACGTAATATGAATAATATACGTTAGAAAATTTAAATTTAGATATGTTAAAAAAAATTCCATATAATAGAACACATCAAATAATATTCAGAATTTATTAATTGAAATTCACAAAATATTATTTTGATTAAAAAACAACATTATTTGTAACTCAGAAAATTCTAATTTTCTATTGATGATCCAGAATTCAAAACTATTTCTGATAGTTTTGAGTTTAAAAAAGAAACCGAATTACAAATGATATATTTTTAATTTCAAAGGTAAATCCAAATTTCGATCAACGGTTTTTTAAATTTAAACGGAAATTCTGAATTTAATTGATATTAAGGGACCTTTTCAATGGTGTAGATTTTGTTTACCCGGTTAAAAATCAATATATCTGCATCCATAAACATGTATGAACTCATTCATGCTCATATATGAAGTGATTTGATGTCATACATATCCATATACCACCATATACGATTCAAAAATGTTCATAAGGGTTCATATGTGATCATATATATAAATATTAGCTCAATTTTCATTAAAGTACCCATATGACCATGTATTGAAATGTATAGACATGTACACTCATAGAAATAAACCTGTAAAAATAGCAGAAAAATCTACTAAAAATAAGTTAAAAATAAACTTCTGGAAAAAACTGCTAAATTTAGCAGATTTTTTTTTCTTTGCTTAATATTAATAAAATAAGAACAGCAAAAATAAATTTGTTAACTTTACAAAATTTTAGTTATATTCTATGTGAATTTTAGTAAATTGAAAATAGCATTTTACTCTGTAAAATTAGAAAAAAAACTTTTACTAAATATTTGTAGACTCAAAATAGTGTTTGTCACTTCTGAGTATAACATACAATAACTGATACATTCGAGGCTATACTTGGGTGTGACGCACAACCCATTTTTCGTGTTTTTAGAAGCATTATATAAAAAATGCGTTGATGTAAGTGCTTACTATTACATACTACTGAGAAGCAGCAAAAGAAACGAATAATTTTCGCATAAAAATAAACAAACAAATATTGAGCTTACTGTTTTCCTTAACCAGGATGCAGGTTGTAAGCAGCTTACCTTAATCCCTTATAAGGATGCAGGTTGTAATGCAGAAAGTTTCATATCGTGAATTATAAACGATTTGTAAATATTTCTCGATTGATTTTCGATTGTGTTTAGTATTTTCGAGTATGTAAAAATAAAATAATTAGTCATTTAACTGTTTCTGAAGAGCTAGCATGTGGAGCGTTAAAAAAATAAAATGATTATATTAGATGTCAAAAATTTTAACAAGAAAAATTAATATCTGTAGAATTTTATGTAAAATACATTATGTATATTCATATTATTACTTTTAATCGCAAGAATGTTGACATGAAATATGATTTCACTGAAAGCCATGAAATTAAAATCTTTTTGTAAGCGCTAAAATCCGCGCTTATTATGCCCAAAAGTAATGCTTCCAAGTGGAAATTCGCTTTGTAAAAATCATTGCATATGTAAGCAGGTTTGTAATGGATTCTTTTGGCCTTACTCCCTTACAAACCTGCTTGCATTTTTTACTGGTAAATGATAATAGAATTTAAATGGAAAATGCCTGATGACGCCTTTCCATTAAAAAGGCTGAAACTAGCCTAGTCTGATTTGAAAATTAATAAAGTTTATAATTTTTAGAGAAAAACGTTTATTCTTCTTCTTAACCTCAACTTTTCTAAATTAAATTTGTCAAATGAGTATTAATTAGGAATTAATTGCGACTCTCTGTATGACGTTAAAATAACACAGTAATAAAAACAGTAATATTAACAAAATTTTTGCTATATTTACCTAAAATTTAGTAGAAATGCAAATAACAGTTTATTTTGCTAATATCAACAGAAAATTTTGCTTAAAAATTGCAGATTGCCTATTTCATAAGGGCAGACTTTTATTCGCATAAAAAAAACTAAAGAAAAAAATTTAAAAATTTGACATTTGTTAATGACTTTTTTGTTTACTAATATTTAGTAAATGTTTTTGCTGATTTTAGCAGAATATTTTGTTACTTTCAATTAAATTTAATTTAGCTTAAATATAACTACACAAACTCAACAGATTTATTTTTGCTATTCTTATAGTACTAATATTTAGTAATAAAATCTGTTTATATTAGCAGTTTTTTCTCCAAGGTAATTTTTAACTAATTTTTAGTTCGTTAACGCACACAGATGAACATATGTATATGATTCCTCATATGAACATATAATAATGGTTTATGAACACATATGAATCGTAAACTGATGCATGTAAATATGAATGCAGCATGTGTGTTCATGTATGGATCCATAAATGTCGTTTTTTACAGGGTATGTAAATTAAAAAAAAATTATTTTTTTAGTTAATCCATGTAATCTACACTTTTAAATGCTACACTCAAAAAAATAAGTTAGTCGAAAAGTTAGTGAAACGTCTTTTAAATCAAGCATACTACGATATTTTTCAGAAAATTTTTTGCTAAAATTATGTTTTCAATTAAAATTTTAGTTATACTTATTCAGCACTTAACTGTTTTGAACTTATGTGTTACTAATTATTTACTAATTTACTAGCTAAAACCGTTGTGTTGGTAAGCACATTAATAGTGTGGTTCAGATTTATAAATATACCCTGAATACAGTAGATGTATTTGCCAATATGTAGTAGTAGAGAAGAGGAAAATTAAACAAACAGATTTTTGTATCTGTTTTTCATAAATAAAACTTAAGTTTTGTGTAGTCACCGACTTGTGAAAGAAATTGAATATTATACAAATTAAAGACAAAATAAAGTATTTAAATTAAATAAAGGTTAAATGTGTATTTGCACACTAAATGATATAATGAGTATTAAAGTAGTGTGGTGAAATTGGCAATTTGAAATTTCCAACAAATATGCGTTCAGGTAAACAGACTAAAGCGAAAGACAAGGACACACTTCATAGGTAAGTTTTTATGTTTCCTTTTTCTTATTGCAACAAAAGGGTTTTATATGTCATATTTTGTTGTTTTTTATTTTATTTATTTCTAGAATAATCTAAGGTATTTGTTTTCCTTTGAAAGACCATTTTATTTATGTTATATATAATTATATCTATATGTTTTCAGATATTACAATATGGGAGAATGAACATCTTCATAATTTGTAACTTATAGTAAATTATTTTTAAAAGAATCACAAAAAAAATGTTTAGGATTTTCAGCAAATAAATTAATTAAATTAAAGTATTTGTCTAAAAAATTTTTACTTTTATGTGTCTACTAATATTCAGCAAAAATTTTGTTAACTGTTGCCATGGAATTTTTAATCAACTAAATGTTTGCAACACTTTTGCTGAATCTACTAATTTTGTTCCTAAAAATCAGCTTGCTGATTTTCAGCAAAAGACTTTGTTGACATTAAAAATGTTTTGCAAGCACCCTTACGACTAAAATTTTGCTGACTGAGCAACATTTTTACTAACTTTTTTTTTGAGTGTATTTGCCAAATAAAAAAATTTATTTTGGTTCAATCTTATCAATATTCATTTTATGTTCCTTTCTTATGCCAGTTATTAATATTTAGAATTTTAAGAAACCCGTCCAATGATAAATAAAGTTGATTTACCTGGAATAAAAGTATTTCCACAAAGATTATGAAACATTTGTATGAAATGATGAATTTATAAATGAAGTTTTATATGATGGAAATTTTTCCCTGAGTGTAGTTAGGTTTTATTAAGCCAATTTCTTTTGTAATAGGTTTTAATTATTTCGAATAAAATTTTCTTAAATACAAAATTTGTTGTGATTAGAAAGTTTGTTGCTAATTGTTGCACTTGGTTTTGAAAAATTAGTAAAATGTTTAGCTGAAATTTGCATAAAAAATTAGTAAAAAATTCAATAGTTTGTAAAATGAGTATAGCAAAAATTGTTTCTAAAAAAATATATTGTACCCTTTAACTTTTTTGACTGAGTGTAAATATAGGGGTTGAATACACTATCTTCCCGATTTCAAGAAAACTTATTTTAATCTGTAGACAAATTTCAAAGTTATGGCAAAAAATGTTGTTGAGTTAGCAAAATTTAAGTCAGGAGGGTGCTTGCAAAAAATTGATAAAATTATTGCCGAATATTAGTATACCGCAAAAACTCAAAAAGTTTATAGAAAAATTATTAAACAAATTATCTTTCAACTACTTACATCAATGGTTGTCTAAGTGATGGCATCCTTCTAGAAACGAAACAAAACGAAATAACAAAATATGAAATATACAAATCTTTTTTTGCAATAAGAAAAAAAAAACATACAAAATTACGTAAGATGTGTGTCCTTGTCATTCGCTTTAGTTTGTCTTCCTGAATGTATATTTGTTTGCAATTGGATAACACTACATCAATAGTCACTGTAATCATTCGGTTTACAAATACACATTTAATCTTTATTAAATTTAAATATTTTATTTTGTCCTTAATTTAGTTAATAGACAATTACTTTGACAAGCCGGTGACACCACAAAATTTAAGTTTTTTTTTACACATACACATTGTTGGCGACCTTTTGTTTTATTATGTATGAAAAACAGATACAAAAATCTTCAATGGCTATTTTTATATGTCTTACAAGAGTTGTACTTTTTAGTACCATTCTCCTCGTCTCAACTAAATCTTGACATAACGCAACATCTACTTCATTCTGCGTATATCTTTCAATCTGTTTTCGTACACACTTTTCATGTGCTTATCAGAATAATTTGCTGAAAGGTAGTATAATTGATTTACAAGACGTTTTACTAAACTAACTTATTTTTTAGAGTGTATGACCAACACATACTTGGTGGAGGCTTGAGGTTCGCTGAATCCAAATCTGACCTCAGAATTTCTCCATTGCATTAGGTTTTCGAGATATCTTAAACAAAATTTAGAAAACCCCGGTTTTAAGATATATTCGGGACGTTATAGCATTGCGTTTTATGACTTTTTCACAAAATTTGCTACACTCTAAAAAATGATTGTAAATTTACTACCATAAAAAGAGTAAAGTTTTATGTATTATTACGCAAATTCGGTAAATTTAAACTCAAAATGCGTAAAACTATTTTGCGCACACTTTTGTATACACTTACAGTATTTTTACCAACTATATGCTTACAATTAAACACATTATGTATAAAAGTAGTATTATTTTGTTAAATAAAAGTTTTACGCACAAAGTTTGTAAATATACTAACTTATAATAGTAATAAATATTTTGACATTCCTAAATTGAAAAAAAATATAAAACGAATTAAAAAAATCTAAAAAAAAACTAAAAATTTGAATTTATTGAGGATTTTTGTGAATTAATAATCAAATTAAAATGTATAAATGTAGTATTAGTGAGAGTGAATTAAAATATTCCTAATGTACGAAAAACATTTATACAGCCATAAATAGAAACGGAATCTGCAAACAGCCTAATTGTGGAAAAATATTTTCAAAATATAATAGAGTTTTAAAGAATTAAATTCTTCATTCGATTTATTCAATCACTGAATTCAATCGTTGGGAATCCAGTCGGTTTTTACTCAATCGATTTAAAAAAATCGCTAAAATTGAAAAAAATTGCCGAAATTGGAAAAAATTGCTAAAAGAAAAATCGCCAAAAATTAAAAAAAAAATTTTAAAATTAAAAAAAAAATCGATAAAATTGACAGAAATCGGTAACAATTACAAAAAACTGTGAAATTTAAAAAAATAGATAACAATTAAAAAATCGCTAAAATTTAAAACAAAAAGGCCAACAATTTTAAAAACCGTCAAAAATTAAAAAAAAAAAATGTTGAAATTGAAAAACAACGATAAAAATGAAACAAATTTCCAAAATTAAACAAACGCTAAAATTTAAAGAAATCGAAAACAATGAAAAAAAAAAACGCTAACATTGAAAAAAAATTGATAAAATTGAAAAAAAAATCCCGAAAACTAAAAAAAAAAATCGCTAAAATTAATATAATAGCCAAAGCGCTAAAATTAGAAAAATAGCTAAAAAATGAAAAAATTTCAAAATTGAAAATAAACGCTGAAATTAGAAAAAAAAAGTTTAAATAGGAAAAAAAGCTAAAATTGAAGAACCGAAAAATATTGACGATAAATAGAAAACAGTTGTCCGTGTACATTCTTTCTTTAATAAATAAATTTATTGTATTAGTTTTCGAAACACAGACGATGTTTCAAATAAATGCTCTTTTTGCTTTGCTATGCTTTGTTTTCGAGAAAAACGCGATCTAAGAATCTAGCCAATCAGGTCGAAATTTACGACCGGTAATGGGTTTGAATTTTGAACACCGGTGCAAACATTTTTCAACAAGCTCTTTTATTTTTTGAGTTATGGACGGTTGGTATTTCGGCGATTTTTAAAAGGTACAATGATCCTAAATTTCGAGTTGATTGGCTGGATTCGTAAATCGTGATTTTCCCGACAACTAAGCATCGCAGAAAAAAATAGTATTTATTTGAAACATCGCCTATATTTCAAAAACTTACAGAGATAAATAAATGTACACGGACAACTTTTTTCAATTTGAGCGATTTTTTATGCAATTTTAGTGATTTTTTTTATATGTTAGTGATTTCTTATTTTTGGCGTTATTAAATTTTGAAGATTTTATCATTTTGGCGATGTTTTCACTTTTAGCAATTATTCTTATTTTTGGCAAATTTTAGTGATTTGTTTTAAATTTTAGAGAATCTTTAAGTTTTGGAAATTTTTTTCAATTTCAGTACTTTTTTTTTTATTTGGCGAGTTTTTCAATTTTGGAGATTGTTATCAATTATAGTAAATTTTTTTCATTTTAGAGATATTTTTTTCAATTTTAGCGATTTTTTTCAATTCTGGCATTGTTTTTCAGTTTCGGTGATTTGAGCAATTCCCAAATTGTAAATCGATTGAGTAAAAAATTCGATTGAATTCCCAATTATTTAATTCGCAATGATTGAATTTCCAACGATTGAATTCCCAATGATTGAATTCAATGATTGATAAAATCGAATGAGCTAAATTGATTGAATTCCCCACTAGTGAATTCCAAAGAATGAATTCTCTGCGATTGATTAAGAAAAACTTCAATCGATTTAAAAAAATCCAATTTGATTTTTAAGGAATTCAATAAAAATAGGATTCGATCTTCGAAGCTCTGTGTATGTACAACCACTTATATAGAAATATTTATTATTAAATTTATATTTATTAAAATTTAGTTAAAAATAGGGTTTTTTGAAATCGCAAATATAGTGTTTTCAACCCTTAGTTATACTCACTTTTTGTAGAGTATTTCTTTGTCAATACCCAATTCTAGACCACATGTGTAACATGTACAATGTACACTTGTATACTTTTCGAGTTAGAGGAAAATATATTTTATTTTTTCTGTAAAGTGTGTGCAGAGTATATACTTAATAGAGAAACTACTCATGGGTCCCTCGATAATTGGTGAATTCGCACAACTAAATGAAAAATGCATTAAAAATCCTATTTATGAAAAACGTGACCAAATCAATAGAGAAATTGTCGAGCGAGGCAGATATGGACTGAAAACTTTTTATACTTATGTTTTCCAATTATTTCAATTAAATTGATTTATTGAAACAAAACTATTCCTAACAGTTTTCATGATTTGACAAAGGCATACTATCAACTACCGGTCAATGAAGAAAATATTCCAAAGACCGCTGTCATTACATCATTCGGCCTTAACGAGTTCCTTAGAATATCGTTTATATTATGTAATGCGGCGCAAACCTTCCAACGTTTTATGGATGAGGTCATTCTAGGACGTCCTTTTGTTGCCGTACATCTCGAACATCTACGTTTAGTTATTGAACGATTTTAAAAGTTTTTAATTATAATCAATGCAAGTATATATGTTATGGGTGTCTCAGAACTGTACTTTTTAGAACACCAGATCTCTCCTGATGGAATTCGTCCTATGCAGAAAAAAGTAGATGATCTTAAAAATTTTACATGACCCTCAACTATAAAGTCTTTACGGTAATTTTCTTGCCTTAATAAACTTTTACCGTAAGTTTTTACCTCATGGCGCTGAGACCTGTTCCTTGGTCAGAGGAAAAACTTGTTGAAATCGTGGAAGCTTTAATTCTTTCATATCCATTGTCTAATGCACCTCTAGCACTCAAAGTAGACGCTAGTAATTTTGGAATGGGTGCCGCATTGATAACGTTGATAACTCTTGGAAACCTCTTGGATTCTTCTCAAAGGTATTTAATCAAGCCCAGCTCAACTACAGTACACTTGGTCGTGAATTGTGCGCTGGTATTAAATACTTTAAATACTTCCAAGAAGGACGTCAATTCAAATTTTCACGGACCATAAGCCTTTAACGTATGCATTTCAACAAAATTTGGATAATGCTTCCTCTCGTCAACGCGTCATCTCGATTGCATTGCTTAATTTTTCACTGATATATATCACATTTCTGGTGATGAAAACGTGGTTTCTGACGCCTTATCAAGGATCGAATCCGTCACTAGCAACGTAATCAACTTCCATGAAATGACAATATTCCAGCAAAGCTATTCAGAGTTAAGGCATCTGTTAAATGAAGAGGGTAATTATGAACTTAAATTAAAAACTCTTCCTAATAGAGAAGATAAGCTATATTGTGATATCCGCACTATCGTCATACGTCCTTACGTACCAGAATCCTTTCGAAAAGATGTCTTCAAAAACACACATTATCATTCACACTCTGGAGTTCGGGCTACACTCAAAAAAATAAGTTAGTACAAAAGTTAATAAAACGTCTTGTAAATCAGGTATACTATTTTTAAGCAAATTTTTTTGCTAAAATCGTGTTTTCAGCTAAAATTTTTGTTATACTTATTCAGCACTTAACTGTTTTATACTAATGCTTTACTAATATACTAATGTTTTACTAATTAATTTTGCTAAAAAAAATTGTACTGATAAGCACATTAATAGTGTGGACGACAACCAGATTGAAAGACATACGCAGCATGAAGCAGATGTCGCGGCATGTCAAGATGTAGTAGAGAAGAGGAAAATGATACTAAAAAGTACAACTCTAATAAGACATAAAAATCTCAACCATGGAAGACTTTTGTATCTGTTTTTCATACATAAAACAAAATTGAGGATTAAAACAACTTAAATTTTGCGTTGTCACCGGCTTGTGAAAATAATTGTCTATTAATTAAATAAAAGACAAAAGAAAATATTTAAATTTAATATGTATTTCTATAATAAATGTTAATAATAATCTAGTGTGGTCAAATTGCAAACAAACATATACAGACATGTAGACAGAGTAAAGCGAAAGACAAAGACACACATCTTAGTATAGTTCCTTTTCTTATTGCAAAAAAAAAGGGTTGTTTTTTTTCGTTTCGTTTGTTTTTGTTTATTTTTTCGTTTCGTTTCTATAATTATCTTCGGCAGTTGCGTCCTTAAAAGATAGCATCATTTAGACAACCATATTTCTATATATTTTCAGATATTAAATTACTTCATGACATCAATGTGGGAAAATGAAAATTTTTATATTTCGTAATTATTGTAAATTATTTTAAAAAGAATCACAAAAATATGTTTTATGATTTTCAGCAAATATATTAACTAAATTACAATTTTTTTACAATTTTTTGCGTTTTTTTCAGTCTACTAAAATTCAGCAAAAAATTTATTAATTTTTACCAAGGCTTTTTTATTTCTAATCTACTAAGTGTTAGCAAAACTTTGCTGAATCTACTAATTTTGTTGCTAAAAATCAGATCGCTGATTTTCAGCAAAAGATTTTGCTGACATTAGCAATTTTTTTGCTAGCACCCTCCTGACTAAAATTTTGCTGACTCAGCAAAATTTTTTGCTGACTTTACAAACTTTTTTTTTGAGTGTACTAGAAAACTGATTGGTAGAAAGTTTTTCTGGCCTGGAATGAATAAAGATATTGCAAATTGGACTCTATGTTGTGTTCCATTTCAATGCGCAAAAATCATCCGGTTGTCAAATTTCCAATTTGTAGTGACCGTTTTAAAGAGGTACATGTTAATCTGGTTGTCCTTCACCGTTATCTGAAGAATGATCATACCTATTAACTTGTGTGGATCGTTTTACGAAATGGCCAGAAGCATTTCCTGTTATAAACATCAAAGCCGAAACTATTTGTATAGCTTTACTTGATGGCTGGGTGTGTCGATTTGGTTGTCCAGATAATCTCATATCTGATTGTATCCAGTTTGACTGCAAAATTAACAAAATGTTTGGGAATAAAACACCAGTTCACAACTGCGTATCACCCACAGTCAAATGTCCTTTTAGATCGATTACACAGAACATAGAAAGCTGCGTTAATTTGCACTGAAAATCCAAAATGGACCTCCTCTCTCAATACTGTTCTTCACGGTATGCGAACTGCCCTCAATGAAATAAATGCCTCAGTAGCGAGGTTGGTCTATGGTGAGACTATCAACGATCCAGGAGAGTTTTCCAAATCATCAACTAGTGAATATCCTACAACAATCATTGGTTTTATGAAAAAGCAAATGCAAAATTTTAAACCTTTTCCACCAAATTAGAACTCAAGTAACTCTAAAATTTTCATCAGTACACACAGAAAAATATAGTGCCAACCGAATTGAAAAGCATATTTTAATGGTAATAACCTATAAATTTAGTTAGTACAACGATATTTGCATTCGATTTCTGAATATTTTGGGGGTTGCAACTAAAATTCTGTTGAATTAACTGAACTTTGTTGTGAAAACTAATGTTAATTTGTTTCAACCGACAGGAATTCGTAATTAACAAATTTGATTCGTATTAACCTATTTTCAGTTGTCAAATTGCTAAATTTTTCTCGTGTGTAATAATCTTCATACGCATGTTTGGATTCGTGTGGAATGTGACCGGGTTGTTTTTTTTTATGGTGATTCCCAGTGTTGCCAATTCAGCCGTTTTCCGGCTAGATTTAGCCTTTTTTCAACACGTTTAGCCGGAAAAAATTGCATTTAGCCATTAGCCTTTTTTTTTGCCTTTTTTTTTGCCATTTTTAGATTTTTTTTAGCCATTTTTTAGCCTTTTTTTAACTTTTTAACTTAAAGTTATGTTGCAGTTTTTTTTCCTTTAAATGCTAATAAACTCTAAAAACGCTACATTTTCCACTACTAAAAAATTACAACCATGCAATATATATTATTCAATGGCTACCCCTTAAAAAATGACATTTGATGAATAAACACATAAACAAATCAAACAATCAATCACTAAAAAAAACAAACAGCTAAACATGTGTCTTTATTAAAAACAAAAAAGTGAATTGATAAAAAATAGAAAAGTTTTTAATACAAAAAAATAGAAAAACAAATAAAAAAAGTGAAAAATGACTTCCAAATATTCTCAGAAATTTCGCAGTGAATGGTTATCCCACCCAAAATTAAAAGAATGGATTGCAGAATGCGACAATTCTGCAAAGGCATTTTGTAAATATTGTAAATGCGAAATCACAGCAAAATTATATGATTTAATTGCTCACTCGGATACAAAAAAACATATTAACGCTATTGGATATATTGTTAAGACTAAGCCTTTGCCTTTTAAGCCAGTGAATTTTAAGCTACAACAGCAGGAGGCTACTTTGGCAATGTATATCGCTGTTCACAGTTCAATTCTACCAGTGGATCATTTAGGTGAGCTTTGCAAAAGAAAATTTGATTGCCCGTCTCTAAAGTTGCACAGAACAAAATGCAGCAAAGTGATTAAAAATGTTCTTGCTCCTCATTTTAATGAGGAGCTCTCCAATGACATTGGAGATAGCTTTTTTAGCATATTAATTGATGAATCGACTAACATTTTGGGTAAGTTTTTATTTATTAAATCATTTAAAATTGGTTTACTAACTTAATATTTCTTAGGACTGGTAATTATTTACTTTAGTAAAGCCAAAAGAAAAATTGTTTCTACATTTCTCTGCATAGAAGAATTGGAAAATGGATCATCGGAGAGTATTGTCCGTGGAATTAAAAAGGCTATCGAAAAATTTAAACTAAATATAAAAAATTTGGTCGGAATTGGTACGGACAATGCAAACGTTATGATTGAAAAAAATAAGAGCGTTTACATCGCTTTAAAAAAAAGAAGTTCCAGATTTAATACTCACTCCAACTTGCAGTTAACCAGGCTTTAAAGTAATATATGCCCGAAAATTTAGAATTTATTGTCTACGAAACATACAGTTGGTTTTCAAAAAGTACAAACCGCCAACGTTCCTATAAAGTTTTATATGAAAATTTGAATGGAAAGGTAATAATCTCACATATTTAATTTTTTTATATTCTATTTTCTTCTTATTTTTAGGAGCCTTTGAAAATTACGCGAACGTCTGACACTCGTTGGTTGTCAATAGAAGTGGTAGTTTCAAGAATAATATTTCAATGGGATGAACTACAGATGCATTTCGACAAGGCAATGGCCGATGAGAAATGTCATAAAGCCAAAATTCTAAGTGAAATGTACAATGACCAAGAAATTTATTTATATTTATTGTTTTTAAAACCAATAATATCTGAAGTACAAATAGTCAACAAAGTTTTCCAAAGCAATGAAAACGATCCAACCCGTCTATTAAGAGAAATTACCTTGCTCATAAACTTTTTGAAAAGAAAGGTTTTAGACGACGCTGATGTGGACATATTGCTTGAGGATTTTGAAGAATATGTATCATATACTTGTAGTCTTGGACATGAGTTCGAAACTTTCGTAAAGAAGTTAAAAAAATCTGGACAGTTAAAGAAAAGTCAAGAGATTAAAATTAGATCCAATTGTACAAACTTTGTAGTCGATCTAATAAATCAGTTAAAACAAAGGTATAAACTATAAAATTTCGAATTATTTTAAACATAAATGTTAATTTTTTTTTAATTGTTTTAGACTTCCAGATAATATCAAAATTCTACAGAACATTGATTACTTTTCAGTGCAAAATATTTTAAAATCTTCTAAAGAAGATATTTTACCAATTTTAAATTTATTTAAATTGAATGACGAGATGATATCAAAAATAGATGAGCAGTATTCTAATATTCAATATTTAAAATGGATAAATACCAACAATACCGTAACATTTTAGGCAGAAGTTTACAACTATCGAGATGCAGGTGGAAATAACAAATTTAAAAGAAATTTCTGAGTTTGTTTTGAAGCTTTTATGCCTTCCCTGGTCAAATGCTGATGTAGAGCGTGTATTTAGCCAAATAAATCTCGTAAAGACAAACGTTAGAAACAGGCTACATTTGATAACAGTTAATTCAGGTAAAATTTTTGATTTAACAAAACTATTGTTTATATAACTTTATTTATTTTTTTAATTATTTATTTAGATACGGCTTAAAAAGAAGCGATAAATGCTGCTTTCAATATGAAGTGCCCCAGAATTACCTTAAGTTAATAGGATCTAATGAAAGTTATGATGACAACAATAATGCGTTGGATGTTGATGATATTTGGTCATTCTAATAACTTTTTAACAAATTTTAAACTTATTTTTATTTTATTATTATTTTTTTGTTATAACTAGTCAAAAAATGTACTGAATGTATAACAAATGGTCTCAAATTTTACAATTTAATTGTAAAATAAAATAAAACATGAATTTTTCTTATTTTTTGTTCATATATTGAAGACTTTCCATTAAAATAATTTAGCTTTTTTTTAGCCTTTTTTTAGCATTTTTTAGCCTTTTTTCCAAGAATTTTAGCCTTTTTTGCCAATCAAGTTCTGGCAACACTGGTGATTCCCAACAATTTTGGGTCTAGCAGCGCACAGTGGTACATTTTCAAAGAAGGCGGTAAAAAAATCTATATCTTTTGAAGGAGTAGACGTATTTCAATGCTGTTGTTGGAGAGCCTAAGCCTTTAGTTTACCGGTCGGAAAAATCGAGTAGTAATGGAATTTGTTATTAAGGAATAAACTTATATAAAACCAGTTTCTGCTAAATTTTAATGCAATATATATATTTTTTAACTTATTTTAAAAGTAGATAAAGTAAGACACTATCGTTTTCTAAATTTTTCCATTCACACACTAAAAAAAATTAATTGGTAAAAAATTTAGAAAAATATTTTTTTTTTTGTTTTTATATAAATAAGTTGAATCCAAAAGTCTATTTGATTTCAGTTAGTTAAATATTCATATATTCATAATAAAAAAATTTTACAAATTTACCAATTTTTTTCTAACAATAGGCTCATTAATTTTTCGCAAGCCGCTTTTTCTGATATTAGCAAGGTTTCACCCTTCTAATAAAGAATTTTCTGACAGTGCAAGCATTTTGGCTGACTTTACTATTTTTTTTAGTGTGCACTATAGTGCACACTCGATAAATATCAAATTATCGAGTTAATTTTTTTGTTTAACAACCTTTGTATAAAAAAATCAGCTTAAAATTTTTAAAAGTAAAATTTCGAATTAGTTTTTGTTTAATATTTGGAGCTAGGCAGCAATAGGGGCGCTATAGTGTTGTATGGAGATTCTCAGTTACTAGATTTGGATAAGCTAGAACTCCAAATGCATGAGACAAAAATGGGAAGGTGGTGTGGGTGCAAATGGTTCCCCAAAGGTGGTGGTGAAGGGGTAAAAATCTACAAGAAGCCCCACAACTGCACCCCTAGATTGGTCAAATGTTAGACCGACCCCCAATTAATTTTTCTGAACATACCTTCCCTCATCTAAGCTGCCTAATTAAATTTCTCCAACCCCTCAAAATGTCCCAATGATAACCACAGAAAAATCAAATGTATAACCTGCCATCCAATATTTTTCAACCCCAACATTTTCTCAGAATTTGGTTATTTTACCATTTTCTCAGATTTTTTCAAGGTTGTATCTTCGACGGTACAGTGAGCATTTAAGTGTTAATATAAATGTCAAACCGCATCGAAAATTTATAAGATATATATACCTCAAGAAGAATTTTTTTTTTTTTAAATTATAACAAGTTTCTATGAAATTTTAAAATAACATTTATTTTGAATTGTCAGCTTTTAGATCATAATTAAAATGTTACTATTACAAATAGAAAACACTAATTGTTAATAAATGTAAGATAAAAAATATCTTCTGGGGATCAGCGCTAGAGGTAGTGCCGCACTTTCGACCTAAGCGACTAGGTCATCTTCAGCCTCATCCTAATCCACCACCCACAAGAAAGTCAAGGTTTTGATCCGGTTTATATATACCAACCATAGAAAATCGGTGATGTTAATATGAGTTATTTTTGTCTCTTCTTACAAGTTTAGCCAACAGCTTTAAATCTTACAGGTTTTTATTTGGCTGGGTTGCCAGTCCAACTGCTAATAACTTAAAAAATGTTTAACTTTTTTCGAACAAATGACTATGAAACTTTAAACTGAGGAAAAATCAACAAAAGTTTTAACTTTACAAAAAACAGAGGAAAGGGCTATTTTGGATCACCCTGTCCATAGTGAAACCGTAAAAATTTTAAGGTGTTTTCTTTCGAATGAGATAATTTCTTTTTAAAAGAAATATGATTTTTGTCCGCCTTCTCTAAAAATGTACCAGTGTGCGGCGGCCGTTCATGATCTGGAAAATTTTGCCCATATTTCGCCCGATGTTTCGGTAAATCGCGAACAAGCACGAATACGAAACAAAAAGTGTTAAATAAGTTTAAGTTTTAAGTTAAATAATGATTAAAATATTTTGATGTGATTAAAAAATGATTACATTTTTATACAAAACCCGTAAAAAACTACATATTTCACTGAATATCACATGTACAATGTACAAGCATGTACATCTAAAAAATAGAAATATTGTGTTTTATTTAATTTTCAATGTCAAAAAATATTTTTTACTTATTGGCTTTTAAAAGAGATACATATTAAGAACCCAATTCTAATAGATGCAATAAGACTAAATCTCCTAACCCACTCTTTTAAATGAACGGGATCAATAAATATATTGAAATATAGGCCTTTCTTTAGTGCCGTTATAATAACTTAAGCCTAATAAATTGTAGGCTTAATTGATTTTATTTAAGGGTTAGATATATCTTAACATGTCCTTTTTGCCTTTGGATCATGAAATAATGGCATAGAACAAAGGCATTTTAAGTGTAAAAAATTATAGTAATAGTGAAAGGTGTAAAAGACTCTATCCGCCCGATAATAGCACTATTATTTGTTTAATTATTGACCCTTTGTCTATTTATGTTCAACTATAGTATAGTTTAATTCATTAAAAACTAATGAACGTAGTCTAAAAACATCTACTTTCCACCATAAAAATTAACGTTTCAATGTACACTCTAAATGTTTCAAGGTATTTTTCGTTTCACTTTAAATATATCTCACTTTAATCCGGTCATTAATATGACTTTTCTGCAGAGATACACAGAGAGAGAAAATCACAGTCAAATCAAATAGTTTTCATATTTAATTTAAAATATTATATATTTAAAAAAGATTTATAAAATAAATATTAACGTATTTAAAATAAATATATTCGTACTTATAGTTGCCCAAATGACACATGTCATTTTTGCAGACTCATGGAGAAAAATGAAGGAAAATTTATGTAAAGATTAAAAAAAAAATATACTTTAAAATAAAAATTCGGGGATATTAAGTGTTAATTTAATACGCAAATAAATGGTAAGAGCAAATTTTTAATATCATAAACAGACAAAGTTTTTCTTACTTTGTGCAATATTTTAAAAAAGTTATTGTTTGTTTATATAAATTTTTAATTTCGGGTTTTTTATCATTGCAAATAAACTCGATAAAACCATCGATTTTAGCCCACAGCCAATGTTCATGGTCACTAATTCTTCAAGAAATGTGGAACAGTCTGGGGCGTCATAGTTAAAATTAATCGTGTGTGTATTTACTGTATGTAGATGTACTTAAATTAAAAGTGCTTTTAGTATAATTTTAATATTGTATTTAAATAATACACATAAGCGCCCCGGTAGGCTAGTTGGTAGCGTGCTAGCCTATCAGTGCGGGGGGTCGTGGGTTCGATTCCCACCAGAGGATTCGGTCTGATGATGCTACCAGAGCCAATGGTCTTCGTCACTCTAGTGCTCGGATGGTGTATTAAGATATAATTAATTATATGATTAATAATGTAAAAAAAAAAAATAATAAATATTAAATTATTAATAAAAAAATTATTAAAAAAATATATTGGACAAGTGGAATGGAACAATATAAAAACAGAAATTTGTATACTAAGTGCAATTGTTTATCAACTTAAAATGATTATTTTTTTTATTAAAATTAAAAATTATAACACGTTGAAACTATTTATAAAGCATTTAAAATAAGTAAAAAAAAAATACTTTGTTGTAACGCAACATCGTTTTCATTTATTTTAAGTATGTTTTTTCTTGATTTAAATATTTTCTTTTCTTAATAAGTCAATCGTTTCATGGTACACCACATTCACATTAAAGTTGTCAAAAATTGTCAACTTGCCTCTTGTTGAAGCCTTTTATTAGACACTGAAAAAAAATAGTTAATAAATCAGTTTTCAATCTGACTTTACTATTATTATACTAATTTTTAGTAAACTGTTATTTTTAGTAACATTTTTTGGTATTCTTTTTTTACAAACAACTAATTTTTTTACTAAGTGTAATAACCTGTATTAAATAATAAACAAATCACTTTTATTCACATTTATAAGAAACTTAGATTTTATTTCATTTTATTATTTTACACTTGCTTTGTCAGAGATAACAATACCAGACCAGAAAATGTGTTAAGATGATATCGATAAAGATCAGTGTTGCCACATCCCTTCCACCTTTTTTAGTTTTAGCTTCAACGGTCCTTGCTGTGGAAACGATGACGACTCCGGCGGTAAAACGTTCGGTGGATCGTTGACGGATGATGAAGGTTGATTGTTGATGGGCGATGATACCAAGTCGTTAATAGGCAATGATGGTTCTATGCAAAGATGCTGTTGAGATGTTGAGTCCTCTGGAAATTGCACGCCTGGAATCTTTTTCAACATGCTTATGTTTCTTGTATATGTTCTTCCTCCTCCAACGACTCTTACTTCACTTCCATTTCTCTCAACAACTTTATAAGTCGTTTTATCAAAGTTTGGAGTGAGTTTATTAGGAAAAATTACAGTTTTCAACAACACCTTATCTCCTACTTCAATATTAGATTCCTTTGCATTTCTCTTCAAGTCAGCCTTTTCTTTTCCTTTTTGTTTGTTTATCAAGTCATTATCTCTAGCAAAAGAATCAATAACATTTTCGGTTATATCCTCAATGCCTGGAATCTTATCACGAATACGTCTATTAAACATTAGCTCACTCGGAGCTGAGCCCGTTGTACCATGTGGTGTCACATTATACATTAGTATAAACTTTTGAATCTCCTCTTTGTAATCACTCTTATTTGCCGCAGCTATTTTTAACCGTTTTACCAAAGACCTGTTCATATTTTCTACTTCGCCGTTTGCCTGAGGCCAATAGGGAGGTGTTCTGATTAATAATATGTTATTTTCGGCACAAAAAGACTTTAACTCATCGCTGATGTACTGTCTTCCATTGTCGGTTCTTATTGTTTTGGGTAAACCAAGTTTAGAGAAAATGGTTTTCATCGCCTTTATTATTACATCAGAAGTAATGCGTTTCAAGAAAACAACATCTTGGTATCGAGAATAGTAATCAATTAGCACTAAAACATATTCGCCATTAGGCAACGGTCCTAGCAGATCGGTAGCCAAAAATTGCCAGGGCCCATTGGGAAATTGGTGTCTTTGCATTGGGGTTGGATTAGACGGCTGTGAAACCAGGAGACAATCACGACACGCTTTTACGAAATTTTCAGCCTCCCTATCAATTAAAGGCCACCAGACCTTAGAACGAAGACGACGCTTCATTGCCGACTCCCCAGGGTGGCCCTCATGAGCCAACTCCAACACTTTTGGTCTTAATGATTTTGGTATTATGATGCGGTTTCCCCGCAACAAAATTAAGCCAATAGCCGATAATTCAAACCGAAAAACATAATATGGATTTGTTATGTTCGAATCCCAACATTCATTCTCCATGCTGGAAATTGCATCGCAAATATCCGCGTCCTTGCCACTTTCCTTGCTAATCAGAGAAATGGTTAAAGTGGCAGGAACTGTGTTTTCCAGCACATGGAAAATTGACTCCTCACAAGTTCCATCAAACGAGTCCTCATTAGAAATTTTACAGAGTCTGGATATTGAGTCCGCTATATTATCTTTTCCGGAGCGATATATTACATTGAACTTGAAAGCCTGCAATCTAAGTAACCACCTCTCGATTCTAGCAGGAGGTCTTGAAGTTGGTTTGAAGATAGTTTCCAGAGGTTTGTGGTCAGTTACTAGCTCAAAATCCAACCCAGCTAGATAATAATAAAATCTTTCTACAGACCAAACTAAAGCCAGACTCTCTTTTTCGGTTTGAGAATATCTCTTCTCAGTGTCAGATAAACTCTTACTTGCAAAAGAGATGATTCTGGGTTCACCATTACCATTGAATTGCAGCAAGACTGCACCCAACGCCACAGGGCTTGCATCAGCTATTACTCGTGTTCTTAATTTTGGATCGAAGTATGAGAGATTCGGAATTTCGGATATCATCGTCTTCAATTTACTAAAGGCTTCCTCTTGTCTGTGGCCCCATACAAATTTAGCATCCTTCGTTAACAGTATCCTGAGAGGTTCGGTCATATTTGCTAAATCTGGTAAGAATTTTCCAATATACGTTACTAAGCCCAAAAAACTGCGTACTTCCTCTTTTGATTTTGGAGCTCGGAATTGTTGTATGACCTTAACCTTCTCAGGATCTGCAGTAAAACCGTCTGCCGAAAGTACGTGTCCCAGAAACATGAGCTTTTAGCTTTCCATACACATTTTGCTTGGTTGAGGGTAACATTGTTTTTCTTTCTCCTCAATGTGATTGACACCTAGTCTCAGTACATTTAGTTGGACCGCTGTTTCCCTTCCCAGGAGGGATTGGTTCCCGTTTTTAATAACATAAAACGTAGTTATTATTTCATTTCTGTTGCCCACACATATAGGAGCATCAAAGACCACAACAATTTCCAACGGATAACTGGCAGCATATGCTTTAAAATTGTTTGATGAATGTGACCGTATATTCCACATCACCGCCTCTGATGTGTTCAATAGATTCCAATCGTATTCGCTTATAAGATTAAAACGACACCCGGAGTCAATAATCATTGCAATTTCTTTTCCACCAATAATGCAGCTTATGTTTTCGTCATTATGCCCATCATTCCGAATTTTGAAACAACCGAATTCGCGAATTTCAGAGGTAAAGTTATCTTTGTCTTCAATGTTTCGGACATTAGCAGTAGGACGATTCCTCTTGTAGGTTCCGTTGCTGTTGTTATCATTTTTTCTTTTCTTAGCTCTGCATCTTATTGCAAAATGTCCTAGCAACGAGCACTTATTGCATTTTGCATTTCTGGCAGGGCATTCAGGAGAATTTGATAAGTGCCCTTTTCTTCCGCAGCGGCTGCACTCAATTTGGGAATTTGACTGAACATCGACTTTAGAGAAAATTTTGTTTACCTGTTGATTTTCAGTGCACAGCGAAATGCTACGAGAAGTCTTATTTATCTGCTCATACACTTGGCATGAATCGACAATTTCTGTGAGACTCTGTTCCTTCTCCAGCAATCTCTTTCTCAAATCGAGGGGTGCCCATGAATCTATTATTTTATCTTTTATTGAAATTTCCTCAATTTCTTCCTTAGTGTTGCCAAATGAACATTTTGCCACTTGTTGGCGCAACCGCAGCAAAAATTTGTTGAAATTCTCGCCCTCAATAGGAGTTATATTTCTAAACAAATGCCTCTCAAATGTAGTGTTTCTTTTGGAGAGAAATATTCATTTAATTTCGCCACTAAAACATCATAAATCTTAACATTATCCTTCCCGTTGCTTTCCACAAGAGCCCCAGGGATGTTAAAAATTACTTCTTGCAACTGGGGGCCACCTAGGTGCAAAAGTTTATTCTTCTTCTTAACATCATCAGTAATTTCTTCCGCAGCCAGATAAAGTTTAAAGGATCTCAACCATTTTTCCCATTCATGTCGAAGTAGCGACTTGTCAATTGTATCACAAAGGAAGGGTCTTATTACCTCCGCCATTTCACCAAACGAGCAACTGTAACAATAATTGTTAATATTAGTATTATCTGGTCAAGCTGACCTACCAAATGCAACATGTGTCTACACCTCAGGTGTCAGTCCACATTTACGTTTTTTTTTTTTTTTTACATAATGCCGAATTTAATCGGTAACATACCAATATTAAAAATTCCTTTTGGTAATCCAATATACGCAATTTAATGCCCATTCACTAATCCAAAAACTTTTAGTGAAAGTCTGCCGCAATTTAATGCAATTTGTGGTTTTCTACCAATTAAAAAAAAATCAACTTATTTATCGCAATTTAATGCTAGATATCAAATTTTATAGTTTACCAATCGTCGCCAATGTAATAATCTGTATTAAATAATAAACAAATCACTTTTATTCACATTTATAAGAAACTTAGATTTTATTTCATTTTATTATTTTACACTTGCTTTGTCAGAGATAACAATACCAGACCAGAAAATGTGTTAAGATGATATCGATAAAGATCAGTGTTGCCACACTAAGTTTGGTTGCTAATTTAACTAATTTATTTTTACTAACTTTTAAAACCCGATGTGCTCAAATTAGGAACCATTAACTGAAGTTTGGTTTTTCCATTTTAAATTAAAAATATAATATTTATAATTCGGGTTCTTCTCAAAACTAATTTTTAATTCTGGAATATCATTTGAAAATCAGAAAAAAATTTTCAGTAATAGCACTCAAACGACGAGTATTTAAGTGCTGAATACGGGAAAAATAATGAAATAATTTTTGGAGCGTAGGTCCCGACACGCGATTTAAGATTTCAAAAATGGTACGTTTTGCTCAAAAAAAGTTGTCTTACTTTTAGTCGAAAATTCTACCACATCATTTTTAGTTTCCAAAATTTTTTTTTTTATTTTTTCTTATAAAAACACATGTCGCGAACTTAGGACAAGAAGTTTCTAACTTAATTTTTTTACAAATGAGTTATATATCGCATCGCTCTAAAGCAGGCATCGGCAAACACATCCAACCTTATTTTGTGCTTGCATGAGTGAGTTGCAGCTTCTCTCTCTCAATGCGTATCAGTGCACTGATAGAAAAATGTTAGTAAAAAATGTTGCTATATTTTAGTTATATTTGAACTGAATTTAAGTTAACTAAAAGTAACAAATTAATCTGCACAAAATCAGCAGAAAATTTGCTAAATATTAGTAGACCAAAAAAAATCATAAAAAAATCTGAAAGTTTTAGTTTTTTTTTTAATGTGAGTAAAAATCTGCCCTTTTGAAAACAGCAATCTACAATTTTTAGTAAAAATTTCTGTTGATTTTAGCAAAATGTACTGTTATTTGCATTCTACTAATTTTAAGGCAAATATAGCAATAAAACAACAACAACAAAGCAAAAACTAGTAAAAAAAACATCAAAAAAGCCACTCAAGCTAATTAAAACATTATTTCGAGTGTAAAAAAATTTCGCTTCATTGACTGCTTGTTAGCGACTAACTGCCATACCTGAACAAGAGCGGCAAGCGTTTTCTAGCTGTCAAAAATTCTCATGCCCATACAATTTGCAACGCGCCGGCAACGCTGCGGCAACTCTTGCAATTGGAAAATCCGATTTTGACAGCGCGTTTAATAGTGAAGTTAGTTGCAAAAGACAACAAATGTAAACAAATAAATAAAGAACAAGAAAAAATAAGCGAGAAAAAAATATATTTGTTATTTATATATATCATATTATTATTTATATATATTTGTTATTATACAAAACACAAACACCAATATTGTAATGTGCTTTATTGTTAAAACAATCAGGGTTGTTATATTTTGTCATGTGCGCCCCGGTAGGCTAGTTGGTAGCGTGCTGGCTTATCAGTGCGGGGGTCGTGGGTTCGATTCCCACCAGAGGCACTGGTCTGTTTTCGCTACAACGCGCCGAAGGCCATAGTAGCTAGTGCTCGGTTAGGGTAATAGTATATAATTTGTAATTATATAATTATTAAGTAATAAAATAAAAAAAAATAAAATAAAATATTTTGTCATTTTGATAACTATCAAATGCCTGACGCTGCTCTAAAGCTACTACGTTGTTTATGTTGGCGCTCTCAGTTTTTGTTTATCTCTTAAAGTTCCTGCGATATTCAATATAACTAGGTTCTAACTACGTTTTTATGGTTTGAGATTCAGTTTACAGGGTTCCAACAGAACCTTGATAACTAAATTAACCGAGAAAGCATATAGCCCAGGTAGAACCATGTGGAAAATTTATTTGCAAAAATAACGATGTTGCTCAGATTCAAAATTTTATATTGTACAAATAGTACCAACTGTAATGTGAAATATGTGTTTTAAGTCACGTAAGCACAGTATTGCCTTGAAATTTATTCGAAAAAACGGTTTCCTTCCCTAGTGGTCAATATTGTAGATTCTTTCATAGACTTAAGTATTTAATTACTCAGATTAGATTAGATCAGAAGGCACTATGCACCGCGACCAATGTAGGTCTTTGTGCTGCCTAAGATTACCTACAGATTCAAGCTACCTATAAAGCCAATTATCCTATTAGGCAAAATGTTCGCGATGTCGGAAGGCGAAATGAAGCGATCGCAGAGAACATGCTCCGAGGTCTCAGACACCATCTAGCAAAACCTACACAAATCCGTGTCCGATTGACCCTTCTTGTGCAGATGGTATCTGAGATTACAGTGTCCAGTTAAGTACGACGCCAGGGTCCTCAAACCCCCCCTTTCAAGCGACAAGAGTCGCCTCGACCCCTACTGGAAAAAGAGATCAATCTTTTAGCCTGGCGCTGACCAGGAGAGTTTTCCCAGTAACCAGAGAATTCAGACTCTCTCCATGCCCTGAGCCTTTCCCTAACATACCCCGCAGGTATTCCACAGAATGGTTTAGGACCAATAAAGGGCTTTCGGGCCCCGCGGTTGGCAAGACAATCTGCCCTCTCGTTGCCCTCATGCCCCTCATGACCAGGAATTTATTTATTTATTCAGTCTACAGATATAAAATCCTTACAGACTATAAATTTAAATTATTAAAAATATTACAGGTTTTACAAAAAATTTTTAAATTTGATTAAGATAAATAATTAATTTTCGCTTCACATTGTCAAGACTTGTGTTAAAATCAATGACATGATATAATTGGTTAAAATCAGAACAAATACGGCGAAAAGGATCTGCATTAGCATAGTTTGTTCGTACAGTTTTTAGGTGAAGGAATTCGAAATTTCTTGTTACGTAAAAAGGCGTATTAAGATCGAGTTTACTTAGAAATGTCACATTTAGCATTAGTCTTCGACTTTTTAGTGCAGGCAGTCTAATAAGAAGTAAACGGTTTTCATAAGAAGGAAGAGTGGATTCCAGCAGAGATTTCGGAGAGAAAATAGCAAAAATTGTTTTTGTACCGACTCGATGGATTTGGAATGTGTTTCATAGAATGGATCCCAAACAACAGATCCGTATTCCAGAATTGGCCTCACTAACGTTGTGAAAAGTTGTTTTGTTGTATAAGGATCTGAAAACTCCTTAGCCCAGCGTTTTATAAAACCAAGAAACTCTGGTTGCTTTATTTACAGTTGTAGTAATATGCTTTTTGAAATCAAGTTGCGTATCAAGTAATATTCCAAGATCGTTACATGTATCAACCAGATCCAGCAGCTCATTGTTCATCAAGTATAACCCTTTAAAAGGGGTTAACCTTGAAAAAATCATGTATTTACATTTTTTTGTATTAAGTTCCATTAAGTTTTCATCACACCATGTAGTAAAGTTAACAATATCATATTGAAGTAAAGCTTGATCATCAGGATTGTCGAAAGAAATGAATAATTTAACATCGTCAGCATACATTAAGGCGTTGGCATGTTGAATAGCGGATGGAAGATCATTGATGAATAGTGTGAACAACAGAGGACCAAGGTGACTACCTTGAGGTACGCCTGATAAGACATTTATAAAACTTGACTTAGTGTTACGGAAAACAACATGTTGTTTTCTATTTTTTAAGTAAGAATTTATCCATTTTAGAAGCGAAACAATGAAGCCCATGCGATCTAATTTGTAAAGAAGAAGATCATTAACCTTATGAAATGCTTTACTAAAATCAGTGTATATATCATCCGTTTGTTTTCTCTTAGCAAAGCCATCGTTTACGAAGGTAGTAAGTTCTAACAAGTTGGTGATCGTGGAGCGAGATCTGCGGAAGCCATGTTGAATTGGTGAAAGAATGCAAGATACTTGGTGAGATAACATATCAGTAACCAGTTTCTCGAACAATTTTGGGATAACTTATCCAAGGATTTAAAATCATTAAATAACTTTTTTGTGTTTATGGGTTTTAAATAAAAATTGTTATTGTTGTTTACACTATATTTAGTAAAATATTATTTTTGTTTTTAAAGTTTGCTTATTAAAAACTGAATTTTTTATAAAGATTTTTTTGAAATATAAAAGCAATTTTTTAATATTTATTTTGATATAAATCACAGATTTTTTAACTATTTTTTAACTATGTATTTTATAATAAATTAGACAAAATTACGGAACACGATTTAATACGACTTTACTTTGAAAAAGCATAAGTGTAAATCCACCCCAAGGTTAGAGAGTTGCCTCTACCGAGCCTATTGAGAGTCTGAATGCATTCCATGACCAACCCGGACGACACCTTATAGGCCCTCAGTGCAGCCTGACTGTCAGAAAGAATGTAGATGCGAGATCTGCGAGTTCCCCTTCGCAGGCATTCCAATGCACAGACACAAATGGCCCAAATCTCCGCCTAAAAATTGAAGGATATTTACCCATAGGTAAGGCACGCTGGAAGCCTGGTCCGAAGACGCCCGCACCCGTGTTCCTATTCGACTGCTTAGAGCCATCATTGAACCACACCTGAGAACCATCTTCCGGTTCCCAGGATTGATTGGTCCACATGTCTCTGTCAAACAATAACACATCAAAATATCTATCAAAGATCCACTCCGGTGACACTTTGTCCCCTCATGCCACCGAATTCACTAAGTCTAGAGGAACCCATACTGGCAACCTCCATTACAGAAATATGCAATGGCGGGATCCCCAGCATAACCCCCAAGGCATCCGTCGGGCAAGTTCCGCCGGCCCCTGTAATGCCAACACACGCAAGACGGTAGATTCTCTTAAGAGCATCCCTTGCCTTATTCTGTTCAACTTTTGGCCACCATGCAAGGGCAGCATAGGTGATCATCGGTTTAACAATAGTATTGAACGACCAGTAGACCATTTGTGGCCTTAGGCCCCATGTTCTCCCGAAAAGCCTCTGGCAGGCATAATATGCCCTGGTGGCCTTCTTGGAGACGTGGTCAAGATGTTCGTTCCAGGTGAGGGAGCTATCAAGAGTCACTCCAAGATACTTAACACTGCTAGAGAAGCCAACCGTTACGCCCTCAACGACCGGCATAGACAGGTTAAGTTTTCTCCTTCTCGTGAATGGTACCAGGATTGTCTTCGACGGATTGACAGACTACCCCTTTTCCCGGCACCACGAAAGAGTGAAGTTCAGAGCCTGTTGCATACGCTCGGAGATGGTCCTGTCATCCCAGCCCACAACGGAAATGACAAGATCATCGGCGTATCCATAGGTCCTGAAACCCAAGTCGTTCAGACCCACGAGTAATTCATCAATGACCAGTGTCCATAGTAAAGGCGACAAAACGCCACCCTGAGGACACCCTCTGGTCGCATTCACGGTCCTACAAGTAGTCCCTATTCCGAACGTGATTATCCTAGAGCGGAGCATCTCCAATGTCCAATTAATTATGATTGGAGGAATGCTCTTCCTAGCCATGGATACCCTAATCGCATCGTAGGACGTGTTGTCAAAAGCGCCCTGTATATCAATAAATGCACAAAGGGCAATGTTCTTTGCCTCCAGTGCCCGTTCTATTGTTGTGACAACATGATGGATAGCAGTTTCGGTAGACTTACCCCGTTGATACGCGAACTGTAGCTCATGTATCGGCTTTCGTCTGAGGTAAGTGTCCCTAATATACTGATCCAAGACTTTCTCCATTGTCTTGAGGAGAAACGAGCTCAGGCTAATCGGTCTGAAGGACTTGGGTAGCTGCTCAGATTTAATTACTCAACTTTAACTTTAAGAAAATCTACTTTGAGTTAAAAAATATTTTAATCTACTTATCAACTTTTATATTGATTGTTAAATGGTTTTACTACAATTTTCATTCTAGTTTTGTTTTTGAATAATTTCGTTTTGTGTGGTAGAGGATGAACCAAATGTTGCATCAACAACATTTGGTTAAACGGACCATACACCAAAATCTTGAAAGCGAAACGTGCGTCGAATAAAACACCTGCCAGGGGAAGCTTATACAAGTTCTCGAGGAAAAGAAGTAGCACGAAAAGAAAATTTTTATAAAAAATAAAAAATACAGCTTCGCGAACTGTAAATTCGACTGTCAAAAAGTTGTTACAGAAACCGAGCGTGAGAAACTATTTAAAGATTTCTACTATTTACATCAAGAAGGAAAGCCAAGCTATATTTTGAAATCAACTAAGAGATTTAACAGTGGTCGGAAAAGCAATAAATCGGGGAATTAGCGGCGAAACTAAGTTTTTTAGCTACTTTGTAGTATTGTCGTGTTTACAACGCACACGAAAAGAAAAAAAAAATGTAACTGGGGTAAGTAAAAGTTGCTATAAGGGGTTGAAATCCGTAAAACGAATTTCTGAAGACAAGGTTCGAAGCTTTACCTTGATCGAAATCTCAATATTACTAAAATGTTCATCTTGTTCAAAGAAATAGTTCAAAATCCAGCTAAAAAGGTATTTTGGTATTTTGTTAACACTAACTTCAATTTGGGATTTCATCAACCCAAATTTGACAGGTGTGGAAAATGCGAAGCATCTGATCTTGAAAATGTTTTATCCTGCCAGCGAGCAGAAATTGGGCCCATGTTTTACAATTCAAAACTTAACGTTTATAACTTGACATCACACTTGTCAACAACAAAACGAAGTATACTGTGCTTTATGGAGAGAGTATACTGGCGGAAGAAGTGAGAACGATATTGCAGCAACCTTACACAAAATTCTTAAAAAGTGTTCGAAGACAACAATATCACCAAACTGATAACATGGAGCGATTCCTGTGTGCCTCAAAACTAAAATTCAATTATGACCCTGGCAATGCAGTATTTTATGAAAACTCATCCCGAAATACTCATTACCGGGACGCTCAGCACTGCAAGAAGTTGATATCATAGCCAGATTGAAAAACATCTTTCGGTCAATGAATACTTTTCACCAATGGTGCAAAACTCTACCATTTTCCACAATAGAAATGTTACGATTCACACAAGTTCAGTATAAATTGAAGTACTCGTTGGATTATGAAACAATAAAAATGACCAATATCGTGATATGGCGAAGAGTAACACTACTTCGGAAAAAGAAAGGAGAAAAGCAGGAAGTTCCAATACTGCAGGACATTGAGATTGTTATTTTGAAAACGGGTAGTATATCCCAAAAAAAAACCCAAATACCTCATGTCTATGTTTAAATACATGAGATCTGCAGACCAAGCATATTATGTAATTAAAGATTTTTATAAAATTTAAAGAGGTATAGAAGTTTAAAATGGAATAAAACAAAGACGAATTTTTTAAATAGACATGCAATTTATTTTATTCGAAAGATAATCTTCTGGCATTATAATTTAAATATGACTTCTGGCATATGACCGCCACGACTGGCTCCGACGTAGTCCAATCTGGAGGTAAAATTTTCGATGAGTTTTTCCAACATTTGTGGCAGTATATTGGCAATAACGCGGCGAATGTTGTCCTCCAAGTGGTCAATCGTTTCGGGCTTATCGACGTCGGGTGTAAAATCGCACAATGTTAGAGGCCAATTCTCGGGTCCGAGACATGAAACTATGCGGTTACCAAACCTTTCCTTCAATAAATCAATTGTGGCACGAGCTGTGTGACATATTGCGCCGTCTTGTTGAACCCACAGTTCCTGCACATCATGGTTGTTCAATTGATGCACGAAAAAGTCAGAAATCAATGCTCTATAGTGGTCACCATTGACTGTAAAGTTCTGACCACCATAGGATAGACTGATTGGGGTTTGCCTCTACGCTTCGCTCTACAGCAGCAATCACTTCTTCTGTACACACTGTGCGACGTCTCTGTGTAATTTAAAGTAAACGTGGTGCGAAAACATTCCCTAGTTAATCGAATTATTTGCTCTGAGGGACGATTTTGTTGACCGTAAAATGGACGGAGTGCGCGATACGCATTTGGAACAGAACCATGATTATCAAAATAAATTTGGGTTGTTCAGGCGTCAGTCTATTCATGATGAAACGCCAAACCAAACTAAACATAAATCACTTGACAGCTGACAAAGTTCTATGCCTGTATAAAAAACACCCTTTATATCACAAAACTTTATTTTTCTTCTGTTTTTCAGATGTCGAAAATGCAAAATAGTTCTATCGTTTTATATCTGAGATATTCAATTTTAAGTTCCTTTTATGACAATATGTAAAGGGTGATCCAACCAAAATGCAAGATGTTAATTTTGAGTCACACTTTTACGTCAAGTTTTTTGCCCAACTCAATTTGACATTTCTTTGTTTCGGTGTTTGACAAATTCAACCATGGAGAGCCTTGAATACATAATTCGTCACATTAACGACATTCAACTTCAATTATGTCTCAGAGTCATTGAACTTATGAACCATCGGATAGAGGTATGCCACCGAAGCGGTTTCATAAATCCTTCTATCATAATAAAAAATATTAATATGATTCTCTGAAAACTTTTTGTTTTATTTACAATTAACATCGTGCGCTTTTGTTGAACCGCCCTTTATAATTATAATATAGGTTAACATAATTTACTAAAAACAATAATATTTCTGAATTTTAAAATGTTACTAAGTCTGATTATTTTTATTTGCGGCCTGTTTTTACAAGACGTGTTTACTACCACACGAATGTGTGGCACCCGAACGAATACGTAATGAAATGAGTATTTATAATTCGTTCGCCTTACTTACGTTTGATTACGTAAAGCTTTATGTTTTGTCAAACAGTAAGATTGCCAACATAATGTTTTTTCGCATTTTGTTTACTTTTTTTATATACAAATAACTCATTTTTCGTTGGTAGATGGCAAACCAACACTGTAAATGAAATAAAGGGTCCGCCATCTAACTTTTTTTTTCAACTAGTGCTTATTTCGTGAATGGTAACACTTAGCTCATGTCTGATTTGACAAATAATTAGTTTTATCCTTCCGCTGAACGAATATGGTTGTGTATACGCTTGAACAACGCTGGGAAATATTGCGACATTACTTTGAAAATCATGGTAGTGTTGCAGAATGTGTGCCGATACACCCAAAACGAGTCACTGTTTGGTGCGGATTTTGGTCCAGAGGCATAATTGCGCCATTTTTCTTCGAAAATGAGCAAGGAGTGGCCGTTACAGTCAATGGTGATCGTTATCGGGCCATGTTGAACGAATTTTTGTTCACAAAAATTGAAGAGGAGGAAATACAGCTGCACACAATCGACAATGTGCTTAAACATTGGACGGATCATGTAGGCTACTGCATTGCCAGCCGAGGCAGCTATTTGAAAGAAATTATTTTCCATTATTAACCGGAAGGATTGTACTTTCAAATAAAAAAAGAAATTTGAGAAAATATTCAGTAGTTTTTAGACCCTCCATCACATAGTGAAGGAAGGTATATATCACTTTGTCAAATGTTTTTATACCCTCCATCCCATAGTGCAGGAGGGTATATATCACTTTGTCAAATGTTTGTAATTCTTTTAAAAAAATTCTGGGACCCCATAAACTATATATATTCTTGATCAGCATGAATAGAGAAGTCGATATAGCCATGTCCGTCTGTCCGTCTGTCTGTGTTAATACAAAATTCTCCGCCAATACAGAAGAGGTGTTGCTAATTTTCAGTCAAATTGTTTGTTGATATCATGAGCAGTTTGCTAGTGAAAATGATCAAAATCGGTTAACGCGTTCAAAAGTTATGAGTGAAAATGTGGGAATACCTCTTAAAATTTTGAATCAAATTTTAAAATATTCTATTTATTTCATCATACATACGTACATTCAATGCTTATACACAAGAATATACGCAGTCAGGGATGTCAGTCAATATCACTAAAATACTGTCCCCGATTCAAACCCTTTCCAACTGACTATCGTTATCCCAAAAATACCGTTACCGAAATAATTAAAATACCATTATCCGTAAAATACCGTTACCGATATAATTAAATTATCAATACCATAAAAATACCGTTACCGAAATAATCTACCAATATCTGAAAAAAAACTTCTTTAAATATATATATTTTCCCAAAGTATGATCATAAACTAGAAAGTCATTAAAACTCGAGCATAATGGGGCTAAAAATTGTGGTGTGCATTAACATTACCTGAATAACTTAAATAACGTTACCCTTAAAATGCCGTTACCAAAATAACTGAAAAATCTTTACCCTAAAATAAAGTTACCGAAATAACTAAAATGTAACGTTATTTTATATCTAAAATACCGTTAGCGAAATAAATAAAATACCGTTAACGCTAAAAGCCCGCAACCGAAATAACTGAAATATAGTTACCCCTAAAATAACGTTACCGAAATAAAAGAAAATAGCGTTAACTAGACCAATAACCATATAGAATCGGTTACCATCCGTGGTCATAATCAACACGCAAAAAAACCCACAAAATATTGTTGTTGTTTTTTTCTCTTGTAATACAGGGTGGCTAATAAATGCCACTACAAAACAAAAACGTAATAACTTTTTTTCTGAGTTATTAATCGGTTTCATTTTTTTGTTTGTTTCATTGCTTCGTCTTTCAATTTAAGGAAAACGAACGATTGGGGTAAAGAATAAAAAGAATAAAAACATATTTATATGTATTGAAAAAAAGTTATTTGATTTTCTTAATATAGCACTATTTATCAGCCACCCTGTATCTATGTAGGTTTTATAAATGGTATGTATGTATGTTTAGTAGCAATCACATGCAGTGTTGCAAGGTTTGACGATTTATCGTCATTTTGACGATATTTAATACCCAAAATAACTAAATGATGATTCTATGATTTTTGCTGCCAACAAAATTACGAATTTTTGCCAAAAGTTTAATATATCAGCAAAACATATTTATTTGTCACTGGATCTACTTTTCGATTTATATTATTATCGATTTATATTATTTGAAAAAATACCAGTTTCTTTCTTTTTTGTTTCTCGAAAACACTCAAAACACATAAATTATATATTTTTTTAATTTTTTTGACAAACTTAATTTTATTACACTTTTTGTTTGATTTATGTGATGTATAGTATAAACATATGTGTCGTAATGTAAATGGGCATTTAATAATTATTTCATTATGTATGTCTCCGCAAGCGTGTTTGTAAAAATAATTCTCCATCCCATAGTGCGGAGGGTATACACACTTTGTAAAATGTTTGTAATTCTTTTAAAAAAAAAATCTGGGGAAAACCCACAAAATATTATTGTTGTTTTTTTTTTGTTTTGTTTTGTAATACAGGGTGGCTGATATATGCCACTACAAAAAAAAAAGTAATAACTTTTTTTCTGAGTTATTAATCGGTTAAATATTTTTTTATTTATGGTTTCATTGATTCGTCTTTCAATTTAAGGAAAATGAACGAATGGGGTAACGAAACTATTATTTTTGATTGTGCGCGACTACAATGCTTTGGAGGCTGGCATTTCCGCATAAACAAACTTAACGGGCACATTAGGCGGCACTCCTTCGAGCAGATTGGGCTCGTAAATTATTTTGTCAATCGTGGGACAATCATTAGGACGCCTTTTAATCAAAATTTCTCAGTTCGAATGTAAGAAACAATTGTTGCCATAGTTGCCGCAATACAAGTCAATTCTAGAGTTTCGACATGGAATATTTTTTCTCATATATGTATCACCAGACAGTCAATACGAACAGTTCTGCTTAAGGATTTTCATTTCTCTCCTTTAAAAAAATCAAATAACAAATAATTGAACGCAGAAATATGTGTATGTATTGAAAAAAAAAGTTATTTGAATTTCTTATTGTAGCAATATGCATCAGCCACCCTGTATGTATGTATGTATGAAGGTTTTTATAACTGGTATGTATGTATGCATTAGAAGCAATCACATGCAGTGTTGCCAGGTTTACGATTTATAGTCATTTTGAAGATATTTAATACCCAAAATAACTAAATGACTATTGGACGATTTTTGCTACCAAAAAATTTACGAATTTTTGACAAAAGTTTAATATGTCAGCAAAACATGTTAATTTGTCACCGGATCTATTTTTTGATTTATATAATTTGAAAAAATACCAGTTTAGTTTTAGTTTTGTGTCTCGAAAACACTCTAAACACACCAAATATTTATTTTTTAATTTTTTGACAAACTTAATATTATCACACTTTCCGTTTGACTTATGTGATGTATAGTATAAACACGTGTGTTGTAATGTAAACGGGTATTTCATAATTATTTCATTATGTCTGTCTCAGCAAGCGCATTTTTTTTAAATCTTTTTTTTTAATTCGCGTATGCTTTTTAAACCCTAAATTCACTAAAACTAATTCACTAAAACACTAATTTCCCTCTGAATTCAATAACAATAAAAATTGTAAAATGGATCTTTGTTATAAAGAATTCATTTTATTTAAATTGTTTGTCTCGTCAACCAGCCTCCATACAAATGATGGCTGATATAACGAACTTCTTATATCCACAGATTTCATAAATACTTCAATTTGCATTTCCCTTTAATTCTGTCCAATTCGACTGAATATATGTAACTGAAACGATTTCCACTTAAACTATGTTAATGTAGTATTTACAAAACAGTTCAAAAGTTTTCTACGTAATCACCTTCTTGGACCCCTAAATTTTTTTTTAAAAGTCCATGTGAAAAAAGCATAACTTTGCTTAAATGTAATATTAAATTCCTGTCAGTGCATGCAAACGATTTCTCAACTCTTTCCACAGTTTTTATCAATTCTGTAAATTGTCAATACTGCCTTTTTAAAACCAATTATTATCCCAAAAAAAAAACTTCCTTCATTGAAAACAAACCTGCAGAATAACTTTGAACATTAATTTGTGTTTCAGTGAAAAATAAGATGAAAAACATTTAAAGTTTTTATTAATATTATTAAAATATAATATTCCTAGTATGTTTAGATCAAATATAATATTCCTCGTATGTTTAGATGTTTTTCGCTAAAATTATAGTGTTTTTGTATTTAATACAATTCATTTTCGTTACATTGCTAAAAGCCTATTTTGTGGCTTTTTTCTACTAAAATCACGTGTTTTGTTTTATAGAAAAATAATTATTTTTGTGCTACATTATATGTAAATATTTCATGTACGGATAATATTATTTTCTACAAATATTGATTACTTTGAGACATCGATTTGTGCTTTTCCCCTATTTCAAGTGTTATAAGCAAACTACATTTAATTATTGCAATAAGCTGAGTTTATTTTTGTCTACATAACCCTCGTTATTCGAGTGTTAGATTTTTTTCTACTAAAATCGTTTCATTAACAAAACAAAAGTTTTTTTCCTAAGAATTTTTTTCTATTATTTTTTTTTTATAAACTTCCCTTCACAATTTAAACGGTTTAGTTAGTTATTCTTCAAATTTGGTCCTTTCTCAATTACAATTATGTAGATATTAAATTAAATTACTAATTCACAATATATTTATTATTTTAAAACTATTTTTTTCTTATTACTGTCTCTTTAAACCTATCCCTTTCCCAATTTCACGTTTCCATCAATTGCAATTGGATTCTTAAAAGAATATTAATTGGATTTTAAATCTCAATTCAAATATATATTTAATATCATAGAAATTAAACATAGAGATTTCAGCGCCTGAATATCGAGGACACAAAGCAAAGACACAAACCATATGTATTGAATTGTGTAAATCTTTATTGTATTTATATACAGTGCAATTCGCTTTAACGATAATTGATACAACATTTTTTTCTTCACCCCAAATACATTATTGTTATTTTTACATAGAATATAGATATATATATATATTGTTTGCACTTTCACTGGCTAATTCAAACAATGAGATGGAGGGTATCCAAAAATTCGGCACAGCCGAATTTAATCTTTTTTATACCAAATTTGGCACATCGGACTTTAATGCTTCCACTTGTTTTTTTATAGCATTTTCAAAAAAAAAAAAGTTATTTGGCGGACCCTTTCTAAACAAAAAACAGCTGATTTTTGCTTGAAAAAAAAATTTATTTATTTTGTTTAGAAAACATTAAAAGTGGTGATAAAAATATTATTTGTATAAAAAAAAAACAAAAACATTTACAAATAAAAATGATCGGGTCAATTTCCATGGGTTTTGATAGTGATTCCAGTAACAGTGATAATGAAGATAGTCGTTTGTATCGAAGAAATTTGCGAGATGCCACCAATTTTTTGGAATTCCCGGAAAAGCGGCATGTTAGTGGCATACAAATTTATTTGTAGTTTTATTTAAAATTTCTATGGTATGTTCCAGGTTTTTTGATTCTTCCCGAGTGAATAAGGAAATTTTTGTAATGCTTCGTGAAGAAAACAAAACCAAGAAGAAAACCCGTCTATCGAAATACACATGTTCCTGCACCAACAGAACTAGCAGCATTTTTATCTTTTTTGGCAACAGGTGCATACCAAGCATCTGTTGGTAATGACAGTATCTGTTCCATGTCGAAGTCGCAGGTAACTAAAGTAATAACTGAAATGTTAAACATTTTCGAAGACCACTTGTGTCCAAAGTGGATTACCTTAGAAAAAAGCCCAGAAGAAGAAAATTATGTTAAGGAAAGTTTTTCCAACAGTAGTGGAATACCTCTAGTTGTTGGATGCGTTGATGAAACGCACGTTCGAATAAAGTCACCAGGAGATGACTTAAACATTTGTATTACAACCGGAAGGGGTACTACAGCTTGAACTGCACAAGTTTTATTTTAGAAGCTATGAGTCATTTATTGATATCATATCTATTTTCAGATATGTGATCACAACATGGGCATCACATACGTAGACGCCAGACACCCAGGAGCTAACCATAATGCGTTCGTATGGGGCCAGAGTGCAGCTGATCATTATTTCAAAACCCATTATTTGGAAGGAAAACGAAACACCTGGCTTCTTGGTACGAACAATGGGGTATTTGAAAAAATAAATAATAATGGTAAATATAGAACTTCCAAACTACTGAGCCGATCGCTAGGAATTTAATAGATAACTGGTAATCCTTCGAAATACTGTTATTGGATCACCCTGTTTTAGTGCATGGGGTACTTACGGGTTGTTAAAGTTTACTATCTGGTGTATAACATTTTTTTTGGGCCGTGTAACTTTGTAAATATGGACCGTGCTGAATTTTTGTCCTGGAGTATTGAACGTTGTAAGACAAAACATTCCTAGAAAATGTTGGTTTATCTCCGAAACACTTTCTCTTTTTTTTTTTTAATGAGAAGCAACACTCAGGAAATTCTTCCTATTAATTAATGTGTTGTTTTTCTTTGGAAAGGGGATGGAAAGGGGGTGGAGAGATGAAAGGTGGTGAAAGATGAAGGGCTTCAAACATGGCAACACTGTAATTGCGCGAGTAGATTAGTCTTAGAATTCATTAAAACTTTTTTGTTGCATAGCCCTGATTCATTATTTTACTTCGGTGGGGTTAAGTGCTATGAGAACACCTAAGGTGGGCTCAGCAATACATATAAGTGATAGAAAACTCATACATATTATTTTTTTCTAAATTGATGTTGTCGTCACCGGGAATCGAACCCGGGACCATCTGTGTAACATTACAACGCGCTAACCACCACAACGCCCACAATTATATCATGGATTTAAAAAAACTCGTTATTGACAATAATTTTAGAAACAAGATGTAGCAAACTTTTTCAAATTACCTTTAATAGGTCAGTTGTGAACAAAAGTTGTTAAAAATGTTAAACATTTATTTACGCTGAAGTTTTCGTCGCAGGTCATCAAGAGTTGAGTTCTCCTGGATTTCAATCTGTTTTTTCAAAAGCTTTAGCTGCTCATGCTTTTCAGAACTTTTTTCGTTTATTTTTCTTTTTCTATGAAATGTATTTGCTGGTTTAGAGTTTATTTTCTTTTGATGAATTCGTGAAGGTGTTGATGAAAGTGAAATTTCTTGAGATCGTGGTAATGTTGGGGATTCCGTAGGTAATAATGTATTTGGCGTAATATTTCTTGACGTTGCGAGGTTGTTTGAAAGTGTCCGAGCTTGTTGGTGTAACAACTGCTACTCTGGTACAGGCTTCAAGGCGGTGTAACATCTAAACAAATTTTGTGACTGCTACTACAACATGATATTTTCTTGGTAGCATTGGGCACACCAACATTTTACCACTGGGTGCAGCTGCTGATGACTAGTGACATATTCTTTCAACATCCAATTCCAGAGGCGTAAAATTGTTGATTATACAAGGGCCTCCACCGTTCCGTGCAGACTCTTGTTGTTTTCAGCAATTTTTTCTTCAGTCTGCATTTCTGGTCCTGCCAAACCTGCAATTTAACATAGTAGTTTAATCAGTCTAACAAAACTAATAAATTCGGCTTAAGTGGAGTTTAGTGACATAACTCCGACTACTTTAAACTTTTTACCCTAAATAGTATTTATGGAGCTGATAGATAAAAAAAAACTTCTCGAACTGTATTGAATTGCACAGCCGCATGGGGGCGACGCTGACAATTTTTTAACAAGCTCAAAACTACTACTTGGGTAAACAAATCGTGGCTATGTCAGAAAACAAAACTTGTTGCATACTTTTTTCCATTCCTCTCCATTTCTTTCCGGGGGACCGTGGGCATTTAGTCTTTGAGCAACAGTGTCCCATGTGTGCTCCATAGCTGCTCTGCTGCCCCAAATGTAGGGGTTCCCGTTGCCAGGTGTGGAAACTCTTCCATAAAACCCATACATTTTTGAAATTGAAAAGCATTAGTCTTCTTTAGGCTAAAATTTTTATAAAATTGTTAAACAAAAAAATGTGTTTTGTCTACTTGCATATTTACTTTTTTATTGTTATCACAGCTTATTATTCTTTTTTATTAAAATTTTTTGTTAAAAAGAATTTCTTCACTCTTTGAATTTCCAGAAGGCATGACTTTTGTTCGCGATGTCCCACTTGGTATGTCTCTTTTAAGCGGGTGAAAAGCGCTTCATTCATGGGCTCTAAAAAGCATTGTAGTCAATAAAAAGCGCTTTTTTGTGTGTTGACAACATTAGTGCTTCATGGTATGCATTCTTTACTGCTTCATTGTAAGCATTATTCACGGATTTAAAGAAGGCTTTTAGGGAAGCACAACATAATGCCTTTACTAATTGCTTTATAGTATGCAAGGCGGTGAAGCGCTATTTTGGAAGCATACAAATGTAGTTACTGCTAACCAAAGCGAGTTTATGAGTTTGCTGGGAACATATGGTACTATGTGCAAAAAATTATTTTTTACCGTCACATAAACTTCTATTTAGGTTAGGTTAGGTCGAAAAGAGGATTCGGAGATGGGAAATACTTCCCTAAACCGACTCAAGTACCTGAGAACTTACACTTATGTCCTATGTCACCTTACTATCCCAGGAACTCCGTCGCACTGACGAAATTCCTCAACTTCTTCCATCCTATGCCCCTAAGATCCCCCAATGTGGATATTGGGTCACTGGATAGTATTTCGACCCGGATCCCGGCAAATGCCGGGCATTCACAGAGATAGTGTTCCAAGGTCTCCTCGTCTTCCCCACAGGCCCTGCACACTTCTGAGTCCGCCCTACCAATACGGTGGAGATGGGCCCTAAGTGTCGAGTGTCCCGAGAGGATTTCCATCAAAAGACTCAGTTCCTTCCTACTGAGATTCAGAATTTCCCTTGTCTTGTCCTTGTCCGGGTTGCCCCAGAGAATATTTGTAGTCCTGCCAACACCCGCATTTCCCAGATGGTTTTATGCATGGTGTCAGCCCAGTCCACCAGCTCCGCCTTGAGAGCTCGAAAAGGGTTTAGCGTTCTCCAAAGTGACTAATTCCAGGGAAGATGCTCCCCTAGCCAAATCATTAGCCACTCCGTTCCCCGCTATACCACAGTGTCCCGGCAACCATATAATCTCAATGCGTCCCCGTGAAGAGAATCGTTAATTTCCCCTTTACATCTGAGTATCGTCATTGATCCCACAGAGTCCGTAGATAAAGCCCGGATAGCCGCTTGGCTATCCGTGAAAATCACAATATCACAGGTCAAGCCCATGATACTCACCTGCTAATGCACTCCGTAATCGCGGTGACCTCCGCCTGTAGTACGGTGTTATGGTCAGGAAGACGGAAGCATTTGCGTACATGAAGTCAGCGTTACAGAAGCCCAGACCCGTTTTCCAATCCAGTTTTGATCCATACGTGTAAAAGTGGATTCCCGGTTGGTTCCTCAAGAAGGTCCCATTTAACCATGGTTGCCTGTCCGGGATTAACGTGTCACAGAGCGTCGTGACAGACCTCTCTGAAATCCTGTCGCAGTCCCATTCTGGGACCCAATACCCTGGCAATTGGTCCAAATAGTACGGGTGCCCGGTAATATGGCCATTATTGTCCCATTCCCCGGTAGCGCTCAGCCGCATCATAGTCAATGCGGCCTCGTACTTCACCTGTACATCAATGGGCGAATTGCCAGAATAGTCTCGACAGCCCTAGTAGATGTGGTTCTCATTGCGCCACTAATGCCCAAACAGTTTAGGCGCTGTATCTTCTGCAATAGTCCTACATACGAGCCAAATCTCATCGATGTCCACTATACTACAGATGCGTACGTCAGTATAGGTCTGACAACACTAATGTATAGCCAGTGTGTCATCCTGGGATTCAGACCCCATTTAGATCCTATTGCCTTTCTACAGACGGCCCACGAATGTGGGCCCTCTTCTTCTATTTAGTACTGAGAACTATATTGTCATATGGGCTTCATCGTTGAGCTTCAGAGTTCTATCTGTTTTTGAGAAAATTGTTAAAAACTTATATAGTAGCTTGGATATTTTTAAAAACATAATATTAATTAGGACTAAATTCAAATTATTCAAAAACTGTTTTTAAGTTAAGTCTAAACGGACCAGGTAAAGCGGTGACAGTGTTCAACCTTAGTTCCCTCAAAAGATGTGTTGCTGCAAAATAACCTTCTTGTTCTAGGGTCCCGATGTATGCCACTAGGCGCAAAGTGATGTGTTTTCAAAAAAAAAAAAACGGTAATAAGTATAGAACTTCTATACTACTGGCCCGATCCACATAAAAATGGAGAAGTTATAGGGGAGGATCTAGGCTTTAAGAATGTTGTGCCACCTCGCATATAGAAAATCTTTAAGTGCTTGTTACTTAGGCAAATGTGAATCAATTTAAAAACAAATTAGACTAAGATAAGCTTCTATACAAGATAAACAAAAAACATGCTAATGGTG
>CM037851.1:142029793-142182629 GCA_021234595.1 Delia radicum | reverse complement strand
AGTCACATTGATTGTACCATGAAGATGTAAAAATTTCTTAAGGCTAGACCTTTGAAGAACCCCCAAATAAAGTTATATATAAGTATATAAAATACAATAAAACCAACCAAATTCTATCAAATGGAAAACATAAATATATAATTATCAATTGAAGGCAAAAAAGCTAAATTCATTGCAGTTAAAACAAAAAAAAATAAATATAAAAAGGCAAAAGGAAAAAAACTTTGAAAAACTACACTTAAAAAATGTTTAAAGTAATAGAATACAAATATTAAAATCTCAGAAGAATTCGGCTGAGGCAACCGAATTTTGAGGTTGCCTCAACCGAATTTGTGAGTTTGTGTACAACAGAATCCGTATGGCAATTCTGTTGCAACAACCGCATTTTATAGCAATTCGGTTATCACAACCGAATCGTTTTCAGAACGGTGTTGTACTCAGCGAATATTTGTTCTGTTTATCCAGTGATCCTAAAAATAAATTGTCGCCATAAAAACGCATAGTTTTTAATAAATTTTATTTTAATTTTTTTTTTAATTTAATTTAATTTAATTTAAAGATTTATTAATACAAATATATAAAAAATTAATAAAATAAGTTCCATTACTTTAATTTATAAAATGGAGCTCCGTTAATATGCTGTCAAAAAGAGGGTACATTATTTTACACTCCTTTAGAGAAGGTTTTACTATCCACCTTTTAGTGTTCATTGGAATGAACAGGATGTCCTGAAAGAAAAAAAAAACAATACGAATGTGTTCTTTAAATATTTCCCTAAGAACAAATCATTTACGCGGCATGAAAATATTCCCCATAGAAAAGCTGGTCCTAATAGTGTTTGAACTGCTGAATCGTAATCCCCTTAAAACACAGATCGGTGACATATCCGTGGAAACAGTCCCAAAAAAATTGGCAAATTTGCCCCTCCTAATACATAGGCATGTAAGAGTGACAGGTCTATTTTAATAAAAAGTCACCATTTCTAGTATCTCCTGTTTATTTTTTATTCTTAATTTTCTCAAAAATGGTGTGTGTACATATATAAATGTTAATTACAAATTAGGATAACTTAAGGGCATATAGACGACATGTATTTGTCATCTGACATGTCAAATTTTCAAGTCACATGTAATGTGCATGTCTGTCAAAATTGCTGTTTTACATAAGGTTTATAATATTTGGTCACAAACGTACATGTTTTTTGCTTCTGACACAGTCTCTGTTTTTTTTCTACAACAGCTGATCAGTGCGAAAATTTTATTAAAAATAATTTTTTTTTAAAGTGATAGTCAAATGGAATCAAAGGATAATGCAATTGCAGTGTGCAGTGTAATTTTAATTATAACTGCAATGAAATCGAAATTAAAAAAAAAGAAAAGAGGAAAAGAAACCGTTCTCTGTGGAGCCAACAATCAAGTCGATCTGGGTTTCAACATGGCATGCTGCCGCAGCAAAAATTTTTTTGCTCCGCAAATAGTTCAGCCATCTTAAATAATTTTTCTTTAAATGCGGACATACCAATTTGGGATATAATTATGAAACTTTTTATAAACATACATATGTACATAATTTATTAAATGGGAAAATGTATATACATTTATTGGTATTGTAAAATGTTAACTTTAGCCGGCTAATGATTCCGTCAATAGGGGACCGCCGCGTTTGTTTTCTCACGGCATGGATTTATGACAACTTTTGTTTCATATTTAAAACAGCTGATGTCAGATGGTTTGTCAGAGAAAATAGAGCACGCTCTAATGAAATTTTGTCAGATGACTTTGCGTCTGACTTTTACAGAAGCAAAGTTAAAAAGGTCACACACGACATGTATGTATTTTGCAGTGGGAAATTTGACATGTCAGATGACAAAACATGTCGTGTATATGCTCCTTTAGCTTTTAATTCATACGGACCAGCAATTTTATTGGTAGTACATATTTTGACGCCATCAAGAGTACAATAAATTAATACTTACCTTATCAACTATATCGGAACAAACATGAGGAATACACTTAAAATATTATGTAAATAAAGGCCACTGCAAATATAGTTAAAAAGGAAAGGACGACTTACATTTCAGTATTTTCAACTAACATTGTCATTTGTTTTTTAATGTTCAAAATGACTAACAATTGTAGTAAAAATGAACCACATGTTAGTAAAAAAAACACATCTATTTTTTAAATAACAAAAAACAACTTTAAAGAATTAATGTAAAATCATAAAACAGTCATTTTTTTTTTTTTTTAAAGAGAAGCAACACTCAGGAAATCTTCCTATTAATTAATGTGTTGCTTTCTTTGGAAAGGGGATAGTGGAGAGATGAAAGATGAAAGATGGTGAAAGATGAAGGGCTTCAAACATGGCCACACTGTAATTGCTCGAGATAATAAGTCTTAGAACAGTTGTTGCTCGCCACCTGATGTAGAGTTGGCGAATTTATTGAAGCATTTTGTTCATAGCCCTGATTCATTATTTTATTCGGTGGGGGTTAAGTGCTATGGGAACACCGAAGGTGGGGTGTAGCGATACATATAAGTGATAGAAAACTCATACATATTATTTTTCTAAATTGATGTTTTCGTCACCGGGAATCGAACCCGTGACCATCCGTGTAACAGTCCAACGCGCTAACCAATACAACAAACGCCACATAATTAATTAATTTGTTCTACAAATGACTGACATTTACATTAAAAATAAAGAAATTGTATTACAACCCAAACAACTACATATTTTTAAAGCAGAAGTTCCCTGAGTGTAGAAGCTGTCTAAATTTTACCATTGAGGGTGGTGATTCTGATTATTGTGATATACAAGAATATCTACCGAACATTTGAAATTGCCGGTTTCATCAATCAAATAATGATCAGAACAATCAGGAGCTAAAGAATATTTTTTTTTAATTAGAGATAACAAATAAGATTCCTCTTATTTTTGTTTGCATTTTTCGACTTATGTGTGGTGTGATATGTGAGGTAGATGTTTGGAATTCAGTGTTAAGATAAGGCCACAAATCTCGTAATGGTTTTACTTCCATCAAATCCATTTATATAACATATATACAAATCATTATACAGTGGATTTCACTTATAACGAACACCGGTTATAACGAACTTTTTTTTAACGAACGATTTTTCTGATCCCAAAGCATTTACTAACATATTTCGTACAAAATCATACGGTTATAACGAACATCGTTTAAAGCGATCTTTTTATATAACGAACTTTCATTCAAATTTTTGCACTTATAGCGAACACATTAAAAAATCGAAATTTTTTATGAAAAATGTGCTGCAAAATTTAAAAACATAAGGAAATGTATGAAAAGTAATTTAATGTAAGAATTGTTGCAATATTACAAACAAAAATTAAAATTTAGGAGAATTTGAGAAAAAATACTGTCATTTTATAAATTTTTTTAAAATGTTTTCCACGCTTATAGTGAACTTTGCTCATAACGAACTAAATTGTCTGGTCCCTAAGAAATCCTTATAACCGTGTACCACTGTATATGTATTGTTATCCTCTTCTTCTTGATGCCATACTTACAGCTTTTGCATCCATTTTGATAATTATTTTACACGTATTAATAAAAAATTGTATGAACATATTAATGCTTATTTTAAGTTGTGGTAACATGTATTTTTTTAAATTTTTGAAATTTTATATTTGAAGGGCTTATTGTAAAAATTGATAAGCCACATTTATTGTTTTAAGGGTTTTCACTATTTATAGAAATCCATTCATTATTATTAGATAAAAGTTGTGCTTTAAAGACTTATTGCAAGTACTTAGAGTATAAACGTACTGCAAAAGTAATAGTTTTTGTATTTTTCAACCCTTAAACGCGAAAGCAAATTAATAATAAAATGTGACTTATTAAGTTTTTACAACAAGACCTTCATTTACGTTTTGTTTTCTTTTTAAGTTTTATTTACAACCGAAATAAAATATAATTCGTTTTGCTGCAGCCGTAGAACTCGGGTGTGTGAACAAAATTGATTATTATTAAATTATTCCGTTGGCTCAACCGAATGAGAACTTAATTTGGCTGCTACAACCACATAATTCGGTTGTGACGACAAAATTCGGTTGATGCAACCCTATCTTCGGTTGAACCAACCTCGTTCCAACCGAATAGTTCTGTGAGTGTAGTAAACCAAACACTTTAAGTCAGAAAAATCAAATGAAAAGACAATTGAAAACCAAAAAATCAATTTTAAAGATCAAAATCTTTATAAGCCCAAAGCTCCGAAGAGGATTGGCCGAAAAAACCATAATATGCGAAATTTGTTGTTTGGAATTTTTTCTTTTTTTTTTATCAAATTATTTACATTTAAGCTAATAATAATAAGTAGGATTGTTAAGGAAAAGTTAAGACTCAATTTGAATTTGGTTTAATTTATGAAAAATTTTCTCTAAATACAGATTTATAACTTAACTGTACACAAATTTTTAATTATTAACATTAAAACAAAAATTTTGCGTGCATATTTTTAGAAATTATGCTGCATATTTTAAGATTTTTCATGCACACTTTTTTAGTTCATCAGGAATTTAATTTCCCTGCTTATAAGGTTAAAACTTTAAAAAAAAGACGACAGCAAATGTAATAAAATAAATGAATTTCACTGGAAGAAAGGGCGACTAACATTTCAATAAATTATACTAGCATTTGTCATTTGTTCTTACTGTTCCAAAATTAGTAACAATTGCAGTAGAAATGTACCACATTAGTAAAAGTAATCAAACATTTATTTTTTTTAATTTTTTAAATAACAAAAAACGACTGTAAAAAATGAAGTGGAATCATAAAACAGTCATATGATGTGGTTGTTTGTTGTTTTAAATGAACTGCAAGATTAGTAAAAAATTAAATTTGTTCTACAAATGACTGACATTTACATTAAAAATAAAGAAACTGTATTACAACCCCAAACAACTACATATTTTTAAATTAAAAGTTCCCTGAGTGTAGATATAAAAAACGCGATATTCAAAAACTGCCAATGAGGACAGATTTGGATTCAGTGCACCTAAGCATATTAACAATACATATGTACTTTTAAAGACAAGTTCTGCAAAACTTGAAAATTGCTGATTAGTGTAATTAGTTCAGAATTCCGTTTGCTGTTTCGTTTTTAATTTCGTCCCGTAAGGTTTTAACTTGACTTTTGCATTGTATTGTCCATATTCTCAAACGTAATTCAAATATTCACCATTAGTTGTCGATATAAAGCAGAGACGGACATAAGACAGAATTAGAAGGTTTAAAATCCAAGAAACTCTGTACTATACGCATGCGCAACCAGGCAAAGATAAGTATATGTTGTGTACGTACTTATATCAAGGAGTTTATATATGAGGAGTCACAAATTCATTAAACACGACATCATATAGGACATCAAACACAAACATTCTGGCAGAGAGGATTTCCTTCCTCTGTGAAAACAGTGTGAAACGAAAAAACTCAAGTGAAAAAAAAATGTATTTCAACCATTATTTACATTATTTTTCTTGTTTACATTGTTTACAGTATTTACATTACATATTTACATACTTTACATTGTTTTTTTATTCACATTACATACTTCACATTGTTTTCATTATTTACATTAAATTCTTTAAATATTTACGTAGCTCACATACTTGCAGTTTTAAATTGTGTTCATTACACAGTAAAAAACTGGCTACGAGCCACTATATTCGATGAGTCGAGGAATATTTAGTTTGATGTCCTGTACGATGAATTCTGTGACTCCTTATATATTAACTTTACTTACATAGTCGTTGCCTTCATCGTGTTATGTAGGCACTTGCGATGGGGTCAGTGGCCGCATTTTAGTTAATTTTTTGTTTACCATATAAAAGCTACTAAAAATTCGCGCGCCAACATTGCTTCACTTTGTGAGCAATTTTTGTTGTTGTAATTGCACAAAACATCAAAACAAACAACCAACAAAAGATAAACGATAATAAAGTATCAACATAAGTAGAAAGAACATAAAAATAATACAGTGCAGAGCAAAATATTGGCTTTTAAAAATCAAGGAATAAATAACATTAGTGACCAATGTTTATTGTTGTTTCGTTATTTAGTTTTTTTTTTCTGTCGATTTTTATAAATGACATACTAACACTACATGACTCTGGAAATACACATCAATTTGCAACAATGTATGAATTTTTTTGTTGCTGTTGATTGTTCTTATACCCACTGAGAATACAAGACGAATAAGCAACCTTGACAGTGGAGTTCTGCTTTTTTTTTTTTACTCCTTAGAAACAACTAAAGCAAAAATATGTATTGAATTAACAACAACTTTAGGAACAGCAAAAACAGCAACGACAACACAAAAACACATTATCAAAACAAAACGGTCAATAAAGAAAAGGAAAGAAAATTGTGTGTATCATTGATTTTTACAGTGGGTAAAGTTATTGCAAACTATGTGAAAGTTTAGCATTGAAGGTCATTCCTGTTAGAGTTGGAAATTTTAATTTGTGCTGCATTAAATACAGGAAACTATTATTTATCATTAGTATACAAAGTTTGTTCTAGATTTATTAAAACTTTAAATGCCACAAAAAACAGTTAACTTAAAAGCAGAGCTCGAAAGAATTCATTCTACTGAGCTTAATTCACAAAAAAAATTTAAGAATTCATTCACTAGCCTTATTCAAAAGATTTAACTGCTATTGAATGAATTCCAACTTGAATGAATTCAATTATATGTTCATTAGACATTTTACTAAATGAATGAAGAAATTTAGAATTTTCAATAAATACTCAAATTAACAAACAAGCAATAACAAACCATAATTATTTTTTTTTTTACTGTAGACTAAGTTTTAAGTATTTTTTTTTGTTTTATGTAAATGAATGAAAACAAATCTTAGTTCATTCATTTCCGTTCCCATGTTTCTAATATAACATGTTTGCTTACAAATATAATTATGTTTGGCTGTAGAATGAACAATGTTCATTGAACATATACATATTTTTGGAAAAAGTGAAAACCGTATACCGCCAAACATATATACTTATGTTTGGCTGCAAGGTATAGGTTTATCATACGTACAACATAGTATCTACAAGTTTTTAAAATTGCAAAAATATCTTTGTTAAGTTTGAAAAAATTGAATCATTGTAAACATATAAAAAATTGCCTGTATACATATTCAAAAGTGTATTTTTTCTTTTCTTGTAGTCATAATTTAAAATGAGTTGAGTTTAATATTTTTTGAAAAAGTAAAATAATAATAGTCTAATAAATTTAAATGATATTTTTCCGAAAATTATGAAAGGTGTTATTCTGTAAATTCCCTAGCGGCCTTTTTAAACAGAAGTGTAGAAATTATTCCTATATGGATCAAGTGACATAAAATAATTATTTTTATCAAGGAGATTTTTTTTATCATTTAAGGCTATACAATCTTGTAGTCATATTAAAATAAAGTTTCAGAGATCTTTGTTAATCCCACAAAACTAAGAGTTAAAGATTTTTAGATAAAAGTAAAGATAATATTGCCTAAGTGATAATTGTCTGAAAATTATGCCAACTTTGATAAAATCATTAAAATGTTGTCAGTTTTTGACAAAATAAGCTATTTTCATAAAAATGTCCTTGAAAGAGTCGCTCAAACACAAACTAGAATTATAATTTTTCTAATATTGTTTTTCTTTAATAACAACTATTATATAATATTAATAGCAAACGACATCTCCAAATTAGGCATTTCAAAAAAAAATCTTTAAAAGTAATAAAAAAAGTTTGTGCATTTTATCAAATCCTGGGTCATTTTAGATTCAATGCTAAAATGGCTTAATGATATCCGAAGAAGTCAGAATTCTATATCTAAATAATTTGAGTATATTTAATGAACACATGAAATAAAATATATTTTTTTCGAAATTTAGAATTTTGGGAAATGTTTAATATTAGTACACTTTTTTTCAAAATGGGTAATTTTCGGCCAACTTTCGGCACGGGCGAACGTTTTCCAAAAAAAAGTCAATTATTCCATTTGAAAACCATTTGTATTAAAACTGGGTGGTGTTATTCCAAATCTTTTTTTTAAGGGATATCCTAGTGTACATATATAAAAGTTTTAATTATCCATCATTTTTGCAATCCGTCTTTTCAGTGGTTGGTTTTTGCCACTTTTGAAATACCGGGTAAAAGAAGAATATAATTTGTTTTCGCTAACGCTATTTGAAAAAGACCAGCCAAAAAGTATGGTCTTTTAAAAATTTCTTGAAGTGTTTCTCGAAACAATGTTACAAATTTTGACATCATCACTTTAGACTAACTCGAAAGCACTGCAATTTTTTGCTCCAATTTTTAATTTAATTTCATTTTTTTGTAATTTCAACCCACTGTAATTGTTTATTTAAGACCAAAAAACGAAGCCCCACTACTTTATTCTGCATTACGTTAAACCCAATACGGATATGAAGTGATGTTTTTGCTTTGAATGGTCGAAATTATCGTTTAAGCGATAAAAGGTAAATGATCTACCATTATTTCAAAGGTAAAACAAAAATATTCACCTTTTAGTCTGAGTTTGTTTGTAAACAACAAGAAAAAACTAAAATAATGTATAATACAGAAACTCAGTAGAAAACAAAAAACGCGTCGAATTAAATCCTGGATCATTTATAACAAAAATTTTATACTTTGTTGCAAGAAGAGTTATGTAGAACCGGACCAGCCATACCGCATTTTAAATGCTGAGTCCCGCCTTGAATTGTTTTCCAGCTTTTTAAACCAAAATCCCGCTTTTTATATTTTTTATGGATTGTTTATTATTTTAAGGGCCTATGCTCAATATAGGAACTACGGGAACTTATTATTCTAGAAATTTAAGAGTTTTTCTTATTAAAATAAAGCTATAAACTAGTAAAAGGTTTCGAAATTTTTTATTAAATACTTTGTATCAAACCCGATTTTTAACCATGCAAAGAAAACATAAGTTTAATAATATGTAACAAGGAGCACCACTGATGGTTTCCCTCAGATTGCCATAAATTTTCACGATAAAATTACTGGTAAGAATAACCCAAGTTTCTGTTATTTGCGATTTTTTCACACTTCTTTTAAAAAAAAAAAGGCAATATACAACTTTGATATTCAAATAAAAGGTATTTGGATAATAAAAAGTTTTAAAACAAAAATGTTTAGAACAACTTCGAACCCCATTTTTACCAGCTTAATATGCGATTTGGCCGATATGTCAATTACCAATTTTGCATCGACATCCAGAGGAAACCACCCAAGAGAGTTCCTTGCAAGTGATTTCTTATTAAATTTTATTGAAGGTTTTTTTTCGATGGAAACATTAAAAAATTAAAAATTTTTTACAAAAAAGAATTAACTAAACTATAAGAAAATTTTGTATTTTCCAGACAAAAGGTTTTTTGGGAGAACTTTACAAAGCCCTTTAAACAATTGGGAAACTTTTCTATTAAGATAGAAAACTTCACTAAAATTTCGAATTTTTAAGAACACAAATTTTTCAAGCGATTTTAAACTAAAAAAATTGCAAATTTGGTATAATTTTATATTTAGGCAAACATATTAAATATCCCGCTTTTTGCATCAAAATCCAACTTTTTCATCTTCCGAGTCCAGCTTTTTTATCAAAAACAGAAGCCATAGTAAAAATGATTTGATCTGATCAGATTTAACATGATTATGATGGAATCTCATTAGATATGAGAGTACCTGGTGCCACATCTGATCATATATGATAAGATATGCCGTTTGTGATGTACTTTATGGCCAGATCTGCTCAGATCAAGTACCAGATCTCAATGATCAGGAAATTGGATGATGTTCATGTCCAGATATGAGCAGATCTATTCATATATGATAATATATAAAGATAATATCTGGTGCCAGATCTGTTCACATCTAAAAAAATTTCATGATCTCTTTGTCTAGATCTGGTATCTGGATCGAAGCCCTTTGTGTCGGTTTCAAAAGTACCAAAAAAAATTCTAATTTTTTTTTATAGATCTTATAACGAACCTAATAACACGGATAAAAATATTGCTAACATTGTGTGTTAGGTTTACGTTTTGTTGTTGATTTTATTTCATACACATCCCGATTAAAATATTTTATATTGAGCTTAGTAGTCATACCAATATCTGTGTGATGTATTATGAATCTTATTAAGTTTCATCCGAACTATGGTCCCATATTGTTGTAATTGTTTGAATGGGTTTAGACCTAATCTGATGCAATTAGATAAATGTACAGTACAATTTTATCCGAATGATTTTCCGATAGAATTGTATTAAAAATGTATCAGTTATATCTAAACTGATGCAAATAGATATAAGTATATAAAAACCAGATATATACGAATTTTTTACCTCATATAATATATATGATTGTATGTGTACTAATACATCATATATAATTAAATCCGAGTTTAGTCTGACAAACTTTGAACTAAATGTTACTTTTTTGTATATGAATTTGATGAAAATACACACAATTTCATTTAAATATATGACCATCCTAACATATCCGTTAGTCTATAAAAATATTAAGAGAGTAGTTTTTGCAATTTTCGGAAAAAGTTACGGCATAAAAAAATATAAAATTTCCATATAGTAATTTTGGTCCACTACATCTTTAAATTTAAAACATGTAAAAAATAAAATGACTTTATTTCAAACTATGGCAATTTTATAAATTAATTTTCCAAAATATGCTCAGCATGCCAAACTTTTAAACTCTTCTTGATCCATAAATTTTAAAAATACACTACGAAGGTCGCGGGTAGCAACTATAAATACCCTCAAAAAATTGTTTGTGGTCTTTATCCCAAAGCATCTCAAAAATACCTATCGTTTTAGTACGTGACGAAATTCACAAATTTTTTCAATTCGGGTCAGACTAATATACCGCTATTAGACTTTAAATATATAATAATATATATATAATATCTTCCTTTGTCATGAAAACGCTCTATCTTTACATGTAAGATATAAAGATATCGTTTTATCCAAAATGATATACATACTGTTGAATATTACACTATATGTTATTATATATAATTTTTGTATTGCGGTATATCTTATTATACATGGTTCGTACATAATTAGATTAAATACATATAATTGTATATGTCATATACGATTATATATTGGTCGATATGTAATAACATGTTATTATATGAGGCATCGTATTAAAAAAATTAGAAGGCAAACAATGTTATACATAATCATATGCGTTTCCATGTAATATCATGCAGTAACATATACATTTGTATAAAATAATTCATGATTATATGTAAACGTTTTTACTCGGGAAGGTAAAATAATAATAATTAGGGAATTCACATGGTGCCTTAAAGTAAATCATAAATGTAAAGTCATATGAAAAAAAAAAATAGTGGCATATGTGAGCAGCATGTTGTATTTCTAATTCTAAGTACTAAAAACGCTCAAATCGAAACGTCGTAAAAAATATTTATCAATGCCTACAAAAACCCGAAAAAGATAAAATTATTACGACTTTGTGCGAAAAATATGCATCCGATGTAATTATAGTAAAAACAAATAAGAATTTAACTGTTTTTTCAATACCCGCTTCGGGTTTATCTGAAACAGCATTTTAAGTTATTTTTTTTGCTAATTTTTGTACAAAACTTACCAATAATTCCTTTTGCTTAATTTGACAACTTTCCTTTTTGATCGGCACAGACAAATTTATTTGTTTTATAAATGTTGCAGAAGCGCAAAAAAAATTCTTTCAAAACAAGCTGAAAAAGACAGCTGATTAATAGTAATCAAAAACAGTGGACTAAACATAATACACACTATAATGGAAAAACATACATGCTCAAGTTTGTATTGTCGTAAAATATACCTATTTGCACGAAGAATACCAACAATGTTTTTACAAACTGTTGTATAATATTAGCACATACGACAAATACAACACTATAGTACACCTTGTGAATTCCCCTAAATGTTTATCTTAAAGATATTTTAACAACGATAGTTTTCTTTTCAGATTGATCAACCAAAATTTTATACATATGCATTCAAAAGCAAGAAGAGAAAATACTTTTTCCTCAATGTCTGTATCTGATCACAGGATATAAGACGAAGACGGCGGTTACTCTGGAGATAAATTAGGATTTATTAACATTCTAACAAATGACTACGGAAAATTTTGTTTATCGATTAATTTGCAAAAAACTTTTGAATAAGCGTATTAAAATTAGAATATGATTTAATCATTTAACTAGAAATGTTAAAAATTATTGAAACTTTCCAAATCTAAAAATATCATATCTGCCCTAGATTTGACCAGATCTAAATAGATCTTAAATTTATCCCCAGTTTTGAGATCTAATTGGATCTGATCATATTTGCTATGAGATCAGTTTAGATCTGGTAAAACAGATCTAACTAGATTTGACAATCAGCTCTTTTTTACACGGGTCACGTTAGCGATGGATGTTGTTTTAAAAACAAATTTTTCATTTTAAGATCAAGCGAAAGAATGCGATTTTAATAAGGGTTAAATACTGTTTAATAAAAATAGAACAATTTTACCAAAAATATATAAGGATAAATAAAATGTTGGTTATGCGCAGATTTTCCGCAACAAGAATATATTTTAAACACACACACACACATATTTAAATTTAAAATAATTATTAATTGTATGGATTTCTATATTAATTGATTTTATTATTATTCTATTTATTTACAGACGACAATTTTTTAACAACTATGGAAGGAATTACCTTGTACGAGGCTATGACAAAATAGCTACGACATTAAGACAAAATACAGGTATTATAATATAGTTTAGCATATACAGGTAAGGAAAAAAGTATATGGTCCAAAGTAACGTAATTTTTTAGTTAACAGCCTTTCTTAAAAATTATTTATGTTTTAATAATGGTGGACAAGCCCTAATTGAAACACAGAATTTTCTTATCTATCCCTTTGTTGAAAAACTATTAGAAACAGCTCTGTAAAATTCGCATGTCTTCATATGAAATAAGTATATGGTACAAAACTACAAATTGCTTGAAAACTTTAGATATGTCATTTTTAAGTCCAATTTGTAACACGAAACCTTATTTTGAGTAAATTAAATGTTTTTCGAATATAATATATATGGCATCATAACTTTTTTTGAACGTTTTGTACAAAATTGCATTGGAAGATAGATTTCTGCTAGAAGGTTTCGACATATCTATTAATTTCACTTGAGACACAAATATATCTGACAAGGAAACTATAAAGTGGGGAATCCTCAGATTTGATGAAACTATGTTATGTTGTAAACAACAAAAAACTATTTGACTCATATATTGTTTAGGTGCGCGATCTCAAGTTTAGAGTTTAAAATAGCTTTTATAACCCTTATTTTAAATAAGTGACGCCTAACTACAGACTTTTCTTCAAATTTGACACTCAAAATAGCATCTAATCAGCCCAATAAACATTTTTCCATCCGCCAAATTTGTCCATAATGCTTTAAAATACCGAATACAGACCAAATGCATTTTCTGGCCGAACTGTTCGCTCGGACACTAATGGACACCAACATTGTTGTTCTTTCTAGTACTTTAGTACTGCGTACGAAAAATTAGAACTTCGAAAATTTGTTGAAAAGTGAAAAGTGTTGTAATTTCTGACTCCCAAACGAGCGATTGTGCACCTAAAAAAATGTGTGTCTAATATTTTTTGGTCACAACAACATATTCTAGTTTCATTAAAATCTGTGCATTCGCTACTGTGTGAGTAAAAATGGGTGAAATGCTTCCAATTGAAATATATTAAAGAGTGCAAAACAACTCTTCTTAAAAGGGTGTTTAATTTATACACCGAAAAAATTAGCTTGGACAAAATTTAATGAAATTGTTTCGTTATACTGTGAAGTTTTCTTCTCTTAGAGTAGAATTTCAATACAGGAACTGGATGGTAAATTCCCTGAACTAGCCTTATAAATGATAACTTGAACAGCAGGTTGTAAAAAATACAGAAAATGTCGTGCCAAAAAGTCTATTTGTTACATTCAGTAGAAAAAGGATTATGAATTTTAGGTAGAACTTTTATGTAACGCATTTTTGTTGCATTTAAAGTTAAAACAAGTTTTTATTGAAAATTTGTGGGTTGAATTTTAGATTTCTTCTAAATGTCCATCCAGTTCATACGACTATTACCGGCATCCTGACTTTTAGAAAAGATTTTTACTTATACTTTCGGCTGAAATTCGTAAATAAATGAGCATTTCATAATTACAAAACATTTGCTTTAGTTTTTGTAAAATCTAACTGGTTAAAATTTTTATAATTGAAGATTTTTCGAAAATTCATATACATACATATATAGACCTAATATAAATATTTTATAAATCGCAAAGCCCTTAAATTTATTTGTATTTAGTCCTGGAGACTACAAAGAGTTATAATTAAATTAGTTTTCTATAAATTGTCTTAAGTTTTTCGAAATTTTAAGTAATGCCAATTTTTGTACCATATACTTATTTCATACAGAGCATTTTTTTATTTTCCTCCATTGAACACAATAAACTTTAGAATGTTAAAAATAGTTCATACAAATAATTTTTGCTTACTATAAAAAACAATTTTAAATAAAAGGTCCCAGGTTCCTATAAATGGATGAATAGTGTTTGAAATAAACAGTTGTACCATATATTTATTTCCATACCTGTATTTATGGAATTACCATAAATATGTCAGCAGAAGTAGAAGTTTCTGTTAAATAATATACAATATTTACCTTGATACCTGTTAAACAGACATCTAATCAACACACACACCACGACTGTGATATAACCACCACCACAATATATTGAATAAACACATAGATTTTGTATCTTTTAGATATTTATGGAGAATTCCTTTAAAATCTAGTATGCATAAAAGAGATAGCTATATTCACATGTGCACAAAAAGTGTTAACTTTTCACACATCAAATACATACATGCATTCCATACATTAATTCTGAAAGATAAGTCGCCGCCAGTGATGATAACATTAATTCAAAACTACTTTTAAGTTTAACTTAAACACACGCTTCACGTATATAAACGTCTTACGCAACAGAATAGAGTTTTGATAAAAAGTATATATACGTCTTACGCAGCAGAGAGGTTAAAAAAGTGTAAACATATTCTTGCACAGAAGTAACTTAAATCGAGTTTCAATTAAAATATTTGTTGATTCAATTAAAAGTTTAATTGAATTCGGTCCTATTACGAAATTGTTGTATCAATTAAAATTATTTGTAACTATTTAATTGATTTATTTTATATTAAGATATTAATCATATCTATTAAAATTTAATTGAATATTGTTGTTAATTTCAAACAAATTTTTAGAAGATATTATTAATTCTTTAATTAAAATTTGCAAAAAATCGTCGAAAATTGGGGGAAAAAGTTGCCAAAATTGAAAAAAATTAAAAAAAAAAATGACCAAAAAAATGTAAAAAAATCTTTAATATTCCAACAAGCGTCAGAATTAAAAAACAAGCTAAAGTTGGAAAAAACCTCAAAATAGGATTTTGTTTTAATTTAAAAAAATTAGAATATAAAAAAATACACCAAAAAATCAAGTTTGATATAATTTTTATTAAAAATAAAATTTATGTTTTTTTTTTTTTTTTTTTTGTGCAATGAAAATGAAAATTATTCAAGTTCGAGGCCATACTCTATATTTCTTTACTAGGATATTGTCCTAACAAATAATCTATAGAGTTTTTTGTTTTCAAATTTATTATTTGACCCTTTCAGGAATGCGTTGGATAGATCTATTTCGGTAACTTTCTAGGTTCCCATCATCAGAACATGTTTTGAAAGCGGTAACAATCACATGCCAACATCAAACATTCATATAAACTAGTTTACTCACTACATGAGAACTAATATATGAGCTTGAAGTTAAAGATTATAACCATTGATCAAAAAATAATTTGAAAACTTGTTTGTTATGTGCAAGGTCCACCTCTGTTGGATATTCAATACACGTTTTTTGTTTTTCTCTACTTTTTATATTTTGTTTAGTTTATAAACAAAAAAATCGCTAAAAAAAGGAGATTTTTTTAAATCTAAAAAAATTACTAAAATGAAAAAAAAAACAAAATTAAAAAGCCGCTGATAATTGAAAAAAACGCAGAAGTTTAAAAAAATCACAAAAAACCGTCAAAACTGAAAAAATCACCTAAATAAAATTTAAAACGGTGCGCCCCGGTAGGCTAGTTGGTAGCGTGCTGGCTTATCAGTGCGGGGGTCGTGGGTTCGATTCCCACCAGAGGCACTGGTCTGTTTTCGCTACAACGCGCCGAAGGCCATAGTAGCTAGTGCTCGGTTAGGGTAATAGTATATAATTTGTAATTATATGATTATTAATTAATAAAATAAAAAAAAAAAAAATAAAAAAAAAAATTAAAACGTCTATATCTCGAAAATATTTTAATTCTTCTCATATATGTTTTTTTGTAATTTTGTTAATTTTTTTCAACTTTACCGATTTATTTAAATATTGCATTTTTTTTTTTTTGAATTTTGAAGATTTTTTACTTTTAGCAATTCTTTTATTTAAGAGATTTTTTTTAACTTTAGCAATTTTTGCAATTGAGGTTTTTTTTTTTTTTTTTTTAATTTTGTCGAATTTTTTAACCTTTGGCGAATTTTTAATTTAATCGATTGTTTTTATTCAACTTTGGTGTTTTTTTTTTTAATTTTGGCATTTTCTTTCTTTGTTGCCATTATTATATATAACAGCGTGAAGTTTTGGGTGCAACAAATTCATTTTCAATTAAATATATAATACATATTATAAAACTTTTAATTGAAAGTGAGTACGATATCAAACAAAAGTTTAATTGAAATTTTTTTGACAAAAATATTTTCTGTGTGGTGTGTTTATTTATTGAGATATAATAAAATTTTAATAGTTGTTTAAATTGCACTACTCAACATATTTAAACTTTTTGCAGAACCAGTCTTTGAAATACATTTTTAATAGTATTTTTTGTTAGATACGTGGAATCCAAATATGACAAAAAAATTTTTTTTTTCAGTTTGCAGTTTTACTTAAAAAATTTTCCACACCTATTGGAATTGACTCTTATTTATCAACGTTTTTAAATTGAGAGAAACGATGGTTAGGGTTAGGTAGACTATACTTTAAAACTAGGACAAGCAAAGTTTCACGTTGAAAAGTTTTCACCTAAAGAATTCGTGGTCGAAAAATTAAAAAAATTACCAGGGTTAAAAATGTATTTGCTTTTAATTTACGATAAATAGATTTATTTGTACGCCTATGGTGTAATGGTTAGCACGTTGGACTGTGAAACATATGGTCCCGGGTTCAATTCCCGGTGACGATAACAATTTAGAAAAAAAATATATATGAGTTCTCTATCCCTCATATGTATCGCAACGCCCGCCTTCGGTGTTCCCATAGCACTTAACCCCACCGAAGTAAAATAATGAATCAGGGCTATGCATTAAAAAGCTTCAATAATTTCTCCACCTCTCCATCAGGTGGCGAGCAACAACTGCTCTAAGACTTATCATCTCGTGCAATTACAGTGTGGTCATGTTTGAAGCCCTTCATCTTTCCACACATTTCACCTCTCTACTATCCCCTTTCCAAAGAAAGCAACCCAATAATTATTAGGAAGAATTTCCTGAGTATTGCTTCTTTAAAAACAAAAACACGGGTCCCTTAAGTTTTTATTGTCTACAACACATCCAAAGTTCATTAAGATCTGCCGGTCCGGGTCGTGCTAATTTTAGTATATTTTAACACTGGCTTAAGTTTTCGGGAAATTGCTAGAAAAATTAACCGTTTGCATGTGGTTTTCACAATTTTGCAATATGGTCAAAATTAAACAGGCGGCCCGAAAAAAAGTTTTCTAATCGGACCGACATAAAATAATCACCAAATAATTGACTGTGACAGCAACTCAAGGAAGAGTCTTAATCAGATAATCGATGGATGTAAGGTAAATGTGTCCAAATCAACAATAAGTAGGCTCATAAAGAATTCCCAGAGAATTACTCGCCAAAAGCTGATGTCTGTGCCAAGGTTATTACACCACCTCTAAACTGCTCGACTTGAATTCGCTAAAAACAATTTACAAACCAAAGAAAAGGTAAGTCAATAATCGCTGTTGTTGGAAGGACTGATTATTTTTATTTTATTTTATTTAAGTCTATGGAAATAATCCGTACAGACCATGAACATTAAATACTATTAAAAATATTATACAATAGAAAAACTAAGATTATTTATCTAATTTAAAGAATTTAAATTAGAAATTATATCCCCCTTTAAAATATCTAAACCTTTATTAAATCAATTAACTGAAACAACATATTAAATTCATCTCAAATTCTACGAAATGGATCAAAGTTAGCAAAGTTAGATTTATAATACAAGGTGGCGCAAAAGTAATCCTCCTATCAGAAAATGCTATAAATTTTGCGATTGGGCCCCTAATGTCAGTTCTGTTTTGACATTTGTGTAGTAAACACATGCGAAATACACGTTAATAAACAATGTTACGCTACACTGCTCCAGAACGCGGAATATTTCACCACCAAGAGGAAGATGATTTTTCATCAAAAATAATCATGAGTGATGAGGCCCATTTCCATCTTAGCGGGTACGTAAATAAGCAAAATTTACGCTTCTGGGGCACTGAAAATCCGCGTGTAACCCACGAAGAGCCATTACAACCGCTCAAAGTCACTGTATGGTGTGCTGTTTTCGCTGGAGGAGTCATCGGACCTTTTTTTCTTCGAAGACGTCGCGGGCAAAACGGTTACTGTGAATGGTGAGCGCTACAGAGCAATGATCAACGAGTTCTTTTTGCCGCAACTTGATGAATTGCGATTGGAAAACATGTGGTTCCAACAGGACGGTGCAACGGCACACACTGCACGTGCCACAACCGATATGCTGAAGGATGCATTTCCCGGGCGCCTAATCTCCCGTTTTGGCGATTTGCACTGGCCAGCAAGATCGCCTGATTTGACCGCTCCAGACTTCTTTTTGTGGGGCTTTTTTGAAGTCGCGGGTTTATGTCAACAAGCCTTAGACTCTTGCAGCTCTTAAAGACAATATCCGTCAAGAATGTGAGGACCTATCGCCGGAAGTTTTGGCCAAAGTGATGGAAAATGCCATAAAAAGGGCTCAAATGACAATCAACTGTGGCGGCGGCCATTTACATGACATCATATTCTCGACTTGATGTAAAAAAAATTAAAATACCAAATAAAAATAATCCACAAGAAGAATCAAAGTTTTTCATTTTTTTTTTTAAATTACAGCCAAAAAACATCGGAAGGTTATTTTTGCGCCACCTTGTATTTAATATTTAAAAATTCATAATTTCTTGAACAACGAAAAGGAATATTCATATTTATTTTACTTAGCAGATATGGCGAATTAAGACTTTCATTCATCAACTTAAACATAATTTTTTTTTTAAAGATGATTTTCTTCTGATGACAAAAAGTTCAACCGTGATGGCCCAGATAGTTTTAACAACTATTGGAGAGACCTACGTAAGGGACCACGATATTTCTCAAAAAGAAATTTCGAAGCCATATCCTTAATGGATTGGGGCGCTTTTTGTTCCGACGGTATGGTTGATTTGGCATTTCCCATAAGAATAGAAAAATGAATTATTCTGAGTAAATAACAGTTTTAAAAGAGCAATTGGAGCCATTTATTGAAAAAGTAATGAAGAAGAATTATTTTTCCAAAAAGACAATGCGGCAGTTCAGTTAAGTCATCAGACGATTTAATGGCTATCCTCAAAGAATATAAGAGTATTGGATATCCGGCTCAAACCCCAATTGAGAATATTTAGGGAGTATTAACCCGTCGAGTTTACTCAGCAAAACCGTCAATATGAAAGCGTTTTTCATCTAAAAGAAGCAGTTACTGATGCGTGGAGATCTATGACGGAAGAATTTTGAATAAATCTGGTAGACAGTATGTCTGATAAAATTTTTGATTAGATTCAAAAAAGTAAGCCTCACACATTATTAAAATTGCTGCTTTAAAATATTTTTCTTAAATTTTTGTACATTTTGATATATTAAGATTTATAGTTATGAAACACTAATTAATTTGTTATTCCTTTTTGAAAATAAATGAATTGTTTTTTTTTGTTAAATAGTATTAATTTTACATTGGTTTTACATTTATGCCGGTTAAACTGTTCTACTTTTTTTTAACTTACAAATTAAAGTGTAATTATAGTTTTGCAACGCAGTGTAGTACGATGAAAACAGTGCCTACATTTTCTTTGCCTATTTTGTACATAATTTAAAATTATTTGAATCATCCCTGTTTTACTTTGTTCTTGAGACAGAGAAAGTATTGCATCCCAAAGATAAATTCTCTATAGTATTAAATCAGCTAGTGAGTGGCAAAGTGTGTGTCATAAAATCGTATTAAGCTGGATTTAACTTTTTAAATATTTCAAGTAGTATTTAGATTTCATTGTTTTTGAAAAATTTAAAACACCTTTTAATCCAATACTTTGTTTGAATTACAATCCACACGTTTACGAAATTAAAATAAGGGGCGGTTGTTGACTTGCAGTTGTCAGACTAATAAGCGACTTTGCCACTTTGAATGCTAAATACACACATACTTACATACGACAATAACTACTTATTTGTTAGTTTACAATGTTTGTTTGTTTGTTTATATTTTTGCCAAGTTAATAACTTAATCCGATAGTAAGATTAATTATAGATATTTTTAAATGTTGCACACAGAGAAAAATTTTAATATTTGCCAACTGAAATTCGGTTACTATGACTCAAATTCGGTTATTACGAATTTCATATGGTTGGCACAACTTAAGATTAGTTTTCACAACAAAGTTCGGTTATTTTAACTGAATTTTATTTGTAACACCCAAAATATTCAGAAATCTAATGCAAATATCGTTGTACTAACAGAATTTATAAGTTGTTACCATTAATATACACTTTTCAATTCGGTTGGCACTTTATTTCTCTGTGTGTGATAATAAAAATTAATGTGAAAAGCGAAAGTACAAAATGCGATTAAATATTAAAAACGTTCTTTTTAAGAAATTAGCCGGATTCATGTAAAGTCGTATATCTTAATTTTCTAACATTAGTGTCGTAAATGTTTTGCCAACCCTGGAAAGTTTTGTTTTGTATTTTAATTCAAATATTTCAAACATTTAAAAAAATTAGAAATAAATAATTGTTTATGATTGTTTACAATAGTATATTCTATTTTATAAATATATGAATAATTTTTGGAAGAAATAAACGTGGAATTTGAGAAGAAACGTACGAATTGTATTAAAAATGAGGCAACAATTTTTATATTCCCTACCAGCAAATACGCTCTGTGTACATATACACCAAATACGAAGTGTATTATAAATCCTCCCATTGTTATAGCAAAGAAGTAGTTTTTTGAATGAAACTAATCTTAAAAAAGTGATGCTGATTTTAATAAAATGTAATTCAAGGATAGAAATTAACCCATATTATGTCGACACTACTTCAAAACCCGATATATTCAAATTGGATTTAATACAAAATCGATAAAACAAAATATTTCAAAAACGGGTTTTGTTTTTATAAAAGAAGTAAGGGTAGGTTTTTTTCTAGCTCCTAAAAAGCACCCACACAGAGAGAATTTCTTCGACAATTTTAATGAAATATTTTCACAATGTGAATGGAAAATTTTGTAAAGCTTCATAGTTTTAATGAAACTGTATTTAATGAAACTTTTTCATTGGTTGTATGAGATTTTTAATACATAAAATGAAATATTTCATTAAATTTAATGCAAAACTGCATTAATTTAATGAAGCGTTTCAATGGACGAATTCCAGTGATATTTCAAAAATCTAATGCAAAAATTCATTGATATCATGCAGAGAATTCTCTCAGTGCACCTCTATTTTATAGTCTTCTGATAGGTCCATTCCAAAGAGCGGTATATCTATTTAATCCAAAGAGCACAACTATATTATTCGTTAGTTATTTTTTTTTGGCAATATTTTCAATGAAGAAAAGTTGGCGTAGTTTGGGAAGTTGTGGAGTAATTTTGTACTCCATAGAAAATATACTAAAATTAAAAAACAATGGTTTTAAACAGGGACGTAGCGACGAATTAATTTTGGGCAAGGCCCGACATTTTTTTTTCAGAATTGGTCACCCAGAGTTTTTTTTATTGTTTTAGGCGAATTTGGCATTAATCGTTTAGTCGAAAATAATATGGAAATTTTCAAAGTCCTTAACAATTTTTAGCTGAGCGCAAAAAAAACAAACTCAAATCAGACTCCAACATTTTTTTTTTGCTAGAACAAGAGAAACATTTTGAACAATTCTAGATAGTTATTAGTTATCAGAGCAACCTGACATATGCTCTGAAAATCGATTTCAGGACCATAAAAAATGCCCTAAAATAAAAAATATACTCTATAAAATTATATGCTCTTAAAATGACATTTTGATTGAAGATTTTTTTTATTACAGTCAGAGTGAATTTCGTGATATTTATTTGAATTGCTAACAAAAATAGGAGAGAAAAGATTAATTATATCTTAAAACAGGAATCTCAAATTTGTAAAAATAGCTTGAATTTTCAAAATTTGTTTGAGAAATCTAGAATTTTTAAAATTTTTTTTTTTATTGAAAACAAATAAATGTTGCTCTATACGAAAATTTAAAAAAAATGGAAAATACCCCTTTAAAACATACTTTTGTTTTAAAAAGTACAAAAATATGCTCTAAATAAAATACTTTTTATCAAGAATGTGCCCTTAATATCCAAATATGCTATTAAGAGCAAAATATGCTCTGACAAATCGATGGCAGAATTCGACAAGTGTTCTGAAAAGGATAAATATCTCATACATTATTCAATGAGACGCACAGGAAAAACCTTATGCAGCTTTTTCTGGTTGTACTGGTTATTAGAGTTCGCTTGGAAAATTTAACTTTGGGATATCACCATTTTGTAGAAACTTTTTGCATCAATAAATTAGTGCAAAATGTTTGGATTTATTGCGACCAGTTGCAAAATTATTAAGTGAAAGTAATATTTTTCATATAATACTTGAAATTTGTTTATTTTTGGCACAAACAATACAATATAAATGAAATCGGAAGAAAATGTCATAAAAATTAGATGTTTTTAGTCTGCTTTGGAACCAAATTAATATCTTAATAAGTTTTTAGCTGGTTGCGCTGTATCACACATTTTTGACCACTACAATTGTTATCAGATGCATGGTAACCCTTTCACTACCGACTTTTTGTTTGTGGATATATTTCTATTTTGACTTCAGATTCTTGTTGGGGCCGCCAAATAAAAATGTTTGCATGTATACTTCCACCCAAGAAATTCAGATGATTCTATTCTACATAAAAAAGCATACAAAATTAGCGTTTTTATCCGCCAATAGGCGGAAATGGAAATATTTATCGAAAAATTTAGCAACTATTTTTCCTAAAATGTTTCAAAGCTGTAACTATTAATTTCTATGTACAACAATTCTTTAACATTTTCATGAATTTCTGTGGAATAAAATCACAGAAAACTAATGTTTGTATGAAAGAAAATGTCCTTGAAATCTAATTTTTCAATAAGAAAAAGTCTGAGAATCAGAAATTTTATATTATTTAAAAAAAAATTAAAGATTTCGTTGTAGAAGATAATCATGAAAAAGTATTAGTACTTCTATGGCTTCTAAAATAGTTTAGAATTGGGTATTTCTTCTCTCTAAAATAAATGTTTTTTTATAAATTTTGCAGAAATAATTTGCTTTATTTCACACATAAAAAAGTTTTCGCCTTTTTAATCAAAAAAGCTGCAAATGAGTTAAAATATTCTTCACTTTGTTTGAATTTTTTTATTCCTGCGAGAAATCTACATTTTGAGAGTTTAATTATTCTCACATTTCCAATGAATATTTTTAACTTTCCATCATTTTCGAGTGCGTTCTAGCTAAAAACGGTTAAGAGTTTCTGTTTTGTCTTTTGTTATTCAAAATTTTGCAAAACTTAAAGCCGGAATAAATGACTTTTAAAACGGATAAGAATATCGACAACTTTTTCAGGGGTTTAGAAATCAATAAAGACGACAATATTTAAGGAATTATAAAAATAAATGGTTTATTTTTAAAATAATAATTTAGAATTCCGACTGCAAAGGGCCTTTAAACGGAACTGGTTTTTATGGTTATTCTTGTTTATTAAATGATAATTATCGAAATAAATGAAATAGATAAAAAGTGACATAAAGAAAAAAAAAAACTACAAAATAAAATTAAATATGATTAATATTCGTCTGAGTATTCTGGGTTGTAATGAATGCAGATATAAAAGCTGGCTGTTATTTTAGCACATTTTAAGTGAATAGACCTCTGGCATGTACTGCAGTTCACTGAATTGTACGAATTTTATTTAATTTGAAGCACCGTCCATTCATCAAGTTAGATATCATGTATGGCTTTTACTAAATCATACTCCAGGATGGGATTCGTTGCTTTTTTGTTGTACTTCGGTGGCGTAATGTCCAAATATATAAATAATTTACAATATATGTTAGACAAACAATATGAGGGAAGCGCTAAAATTTCTTATATTACACGTCCCAAATTACCAATTCCAATTCACCCCATTATGACCGAAGTCACAAAAACTGCCATAATTTTGCAATGTTAAAATATTTGTGAAAACCAATACAACATTCGTAACATACACGACGTTACAATAATTCTTAATATACCTGATTAAAAATGTAAAAGAAATTGTTTTTTTTTACAAAAAACACCAACACCAATAAAAAATTTTGTGCGAGATTTTTTTATTTGCCACATAAAAGTAATAAAAAATATGCCTCTTAAAATATGGATTGCTCAAAGTTATAAGAATTTATTAAGGAACAAACAACAATAACCTAGAAATTCTGAAAATGCATTAGTATGGGGAAAAGATGCAAAATCCCAAATTACTGCTCGTCCCGAATTACCACACCTTCCCTTATAAAAAACAAATTTTTAAATTTTTCCTGTTTTCCTGTTTTCCGCGAATTTAGCAACAAAAAAACTAATGTCCGTGAATTCCAGATAAATCATTCCCTGTAATTTCCGAACCCCTTACCCTAGTTTCCACCTGAAAATCTCTATTTTGGAGTTTTTTTTTTTAATATTAACAAAAGATTCTGTAGAATTGTACTCTAGCACTGAAAAACAAACTTTCGATATATTATTTAAATTTTAAATATGCATTTAGGCATAGTTTTAGAAATGAAAAATCGCCAATCGATGGACAAAACAATATTTTTGAACTTCTTAGTCTAAAAAATAAGATTTATATGTAAAATATTTGGTAAAAATATGAAACAATACAAACAATAAATGTTGGTATTCAAGCCATTTATGTGTCCACCCCTGAATAATATCAAAAGATAACATGTAGTATTAGGACGTTTCAGCGTTTCCACTTTTTTTTGTTTGAATTTTTGCTACTCTTAAAGAATAAAAGATTTTTGAGAATTTCTTAAAAAAAATTGAAAGAGGGTACGGGGTTGCTGAAATGTAAAATAGGATATGAAACTAAATTTTTTCTCTTATGCTTCGTTCTCACAAAACCAGATAAAACACAACTCAACAGTTCTAGCATTCTAACAAAAATTATCCGGGACACAAGTTATAAGTTTAAGGGTCTCTTTAATGATCTTAAAACTAAAAATTCAGAACTTTCCAAATTCATACCACAATTAAAATCTACTTTAAACTGAGTTTTTAACAATATTAAATGCCTTCTTCAAATCAGGACATTATTTGAAATTATCGTACAATTTTAAGAAAGAAGAAATCCCTTGTAGTTTCTGATTATATGCATTTAGATTGTAATTGCTACCCAAGCTAATACTAAAACAAAATTTTGCCGTTCAATATATAATTCGCAAGGTTGGCCACCGATATATTTTAAATACCGTCCCACGCCTGAAAACCGTTTCAACACCGTATCAGCACCGAAACACCTGAATTTTAAAAAGCCGGTATACCGAAACCGTTTTCCTTAATATCGGTACGATACCGGTGTTGAATCAGTTTTCCAAAATATGTTTTTTGCAAAAAATACATTATGTTTTTTATCTAAAAAAAAACATCAAAAATGGTTAAAAATTTCAATTTATAATTTTTTTATTAAAAAATTATATTGCAAACTAGACGTACAGTTACAAGCTTCTTATTTGCGTTGACAACACTTTTGTATAAATTTATAAACTTATTTTTTTAAATGATCGCGATGCAAATGTTATTAGATTAGATTATAGTGGCACTATGCACCGCGGCCAGAAATTGGTATTTTGTGCTGCCAGCGAATACACCCTATAGGTTCAGGCTCCCTACGAAGCCAATTATCCTACCAGGTGAACAGTTCCAAACGTCCGATGGCGTCACTATTCGATCACCAAAATAACGCACCCTCCTGTCGGAGAGCCTCGGACATTTGCAGAGAACATGCTCAGAGGTCTCGGGTTCCAATTCACAAAACCTGCACGTATCCGTAGAGGATCGTCCCATCTTGTACAATTGATACCTAAGGCCACAGTGTCCTGTGAGGGTAACCCGTTACGGTCCTTAGTTCGCCCCTCGTCATAGACAAGAGTGTCCGCGACCTTTCCCCAGAGGGAGATATAAACAGCCTCGCCTGTCGCTGCCCAGGCGATCTGGCCCAATAGGCCCCAAACTCCGACTTCCTCCATCTTCTGAGCTTCTCTCTGACATACGCATTGGGTACGCCACAGAAGGGTTCCGGGCCAATGAATTGTCGACGAGCTCCGCAGTTGGCTAGACAGTCAGCCCGTTCGTTGCCCTCATGCCCCTCATGGCCTGGAACCCAGCCCAGAGTCAAGGAGTTGTTAAGTCCTAGACGATTTAGAGAGTCGATACATTCCTTAACCAGACCAGACGACACATCTTGAGCCCTCAAGGCACCAAGTGCCGCTTGGCTGTCAGATAGAATGTAGATCGTGGCACCCCGTGTCCTCCTCCGCAGACACTCTTCCACACAGATACAGATAGCAAAGACCTCAGCCTGAAAAACGGAGGGATATTTGCCCATGGGCAGAGCACGCTGAAATCCGGGTCCGACGACACCCGCCCCCGTATCCATGTTCGACTGTTTCGAGCCAGACCTGTGCATCAACCTCCGGTACCCAAGATCCATTCAACCACATGCTCCTGTCGAAAATCACAACAACAAAGTGCATAACAAATACTTGCACAGGCAGTATCTTGTCACTGACCCTAATAACCGGGTCATCAGCGAACATTTTCGCAATCTCAAGATGCCCCTTCAGATCCCCACTCCTCATGCTGCCAATCTCCCGCAGCCTTAGGGATCCCATGCACGCGTTCTCCTTTACAGAAATATGCAAAGGAGGAATACCCAGCATGACTCCAATGGCATCAGTCGGACATGATTTTGAGGCACCAGTGATACCAATACATGCCAGTCGATAAATCCCCTTAAGAGTCATCTGAGCCCCGAGTTGTTCAACCTTTGTCCACCACGCCAAAGAGGCGTATGTGACCATCGGTTTCACAATGGTGTTAAAAGACCAGTAGACCATTTGAGGTCTAAGGCCCCAGGTCTTGCCAAAGAGCCTCTGGCAGGCAAACATTGCCCTAGTGGACCTTTTAGAGATCATATCAAGGTGCTCACTCCAATTCAGAGACCTATCCAATATAACCCCCAAGTACTTAACGCTATCAGAGAAGCAAATCCTCGTCCCCTGAAGCGATGGCTCAGTGAGACATAACTTACGTCTCCTAGTAAAGGGCACCAGGATGGTTTTCGAGGGATTTATAGTCAATCCCTTCTCCTGGCACCACTTTAAGGTAAAGTTCAGAGCCTGTTGCATGCGCTCAGAAATTGTCCTGTCATCCCAGCCTGTGACAGAAATAACAAGATCGTCAGCATATCCGTAGGTTCTGAAACCCAGGTCATTAAGCTGCTCAAGCAGCTCATCAATGACCAGAGTCCACAGCAGAGGCGATAGCACACCACCCTGAGGACAGCCCCTAGTCGCCCCTATGGTCCTAGAAGTGTTCCCGATGCCGAATGCAATGACTCTAGAGGTCAACATCTCCAGAGTCCAACTAACGATAACACTGGGGATGTCTTTCCTCAACATCGCAGTCCTAATCGCATCGTAGGACGTGTTGTCAAAAGCGCCCTGAATATCAACGAAAGCACACAAGGCTATTTGCTTCGCCTCCAGTGCCTTTTCGATCATAGTGACAGCTTGATGGACAGCCGTCTCAGTGGATTTTCCCTGCTGATACGCAAATTGGTACCTATGAATGGGTTTGCGCTGCAGGTACACATCCCTGATATAGTGGTCCAAGACTTTCTCCATGGTCTTAAGGAGAAAAGAACTAAGACTTATTGGTCTATAAGATTTGGGCAAATGTTCCGCTTTGCGCCCAGCCTTCGGTATGAATACTACCTTAACTTCGTTCCAAGCCAACGGAACGTGACCAAATAACAAACTCGACTTAAAAATCCTGGTCAGTTGCGGGAGTATAAGATCCATGCTCCTCTGCAGCAGACACGGATACACCCCATCTGGTCCAGGAGATTTAAAACGACGAAAATTTTCTCACTGCCCATGAGATCCTTCCCTCCTGAAACACCCTGTTCGCAAGTCGTATGTCCCTCCCAGATAGGCTAGGAGTCCTAGGAATCCTAGGTAGCCTCTCAGGTGACACACAATCCGGAAAGTGTGTATTCAGTAATAGTTCACAGGTCTTCTGGGGCGATTCAGTATAGGACCCGTCCGGTCTCTTCAGGGTACTAAGTCCGTTCGTATGATCTTGTGAAAGAGCCTTCTGAAGCCTAACCGCTTCGGGGAGATCTGAGATCTTCTCGCAGTAGCTACGCCACGTTGCCCTCTTAGATCTACGGAGTTCCTTATTGTACCCAGTTAGAGCCGCCTTGTAGGCCACCCAGTTGCCTGTCTCCTTGGCCCTATTGAATAGTCTTCTCGCCTCGGTTCTGAGTTTCCCAAGTTTGTCGTTCCACCATGGAACATCACGCTTGGTTTTCCTTGCCCCCATTGGGCAGCTCAACTCATAGGCGGAAATTAGATTACACTGAATATCAGCCGCCTCCTGATCGATTTGTGTCGTGCTCAAAATAAGCCCCCTCGAGCAGTTAGCGGAGTCTTCAACATAATACCGAAAGAGATCCCAATCCGTCCTCCTGGGATTACGGAAGGACTGGATAGTACCCAAAGAACCCTCAATGTTGAAGACCAGGTGTTGGTGGTCCGACATTGAAACTTCCGAAGATACGTGCCAGTCAGAGATGGCGAAGGAAAGATTAGAGCTAGTAAGTGTGAGGTCTAAAACCTCCGATCTAACTACGTTCCTGAAAGTGGGTTCGTCATCCCTATTCGCTATATTTATGTTATTACTACTAATAAACTCTAGCAGGTACTCACCTCGCTTGTTGTTACCTGTACTTCCCCAAGTAATGTGATGAGCATTGGCATCACAGCAGATGATCCATCCAAGATTTCTGGAGTTGCAGAATTCCACAAGAGCTCTCACTTCAGATGTTGGCGCCTCATCTACATCTCCCGGCAGGTACGCGGATGCAAGTACCACCTCATGCTCACCAGATAGGGAGGGCACTCTAGCCCGTACGGCAACCAAATCCCCTAAGATAAACTCTGAGATGGGAAGAATGGTTAAATTGTTTCTAACAAACATGGCCGTTCTAGGCCTCTCATGTTGATTGTTATATATGAGCCTACCTTGTTTTGAGTTGAGCCCTTTTATTGCTCCGGCATGCACCCATGGTTCCTGGATAAAAATGACGTCCAGGTCGTCTGAGGTGAACCTTCTAATTGCCACATCTGAAGCCGCTTTGGCATGGTGAAGGTTCACCTGTAAGCACTTAATGTGCTGTTTTGCCTTACTTTTTGAGGCCATTATTTGCGAGCTTGTTTTTTGGCGCGCTTCGCCACTTTACTTCCTCGATTGCTGTTCAGCAGAGCTGCTTCTTCTGCTGAGTGCCTCTCCCACTTTCTAGGCCTGTTGCTTGTATGGGCCGTGGAAGCCTTGTTTTTGGCCCTCTGGCTATTTTGCCCGCTAGAAATTGACCTTGGCACATGCTTCGAGCATGTGCCAAGGTCAATTACTAAATATTTGTAGTAAATAAACTTTAAAAAATTTGTGTTTAAGAAATAAAAATATAAATAAATAAATAAAATAAATAAAAAAACGTGTTCTGATGATGGGAACCTAGAAAATTCCCGAAATTGATCTATCAAAACATTCCTGAAAGGGTCAAATAATAAATTTGAAAACAAAAAACTCTATAGATTATTTGTTAGGACAATATCCTAATAAAGAAATAGAGTATGGCCTCGAACTTGAAGAATTTTCATTTTCATTGCACAATTAAAGGTCAAAAAAAATATAATTTTTATTTTTAATAAAAATTATATCAAACTTGTATTTTAAAATAACATAACATTTTGGTGCCCAACCTTGATAATTTGTGTACTTTTCAAACATATATTTTTTTTCTCCTTATATTGCTTATATTTCATTTGTGTATTTTTTACATCTTTAGCTCAGTTATTATTCTTTATTTCTTTGTAATATTAAAAAAAAAAAAAATAAGTAAAACATTTCCAAATAATCAAAAAAATTCTAAAAAGTCACACTATTTTACAATGCGATATAATTTCGTAACGCTTAAAAATAAATATAGAAACATATTTTGCTCTATATTTTCAATCATTATCTAAAAATAATTTGTGAAAGTCATGTGCCATTTTTATTTATTATTTTGCAGACTATTTATTGTCTTTGGTAGTGATTGTCATTGTTCAATTTTCAACCCCTCAATGGTATAAAATAAATGTGTGTATGTGTGAGAGTGTCTGCAATGCAAACACATTCACATAAAAATAGTGCAGCTGAGACGTGTACCAATTTTATGGTCTCCTTAAAACAGTGATGTGCTTCCTCTCAATTTCCAACCACACGGGGTTACAGAAGAAAATGCTGCTTACGCTGCGTCAACACACGTACACTATAAACATCTTCGTATGGCTTTCGATGTGCATATTCGGCTTTTGCTTTGTTCTCACTGAGTTAAAAGAAAACAAATCAATTGTAGTTGAACCATTGTTGAAGCAACACCACGCTGCGGAACACAAATAAAAATACACGTAGAAATATGTTTGATGATGAATGGGAAAATACTTTTTTTTTTTATAGAGAATATGGATGACGATGCACAATGCTTAATTTGTAATAAAATTATAAGTGAAAAATTTTTATTTATTTATTTTTTTATTTAAAAACCCTAAACAAACACCAGTGAAATATTCGTATTTTAAATAAAAATATTAATTGACCCAGCAATATCTTTACTTATAGAAATAAGTCTGTAGAAAAAGCATAAAAAGTAACTAAAAACTAGTTAAAAATGACCCCGCAGAAAAAAACCAGTTGAATTAACAGATTTTTAAACTAAATATTTGTAGACTTAAAATAGCAAAAATAAACCTGATGAATAGTAACAAAGTAACAAAAACACCTGCTAACATTAGCAAAACTAATTACTAAATATCTGTACCCAAATAAAATCATAAACATTTTGAAAATTTTAAGTTTTTTTTAATGCAATTAAAAATTTTCCGTTATTAAATCAGAAATTTACAATTATTTAGCAAAAATTTCAGTTGGTTTAACAATTTAACCTGTTATTTGCATTTTACAAAATTCGGGCTAAATTTAGCAAAAAAAAAATGTTAACACAACAGTTTTTGTTTGATATTTTAAGTCTGCAAATATTTAGTTAAAAAATCTCTTAATTCAACTGGTTTTTTCTGCAGAGTCACTTTTATCTAATTTTTAGTACCTTTTTTTTGCTATTTCTACAGACTTATTTCTAGGAGTGTACCAAAATTATATTTGAAATTAATTCTTGTACAGTCATAGAAATGAAAGCTATACTCATAGAAATAAGTCTGTAGAAATAGCAAAAAAAAGTTACTAAAAATTAGTTAAAATGCCCTGCTAATTTTAGCCCGAATTATGTAAAATTTCTATGAGCGCATTTGTACAGCTTTATTTCTATGAGTGTAGCTTTCTTTCTATGCAAAAAATCTATTTTTTTAAATTGTAACAAAATTTTTTTCACTTGAGTACACACACTAATATGATACAACGCTAAACTGTTTCTGAGCCATGGTGGTTCCCAGGAGCCCTTGTCCGCTTAAGCCGAAATAGAAAAAAATATATATTTTTTAGTTTCAAAGGGGTTCATATATTAAAAAATATATTTTTATGAAATTCACTTTTTTCAAAAAAAATCTTTTTTCTGCAATTGAAATTTATTATCAGTGTACCGTAGAATAAACTTCGTTTTTTCGCTGCTACACACACAAGTATAAATGCAATAGTGTGCGTAAAGAACATCACTGCCTTAAAATGATTTTGTATCCCTGCCAATACATATAAACAATACCCACATGCAAGCACAAGGACATACGTATAATATTTAATGGAATTAATGTTTTTAACAAAAATGTTCACCAAGCTGTGATTGTCCTTCTCTATATGTTTTATATCTTTGAAGGACACACTCGTATTTGACTTAAAAATATAATAGTATATGATAATAACAATTTTAAAATTAGAAATGAAAATAGCGTTCTACAATTTCAACAAATTAAAATTATGTGTTGTTAAACAAACGATTTATAAACCGATCAACATGATTAAATATGGCGCCATCCACTTGAGCTCTGTCAATTGTAATTGTGTGTTAATGTAAGTTACACTTATTTTTGATGTCTTGTCATTCATTCGTATTTCAAAAAAAAAAAAAAAAATGCTTTAAGTACAAGTACATTTAGTTGGGACGACATGGCCCCAAAAATTATTCAAGTCATTGTGTCAGTAATTAGGGGAACGTATGCTTATGATTTGTTTAAATAGAGTATGTTAGTTAGATATTATATAGACAAAGTTGGTTTTTGTTAGAATTTCATATCCTTATTCAGGACCGTAAGTAGAGCCCAAGATGATTTCATAAACTTTAAAATTGTAAACACTAGTTAAAAAAAAGATATTTCTAAAAAAATGTATAACTTTATATTTTTTTGTTGAAATTACCCTGGCAATAATAGTTATATCTAGTCATATATAGTATAATTAAGTCATATCTGACTTTGAATGGAGTCACATTACGGCTTTTATCATTATATACAAACACATCTGATAATATTTTTTGAGAAAATTTTTTATATGGTGTTTGATATATATGTATATTATATTTCTCCAAATCTTACTCCATATATAACTACATAAGCCATACAATAAAAATAAAAATATATGTAGTGATCATTATGATTATATATGGTTATATGATAAGTCTTATTAAACTATGTGACGTTATACTTAAAATATTTTCCTCATAATTTATATAGCATTATATATAATCCCAGACATATATTGATAAACATATGAGCTCACATATAACCATAATAAATTTTATAAAGAAAACATTTTCAAGTGATTTCTTTTATATAATATCAAATAAAAAATGGAAACATTTTTGAAACACTAAATTTATTTTAGATAATTTCTAAAAAAAAAATCGTTATGTTTCATTTCAAAAAATGTTGGTCTTTAAAATTTCAACTTATTTAACCCGAATTTAAAAATATTTTACCCGAGCACACCGAAATTCGTTCCCAAATGTAAAAAAAAATTAAAACAAATTTTCGTCTAGTAAATACGAACCTCGATTATAACGAATTAATTTTGTGGTCCCTCGGAGTTCATCTTAATTGGATTTTACTGTATTTGATTTTGTAATATTTTTTTGACTTAAAAAATATAATTTTTTACTTTTGCATTTTTTTAAATATATAAAAAAAAGATGTTTTTTTTTTGGAAGGTCCGTGAACCATTAGAAATGCACCAAGGGGTCTGTGAAGCAAAAGTTGGTCGAAAACGCTGATTTGGAGACTTGTGAAAAAACTCTGCACAAAAAACGACCCAGTAGTTCACATATTTTACATTTAACGAAGCTGTCCAGAAAAAAAAACGGAAGATCATCGAGGTTGGAATCAATTGGAGGCCAAAGTGTATGTGATGGGCACGAGAGCAGAATTTGCGTCAGCTTGAATAAAAAATAATTTTACTCAAGTGAGAGTGAATGGGAAAATATTCTTCGTGAGTAAGTGTGTGTGAGTGCAATTTTACAAAACAAAATTATTCTCTTTAAATAAATATAATTTTTTATGTTTTCGCCGAATTTAATATTTTTTGGTTCCTAAAATACAAAATTAAAGGCAACATTGCATATTCAGAGCAATTTCGAGTTAAACATTCACAATTTTCCTTAATTTTTATATTTAATTTTTTTCCTGCAAGATTTTGTTTCGTGAATTTTCGTGATTCACGTGAATTAGACGTGAGTGTAAATAAAATCTGAATTTACTCACGTGAGCGTGAGTGAGAGTAGTAAAAAATTGCTCGTGAGTGATTGCGCGTCAATGGAATTTTTCTCTCGTGAGCGTGAGGCAGTGTGAATCAAAATTCACTCATGTGCCCTTCTCTAATGTGTATATCTCGGTAATTTTTCAATTCAAGCTTTCAACCCTCTAACGTGTAAAACCTGTTTTGCCATGAAATTCATACCATGTCCTCGTCTCGAAAAAAAAAAACAATATGAACTTTAGGCGATATGAGCCAAAATAGGTTAGTATGCATCTCGAAAACTAACGCATAAAAAAGAAAAAGTTTTGGACAAAAATTATTGGTCTTACCTAGATATAACCACATTGTATTTCTGTGCTTCTACGAGAGCGGATCAATAAGTCCGTGACTATTCGAACTTCCCTCGTAGTTATATGAAATGTTGACTACTGTCAAATTTTTAGCAAGTTCCGTCATTTACTTTGCGTTTAACAGCTGTTCAAAACATACAACCTCGTGGATTTTTTTAAAAATGCAAAAAAATGAATTTCGAGTGCTCATTAAACATTATTTTTTGGGAAAAAACCGTCAATCAAACCAAGGAAAAGCTTGATAAATACTGTGGGGACTCTGAACTATCGATTTCAATGGTAAAAACAGTTGTTTACTGACTTTCGTTGTGGTCACACAAGTACAAATGACGCTGAACGTTCTGGACGGCCAATTGAGGTCAATGTACCCGAAAATGTCGAAAAAATCCACAGTATGGTGTTGGCCGATCGAAGAGTAAAAGTGCGTGAGATTGTTGATGCCATTGGCATTTCATTATGGCAGTGTGTTTTCGATTTTAAATGATCAGTTGGGTTTAAGAAAACTGTCTGCAAGATGGGTGCCGCGTTTGCTCTCAATTGACGATAAACGTAATCGTGTGACATCTTCAAAGGATTGTTTGGAGTTGTTTAACCGCAATTCGAATGCGTTTTTGCATCGTTTTGTAACTGTGGATGAAACATGGATATATTACAACACTCCGGAGACCAAGCAGCAGTCTAAACAATGGGTTTCTCCGGGTGAACCGGTTCCGAAGAAGGCCAAGGTAAGTTTGTCGGCCAATAAGGTGATGGCAACAGTTTTTTTGCTAAAACACATCTAAATTTCAAACAGTATTGCTTTGCTACTAATACTTAATTTCTTCTTTCTACCAAATTTCATAAAAATGCATTTATTAGTTTATGAACATTTATTGAACATTTTCATTTTATTCGTTTATTAAAAATTGCATTCAACTACTGAAAAAGCTTCATTAAAAATTGTTTCATTAAATCTATAAAGCTTTTTCATACAGTTTAAGAAATTGTTCATTCCCATTGTGAAGGCAATTTCGAAAGTTTAGTGAACAAGTTTCATTAAAACTCGTTAAAGAAATTATCTTTGTGTAAGTTAAGACGATGTCCTTTAGAGGTGCCCTTTGAACAAAGTAATTACTTATTATTGAAGATAAAGCTTCAATCTTACTAAGATTTCAGTATCAAGAGTTTTTAGTCAACTTAAATTTCCTAAGCAGAAAAATACAATCGGCACAGTGTTGGCAAATCGTCGTCATAAATTTCGTATTTTTATACATGGATTATTATGATCAGAAGTATAGAACACTCATTCGGCGCATTTGTGGTATATTTTTTTTCAAGTTTTTGCGTTCGACTACAACATGGGCTTATCCTAAAAATGTAAAATTTTCAAGCCGTGTTGGCAAATTTTGTCTTTAAATCGTTAAAAGTAAAAAAAATTATAACTTTAGTAACCCCAAATACATCTTATAACATTTCACATAAATTCTTGGTAAAAATATTTCATAAGTTACAAAATCTGTACAACTTCCAAAAAAAAAAATAATAATGTTGTTGATTTCCACCTCCTGACTTCAACATACTTCCCCTGTGAGAATTTTCTATTACCTCGGTATACCAATGTGATTGATTTTATTTTATTATAGTACAATACCCATTTATCTAACCCGGCAACAATGACAACTTTATACTGTACATTTGTTTAAAAATAACGATAAAATCATAAAACTATCATTCATTAAAATTAATTTTTTATTATCTAAACTTACGGGCGGCTTATTTCATAAATTATTTTTTTTACATTTTAAAGAAAATAAATAAAAGCATATACAATTAAAGTTCTTAAATCCAAATACAATCGTTAATTAGATACATTTCAGTACAAAAGCAAATTAGTATGAGTAACAATTTGTAGTGACTTTTTCACAAATTAAGCATTAGGGTAACATTTGTTTAAAGCATCTTTTTTGTGAAATTTTAAATCATTTTCGAACTATAAATAACAGAGGATTTAAAATTGCAAGCCCTTTTCAAACTAAGTCTATAGAAAATAAATTTTTTCAAGAAATTGGTAGCACAATCTGGTACTAATAATAATAAAGGGTGTTTTTTATAGATGTATAGAACTTTGAAATGGAATAAAACAAAGATGATTTTTTTAAATTGACATGAAATTTACTTTCTTTGCAAGATAATCTTCTGGCATTATAATTTAAGTATGACTTCTGGCATATGACCGCCACGGCTGGCTCGGACGTAGTCTAAGCTGGAGGTCCAATTTTGGATGACTTTTCCAACATTTGTGGCCGTACATTGGCAATAACGCTTTGGATGTTGTCGTCCAAGAGGTCAATCGTTTCGGGCTTATCGGCATAGACTAGCGACTTCACATATACCCACAGAAAATAGTCCAGCGCCGTTAAATCGCATGATCTTGGAGACCAATTCACAATCCGAAACGTAAAACTATGCGGTTACTAAACGTTTCCTTCAATAAATCAATTGTTGCGCCCGTCTTGTTGAAACCACAGCTCCTGCACATCGTGGTTGTTCAATTGATAAGTGAAAAAGTCAGTAATCATGGCTCTATAACGGTCACCATTGACTGTAATGTTCTGACCAGCATCGGTTTTAAAGAAGTGCGGACCAATGCTTCCACCGGGCCATAAAGCACGCCAAACAGTCAGTTTTTCTTTATGTAACGGTGTCTCAACATACACTTGAGGATTATCATCACTCCAAATACGGCAGTTTTGTTTATTAACAAATCCATTTACCAAAAGTGAGCTTCATTGCTAAACAAAATTCGCAAACCATGATTTTCAAAATAAATTTGCACAATTTAGAAACGTTGTGCAGGCGTCAGTCTGTTCTCAAGGTAACTTAAATAACATCCAGCTGTTGACAACTAATTAGAAACACATTTCAACAAATTTATGTATGTTTACCGTTACTTTTCCTCTCTTTTATTTTTGTTTATGATTACTACTCTATTAATGACTAAATTCAAAAAATTTTTGCTGTGCAGTTCGTTATGTGTACCGTTATCTTTTTCAAAATTTGCGTGCCTTCTTACTTTTTGTTTTTATTATTTGCGACATTTTTGGTGAGTGCCGCTGATTAAAGCAAAAAGTTTTAAAAAGTCTTATTAAAAACTGTGAAAAATTAAAATTTAAATTTTGATAAGTATTATTGTGTTTTTTAGAGCATAAATATTTTTAATAGTTTTTTTCCAGATTTGATATGGGAATACGTAAAAGTTGTACTCCAGAGGAGAGAAGCGCTATATCAGCCCTTCGTGATGATGGCAAATCATATAGCGAGATTGCTGGACAACACCATTGCTCCAAAAAAATGGTTTTTGATGCTTTGCAACACCTTAAGCATCATAAAACATTTGCAAACGTTCCCCGAAAAAATAGGCCAAGGAAAACATCTGCTGGCGTGGACGTAAAAATTGTCAATATATCGAGAGCCGACCCAAGGAAGACGTCCAGACAAATTCAGCGCGAAATAAGGGATCTGAAAATGTCCAAGTGTCGTCACGCACCATATCCCGCCGTTTAGTGAAAGCTGGTCTACATGGTAGAGCACCAAGAAAAAACAACTTTTAACAAAAATACAGCGAAAACGACGGCTTGAGTTTGCCACGTCACATTGGGCCTGGACTGAACGTGAGTGGAAGACAGTGGTCTGGAGTGATGAGACTAAAATAAATAGACTTGGTCCGGATGGAAACCGTTACGTCAGAAGAACTTAATCCTCGCTATGTTTCACGTGTTGTGAAGCACTAATATCGTTTCTAATTAGTTGTCAACAGCTGTATATACCATTGGAAAGTCTCACTTTCTTTTTCCCAAATCCGTTGGATGATATTCAACTAAGTTACTGATTTATAAGTGCATTAAGGTAAGAACCCCGGTTTGTTACCTGTAACTCAAGATTTTGGAGGTGTTTGGCAAATTTCAAAAAAAGATTCTTATTGTACTCGACAACTTTTACCAGAAAAATTATATCACTTCCCAGGTATTTTACCTTCATTCTTTTATTTATAAGAGTCCCCTTAAAAAAAAATACATGCCAAGGTAATTTACAATTAGTTTCAATCTAAAAATCCATTTCTAATCCACTAACAATATTTTTTAATAAAAATTTAACCGAGATAGTCATCTTCAAACAGTCTTTAAATCGTAACCGTTTGTCCAAAGTGCACAGAGAAAATTTCTTGGACGAGTTTTAAAGAAATTTTTTTCACTAAACTAATGAATTTTTCTTCACAATGTGAATGAAAACTTTCTTATATTTACTTCATGAAATAGCTTCATTATTTTAATGAAAATATTTAATTAGACGTATAAAATGTTTAACAAACAATATGAAATCTTTCATTTTATGAAAAATAACATTACTTTAATATAAAGTTTCAATTGACGAATTCCAGTAACAATTCATGGATGTAATGTAAATATTCATTGATATCATGCAGATAATTCTCTCAGTGTGGTTAAAATTTCGTATAAGGGCTTATAAAATATGCACAATCCCATTGATTTGAAAGGAAAAATTCCATAAAATGTTGGGAAATTTTTTTTGGGAGTTGTTTTTCTTTTATATTCTTTCAGAAGATTTCTACGTTCGCACTCCACAAAATTTCAAGTTTTACAATAAGTAACACACTACTGACTTATTCGCTCTTTTGACAACAATAATCAAGTAAGTATTAGTTGTGTTGTTGTATGTACGAATATTTAAAAATTTTTTTTTTTGGGTTGGGAGTCTAATCTTATCAGTTGTTCGGAACAGCACCGGTAATACCTTCATCACTTTTCTTGTCGTTTAATATTTGTTTTGTTTAGTATCTATCAGAGATGATAACTGATAATTTTAATTAGGTACCAAACATAACCATAAATTTTACTTTTTGACCTCAATCGGAATCATTTTTTTTTTAAGTTTTTTTGGCATATATTCAAAATAATAACTCGACAGAAAAAAAAATTCCAATATACACAGCAAAAAAGTATTCGAAAATCAAACAGAAATAACATTAAATTAAATAGAAACGGCTTTCAAATCAAACTAAGTTTTTCTTTTATTTTAACTATTTTTTTTCGCTAGAATCTAATTAGATTCATAGTTAATTTAAAAATTTTGGTTTTTTTTCTCTGTGTAGAGTGAAAACCTGTCCATCTCCGATTTCAATAAAATTCACTGTACCTGTCATACTCGACAAGAAATCGACGAAACATAAATTTCAGATTCCGAAATATGACGTCATGAAAATTGCAAAAAACATATAATTTTACTAAAGTAGCGTTACAAAATTGGGATGTAGGCAAAATGACCCAATGATAAATCGCCCAAAAAAATGCATGGTGATTTTTTTTGTAATTTTTGGGAATAATTCGTTTTTGATATTGGGCAGTTTTTCGTTATGAAAAATCACCCAAAAATGTTGGTGAAAAATTCGCCATTTTTGCATTTTGCGTAAAACTGTAGAGGGTTTCAATTTGCAAACTAAATAGATTGAAAATGGCAGAAGTAAACATAAAAAACACCATTCCATTTTCAAAGAATGTATTATGGAAGGCTATATGGAAGCTTTTGTTTAAGCAGTATCAATAAATAGTTTATACGCATTTATAAACTGGAACAGCAAAAATAATTATAGTTGAATTGTTAATATCCAGTAAAAAGCGCTGCTTATATGCCAGCAGGTTTGTAAGGGAGTAAGACGAAAAGAATCCCTTACAAACCTGCTTACATATGCCATGATTTTTATATGGCGAATTCCCACTTGGAAGCATTACTTTTTGGCAAAATAAGCGCGAATTTCAGAGCTTAGCAAAAGCTGTGATTTCATGTCTTTCAGTAAAATCATATTTCATGTCTACATTATTACGATTAAAAGTAATAATATAAATATTATATAATTTATTTTATATAAAATTATACAGGTATTAGTTTTATGTTATAAAAATTTTAGACATATTAATATAATAATTTAATTTTTTCAGCACCACGTGCTAGCTGCTCTTCAGAAACAATTAAATGACTATTTATTTTGTACAATATACTCAAAAACACCAAACACAATCGGAAATCACTCGGAAAAACAGGTACAGATCGTTTATAACCCACGATATGAAACTTTCTGCATTACAACCTGCATCCTTGTAAAGGATTAAGGTAAGCTGCTTACAACCTGCATTTTTGTAAGGGAAATCAGAAAGCCCAAATTTTTTTTTTGTTTATTTTTATAAGAAAATAATTCATTTCTTTTGCTGCTTCTCAGTATAAAATAATAGTAAGCACTTACATCAGCGCATTTGTTTTATCCTGCTTCTAAAAACACGAACATTTTTTACTGGGTACGACTTAATTAAAAAATCAAAGATTGCATTTCATTTTGAATTGTCAGGCTTGAGATCATAATTAAAATGTTACTATTACAAATATAAAACATTAATTGTTAATAAATGTATTGATAAATATAAGAGATGATGAAAAAATCTTCTGGGGATCAGCGCTAGAGGGAGAGCTGCACTTTCGACATAAGCGACTAGGACATCTATTCAAAGAACATCAACAATACATACAAAAGATATTAAGTCAAAATATAGGTATTATAATTTTTAAATCATAATATATAAGTATATATAACTATAATATTACTTAACAAATTATAATAACTATAATATGACTTAAATGAAAACTTATGATAATATCAACTAATATAGTTATTAATATTGTTGTAGTTATTTTTAAATATGGGGGTCACAAAGAAAAAATTACAAAAATTTCGAACGTGTAAAGAAAGATGTGTCCTTTCATAAGAAAGATGTTTCCTTTCATATTTGTATTAATGGATACAACAAAACAAAGAAAGTTTCCTACCATTTCTGAGTGTATGCATACTGAAATTGAAAGGACAAAGCTTGGTAGAATCATAGCAATGCTTATACTGCTGAGCTTTTAATGAAAAAGTACTTATATAATCTTGCTATAAAAAATGAATTTAAAAAACAAACAAATACGACAACAAAAAAAAAAAAAATTGGGTGATTTTTCATAAAATGTTTGAACCTTTTTCCTTCCTTTTGGGTGAACTTTCCATTTTTCCCTTTTGGGTAATTCTTCGGTTTTTTTGGTAGTTTTTCGTTTGGGTGATTTTTTTGGTTTTGGGCGATTTTTCTTTGGGTCATTTTGCCTACAGCCACAAAATTGACTATAACTTTTAAACTACAGAAGATACAAAATTAGTGTTGGCCTTATTTGTTAGGATTAAATATACTCTTCAAAATTATAAGCATATAGTTTTTTTCATGGAAGGGTTAAAGGTCATTTTTGGGGGTCATGAATTGAAATGTCCATATCTAAAAATGCGATTTTTTTAAATTCTTAAAAAAATATATGCATATGCTTATTATACTTGTGTTTATGCTTATTACATTATAAACATTTGTGTGAAAAATTTAGGGTGTTATCTAGATTAGTCTCTGAGTTAAAGTTAAAACCGTTATAGAAGTATGAAAATCGCTCTAGTTTATATGAGTTGAATTAAGGATATGGTATGCGTACATTGCACATGGTACATATAAAAATGTACACATGCATAGGAAAAAATATTTATTAAGTATAGGGTGACCATGAAGTCAGTCCAAATTAAAAAAAAAAATATTTTGTAAAGAATTCTAAAAACACAGCAAGTTTACTTTTCATATATGTATACAAATTCAGATTAAGGAAAATTTTTTCTAAAAAAATATCCAACAAAATTATGAAAAATACCAAAATTTTAAAAAACAAATTAACTAATCAGCAAATTTTTATGAATTAAATAATATCATGTTAAAACTAATTTAAACAAAAGTTACACTTTCAGCTTTCATGAAATTTGTTTACAGCTTCCGTCAAATAAAAAATGTAGAGAAAACATCTAGTTCAGAATGCCTTTTGTTATTGGAAAACTCGCAAGTTCTCAGAACTTTATTTCAAAATCCGTACACTCAGTACAAATTTTAAAAAATCAGCACAAATCAGTACGCGATCACTTCATCAGTACATGTGACCAAAGATCAGTACATGTGACCAAAAATCAGTACATGTACGGATCAAATCAGTACGAATGGTCACCCTAATTAAATAGGAAAATTGTACTTAGGACCATGTGTTGGGGTGACGCCAATTGAGATACCAACCTGAATTTTTAACATAAATCTAGAGGAGAGTTTAAAAAATTCAGAGCACTCTTTAACTTAAAAAATAAGAATAACACGTATCTTGTATATTTTAAAAGTTATAGTTCAATTGGTAAGGATACTTTAGTAAATTTTTAACGTTTATTGCTATCTTCATGACGCTATATTTCGGAAACGGGAAAGGTACGGAACCTAAAATTTATGTTTTGTCGATTTCTTGTCGAGTGTAACAGTTATTCTGAATTTAATTGAAATCGAAGTTATTCTTATTATTTTTCTAAAATAATGTCAGATTCTAAGAAAATGTGTTTAATGTTCTTATACAACATTATATTAAATATAAACAGCTTTAAAATCAAACAAAGTTAGTTTTCTTTTTAGTTTAAATGTTTTTCTTAAATACGAAAATGACATCTAAAATGCCGTAATATTAATTGAAATACAAAAATGTTTATTTTAACTAGAATCACATTTACTTTAATAAGCTTCATACTTAATTTAAACATTTTTGTAGAAAAATATATTAATTTTAATATAAAATGTAAACAGCTTAAAAAATTGCGTATACCAATATTCAGCAAAAAAAGTTCATATTTGCTTAAGTTGCTTTAACATAAAATTTTATTACAGTCAACATCTACAAAATATTTTCAAATTTTATTTTAAAAATAAATGTTTGCATGAATTTAAAAATAAAATTTGAAAATATTTTGTAGACATTCGATGTAATGAAAGTTTTTGTTAAACTAACTTTCGCAAATATTAACTTTTTTTGGTTGAATATTGGTACATCCTTTTACGCTATGCTGTCATATACGTTTTAGGCACATTTCGCACTTTTCCCATGAACAGCACTTTTTCTCTTTTTTCGCGAAATAATTGTTCGGGTTTGTATTGTTTATTGCACAAAAATGGTATGATAAATTGTGAAAAATCGTAAAATCAGAGAAAAACCTCGGATTTACATATTAATGCTTCATATTAATAAACAAATTTGATACCCAAATGTTGTTGAAGGTGTCATAAGTATTTACCATACAGAACTAAGCCAAAATATCATATTTTACAATGTTAAGCATAAAAAATTTCTTAAAACATGCAAAACTTTAATGCAATTTTGCGTAAAACCTGGCACATAAGAAAACATAAGAAAACTGTGCTCGCTATTAAAATCAGCATATCCGAAATATTTGGAATCAGTACTCTTATTTTCTATTTTAGGACTCAATTTCGTAGCGATGTTTAATCCATAGGTGGGAATCTTTCGAAATTGTTTTAAATAAGACTTTTAAATAGTACTTTCGAGTTTATGATTTCCCAAAAAAAGTACTAAATTTATCATCCCTGATATGTACGGAGGAAGTCGAACGGTAAAATTTCGTCATTTCGGTACTATTTATCAAATCTTTAAGCTAGAAATACGAAATCGAACCAAAATACATATTTTTGTTAAATATATTAAGAGACTTAACAAATGTTATAAATTAGAAGCCGTGTGTGAATTTGTTTGATTAAATTGAATGTATTTGATGTGAGTAAGTTGTATAGGGTAGTAAATTCTTATCAACAACATAACTTGGCCATCTAAAGAAAATGTATGAAATGTAGTCATATTCAGTGAGTCAAACAAGAAACAACTAAATTGACTTTAAAAAAGTAACACCAACCCAAAAATAATTTCTAAACAAAAAAAAAAAAAACACAAAACTCATAATAAAAATATTTTAAAATATTGAAAATTGCTTGAAAAAGTGTTACCTGAAGTGACTATTAAAGGATATTACAATTAATATTTAAAAGAATTCTTAAAGGACATGCAATCGATGCAGTCTATGTTTAAATTGCAATATACAAGTTTTTTAGTGTGTTCGTTTCATGTTCTTCTTACAGAGTTACAACATGTTATTAAAATACAACAAGAACATACAATTTTTGTGTAAAATTTTTACTTTTTTTTCCTCATATACCACATTGACTCCTTCTGGCTGACTAGAAGAATTGCAACAAATTAAATTTGCGTACCTTATTCAGTTGGCTATTAACCTAGTTTAGTTTTGTAGTTTCTTATAACGTGTTGCACGCTCAACAAATTTTATGTGTTTAATCATTCAACAGCTTTAAATTGATCTTATTTCATAAATTAATTTGAATACTTATTTCTTTTTAGATTCGTCCTTTTTTGATTCTTATAAAAAAAAGTGTACCCGCATTATATTGGCTGGTTACTGGACAAGTTTTGATTTTTGCTGCAGATAGTGAGGAAATGTCTAACCATTTGGATTACAACTTCGAATAATATGTTTTGTATGCAGTTACTTTGTGTATGTTCTACGTCTACCCTGTAGATCCGAATTTGTTCTAATATTTGACTGACAAATTCGGTTCTAGAGAGGTTTATGTGGTCCAGAGTTCAACAAAAATAGTGAAGTGTTTTTTTTATTTTATTAATTAATAATCATATAATTACAAATTATATACTATTACCCTAACCGAGTACTAGCTACTATGGCCTTCGGCGCGTTGTAGCGAAAACAGACCAGTGCCTCTGGTGGGAATCGAACCCACGACCTCCGCTCAGATAAGCCAGCACGCTACCAACTAGCATACCGGGGCGCACTATATGAGGAATTTCAAATATTAAAAAAAAAGGTATATGATATGAATAACATTTTGTGTTAGACGTGTTTAAATATGATAAATCCATCCGCGTTAACCATTTAACTTCAATGGCTCAAAAATTATGGCGGTTTTAAGTTTAACCATTTTTTACCAACGGGTCTTTAAAGACACATACATTTATAAGAGCCTATAACTGTTGATAGGAAGGGGATAAAATAACGCAGTAAAAGCATATTAAAAACTGAAGTCTTGTCTAAAAACGTTGTTTAAAAAATTTTTAAATTTGTAGTTCTAGGATTGCCATATAAATATTTGGAAAATAAAATGTTGTCGCTTTTCGACTGTTTTCAAAAAATGTTTAAAAATAGAACGAATAAATGCGGTTTTTTTGGTATCGATAAATATATTAAAGAAAACTTTTAGAAATAGGCAGTCTGGTGTATCCCTTGTGTCCGTAAAATTTTTCAATAAAAATGTTTTCTTCCTGTAAAGAGACTAACTAAAAAAATTTTTCATTAGAATGATTTTTTTCCGGGCTATAATGGTCAAGCAATATTTTAAAAGATGTGAATAAAACAAATTATTTCATCTCGTCACTCAACGTTTCGTTGGCTTTATTCCAACTTTCTCAAGAGTTTTTGACTTTATTAATTTCTGGCAACAAAACATAACAATATATTAATAAACATTTTTATATTTGTACATTATTTCAAACTTACGATTTTATCCTTTACATTTGTAAAATATTAGATAAATATTAAAATAAAAACGGGACTTCACGACACAAATTTAAATAATAATCTTTAAAAAATATAATCACAATTTATAAATAAATAAAATCACAGTTTACATTAAATTATAATATCACAGAATTATCAACTTAAATGATCGCGATAGAATATTGCAGCTTCGTTTGGTCTTTGTCTTCTTTTGTATTAAGGGTGCTCGTTATTTTCTGTTGAATTCTTAAGCTTTCTAATGTGACATGTACTTTTTGAAAAGAAATTACTACTCGCATGTGTTCTAGAATTAAATATTGACAAAAAAAAATTCTCCAGAAAAAAAAATATTTTTGTAAAATGCAATTCAAAACCGATTTGCTAAAAGCAGCAAAATAAATTACTAAATTTTAACGAAATTAGTACAACGAAATTAGTCGAACAAATTAGTAGAAACTACTAAATTGTAGTAGAATTGTTGTAAAATGCAATTTAAATCCGTTTTGCTAATATCAGCCAACAAAATTTCTAATTTTATTGTGAAAGGCGTGGTAGAGAAGAATGAGTGTATTTTATAAAAATCATAACTACATTGCAAATTTTCAATTTTTTCTGAATCAGACTGCGCAGTTTCTGGTATTGAACCTTCGTCAGTGACCCTGTTTTTTTGAATAATGTAATATTTGTTATGGTTTTATTTGTTCAATTGCGTCTATATAAAATTGACCGTGGTATAGATAAATTGATTTCTAATGCCACATGCACTCGTACTACACGTTAGACAGATCGCTTTAGCCCTCTGAGCTATCGTCAGGTCGAGTTTTGTTGTGATTAAAACTATTTTTTTTAATAATATTATTACAATGAAATTAGTAGAAAAAATTAGTAAGCGCTACTACATTTTAGGAAAATTTTTGTAACTACCACATTTGGGGAACAATATAAAAATACTTTTAATATCATTGTAAGTTTTCTGGAACATTGTTGTCTGTGTGTATGATACATGTATTATTATTTTTTCGTTTCATTATTTCTTTATTGGCGAAATGCAGAAAATATTAAAAAGCTGAAAGAAGAGAAAAGACAATATTTAATTATCGCATACATATATTTTGTATTATTAAACTAGCCTTATTTTAATATTAATTTAAGCTACCAAATTTTTTCTTGAGATTAATAAGGGATTGCCTTGGGCTGTTTTTGGTCAATAAGTTTTTTATAGATTTAAATAAAGCACATTATTTTTATCTATTTTTCAACTCGACGTTTCGTTGGTTTTATTCCAACTTCTTCAGGAGTCTTTTTATTTATTTTCGTAAAATTAGTTATTTTACATTGTCAAGATTATTGAAGATTAAAATTAAAAAAACTGGACTGTCACGACACAAATTTAATAATTAAAAATAAAAAATAATCACGGCACAAACAAAAATATCACAGTTTAAACTTTAATGTTGTAATCATAATATTGTTTATAATTCCATATTCAATATAACACTAAGCATGTTTTTGTCTGCAAAAAAATAAATTCTTTGAAGATCATTACTTTAAAATTCAACAAAAGAAAAATTAATTATTTCATCCAAAACTTGGATTTTGTAAAAATAAATAGAATAGTTCAGCATAAAACTAAGCACGTTTTTGTCTGCAAGTTCTCTAACAAGTGCTTGTTTATGTAAAATATAGATGCAATGATGAAAAACCAACCACTATCTACATTTATTATAGAAATGCACAAACATATATACCATACAAGCGCAAGCATTGTGTCTACCTATTTAACCACTTGGTCCTTTTAAATACATACATATAAACAATTATTATTTTCCTTCATCTCGCTTTAAAATATATATTCATATTTTGTTGGACTATTTACACATTTTGTGAGAGTGATAACTTCTCACTGAAAAGAATACATTGCATGCAAAAGAGAAAAACGTAATATGAATAATATACGTTAGAAAATTTAAATTTAGATATGTTAAAAAAATTCCATATAATAGAACACATCAAATAATATTCAGAATTTATTAATTGGAATTCACAAAATATTATTTTGATTAAAAAACAACATTATTTGTAACTCAGAAAATTCTAATTTTCTATTGATGATCCAGAATTCAAAACTATGTCTGATAGTTTTGAGTTTAAAAAAGAAACCGAATTACAAATGATATATTTTTAATTTCAAAGGTAAATCCAAATTTCGATCAACGGTTTTTAAATTTAAACGGAAATTCTGAATTTAATTGATATTAAGAGACCTTTTCAATGGTGTAGATTTTGTTTACCCGGTTAAAAATCATATATCTGCATCCATAAACATGTATGAACTCATTCATGCTCATATATGAAGTGATTTGATGTCATACATATCCATATACCACCATATACGATTCAAAAATGTTCATAATGGTTCATATGTGATCATATATATAAATATTAGCTCAATTTTCATTAAAGTACCCATATGACCATGTATTGAAATGTATAGACATGTACACTCATAGAAATAAACCTGTAAAAATAGCAGAAAAATCTACTAAAAATAAGTTAAAAATAAACTTCTGGAAAAAAACTGCTAAATTTATCAGATTTTTTTTTCCTTGCTTAATGTTAATAAATAAGAACAGCAAAAATAAATTTGTTAACTTTACAAAATTTTAGTTATATTCTATGTGAATTTTAGTAAATTGAAAATAGCATTTGGACTCTGTAAAATTAGAAAAAAAACTTTTACTAAATATTTGTAGACTCAAAATAGTGTTTGTCACTTCTGAGTATTCCTTAACCAGGATGCAGGTTGTAAGCAGCTTACCTTAATCCCTTATAAGGATGCAGGTTGTAATGCAGAAAGTTTCATATCGTGAATTATAAACGATTTGTAAATATTTCCCGATTGATTTTCGATTGTGTTTAGTATTTTCAAGTACGTAAAAATAAAATAATTGCGGGCGTTGTGGTGTAATGGTTAGCGCGTTGGACTTTTACACAGAAGGTCCCGGGTTCAATCCCCGGTGCCGGCAACATCAAAATAATATGTATGAGTTTTTTCTATCTATCTATAATCATGGCATATGTAAGCAGGTTTGTAATGGATTCTTTTGGGCTTACTCAGCGTTTTTACTGGGAAATGATAATGCAATTTAAATGGAAAATCCCTGATGACGCCTTTCCATTAAAAAAGGCTGAAACTAGCCTAGTCTGATTTAAAAATTAATAAAGTTTATAATTTTTAGAGAAAAAACGTTTATTCTTCTTCTTAACCCTCAACTTTTCTAAATTAAATTTGTCAAATGAGTATTAATTAGGAATTAATTGCAACTCTCTGTATGACGTTAAAATAACACAGTAATATTAACAAAATTTTGCTATATTTACCTAAAATTTAGTAGAAATGAAAATAACAGTTTATTTTGCTAATATCAACAGAAAATTTTGCTTAAAAATTACAGATTGCCTATTTCATAAGGGCAGAATTTTATTCGCATAAAAAAAACTAAGAAAAAAATTTAAAAATTTGACATTTGTTAATGACTTTTTTGGTTACTAATATTTAGTAAATGTTTTTGCTGATTTTAGCAGATTATTTTGTTACCTTCAATTAAATTTAATTTAGCTTAAATATAACTACACAAACTCAACAGATTTATTTTTGCTATTCTTATAGTACTAATATTTAGTAATAAAATCTGTTTATATTAGCAGTTTTTTCTCCAAGGTAATTTTTAACTAATTTTTAGTTCGTTAACGCACACAGATGAACATATGTATATGATTCCTCATGTGAACATATAATAATGGTTTATAGACACATATGAATCGTAAACTGATGCATGTAAATATGAATGCAGCATGTGTGTTCATGTATGGATCCATATATGTCGTTTTTTACAGGGTATGTAAATTAAAAAAAAAATATTTTTTTAGTTAATCCATGTAATCTACACTTTTAAATGCTACACTCAAAAAAATAAATTAGTCGAAAAGTTAGTGAAACGTCTTTTAAATCAAGTATACTACGATATTTTTCAGAAAATTTTTTGCTAAAATTATGTTTTCAATTAAAATTTTAGTTATACTTGTTCAGCACTTAACTGTTTTGAACTTATGTGTTACTAATTATTTACTAATATTTTACTAATTTAATAGTGTGGTTCAGATTTATAAATATACCCTGAATACAGTAGATGTCGTACTTTGCCAATAAGTAGTAGTAGAGAAGAGGAAAATTAAACAAACAGATTTTTGTATCTGTTTGTCATACATAAAACTAAAATTTTGTGTAGTCACCGGCTTGTGAAAGAAATTGACTATTACATAAATAAAACTTAAATTTTGTGTAGTCACCGACTTGTGAAAGAAATTGAATATTACACAAATTAAAGACAAAATAAAGTATTTAAATTAAATAAAGATTAAATGTGTATTTGTACACTAAATGTTTATAATGAGTATTAAAGTAGTGTGGTGAAATTGGCAATTTGAAATTTCCAACAAATATGCGTTCAGGTAAACAGACTAAAGCGTAAGACAAGGACACACTTCTTAGGTAATTTTTTATGTTTCCTTTTTCTTATTGCAAAAAAAGGTTTTATATGTCATATTTTGTTATTTTTTATTTTATTTATTTCTAGAATAATCTAAGGTATTTGTTTTCCTTTGAAAGACCATTTTGTTTATGTTATATATAATTATATCTATATATTTTCAGATATTACAATATGGGAGAATGAACATCTTCATAATTTGTAACTTATGGTAAATTATTTTTAAAAGAATCACAAAAAAATGTTTAAGATTTTCAGCAAATAAATTAATTAAATTAAAGTATTATTTGTCTAAAAAATTTTTACTTTTATGTGTCTACTAATATTCAGCAAAAATTTTGTTAACTGTTGCCATGGAATTTTTAATCAACTAAATGTTTGCAACACTTTTGCTGAATCTACTAATTTTGTTCCTAAAAATCAGCTTGCTGATTTTCAGCAAAAGACTTTGTTGACATTAAAAATGTTTTGCAAGCACCCTTACGACTAAAATTTTGCTGACTGAGCCACATTTTTGACTATCTTTACTAACTTTTTTTTTTGAGTGTATTTGCCAAATAAAAAAATTTATTTTGGTTCAATCTTATCAATATTCATTTTATGATCCTTTCTTATGCCAGTTATTAATATTTAGAATTTTAAGAAACCCGTCCAATGATAAATAAAGTTGATTTACCTGGAATAAAAGTATTTCCACAAAGATTATGAAACATTTGTATGAAATGATGAATTTATAAATGAAGTTTTATATGATGGAAATTTTTCCCTGAGTGTAGTTAGGCTTTATTAATCCAATTTCTTTTGTAATAGGTTTTAATTATTTCGAATAAAATTTTCTTAAATACAAAATTTGTTGTAATTAGAAAGTTTGTTGCTAATTTTTGCACTTGGTTTTGAAAAATTAGTAAAATGTTTAGCTGAAATTTGCATAAAAAATTAGTAAAAATTCAATAGTTTGTAAAATGAGTATAGCAAAAATTGTTTCTAAAAAAAATATATTGTACCCTTTAACTTTTTTGACTGAGTGTAAATATAGGGGTTGAATACACTATCTTCCCGATTAGAAGAAAACTTAATCTGTAGACAAATTTCAAAGTTATGGCAAAAAATGTTGTTGAGTTAACAAAATTTAAGTCAGGAGGGTGCTTGCAAAAAATTGACAATGTTATGAAATATACAAACCTTTTTTTGCAATAAGAAAAAAAAAAACATACAAAATTACGTAAGATGCGTGTCCTTGTCATTCGCTTTAGTTTGTCTACTTGAATGTATATTTGTTTGCAATTGGATAACACTACATCAATAGTCACTGTAATCATTCGGTTTACAAATACACATTTATACTTTATTATATTTAAATATTTTATTTTGTCCTTAATTTAATTAATAGACAATTACTTTGACAAGCCGGTGACACCACAAAATTTAAGTTTTTTTAATCCGCAATTTATATATATACGATACACATTGTTGGCGACCTTTTGTTTTATTATGTATGAAAAACAGACACAAAAATCTTCAATGGCTATTTTATATGTCTTACAAGAGTTGTACTTTTTAGTACCATTCTCCTCGTCTCAACTAAATCTTGACATAACGCAACATCTACTTCATTCTGCGTATATCTTTCAATCTGTTTTCGTACACACTTTTCATGTGCTTATCAGCATAATTTGCTGAAAGGTAGTATAATTGATTTTCAAGACGTTTTACTAAACTAACTTATTTTTTAGAGTGTATGACCAACACATACTTGGTGGAGGCTTGAGGTTCGCTGAATCCAAATCTGACCTCAGAATTTCTCCATTGCATTAGGTTTTCGAGATATCTTAAACAAAATTTAGAAAACCCCGGTTTTAAGATATATTCGGGACGTTATAGCATTGCGTTTTATGACTTTTTCACAAAATTTGCTACACTCTAAAAAATTATTGTAAATTTACTACCATCAAAAGAGTAAAGTTTTATGTATTATTACGCAAATTCGGTAAATTTAAACTCAAAATGCGTAAAACTATTTTGCGCACACTTTTGTGTACACTTACAGTATTTTTACCAATTATGTGATTACAATTAAACACATTATGCCTAAAAGTAGTATTATTTTGTTAAATAAAAGTTTTACGCACAAAGTTTGTAAATATACTAACTTATAATAGTAATAAATATTTTGACATTCCTAAATTGAAAAAAAATATAAAACGAATTAAAAAAATCTAAAAAAAAAACAAAAAAAATTGAATTTATTGAGAATTTTTGTGAATTAATAATCAAATTAAAATGTATAAATGTAGTATAAGTGAGAGTGAATTTTATTATTATTTTTTTTTATTAATTAATAATCATATAATTACAAATTATATACTACTACCCTAACCGAGCACTAGCTACTATGGCCTTCGGCGCGTTGTAGCGAAAACAGACCAGTGCCTCTGGTGGGAATCGAACCCACGACCCCCGCACTGATAAGCCAGCACGCTACCAACTAGCTCACCGGGAAGTGAATTAAAATATTCCTATTGTACCAAAAACATTTATATAGCCATAAATAGAAACGGAATCTCCAAACAGCCCAATTGTGGAAAAATATTTTCAAAATATAATAAAGTTTTAAAGAATTAAATTCTTCATTCGATTTATTCAATCACTGAATTCAATCGTTGGGAATCCAGTCGGTTTTTACTCAATCGATTTAAAAAAATCGCTAAAATTGAAAAAAATTGCCGAAATTGGAAAAAATCGCTAACAGAAAAATCGCCAAAAATGAAAAAAAAAACTTTAAAATTAAAAAAAATCGTTGGGAATCCATCGATAAAATTGACAGAAAACGGTAACAATTAAAAAAAAATGGTGAAATTTAAAAAAATAGATAACAATTAAAAAATCGCTAAAATTTAAAACAAAAAGGCCAAAAATTTAAAAAACTGTCAAAAATTAAAAAAAAAAATGCTGAAATTTAAAAACAACGATAAAAATTAAACAAATTTCCAAAATTAAACAAACGCTAAAATTTAAAGAAATCGAAAACAATGAAAAAAAAAAAGACGCTAACATTGAAAAAAAATTGATAAAATTGAAAAAAATCCCGAAAACTAAAAAGAAATCGCTAAAATTAATATAATAGCCAAAGCGCTAAAATTAGAAAAATTGCTAAAAAATGAAAAAATTTCAAAATTGAAAATAAACGCTGAAATTAGAAAAAAAAGTTCAAATAGGAAAAAAAGCTAAAATTGAAGAAACAAAAAATATTGACGATAAATTAAAACAGTTGTCCGTGTACATTTGTCTTTAATAAATAAATTTATTGTATTAGTTTTCGAAACACAGACGATGTTCCAAATAAATGCTCTTTTTGCTTTGCTATGCTTTGTTTTCGAGAAAAACGCGATCTAAGAATCTAGCCAATCAGGTCGAAATTTACGACCGGTAATGGGTTTGAATTTTGAACACCGGTGCAAACATTTTTCAACAAGCTCTTTTATTTTTTGAGTTATGGACGGTTGGTATTTAGGCGATTTTAAAAGGTACATTGATCCTAAATTTCGAGTTGATTGGCTGGATTCGTAAATCGTGATTTTCCCGACAACTAAGCATCGCAGAAAAAAATAGTATTTATTTGAAACATCGCCTATATTTCAAAAACTTACAGAGATAAATAAATGTACACGGACAACTTTTTTCAATTTGAGCGATTTTTTATGCAATTATGGTGATTTTTTTTTATATGTTAGCGATTTCTTATTTTTGGTGTTATTAAATTTTGATTTTATCATTTTGGCAATTATTCTTATTTTTGGCGATATTTTTAATTTTTGGCGATTTTTTTTAATTTTGGAGATTTTTTAATTTTGGCAAATTTTAGTGATTTGTTTTAAATTTTAGAGAATCTTTAAGTTTTGGCAATTTTTTTCAATTTCAGAACTTTTTTTTTTATTTGGCGATTTTTTCAATTTTGGAGATTGTCTTCAATTATAGTAAATTTTTATCATTTTAGAGATATTTTTTTCAATTTAGCGATTTTTTTTTAATTCTGACATTGTTTTTCAGTTTCGGTGATTTGAGCAATTCCCAAATTGTAAATCGATTGAGTAAAAAATTCGATTGAATTCCCAATTATTTAATTCGCAATGATTGAATTCCCAACGATTGAATTCCCAATGATTGAATTCAATGATTGATAAATCGAATGAGCTAAATTGATTGAATTCCCCACTAGTGAATTCCAAAGAATGAATTCTCTGCGATTGATTAAGAAAAACTTCAATCGATTTAAAAAAATCCAATTTGATTTTTAAGGAATTCAATCAAAATAGAATTCGATCTTCGAAGCTCTGTGTATGTACAACCACTTATATAGAAATATTTATTATTAAATTTATTATTACACAACACATTAATAAAACTGTATCTAAAAACTATTTTTTGTTTTATTTTAAACATTTTTTAGGCTGTTTTTCTTTCTTACCGCAAGGTAAATATAAGCATTTTAGGGGGTTTTTACGCATATAAAAATGTATTTTTACGCATTTTATCAGTTTATTTACACGTAAAGCATGTTTTTTTACTCAAAAATTCAGTAAAATTATTCATTTATTTCTAAATTTAATTAAATTTTTACGCACTTTCATAGTAAATTTACTCACTTTTTGTTGACCAACTTACACGTAATGTGTGTATTTTTTTTTCATTTACACACATAGAGTAAATTTCACCAACTTATAGTAGGAGTACAGTTTCCTACTATAAGTTGGGTAAATTTCAACACAAATTAATTAGAGTGTATGTCATCGAAAATTCCTTATGATTGTTTTCAAACCCAGGTTTAACCTTTCTAATATTGTATCGGATTTTTGAGATATCTTAACATAAAATTTAGAAAAACCCGGTTTTTTCCTATATTCGGGACGTTAAGACGTTAAATTTGTGTTTTCCTTGTGTTTTCAAAACTCAGTTGCAAAATTCCATCAGGGCAAAATTTCATCAAATGTCCTCGTGAAATCGTGTTAGGGTTAAAATGTTGTATTAAATGTCGGTCCGTGTATATCGTGAGGGGCGATTTCGCTAAGTGTAGGTTTTTGTTAGTGTTGTTGTTGTCTTCAAAGGAATTCAAGTTTAGAGTGAGTGTAGTATAGTATAGTGTTTAGTGTGATTTTGACTTTTATTGTTCGGCCCCTATGCCGGAATAGCGGGTCGTACCTCCCCTGACGTCACTGAGCTGGTTGAACAGAGAAGTGCTATTTCCGGGAACGCCTCAACTGGGGTTTCGTAACAATATTCGATATAGTATTTTCGCTGTAAATACAATGGTCGATTTCTCAAAGAAGAAATAAGATATCAACAATTTTAAACCTGAGTTTTGAAAACAATAGGGATGAATTTCAGTTTAAAAAACAAGTTTTATGAAAAAGTCATACTAATACACAATGTTATAACGTCCCGAATATTGCAAAAAACCAGTTTTCTAAAATTTATGTTAAGATATCTCAAAAACGTGGAGTGATTCCGCTATCATATTAGAGTTACCACAAAATTGCATTTATATATATTCCAGAGCACCGTGTAAAATGCATCTAATTTGCTAAAATCTAAATTATTTACATACAAAGATGATGTACTTGGCAAAAGAAAAAATTTGATACCCATATTGCCCTATTTAAAACGAAGAGTTACCACCCCATTGCATTTTGTCTAAACGCGAACTAGCACGAATTTCAAAAAAAGCTGAGACCCGTATTTAATTAAATCGACTAAAGATTAAAATATGTTAATTTGGCATTTTTATTATAAACAACCCCAAACAAAAAATTCAAAAACCGTTTTGTTTTTCACAGAATATCCTTTAAAAAGGACATCGATGATCGTCCTTGGACAAATTGTATATACAGTTGGACGCGCCTTAAAAAACCCTATCATATGATACCCATATTGTATATGTTGGTAAGGAAACAGATTCTCAAATTAACGAAACATGCAAAAATAGACCCATTTTCAAAATGGTCCAGCTCACGAGAGGTCAAAGCTGGAGCCGAAATATTTTACATGTCATCTTAAAAAAGTCCAAGGTTAATTTTTAGGAGGGTATACTTTTCGAGTTAGAGGAAAATATATTTTATTTCTTCATGGGTCCCTCGATAATTGGTGAAATCGCAAGAGAAATTACCAAATCAATAGAGAAATTGTCGAGCGAGGCAGATATGGACTGAAAACTTTTTATACTTATATTTTCCAATTATTTCTATTAAATTGATTTATTGAAACAAAACTATTCCTAACAGTTTTCATATACCCTACCTCGTGGACTTAACAATTGCCATGGCTGGAACTACAATATTTTCAAAATTTGATTTGACAAAGGCATACTATCAACTACCGGTCAATGAAGAAAATATTCCAAAGACCGCTGTCATTACATCATTCGGCCTTAACGAGTTCCTTAGAATATCGTTTATATTATGTAATGCGGCGCAAAATTTCCAACGTTTTATGGATGAGGTCATTCTAGGACGTCCTTTTGTTGCCGTACATCTCGAACATCTACGTTTAGTTATTGAACGATTTAAAAAGTTTTTAATTATAATCAATGCAAGTATATATGTTATGGGTGTCTCAGAACTGTACTTTTTAGGACACCACATCTCTCCTGATGGAATTCGTCCTATGCAGAAAAAAGTAGATGATCTTAAAAATTTTACATGACCCTCAACTATAAAGTATTTACGGTAATTTTTTTGCCTTAATAAACTTTTACCGTAAGTTTTTTACCTCATGGCGCTGAGACCTGTTCCTTGGTCAGAGGAAAAACTTGTTGAAATCGTGGAAGCTATAATTCTTTCATATCCATTGTCTAATGCACCTCTAGCACTCAAAGTAGACGCTAGTAATTTTGGAATGGGTGCCGCATTGATAACGTTGATAACTCTTGGAAACCTCTTGGATTCTTCTCAAAGGTATTTAATCAAGCCCAGCTCAACTACAGTACACTTGGTCGTGAATTGTGCGCTGGTATTAAATACTTTAAATACTTCCAAGAAGGACGTCAATTCAAAATTTTCACGGACCATAAGCCTTTAACGTATGCATTTCAACAAAATTTGGATAATGCTTCCTCTCGTCAACGTCGTCATCTCGATTGCATTGCTTAATTTTTCACTGATATATATCACATTTCTGGTGATGAAAACGTGGTTTCTGACGCCTTATCAAGGATCGAATCCGTCACTAGCAACGTAATCAACTTCCATGAAATGACAATATTCCAGCAAAGCTATTCAGAGTTAAGGCATCTGCTAAATGAAGAGGGTAATTATGAACTTAAATTAAAAACTCTTCCTAATGGAGAAGATAAGATATATTGTGATATCCGCACTATCGTCATACGTCCTTACGTACCAGAATCCGTTCGAAAAGATGTCTTCAAAAACACACATTATCATTCACACTCTGGAGTTCGGGCTACACTCAAAAAAATAAGTTAGTACAAAAGTTAATAAAACGTCTTGTAAATCAGGTGTACTATTTTTAAGCAATTTTTTTTGCTAAAATCGTGTTTTCAGCTAAAATTTTTGTTATACTTATTCAGCACTTAACTGTTTTATACTAATGCTTTACTAATATACTAATGTTTTACTAATTAATTTTGCTAAAAAAAATTGTGCTGATAAGCACATTAATAGTGTGGACGACAACCAGATTGAAAGACATACGCAGCATGAAGCAGATGTCGCGGCATGTCAAGATGTAGTAGAGAAGAGGAAAATGATACTAAAACGTACAACTCTAATAAGACATAAAAAAATCAACCATGGAAGACTTTTGTATCTGTTTTTCATACATAAAACAAAATTGAGGATTAAAACAACTTAAATTTTGCGTTGTCACCGGCTTGTGAACATAATTGTCTATTAATTAAATAAAAGACAAAAGAAAATATTTAAATTTAATATGTATTTCTATAATAAATGTTAATAATAATCTAGTGTGGTCAAATTGCAAACAAACATATACAGACATGTAGACAGAGTAAAGCGAAAGACAAAGACACACATCTTAGGTAGATTTGTATGGTTCCTTTTTCTTATTGCAAAAAAAAGGGTTGTTTTTTTTGTTTCGTTTGTTTTTGTTTATTTTTTCGTTTCGTTTCTATAATTATCTTCCGCAGTAGCGTCCTTAAAAGACAACCATATTTCTATATATTTTCAGATATTAAATTACTTCATGACATCAATGTGGGAAAATGAAAATTTTTATATTTCGTAATTATTGTAAATTATATTTAAAAGAATCACAAAAATATGTTTTATGATTTTCAGCAAATATATTAACTAAATTACAATTTTTTTTACAATTTTTTGCGTTTTTTTCAGTCTACTAAAATTCAGCAAAAAATTTATTAATTTTTACCAACGCTTTTTTATTTCTAATCTACTAAGTGTTAGCAAAACTTTTGCTGAATCTACTAATTTTGTTGCTAAAAATCACATCGCTGATTTTCAGCAAAAGATTTTGCTGACATTAGCAATTTTTTTGCTAGCACCCTCCTGACTAAAATTTTGCTGACTCAGCAAAATTTTTTGCTGACTTTACAAACTTTTTTTTTTGAGTGTACTAGAAAACTGATTGGTAGAAAGTTTTTCTGGCCTGGAATGAATAAAGATATTGCAAATTGGACTCTATGTTGTGTTCCATTTCAATGTGCAAAAATCATCCGGTTGTCAAATTTCCAATTTGTAGTGACCGTTTTAAAGAGGTACATGTTAATCTGGTTGGTCCTTCACCGTTATCTGAAGAATGATCATACCTATTAACTTGTGTGGATTGTTTTACGAAATGGCCAGAAGCATTTCCTGTTGTAAACATCAAAGCCGAAACTATTTGTATAGCTTTCCTTGATGGCTGGGTGTGTCGATTTGGTTGTCCAGATAATCTCATATCTGATTGTATCCAGTTTGACTGCAAAATTAACTAAATGTTTGGGAATAAAACACAAGTATCACCCACAGTCAAATGTCCTTTAGATCGATTACACAGAACATAGAAAGCTGCGTTAATTTGTACTGAAAATCCAAAATGGACCTCCTCTCTCAATACTGTTCTTCTCGGTATACGAACTGCCCTCAATGAAATAAATGCCTCAGTAGCGAAGTTGGTCTATGGTGAGACTATCAACGATCCAGGAGAGTTTTCCAAATCATCAACTAGTGAATATCTTACAACAATCATTGGTTTTATGAAAAAGCAAATGCAAAATTTTAAACCTTTTCCACCAAATTAGAGCTCAAGTAACTCTAAAATTTTCATCAGTACACACAGAAAAATAAAGTGCCAACCGAATTGAAAATCATATTTTAATGGTAATAACCTATAAATTTAGTTAGTACTACGATATTTGCATTAGATTTCTGAATATTTTAGGGGTTGCAACTAAAATTCTGTTGAATTAACTGAACTTTGTTGTGAAAACTAATTCGTAATAAACAAATTTGATTCGTATTAACCTATTTTCAGTTGTCAAATTGCTAAATTTTTCTCGTGTGTAATAATCTTCATACGCATGTTTGGATTCGTGTGGAATGTGACCGGGTTGTTTTTTTATGGTGATTCCCAACAATTTTGGGTCTAGCAGCGCACAGTGGTACATTTTCAAAGAAGACGGTAAAAAATCTATATCTTTTGAAGGAGTAGACGTATTTCAATGCTGTTGTTGGAGAGCCTAAGCTTTTAGTTTATCGGTCGTAAAAATCGAGTAGTAATGGAATTTGTTATTAAGGAATAAACTTATATAAAACCAGTTTCTGCTAAATTTTAATGCAATATATATATTTTTTAACTTATTTTAAAAGTAGATAAAGTAAGACACTATCGTTTTTCTAAATTTTTCCATTCACACACTAAAAAAAATTAATTGGTAAAAAATTTAGAAAAATAATTTTTTTTTTTGTTTTTATATAAATAAGTTGAATCCAAAAGTCTATTTGATTTCAGTTAGTTAAATATTCATATATGTATTCATAATAAAAAAATTTGATAAATTTACCAATTTTTTTCTATCAATAGGCTCATTAATTTTTCGCAAGCCGCTTCTTCTGATATTAGCAAGGTTTCACCCTTCTAATAAAGAATTTTCTGACAGTGCAAGCATTTTGGCTGACTTTACTATTTTTTTTAGTGTGCACTATAGTGCACACTCGATAAATATCAAATTATCGAGTTAATTTTTTTGTTTAATAACCTTTTGTATAAAAAAATCAGCTTAAAATTTTTAAAAGTAAAATTTCGAATTAGTTTTTGTTTAATATTTGGAGCTAGGCAGCAATAGGGGCGCTATAGTGTTGTATGGAGATTCTCAGTTACTAGATTTGGATAAGCTAGAACTCCAAATGCATGAGACAAAAATGGGAAGTTGGTGTGGCTGCAAATGGTTCCCCAAAGGTGGTGGTGAAGGGGTAAAAATCTACAAAAAGCCCCACAACTGCACCACTAGATTGGTCAAATGTAAGACCGACCCCCAATTAATTTTTCTGAACATACCTTCCCCCATCTAAGCTGCCTAATTAAATTTCTCCAACCCCTCAAAATGTCCCAATGATAACCACAGAAAAATCAAATGTATAACCTGCCATCCAATATTTTTTCAACCCCAACATTTTCTCAGAATTTTGTTATTTTACCATTTTCTCAGATTTTTCAAGGTTGTATCTTCGACGGTACAGTGAGGATTTAAGTGTTAATATAAATGTCAAACCGCATCGAAAATTTATAAGATATATATACCTCAAGAAGAAATTTTTTTTTTTTAAATTATAACAAGTTTCTATGAAATTTTAAAATAACATTTAATTTTGAATTGTCAGCTTTGAGATCATAATTAAAATGTTACTATTACAAATAGAAAACACTAATTGTTAATAAATGTAAGATAAAAAATATCTTCTGGGGATCAGCGCTAGAGGTAGTGCCGCACTTTCGACCTAAGCGACTAGGTCATCTTCAGCCTCATCCTAATCCACCACCCACAAGAAAGTCAAGGTTTTGATCCGGTTTATATATACCAACCATAGAAAATCGGTGATATTAATATGAGTTATTTTTGTCTCTTCTTACAAGTTTAGCCAACAGCTTTAAATCTTACAGGTTTTTATTTGGCTGGGTTGCCAGTCCAACTGCTAATAACTTAAAAAATGTTTAACTTTTTTCGAACAAATGACTATGAAACTTTAAACTGAGGAAAAATCAACAAAAGTTTTAACTTTACAAAAACAGAGGAAAAGGCTATTTTGGATCACCCTGTTCACAGTGAAACCGTAAACATTTTAAGGTGTTTTCTTTCGAATGAGATAATTTCTTTTTAAAAGAAATATGATTTTTGGCCGCCTTCTCTAAAAATGTACCAGTGTGCGGCGGCCGTTCATGATCTGGAACATTTTGCCCATATTTCGCCCGATGTTTCGGTAAATCGCGAACAAGCACGAATACAAAACAAAACGTGTTAATAAGTTTAAGTTTTAAGTTAAATAATGATTAAAATATGTTGATGTGATTAAAAAATGATTACATTTTTATACAAAACCCGTAAAAAACTACATATTTCACTGAATATCACATGTACAATGTACAAGCATGTACATCTAAAAAATAGAAATATTGTGTTTTATTTAATTTTCAATGTCAAAAAAATATTTTTTACTTATTGGCTTTTAAAAGAGATACATATTAAGAACCCAATTCTAATAGATGCAATAAGACTAAATCTCCTAACTCACTCTTTTAAATGAACGGGATCAATAAATATATTGAAATATAGGCCTTTCTTTAGTGCCGTTATAATAACTTAAGCCTAATAAATTGTAGGCTTATTTGATTTTATTTAAGGGTTAGAGATATCTTAACATGTCCTGTTTTATTTAAGGGTTAGAGATATCTTAACATGTCCTTTTTGCCTTTGGATCATGAAATAATGGCATAGAACAAAGGCATTTTAAGTGTAAAAAATTATAGTAATAGTGAAAGGTTGTAAAAGACTCTATCCGCCCGATAATAGCACTATTATTTGTTTAATTATTGACCCTTTGTCTATTTATGTTCAACTATAGTATAGTTTAATTCATTAAAAACTAATGAACGTAGTCTAAAAACATCTACTTTCCACCATAAAAATTAACGTTTCAATGTACACTCTAAATGTTTCAAGGTATTTTTCGTTTCACTTTAAATATATCTCACTTTAATCCGGTCATTAATATGACTTTTCTGCAGAGATACACAGAGAGAGAAAATCACAGTCAAATCAAATAGTTTTCATATTTAATTTAAAAATATTATATATTTAAAAAAGATTTATAAAATAAATATTAACGTATTTAAAATAAATATACTCGTACTTATAGTTGCCCAAATGACACATGTCATTTTTGCAGACTCATGGAGAAAAATGAAGGAAAATTTATGTAAAGATTAAAAAAAAAAATATACTTTAAAATAAAAATTCGGGGATATAAAGTGTTAATTTAATACGCAAATAAATGGTAAGAGCAAATTTTTAATATCATAAACAGACAAAGTTTTTCTTACTTTGTGCAATATTTTAAAAAAGTTATTGTTTGTTTATATAAATTTTTAATTTCGGGTTTTTTATCATTGCAAATAAACTCGATAAAACCATCGATTTTAGCCCACAGCCAATGTTCATGGTCACTAATTCTTCAAGAAATGTGGAACAGTCTGGGGCGTCATAGTTAAAATTAATCGTGTGTGTATTTACTGTATGTAGATGTACTTAAATTAAAAGTGCTTTTAGTATAATTTTAATAGTGTATTTAAATAATACATATAAGCGCCCCGGTAGGCTAGTTGGTAGCGTGCTAGCCTATCAGTGCGGGGGGTCGTGGGTTCGATTCCCACCAGAGGCTTCGGTCTGATGATGCTACCAGAGCCAATGGTCTTCGTCACTCTAGTGCTCGGATGGTGTATTAAGATATAATTAATTATATGATTAATAATGTAAAAAAAAATAATAATAAATATTAAATTATTAATAAAAAAAAATTATTAAAAAAATATATTGGACAAGTGGAATGGAACAATATAAAAACAGAAATTTGTATACTAAGTGCAATTGTTTATCATCTTAAAATGATTATTTTTTTTATTAAAAATTAAAAATTATAACACGTTGAAACTATTTATAAAGCATTTAAAATAAGTAAAAAAAAATACTTTGTTGTAACGCAACATCGTTTTCATTTATTTTAAGTATGTTTTTTCTTGATTTAAATATTTTCTTTTCTTAATAAGTCAATCGTTTCATGGTACACCACATTCACATTAAAGTTGTCAAAAATTTTCAACTTGCCTCTTGTTGAAGCCTTTTATTAGACACTGAAAAAAAAATAGTTAATAAATCAGTTTTCAATCTGACTTTACTATTATTATACTAATTTTTAGTAAACTGTTATTTTTAGTAACATTTTTTGGTATTCTTTTTTTACAAACTACTAATTTTTTTACTAAGTTTGGTTGCTAATTTAACTAATTTATTTTTACTAACTTTTAAAACCCGATGTGCTCAAATTAGGAACCATTAACTGAAGTTTGGTTTTTCCATTTAAAATTAAAAATATAATATTTATAATTCGGGTTCTTCTCAAAACTAATTTTTAATTCTGGAATATCATTTGAAAATCAGAAAAAAATTTTCAATAATAGCACTCAAACGACGAGTATTTAAGTGCTGAATACGGGAAAAATAATGAAATAATTTTTGGAGAGTAGGTCCCGACACGCGATTTAAGATTTCAAAAATGGTACGTTTGCTCAAAAAAAGTTGTCTTACTTTTAGTCGAAAATTCTACCACATCATTTTTAGTTTCCAAAATTTTTTTTTTTATTTTTCTTATAAAAACACATGTCGCGAACTTAGGACAACAAGTTTCTAACTTAATTTTTTTACAAAATGAGTTATATATCGCATCGCTCTAAAGCAGGCATCGGCAAACACATCCAACCTTATTTTGTGCTTGCATGAGTGAGTTGCAGCTTCTCTCTCTCAATGCGTATCAGTGCACTGAAGGAAAAATGTTAGTAAAAAATGTTGCTATATTTTAGTTATATTTGAACTGAATTTAAGTTAACTAAAAGTAACAAATTAATCAGCACAAATCAGCAGAAAATTTGCTAAATATTAGTAGACAAAAAAAATCATAAAAAAATCCGAAAGTTTTAGTTTTTTTTTTTAATGTGAGTAAAAATCTGCCCTTTTGAAACAGCAATCTATAATTTTTTAGTAAAAAATTTCTGTTGATTTTAGCAAAATGTACTGTTATTTGCATTCTACTAATTTTAAGGCAAATATAGCAATAAAACAACAACAACAAAGCAAAAACTAGTAAAAAAAACATCAAAAAAGAAACTCAAGCTAATTAAAACATTATGTCGAGTGTAAAAAATTTCGCTTCATTGACTGCTTGTTAGCGACTAACTGCCATACCTGAACAAGAGCGGCAAGCGTTTTCTAGCTGTCAAAAATTCTCATGCCCATACAATTTGCAACGCGCCGGCAACGCTGCGGCAACTCTTTGCAATTGGAAAATCCGATTTTGACAGCGCGTTTAATAGTGAAGTTAGTTTGCAAAAGACAACAAATGTAAACAAATAAATAAAGAACAAGAAAAAATAAGCGAGAAAAAAAATATATTTGTTATTTATATATATCATATTATTATTTATATATATTTGTTATTATACAAAACACAAACACCAATATTGTAATGTGCTTTATTGTTAAAAACAATCAGGGTTGTTATATTTTGTCATTTTGATAACTATCAAATGCCTGACGCTGCTCTAAAGCTACTACGTTGTTTATGTTGGCGCTCTCAGTTTTTGTCTATCTCTTAAAGTTTCTGCGATATTCAATATAACTAGGTTCTAACTACGTTTTTATGGTTTGAGATTCAGTTTACAGGGTTCCAACAGAACCTTGATAACTAAATTAACCGAGAAAGCATATAGCCCAGGTAGAACCATGTGGAAAATTTATTTGCAAAAATAACGATGTTGCTCAGATTCAAAATTTTATATTGTACAAATAGTACCAACTGTAATGTGAAATATGTGTTTTAAGTCACGTACGCACAGTATTGCCTTGAAATTTATTCGAAAAAACGGTTTCCTTCCCTAGTGGTCAATATTGTAGATTCTTTCATAGACTTAAGTATTTAATTACTCAGATTAGATCAGAAGGCACTATGCACCGCGACCAATGTTGGTCTTTTGTGCTGCCTAAGATTACCTACAGATTCAAGCTACCTATAAAGCCAATTATCCTATTAGGCAAAATGTTCGCGATGTCGGAAGGCGAAATGAAGCGATCACCTAGAAACCTAAGTCTCCTATCACAAAGCCTGGGACATTCGCAGAGAACATGCTCCGAGGTCTCAGACACCATCTAGCAAAACCTACACAAATCCGTGTCCGATTGACCCTTCTTGTGCAGATGGTATCTGAGATTACAGTGTCCAGTTAAGTACGACGCCAGGGTCCTCAAACCCCCCCCCCCCTTTCAAGCGACAAGAGTCGCCTCGACCCCCTACTGGAAGAAGAGATCAATCTTCTAGCCTGGCGCTGACCAGGAGAGTTTTCCCAGTAACCAGAGAATTCAGACTCTCTCCATGCCCTGAGCCTTTCCCTAACATACCCCGCAGGTATTCCACAGAATGGTTTAGGACCAATAAAGGGCTTTCGGGCCCCGCGGTTGGCAAGACAATCTGCCCTCTCGTTGCCCTCATGCCCCTCATGACCAGGAATTTATTTATTTATTTATTTATTCAGTCTACAGATAAAAATCCTTACAGACTATAAATTTAAATTATTAAAAATATTACAGGTTTTACAAAAAATTTTTAAATTTGATTAAGATAAATAATTAATTTTCGCTTCACATTGTCAAGACTTGTGTTGAAATCAATGACATGATATAATTGGTTAAAATCAGAACAATTACGGCGAAAAGGATCTGCATTAGCATAGTTTGTTCGTACAGATTTTAGGTGAAGGAATTCGAAATTTCTTGTTACGTAAAAAGGCGTATTAAGATCGAGTTTACTTAGTAGGTATTCAGAATTTATTGTTCCATTTATTAGTTTTAATAGAAATGTCACATTTAGCATTAGTCTTCGACTTTTTAGTGTAGGCAGTCTAATAAGAAGTAAACGGTTTTCATAAGAAGGAAGATTCACGAGTGGATTCCAGCAGAGATTTCGGAGAGAAAATAGCAAAAATTGTTTTTGTACCGACTCGATGGATTTGGAATGTGTTTCCAGCCCAGCGTTTTATAAAACCAAGAACTCCGGTTGCTTTATTTACAGTTGTAGTAATATGCTTTTTGAAATCAAGTTGCGTATCAAGTAATATTCCAAGATCGTTAAATGTATCAACCAGATCCAGCAGCTCATTGTTCATCAAGTATAACCCTTTAAAAGGGGTTAACCTTGAAAAAATCATGTATTTACATTTTTTTGTATTAAGTTCCATTAAGTTTTCATCACACCATGTAGTAAAGTTAACAATATCATATTGAAGTAAAGCTTGATCATCAGGATTGTCGAAAGAAATGAATAATTTAACATCGTCAGCATACATTAAGGCGTTGGCATGTTGAATAGCGGATGGAAGATCATTGATGAATAGTGTGAACAACAGAGGACCAAGGTGACTACCTTGAGGTACGCCTGATAAGACATTTATAAAACTTGACTTAGTGTTACGGAAAACAACATGTTGTTTTCTATTTTTTAAGTAAGAATTTCTCCATTTTAGAAGCGAAACACTGAAGCCCATGCGATCTAATTTGTAAAGAAGAAGATCATGGTTAACCTTATCAAATGCTTTACTAAAATCAGTGTATATAGCATCCGTTTGTTTTCTCTTAGCAAAGCCATCGTTTACGAAGGTAGTAAGTTCTAACAAGTTGGTGATCGTGGAGCGAGATCTGCGGAAGCCATGTTGAATTGGTGAAAGAATGCAAGATATTTGGTGAGATAACATATCAGTAACCAGTTTCTCGAACAATTTTGGGATAACTTATCCAAGGATTTAAATCATTAAATAACTTTTTTGTGTTTATGGGTTTTAAATAAAAATTGTTATTGTTGTTTACACTATATTTAGTAAAATATTATTTTTGTTTTTAAAGTTTGCTTATTAAAAACTGAATTTTTTATAAAGATTTTTTTGAAATATAAAAGCAATTTTTTAATATTTATTTTGATATAAATCACAGATTTTTTAACTATTTTTTAACTATGTATTTATAATAAATTAGACAAAATTACGGAACACGATTTTAATACGACTTTACTTTGAAAAAGCATAAGTGTAAATCCACCCCAATGTTAGAGAGTTGCCTCTACCGAGCCTATTGAGAGTCTGAATGCATTCCATGACCAACCCGGACGACACCTTATAGGCCATTAAGGCCCTCAGTGCAGCCTGACTTTCAGAAAGAATGTAGATGCGAGATCTGCGAGTTCCCCTTCGCAGGCATTCCAATGCACAGACACAAATGGCCCAAATCTCCGCCTAAAAAATTGAAGGATATTTACCCATAGGTAAGGCACGCTGGAAGCCTGGTCCGAAGACGCCCGCACCCGTGTTCCCATTCGACTGCTTAGAGCCATCAGTGAACCACACCTGAGAACCATCTTCCGGTTCCCAGGATTGATTGGTCCACATGTCTCTGTCAAACAATAACACATCAAAATATCTATCAAAGATCCACTCCGGTGACACTTTGTCCGCAACCTTAGAAATTGGGTCATCTATTAGGATTCGCGCGATCCTCATGTGACCCCTTAGGTCACCTCCCCTCATGCCACCGAATTCACTAAGTCTAGAGGAACCCATACTGGCAACCTCCATTACAGAAATATGCAATGGCGGGATCCCCAGCATAACCCCCAAGGCATCCGTCGGGCAAGTTCCGCCGGCCCCTGTAATGCCAACACACGCAAGACGGTAGATTCTCTTAAGAGCATCCCTTGCCTTACTCTGTTCAACTTTTGGCCACCAAACAAGGGCAGCATAGGTGATCATCGGTTTAACAATAGTATTGAACGACCAGTAGACCATTTGTGGCCTTAGGCCCCATGTTCTCCCGAAAAGCCTCTGGCAGGCATAATATGCCCTGGTGGCCTTCTTGGAGACGTGGTCAAGATGTTCGTTCCAGGTGAGGGAGCTATCAAGAGTCACTCCAAGATACTTAACACTGCTAGAGAAGCCAACCGTTACGCTCTCAACGACCGGCATAGACAGGTTAAGTTTTCTCCTTCTCGTGAATGGTACCAGGATTGCCTTCGACGGATTGACAGACAACCCCTTTTCCCGGCACCACGAAAGAGTGAAGTTCAGAGCCTGTTGCATACGCTCGGAGATGGTCCTGTCATCCCAGCCCACAACGGAAATGACAAGATCATCGGCGTATCCATAGGTCCTGAAACCCAAGTCGTTCAGACCCTCGAGTAATTCATCAATGACCAGTGTCCATAGTAAAGGCCACAAAACGCCACCCTGAGGACACCCTCTGGTCGCATTCAGAGTCCCTATTCCGAACGTGATTATCCTAGAGCGGAGCATCTCCAATGTCCAATTAATTATGATTGGAGGAATGCTCTTCCTAGCCATGGATACCCTAATCGCATCGTAGGACGTGTTGTCAAAAGCGCCCTGTATATCAATAAATGCACAAAGGGCAATGTTCTTTGCCTCCAGTGCCCGTTCTATTGTTGTGACAACATGATGGATAGCAGTTTCGGTAGACTTACCCCGTTGATACGCGAACTGTAGCTCATGTATCGGCTTTCGTCTGAGGTAAGTGTCCCTAATATACTGATCCAAGACTTTCTCCATTGTCTTGAGGAGAAACGAGCTCAGGCTAATTGGTCTGAAGGACTTGGGTAGCTGCTCAGATTTAATTACCTAACTTTAACTTTAAGAAAATCTACTTTGAGTTAAAAAATATTTTAATCTACTTAGCAACTTTTATATTGATTGTTAAATGGTTTTACTACAATTTTCATTCTAGTTTTGTTTTTGAATAATTTCGTTTTGTGTGGTAGAGGATGAACCAAATGTTGCATCAACATCTGACAAAAAAAAAAAAAAAAAAGCGTAAACGGACCATACACCAAAATCTTGAAAGCGAAACGTGCGTCGAATAAAACACCTGCCAGGGGAAGCTTATACAAGTTCTCGAGGAAAAGAAGTAGCACGAAAAGAAATTTTTAATAAAAAAAAAAAAAATACAGCTTCGCGAACTGTAAATTCGACTGTCAAAAAGTTGTTACAGAAACCGAGCGTGAGAAACTATTTCAAGATTTCTACTATTTACATCAAGAAGGAAAGCCAAGCTATATTTTGAAATCAACTAAGAGATTTAACAGTGGTCGGAAAAAGCAATAAATCGGGAAATTAGCGGCGAGAACTAAGTTTTTTAGCTACTTTGTAGTATTGTCTGGAAACATGATTCGGGTTTGTAAGCCATTTTGGATTGAAACTTTTGCGATTTCTCAAAAACCAGTTTACAACGCACACGAAAAGAAAAAAAAATGTAATTGGGGTAAGTAAAAGTTGCTATAAGGGGTTGAAATCCGTAAAACGAATTTCTGAAGACAAGGTTCAAAGCTTTACCTTGATCGAAATCTCAATATTACTAAAATGTTCATCTTGTTCAAAGAAATAGTTCAAAATAAAGCTAAAAAGGTATTTTGGTATTTTGTTAACACTAACTTCAATTTGGGATTTCATCAACCCAAATTTGACAGGTGTGGAAAATGCGAATCATCTGATCTTGAAAATGTGCCAGCGAGCAGAAATTGGGCCCATGTTTTACAATTCAAAACTTAACGTTTATAACTTGACATCACACTTGTCAACAACAAAACGAAGTATACTGTGGACAGAGTATACTGGCGGAAGAAGTGAGAACGATATTGCAGCAACCTTACACAAAATTCTTAAAAAGTGTTCGAAGACAACAATATCACCAAACTGATAACATGGAGCGATTCCTGTGTGCCTCAAAACTAAAATTCAATTATGACCCTGGCAATGCAGTATTTTATGAAAACTCATCCCGAAATACTCATTACCGGGACGCTCAGCACTGCAAGAAGTTGATATCATAGCCAGATTGAAAAACATCTTTCGGTCAATGAATACTTTTCACCAATGGTGCAAAACTCTACCATTTTCCACAATAGAAATGTTACGATTCACACAAGTTCAGTATAAATTGAAGTACTCGTTGGATTATGAAACAATAAACATGACCAATATCGTGATAAGGCGAAGAGTAACACTACTTCGGAAAAAGAAAGGAGAAAAGCAGGAAGTTCCAATACTGCAGGACATTGAGATTGTTATTTTGAAAACGGGTAGTATATCCCAAGAAAAATCCAAATACCTCATGTCTATGTTTAAATACATGAGATCTGCAGACCAAGCATATTATGTAATTAACGATTTTTATAAAATTTAAAGAGGTATAGAAGTTTAAAATGGAATAAAACAAAGACGAATTTTTTAAATAGACATGCAATTTATTTTATTCGAAAGATAATCTTCTGGCATTATAATTTAAATATGACTTCTGGCATATGACCGCCACGACTGGCTCCGCCGTAGTCCAATCTGGAGGTAAAATTTTCGATGAGTTTTTCCAACATTTGTGGCAGTATATTGGCAATAACGCGGCGAATGTTGTCCTCTATGTGGTCAATCGTTTCGGGCTTATCGACGTCGGGTGTAAAATCGCACAATGTTAGAGGCCAATTCTCGGGTCCGAAACGTGAAACTATGCGGTTACCAAACCTTTCCTTCAATAAATCAATTGTGGCACGAGCTGTGTGACATATTGCGCCGTCTTGTTGAACCCACAGTTCCTGCACATCATGGTTGTTCAATTGATGCACGAAAAAGTCAGAAATCAATGCTCTATAGTGGTCACGATTGACTGTAAAGTTCTGACCATCATAGGATAGACTGATTGGGGTTTGCCTCTACGCTTCGCTCTACAGCAGCAATCACTTCTTCTGTACACACTGTACGACGTCTCTGTGTAATTTAAAGTAAACGTGGTGCGAAAACATTCCCTAGTTAATCGAATTATTTGCTCTGAGGGACGATTTTGTTGACCGTAAAATGGACGGAGTGCGCGATACGCATTTGGAACAGAACCATGATTATCAAAATAAATTTGGGTTGCTCAGGCGTCAGTCTATTCATGATGAAACGCCAAACCAAACTAAACATAAATCACTTGACAGCTGACAAAGTTCTATGCCTGTATAAAAAACACCCTTTATATCACAAAACTTTATTTTTCTTCTGTTTTTCAGATGTCGAAAATGCAAAATAGTTCTTTCGTTTTATATCTAAGATATTCAATTTTAAGTTCCTTTTATGACAATATGTAAAGGGTGATCCAACCACAATGCAAGATGTTAATTTTGAGTCACACTTTTACGTCAAGTTTTTTGCCCAACTTAATTTGACATTTCTTTGTTTCGGTGTATGACAAATTCAACCATGGAGAGGTACACAATTGTGCAGCGCGTTTTGAAGCCTTGAATACATAATTCGTCACATTAACGACATTGAACTTAAATTATGTCTCAGAGTCATTGAACTTATGAACCATCGGATAGAGGTATGCCACCGAAGCCGTTTCATAAATCCTTCTATCATAATAAAAAATATTAATATGATTCTCTGAAAACTTTTTGTTTTATTTACAATTAACATCGTGCGCTTTTGTTGAACCGCCCTTTATAACTATAATATAGGTTAACATAATTTACTAAAAACAATAATATTTCTGAATTTTAAAATGTTACTAAGTCTGATTATTTTTATTAGCGGCCTGTTTTTACAAGACGTGTATACTACCACACGAATGTGTGGCACCCGAACGAATACGTAATGAAATGAGTATTTATAATTCGTTCGCCTTACTTACGTTTGATTACGTAAAGCTTTATGTTTTGTCAAACAGTAAGATTGCCAACATAATGTTTTTCGCATTTTGTTTACTTTTTTTATATACAAATAACTCATTTTTCGTTGGTAGATGGCAAACCAACACTGTAAATGAAATAAAGGGTCCGCCATCTAACTTTTTTTTCAACTAGTGCTTATTTCGTGAATGGTAACACTTAGCTCATGTCTGATTTGACAAATTGTAATGACGGAAGTCGTTACGCTCGTTTCCGCCAACACTCCATGTTTTTTATAAGTAAACGAACGAGAATATATTGAATTTCCTAAGTAACGCTCGATTCTGTTTACACAACTTGTAGTTTTCCGTCGCTACTGGCGACACTCAGCAGGTATATAAAGGCCGTCACCACAAGAATCGAGATCAGTCGGATACGACAGCGCACGCGGCAACAAGGTAATTTTAACTAACCCTTTTTCATCCTTAGACATCCAGCGAGTTCCCTTCGAGGTCCTGCGAATATCCTTCGAGGCCCTGCGAATATCCTTCGAGGTCCTGCGAATATCCTTCGAGGTCCTGCGAATATCCTTCGAGGTCCTGCGAATATCCTTCAAGGTCCTGCGAATATCCTTCGAGGTCCTGCGACTATCCTTTGAGGTCCTGCGAATATCCTTCGAGGTCCTGCGAATATCCTTCGAGGTCCTGCGAATATCCTTCGAGGTCCTGCGAATATCCTTCGAGGTCCTGCGAACATCCTTCGAGGTCCTGCGGATACCCTTCGAGTTCCGGTGAACATCCTTCGAGGTCCTGCGAATATCCTTCGAGATCCAGTGAACATCCCTAGAGATTGAGTCGTGCGTTTGACCTTCTCTCAACTTTAGCCTGCCGAGATTGAGTCGTGCGTTTGACCTTCTCTCAACTTTAACCAGCCGAGATTGAGTCGTGCGTTTGACCTTCTCTCAACTTTAACCAGCCGAGATTGAGTCGTGCGTTTGACCTTCTCCCAACTCTAGCCTGCCGAGATTGAGTTGTGCGTTTGACCTTCTCTCAACTTTAGCCTGCCGAGATTGAGTCGTGCGTTTGACCTTCTCCCAACTTTAGCCAGCCGAGATTGAGTCGTGCGTTTGACCTTCTCTCAACTTTAGCCAGCCGAGATTGAGTCGTGCGTTTGAACTTCTCTCAACTTTAGCCAGCCGAGATTGAGTCGTGCGTTTGACCTTCTCTCAACTTTCGCCAGCCGAGATTGAGTCGTGCGTTTGACCTTCTCTCAACTTTAACCAGCCGAGATTGAGTCGTGCGTTTGACCTTCTCTCAACTTTAGCCAGCCGAGATTGAGTCGCGCGTTTGACCTTCTCTCAACTTTAGCCTGCCGAGATTGAGTCGTGCGTTTGACCTTCTCTCAACTTTAGCCAGCCGAGATTGAGTCGTGCGTTTGACCTTCTCTCAACTTTAGCCAGCCGAGATTGAGTCGTGCGTTTGACCTTCTCTCAACTTTAGCCTGCCGAGATTGAGTCGTGCGTTTGACCTTCTCCCAACTTTAGCCAGCCGAGATTGAGTCGTGCGTTTGACCTTCTCTCAACTTAAGCCAGCCGAGATTGAGTCGTGCGTTTGACCTTCTCTCAACTTTAGCCAGCCGAGATTGAGTCGTGCGTTTGACCCTCTCTCAACTTTAACCAGCCGAGATTGAGTCGTGCGTTTGACCTTCTCTCAACTCTAGTCAGCCGAGATTGAGTCGTGCGTTTGACCTTCTCCCAACTTTAGCCAGCCGAGATTGAGCCGTGCGTTTGGCCTTCTCCCAACTGTTACCAGCCGAGCGTGAGCCATACGAACCCCAGGTCGTGAGTTGTAGCTACAGCGCAGCCCCGTGCAGATCAACCGCAGACGTCATCCCACCGCTGGTCGCAGAACCAAATTCAAACAATACTTTCTTTCCTTTTATTTTCATTTTAGTTATAGGGTGTGGTATTAGGTATAAGAAAATAAAATTTTAACGTTTATCGAAAAAACCTGCCTTTTTCTCTCTGTCACTGAAAGAAACAAATTTCTGTGACGATCCCTACCCCGCGAGCTTACCCCAGCTAACGGAGGAAATCTCGTCGTTACAGTGGCGCCCGAGCAGGGACAGAGAGTTTGAGGTTTTATTCTTATATCACTACCATTATATCACGGACCAGAATCACCGCGATATCTCTATTGTGAACATACTTTTACCAACCAATTATACCGTCAATTTCATTCGCCATGTTACGTTCTTCGTGGGTTTACACCTTGAGAAAGGAGGAGCTGGTCGGATACCTCAGCGAGTTTGACCAGGAAACTTCTGGGAACGTCGACGAGTTACGCAAAAGACTCAGTCAATTCTTGAGCGGAGAACATGAGCCCAAAGTTGTCACCAGACTCCTTGCCATACAAGCCGACCATGAAAGTAAGGGCACTACACCGCGCAAGCAGCAAACCCCAGACGAGACTCCTAGCCTTACAAACATTGAATACAGATCAATCCAGATCCCCGTGCCTACCCCATCCAGCAGTCCCGATCTTAAAGCAAGGGCAGACCAGATCCGGAAATGGGAAATCAAGTTTGACGGTGCCACCAAACCCTTGGAATTCGTCGAAAGAATTGAAGAGCTAGCGCGCATGTATGCGATTGATACCGACACTATGCCGGCTATGATGCCGGAAATCCTCACCGGCAAAGCGCTTATATGGTATCGGAACAATAACCGTAATTGGGTCACATGGCCGGCATTCCAAAGGGACCTTCTGAAGTTCTTTCTTCCACCCCGGTACTTCGAGCGATTGGAAGATGAGGTCAGAAAGCGTCACCAAAGACCTCGTGAGTCTTTCAGAGATTATACACTAGACATGCAAAACCTCATGAGACACACCGGATACACCGAGGAGCAGAAACTCGAACGGATATTCCGTAACGCCCTACCCGAATACCTGTGGTACATCCGCCGACGAGACTTCGAGACTCTGGATGACCTCCTAGAAATGGCAGCCGATCTGGAATGTATCCCAGCTGCACCGCAACATCCCCGGGAACACCACCGCTTGATGGTACAAGAGGGCCCTAAAACCTCCGAGCGGGATTTCATTGCCAATCCTCGCAGCGCGTGCCGCAATTGCGGACAGTCTGGACATTTTACGGCGCGGTGTAAAAATCCGACCATTTTATTCTGTTGGGAATGTGGTCGACTAGATGTGAGGACCATTCATTGCTGTCGCCAGTCGGGAAACGGAAACCAGGACCGTACCGGACGAGGGGGTACGAGTCCACAGAATCACAACCCTCACAACTGAAAACGTCCATTCAATACACTCCTACCAGGCTCGTGGCCAACATCATTCTAGAGGGCCGGCTGGTAGCCGCCACAATCGACACGGGTGCCCAAAGCTGCTTCGTGAGTCAGCGCGTGGTTAGTACTCTCCGAGATGTCACTACCCTGCAGCCATATGAATCGGAGATCGAACTTGCAGATGGGTCGTTGCGGCGAATAACCCATGCCCTTGACCACGAGATTGTCTTGGGAAATCGGAGATTGTATACCAAGCTCCTGGTCATGCCTGATGCCACCGAAGATTTCATTATCGGCCTGAGGTTCCTAGAAGAGTGCGGAACCAAAATTACTTGCGCGGGCCTTACGTGCGAATTCCAAAGAAGTCCCGAGGGAATCAGCCCATCATTAATCCGCGAAAAGAATCGACGCCTGACGTCTGTAGCAATTTCGACCCCTTCAACCAGAGTTGAAGAGCGGCCACCGCAAGAAGAGGTTTCAGCCACACGTAAGACAACCAAAGGCCAGCCCCTTTGTCGCATCGTCGAGGGAGCTCTACGACCTTGGTGGAACAAGGAAGTCGGGTTGAGGCCACGCACGTCGGGTCGACCTACTCCGGCCCCTATTTCACCAATACAAGTTAGCGAAATTACGTCTTCCCAAGCCTCGACATCATCATCACCCATGTCTCCACCTCTTTCATCAGCAATCGCATCCGCAACGTGCCTGACGGTCCTGCAGGAGACCAGCGTAAGCCAGGAATATATAGTAGAAACGGAAAATAGCGACACAGCAGTGGATAGGCCACGTACGCTACCATTTTCGTCTCCTGCGTCAGCCAATGTACAACTTACCAATGCCCCCGAATATCTTGAATCGGTATGTGTGTACCAAGTGGACGGCTCAATGACACCGTCCCGCGCAACAACGCCTCGCCTGGTGGCTTCACCGACACCTTCAACATCGTCCGTGTCATCGACCTCGTCATCGTCATCTTCATCGTCATCGTCGTCGTCGTCATCTCCACCCACCTCGACTTCATCATCGTCCTCGTTATCGTCCTCGCCTTCTTCATCCACGACACCAACATCCGAGTCAGATACCGATGGAGTACCACCAGTCAGCCCGGGAAGGAAAAGGCGAGTGAATCCAAAGATTGCAAACACCACGGCTTACATGCCACCGTTCAAACCACTGGGACACCCACAATTGCCTCCGGCGGCGTACACGCCACCGCATTCGAGTCTTCCCACGCTAGCACCGCAAACACCGACACCACGATCCTCGTCACCACGAAAAGTGACACAAACACCACCATCACCGATATCTTTCACTACGGGTGACGACCTCTCAGACGAGGTCCGGGTAAGAATTCAACCCTACTTACGCTATATGCTGAACCGATTTGGGCACGGAGGACGTGGCAGTCAGGTCTATGTCATAAACCATCAGCGATACCGAATTCACATCAATCGCCAAAACAGAGCTATGGTGCAGAAGTTAGGCCCCGTTAGGGCGGAACGAAGACCAACAACGTAAGAAGTACCAGGCATAATCTCCTCGCGAGGCTCCCCAAGGGGGGACCATGTGTAATGACGGAAGTCGTTACGCTCGTTTCCGCCAACACTCCATGTTTTTTATAAGTAAACGAACGAGAATATATTGAATTTCCTAAGTAACGCTCGATTCTGTTTACACAACTTGTAGTTTTCCGTCGCTACTGGCGACACTCAGCAGGTATATAAAGGCCGTCACCACAAGAATCGAGATCAGTCGGCTACGACAGCGCACGCGGCAACAAGGTAATTTTAACTAACCCTTTTTCATCCTTAGACATCCTGCGAGTTCCCTTCGAGGTCCTGCGAATATCCTTCGAGGCCCTGCGAATATCCTTCGAGGTCCTGCGAATATCCTTCGAGGTCCTGCGAATATCCTTCGAGGTCCTGCGAATATCCTTCAAGGTCCTGCGAATATCCTTCGAGGTCCTGCGACTATCCTTTGAGGTCCTGCGAATATCCTTCGAGGTTCTGCGAATATCCTTCGAGGTCCTGCGAATATCCTTCGAGGTCCTGCGAATATCCTTCGAGGTCCTGCGAACATCCTTCGAGGTCCTGCGGATACCCTTCGAGTTCCGGTGAACATCCTTCGAGATCCTGCGAATATCCCTTCGAGATCCAGTGAACATCCCTAGAGATTGAGTCGTGCGTTTGACCTTCTCTCAACTTTAGCCTGCCGAGATTGAGTCGTGCGTTTGACCTTCTCTCAACTTTAACCAGCCGAGATTGAGTCGTGCGTTTGACCTTCTCTCAACTTTAACCAGCCGAGATTGAGTCGTGCGTTTGACCTTCTCCCAACTCTAGCCTGCCGAGATTGAGTTGTGCGTTTGACCTTCTCTCAACTTTAGCCTGCCGAGATTGAGTCATGCGTTGACCTTCTCCCAACTTTAGCCAGCCGAGATTGAGTCGTGCGTTTGACCTTCTCTCAACTTTAGCCAGCCGATATTGAGTCGTGCGTTTGAACTTCTCTCAACTTTAGCCAGCCGAGATTGAGTCGTGCGTTTGACCTTCTCTCAACTTTAGCCAGCCGAGATTGAGTCGTGCGTTTGACCTTCTCTCAACTTTAACCAGCCGAGATTGAGTCGTGCGTTTGACCTTCTCTCAACTTTAGCCAGCCGAGATTGAGTCGCGCGTTTGACCTTCTCTCAACTTTAGCCTGCCGAGATTGAGTCGTGCGTTTGACCTTCTCTCAACTTTAGCCAGCCGACATTGAGTCGTGCGTTTGACCTTCTCTCAACTTTAGCCAGCCGAGATTGAGTCGTGCGTTTGACCTTCTCTCAACTTTAGCCTGCCGAGATTGAGTCGTGCGTTTGACCTTCTCCCAACTTTAGCCAGCCGAGATTGAGTCGTTGCGTTTGACCTTCTCTCAACTTAAGCCAGCCGAGATTGAGTCGTGCGTTTGACCTTCTCTCAACTTTAGCCAGCCGAGATTGAGTCGTGCGTTTGACCCTCTCTCAACTTTAACCAGCCGAGATTGAGTCGTGCGTTTGACCTTCTCTCAACTCTAGTCAGCCGAGATTGAGTCGTGCGTTTGACCTTCTCCCAACTTTAGCCAGCCGAGATTGAGCCGTGCGTTTGGCCTTCTCCCAACTGTTACCAGCCGAGCGTGAGCCATACGAACCCCAGGTCGTGAGTTGTAGCTACAGCGCAAGCCCCGTGCAGATCAACCGCAGACGTCATCCCACCGCTGGTCGCAGAACCAAATTCAAACAATACTTTCTTTCCTTTTATTTTCATTTTAGTTATAGGGTGTGGTATTAGGTATAAGAAAATAAATTTTAACGTTTATCGAAAAAACCTGCCTTTTTCTCTCTGTCACTGAAAGAAACAAATTTCTGTGACGATCCCTACCCCGCGAGCTTACCCCAGCTAACGGAGGAAATCTCGTCGTTACAAAATAATTAGTTTTATCCTTCCGCTGAACGAATATGGTTGTGTATACGCTTGAACAACGCTGGGAAATATTGCGACATTACTTTGAAAATCATGGTAATGTTGCAGAATGTGTGCCGATACACCCAAAACGAGTCACTGTTTGGTGCGGATTTTGGTCCAGATGCATAATTGGCCATTTTTCTTCGAAAATGAGCAAGGAGTGGCCGTTACAGTCAATGGTGATCATTATCGGGCCATGTTGAACGAATTTTTGTTCACAAAAATTGAAGAGGAGGAAATACAGCTGCACACAATCGATAATGTGCTTAAAAATTGGACGAATCATGTAGGCTACTGCATGGCCAGCCGAGGCAGCTATTTGAAAGAAATTATTTTCCATTATTAACCGGAAGGATTGTACTTTCAAATAAAAAAAGAAATTTGAGAAAATATTCAGTAGTTTTTAGACCCTCCATCCCATAGTGCAGGAGGGTATATATCACTTTGTCAAATGTTTGTAATTCTTTTAAAAAAATTCTGGGACCCCATAAACTATATATATTCTTGATCAGCATGAATAGAGAAGTCGATATAGCCATGTCCGTCTGTCCGTCTGTCTGTATTAATACAAAATTCTCCGCCAATACAGAAGAGGTGTTGCTAATTTTCAGTCAAATTGTTTGTTGATATCATGAGCAGTTTGCTAGTGAAAATGATCAAAATCGGTTAAAGCGTTCAAAAGTTATGAGTGAAAATGTGGGAATACCTCTTAAAATTTTTAATCAAATTTTAAAATATTCTATTTATTTCATCATACATACGTACATTCAATGCTTATACACAAGAATATACGCAGTCAGGGATGTCAGTCAATATCACTAAAATACTGTCCCCGATTCAAACCCTTTCCAACTGACTATCGTTATCCCAAAAATACCGTTACCGAAATAATTAAAATACCGTTATCCGTAAAATACCGTTACCGATATAATTAAAAAATCAATATCTTAAAATACCGTTACCGAAATAATTGAAATACCATTATCCGTAAAATACCGTTACCGATATAATTAAATTATCAATACCATAAAAATACCGTTACCGAAATAATCTACCAATATCTGAAAAAAAAACTTCTTTAAATATTATATTTTCCCAAAGTATGATCATAAACTAGAAAGTCATTAAAACTCGAGCATAATGGGGCAAAAATTGTGGTGTGCATTAACATTACCTGAATAACTTAAATAACGTTACCCTTAAAATGCCGTTACCAAAATAACTGAAAAATCTTTTCCCTAAAATAAAGTTACCGAAATAACTAAAATGTAACGTTATTTTATACCTAAAATACCGTTAGCGAAATAAATAAAATACCGTTAAAGCTAAAGCCCGCAACCGAAATAACTGAAATATAGTTACCCCTAAAATAACGTTACCGAAATAAAAGAAAATAGCGTTAACCGGACCAATAACCGGATCGGTTACCATCCGTGGTCATAATCAACACGCAAAAAAACCCACAAAATATTGTTGTTGTTTTTTCTTTTGTAATACAGGGTGGCTAATAAATGCCAATACAAAACAAAAACGTAATAACTTTTTTTCTGAGTTATTAATCGGTTCCATTTTTTTTTTGTTTCATTGCTTCGTCTTTCAATTTAAGGAAAACGAACGATTGCGGTAAAGAATAAAAACATATTTATATGTATTGAAAAAAAATTATTTGATTTTCTTAATATAGCACTATTTATCAGCCACCCTGTATCTATGTAGGTGTAGAAGGTTTTTCCTCAGAAAAACTTAGCAATTTTACTCAAAATAAATTTTGAGTTTGATAATAAAAAAGTTTAATTTATTTTAACGAGTATGTTTTTTTATTTGATCTTCACTTTATAAAAGTTATAACACAATTGAATTCACTTCTTAATGCTAAATGTTACTAAGCTAATATCGTATGATATTTTAGAAAAACAAACGGATTAGCAAAATGTAACAAACAAAGGGATTAATGTTGTTGCTATAAATTACATACAATGGTAAATACTTATTAATGATCAAAATATGGATTAATATTTTAGGCAAAAAACTATTTAATGATAATTAACGCATTAAAAGTGTTCTCTCTTATAAATGATTGTTGGGTGAGGGAAAAAATCCCAAACATTCTCCCCAGCCAAGAACGAATGTTTTTAAATTGCCTGCTTTCACTTAATTTTCTTGGGATGTTGGAACTTCAGTTGAAGGAAGAAGACAGATTTTGGAAATTGGTCTCTTCATATATTTCTTGTTGCAATAAAGTGTAACTACTCTGACTAAGCCATCTGGACCAGGGTTCAGTTTCTCAACTCTTGCCAACGGCCACTGACCAGGACAACTTTTCTCGTGCAATAATAGTACAAGATCTCCAACTTTGACATTTCTTTCAATTTTATTCCATTTTGGACGTGACTGAAGACGGCTCATATACTCCTCGTGCCAACGAACCCAAAATTGTTGTTTGAGAAGCTCAACCAAATTCCAACGGCTTAAGCGATTAACATGCACGTCTAAACAATCTTCACTTGGAATGCAATTGGTTGGCTCACCAATTAGGAAATGCGCCGGAGTTAATGAATTGCAGTCAGCTGGATCTGATGAAAGGGGACAAAGCGGGCGTGAATTTAAGCAGCTTTCAATTTGAGCCAGTAAACGTGCTGAGTTCTTCGTATGTTAGTACCCGGTCTTTCATTATGCGTCGTAGGTGGTGCTTGGTAGATTTTACACCAGCTTGCCATAGGCCGCCAAAATGGGGTGAAGCTGGAGGGATGAAATGCCATGTTGTACCTTGGTTAGCTAGTGTTTCTACAAGATGTTCTGGTAAGGACGATCTGTTGCGTTGATATAGAATTTGAAGTTCTTTATTAGCACCAACAAAGTTAGTTCCACAATCCGAATACAAATCAGTACAGATGCCCCTACGGGAAGTAAAACGGCGATAGGCAGCAATGAAAGCATCGACATTTAAGCTGGTTACGGCTTCTAAATGTATGGCTTTTGTACACATACAAATAAATAAACAGATATAGGCCTTTGAAGTCGATGAAGTACGTAAAGATGATAGTTTAATATTGATGGGTCCAGCGTAGTCTACACCACTGTGCTTGAAGGCCCGTGTTGGTTGGAGGCGAACAGGTGGTAGGTTTCCCATAAGCTGTTGACATGTTTGTGTTTTATATTTGAAGCAAACTACACACTGACTTTGTACTCGCTTTGCTAGACCTCGTGCCGAAACTATCCAATAATAGCGGGATATATAAGACTGCATAAGCTGCAGACTGCCATGAAGAGTATTTAGATGAGCTTCTGAAAAGATAAGTAAAGAGAGCGGGTTTTGTTTAGCTAACAGAATAGGAAATTTTGTGTGAAAAGGAATTTCAGAGTTAGCCAGTCGACCTCCGACACGTAATATGCCCCATTTTATCTAAAAATGGTGATAATTTTCCGATTTCTGCTGTTTGCTGGTAGCGGTTTATTTAATTTAAGACAGCGAATATCGTCATGAAATGATACAGCTTGTTTAAGTTTTATGAGCAGAAATCTTGCTGCAGTAAGTTCGTAAGATTTTAAAAACCCGGTTTCTTTTTCTTTCTTCTGAATACAAAGATTTATATTGTTGTAAAATCTCAAAATGTATGACGTCACACGTATTAGTGTAGAGAGTTTTGAGAATTTTAGAGTAATATCGGGATATTGTGCAGTAGGTGATTTTAAATCCGCTAAATGTGCAGCTATATTGACATTGTCGTTATCACCTTTAAGTTCAATGGGATGAGCGGGCCATTTATCAGATTCCAATCTAAGCCAAGATGGACCATTGAACCAAAGTTTCTGATGCACTAGTTCAGCAGGTTGTAAGCCACGTGACGCACAGTCCGCATGATTATCAAGGGATGGAACATATTTCCAGTCTTCAGCATTTGAAAGACGACAGATGGTTGCCACTCGGTTTGCGACGTAGACTTCCAACCGTCTCGAATAATTTTTAATCCACGCAAGAACAATTGTACTATCAGTCCAGTAAACGATGCGGCCAATATTAAGATCAGTGTTGCATTTAATAGTGTCAACGAGTTTTACCAAAAGGGTAGCAGCGCTCAATTCTAGTCTTGGAATGGTTTCAGCTTTTAGAGGTGCGACCTTTGTTTTCGCCTGTAATAAGTTTATATATACTTTACCCGATTCAGAGACAGTACGGGCATAAACAACTGCAGCATAGGCAGATTTTGATGCATCACTAAAAGCGTGTAGATCTACAGTAGATTCTGTTGTGTGATATTCTATCCATCTTGGTATTTTTATTTTTTCGAGATCTTTAAGCTTTGATCTGAAGTTTATCCACTCGTGTTGAATGTTATCAGGCAAACTATCGTTCCAATCGAGCTTGATCTTCCAAAGTTGTTGAAAAATGATTTTGGCTACAATTGTTGTAGGAGAAAGCCATCCTAATGGATCAAAAAGTTTTGCTGCATCTGAAAGTAGGCTACGTTTAGTTATGTGGTTTGAAAATGTAAAATTAATTGAAAAACTAAAATAATCATTTGTTGTATCCCAGTATATACCAAGTGCTTTTGCAATATTAGGTTGGTGAATTGAAAATAGTTCCTTTTTCTCACGATCTTCAATTGGTATTTGTTGTAACAACTCAGTGCAGTTTGAGTTCCACTTTCGCAATCGAAATCCACCAGATTTTAAAAGGGAACAAAGTTGTTTCTGTAAAATGAGAGCCTTATCAAAATCATCTGCTCCTGATATGACGTCATCAACGTATGTGTCAGAGCGAAGTATTTTGCTGGCTTCTGGGAAAATTGTCCTCTTCGTCTGAGCAAGTTGCTGTAGAACTCTAATGGCTAAATAGGGAGCAGATGTAGTTCCATATGTCACGGTGCGTAAAGCATAAACACATATTTATTAGAATTTTTATCTCTCCAGAGAATACATTGGTAATTTTAATGTTCTGAACACACATTTATTTGTCGAAACATTTTTTCGATGTCTGCTGTAAATGCGTATTGAAATCTTCTCCATCGGGTTATTATAGTTGCTAAATCATTTTGGAGTGGTGGGCCAGCTGATAGTTCTTCATTTAAAGATGGTTGCGGAGGCCTACGGCTACTCCCATCAAAAACCACTCGCAGCTTTGTTGTACTGCTACTCTCCCTGAGCACGCCATGATGGGGAAGAAAATAAGAATTTTTAGGTACGGCATTGGGGTACTCACCAAGTTTTACCATATGATGTAATGATTCATATTCATCCATAAATTTTTGATATTCTTCAGCAAATTTTGATTTTGATTTAAACGTTAACTCTAGTTGGTTTAACCTCTTCAGAGCGTTGTAATCAGTGTAAGAAAATGTTGGTAATTGTAGACCTTGGAGTGCATTTTTAAATGGTAATTGAACACAGTATCGTCCTTTCTCATCTCGAGTGTGTGTTTCAGTAAATAGTTTTTCGCAAACAATACCTTCCTGAGTAATTGTCTTACCAGGAGTAAGTTCTTCCTGTTCCCAGAAGAGACGTAGTTGCTCTTCTAATGAGCAAATATTTGAAGAAATTGTAACATCTGAAGATGGAGAACCAGGTGGCCCGGAAACCATCCAACCAAAACGCGTTTCTTGCAAAAGGAATGAGTTTTTATATTTTTTCATTCTAGGAAGCAGGAGATCTCCATAGACATCATTTCCTAGAAGTAGATCTATTTTTTCTGGTAACATAAAGTTCGGATCTGCAAGATAATATTCAGATAAATCGGAAAATTCTGTTAATGTAAATTTATTTGGGACATATGATGTGACAACAGGCACAACTAATGCGGTTAACGGTAATTCTAATTGCTTGTCGTAGTTTGATTTCAAAGTGAGTTGTAAGTATTTCTTTACGGTCATATTCTGATTTCCTCCTATTCCTGAAACATTTATGTTTATTTATATTTTGGAATTGGCAGCCATTTTGAAAGTTTTTCCGATATAAAAGATACCTGGGAACCTTGATCAACAAGGGCCTTAACATTCAGAGATAAATTTCCCATATTTATTAAAACTTTAACCGTTGCTAATAAAGCTGGAACAATTTCAGTGGAATTGATATTCGATATGTGAGTAGTTACAGAATTGGTTGTTGGAGTAGAGGTCGTAGTAGGATTCTCAAAAGTCTGATTGATGTTATTATCGTGATCTTTATTTTTCATAATGTTTGGGCTACTTACTGTAGAAAACTCGTTATGAATTATAGTGTGATGTGGTTGACTGCAAATTTGACACCTAGTGTTAAGCTTACATGTTGCTTGCATATGTCCAGTACGAAGACAATTTCGACATAGGCGTTGATTATTTACGATATTTTTCTTCTCGGTTGATGATAAAGATGTAAATTTGAAGCACTTGTATAGGGGATGACGTTTATGGCAGCAAGGGCAATTGTCATCTGGAATGGCGGTGGCTATATGGGCTCGAACATATCGCATAGGTTTTTTGCGCACTTCGGTGTGTTTTTCTTTGATGGATTTAGATGTTGTAGAATTAGTGTCTTCATTAACAGATTCAAGAGCCCTGAAAGTATTTTCTAAAAAGCAAAACATTTCAGACATTTTTGGTTTTGATGTACTAGACTTAAGGGACTGCTCCCATTCTTACGAGTTTGAATGTCCAGTTTCTGAGTGGTTAAATAAATAAGTATTGGATCCCATGTTGAAATATCAATTCCAAGAACTTTCAGCTGAGCTAAACAGTTTCTGGTAGAATCTAGCAAATGTTCTACAGATTCGAAGGTTCCAGTAGTTGGTGATATAGAAAATAACCTCTTGAATATCGTCTCTTCAAGTTTTCTTTCATTATGATATCTCTTTTCGAGAGCTTCCCATGCTGAATTGTAGCTAGAATCGGCAGCAGGATACTCGTTGACCAAGCTTAAAGGTGTACCTGTGCAGGACCCTTTTAAATATAAATACTTTTGAATGTTCGAAAGTGAGTTGTTATTATGAACCATTGACAGAAACATATCACGGTATGAAATCCAATCAATGTAATCTCCAGAGAATTTAGGCAGGTCGATTTTTGGTAGTCTAGCTCCGGCACTAAAGGTCTCATTGCGGCTACTAGAAGTGGCAAAGGTGCTTGCGTGGACGGTTGGAGTCTGTGGGGATTCAAATTCAAATATTAGATCAAGCATATTAGTTTTAAGAATTATGTAAGTGTCATAGCACTTATAATACACATCAGTACTTATGTAAGGAACGTCATTTTCGTTAATGGTGTTGTTTCGAACCGTTTCCATTATTTGCTCATGGCCATCTTTAAAAGTTTTGTATGTAAGCTCCAGATCTTCAAGCATCGTTTGTACATACCCTTTGGACTTATCATCTTTTGGTTTTTGATTAAAGGCTTTTAACATCCGCTCAATGTGGTTTACAAGATTTTTCTGATCTTCAATCGCATCAGAAATTGATTCCATTTTGCTTAGAATTCAGCTCGGAATTCGATGAAGCAAAATGGTTCAGCACAGTTTATTATTCGGCAATATAATTCCTTGAAAAAGGCTGATGGGATATACTTCAGTTCATGAAGTTATTCCCGGGTTTCGGCACCAATTTTATGTAGAAGGTTTTTCCTCAGAAAAACTTAGCAATTTTACTCAAAATAAATTTTGAGTTTGATAATAAAAAAGTTTAATTTATTTTAACGAGTATGTTTTTTTATTTGATCTTCACTTTATAAAAGTTATAACACAATTGAATTCACTTTCTTAATGCTAAATGTTACTAAGCTAATATCGTATGATATTTTAGAAAAACAAACGGATTAGCAAAATGTAACAAACAAAGGGATTAATGTTGTTGCTATAAATTACATACAATGGTAAATACTTATTAATGATCAAAATATGGATTAATATTTTAGGCAAAAAAACTATTTAATGATAATTAACGCATTAAAAGTGTTCTCTCTTATAAATGATTGTTGGGTGAGGGAAAAAATCCCAAACAGTAGGTTTTATAAATGGTATGTATGTATGTTTAGTAGCAATCACATGCAGTGTTGCCAGGTTTGACGATTTATCGTCATTTTGACGATATTTAATACCCAAAATAACTAAATGATGATTCTATGATTTTTGCTGCCAACAAAATTACGAATTTTTGCCAAAAGTTTAATATATCAGCAAAACATATTTATTTGTCACTGGATCTACTTTTCAATTTATATTATTATCGATTTATATTATTTGAAAAAATACCAGTTTCTTTCTTTTTTGTGTCTCGAAAACACTCAAAACACATAAATTATATATTTTTTAATTTTTTGACAAACTTAATTTTATTACACTTTTTGTTTGATTTATGTGATGTATAGTATAAACATATGTGTCGTAATGTAAATGGGTATTTAATAATTATTTCATTATGTATGTCTCCGCAAGCGTGTTTGTAAAAATAATTCTCCATCCCATAGTGCGGAGGGTATACACACTTTGTAAAATGTTTGTAATTCTTTTAAAAAAAAATCTGGGAAAAACCCACAAAATATTATTGTTGTTTTTTTTTTGTTTTGTTTTGTAATACAGGGTGGCTGATATATGCCACTACAAAAAAAAAGTAATAACTTTTTTTCTGAGTTATTAATCGGTTAAATATTTTTTTATTTTTGGTTTCATTGATTCGTCTTTCAATTTAAGGAAAATGAACGAATGGGGTAACGAAACTATTATTTTTGATTGTGCGCGACTACAAAGCTTTGGAGGCTGGCAATTCCGCATAAACAAACTTAACGGGCACATTAGGCGGCACTCCTTCGAGCAGATTGGGCTCGTAAATTATTTTGTCAATCGTGGGACAATCATTAGGACGAATTTTAATCAAAATTTCTCAGTTCGAATGTAAGAAACAATTGTTGCCATAGTTGCCGCAATACAAGTCAATTCTAGAGTTTCGACATGGAATATTTTTTCTCATATATGTATCACCAGACAGTCAATACGAACAGTTCTGCTTAAGGATTTTCATTTCTCTCCTTTAAAAAAATCAAATAACAAATAATTGAACGCAGAAATATGTGTATGTATTGAAAAAAAAAGTTATTTGAATTTCTTATTGTAGCAATATGCATCAGCCACCCTGTATGAAGGTTTTTATAACTGGTATGTATGTATGTATGCATTAGAAGCAATCACATGCAGTGTTGCCAGGTTTACGATTTATAGTAATTTTGACGATATTTAATACCCAAAATAACTAAATGACTATTGGAGGATTTTTGCTTCCAAACAATTTACGAATTTTTGACAAAAGTTTAATATGTCAGCAAAACATATTAATTTGTCTCCGGATCTATTTTTTGATTTATATAATTTGAAACAATACCAGTTTACTTTTAGTTTTGTGTCTCGAAAACACTCTAAACACACAAAATATTTTCTTTTTTAATTTTTTGACAAACTTAATATTATCACACTTTCCGTTTGACTTATGTGATGTATAGTATAAACACGTGTGTTGTAATGTAAACGGGTATTTAATAATTATTTCATTATGTCTGTCTCAGCAAGCGCATTTTTTTTTAAATCTTTTTTTTAAATTCGCGTATGCTTTTTAAACCCTAAATTCACTAAAACTAATTCACTAAAACACTAATTTCCCTCTGAAATTCAATAACAATAAAAATTGCAAAATGGATCTTTGTTATAAAGAATTCATTTTATTTAAATTGTTTGTCTCGTCAACCAGCCTCCATACAAATGATGTCTGATATAACGAACTTCTTATATCCACAGATTTCATAAATACTTCAATTTGCATTTCCCTTTAATTCTGTCCAATTCGACTGAATATATGTAACTGAAACGATTTCCACTTAAACTATGTTAATGTAGTATTTACAAAACAGTTCAAAAGTTTCTACGTAATCACCTTCTTGGACCCCTAAATGTTTTTTTTAAAAGTGCATGTGAAAAAAGCATAACTTTGCTTAAATGTAATATTAAATTCCTGTCAGTGCATGCAATCGATTTCTCAACTCTTTCCACAGTTTTTATCAATTCTGTAAATTGTCACTACTGCCTTTTTAAAACCAATTAATATCCCAAAAAAAAAACTTCCTTCATTGAAAACAAACCTGCAGAATAACTTTGAACATTAATTTGTGTTTCAGTGAAAAATAAGATGAAAAACATTTAAAGTTTTTATTAATATTATTAAAATATAATATTCCTAGTATGTTTAGATCAAATATAATATTCCTCGTATGTTTAGATGTTTTTCGCTAAAATTATAGTGTTTTTGTATTTAATACAATTCATTTTCGTTACATTGCTAAAAGCCTATTTTGTGGCTTTTGTCTACTAAAATCACGGGTTTTGTTTTATAGAAAAATAATTATTTCAGTGCTACATTATATGTAAATATTTCATGTACGGATAATATTATTTTCTACAAATATTGTTTACTTTGAGACATCGATTTGTGCTTTTCCCCTATTTCAAGTGTTATAAGCAAACTACATTTAATTATTGCAATAAGCTGAGTTTTTTTTTGTCTACATAACCCTCGTTATTCGAGTGTTAGATTTTTTTCTACTAAAATCGTTTCATTAACAAAACAAAAGTTTTTTTCCTAAGAATTTTTTTTCTATTATTTTTTTTTTTATAAACTTCCCTTCACAATTTAAAAGGTTTAGTTAGTTATTCTTCAAATTTGGTCCTTTCTCAATTACAATTATGTAGATATTAAATTAAATTACTAATTCACAATATATTTATTATTTTTAAAACTATTTTTTTCTTATTACTGTCCCTTTAAACCTATCCCTTTTCCAATTTCACGTTTCCATCAATTGCAATTGGATTCTTAAAAGAATATTAATTGCATTTTAAATCTCAATTCAAATATATATTTAATATCATAGAAATTAAACATAGAGATTTCAGCGCCTGAATATCGAGGACACAAAGCAAAGATTTTTGCTTGAAAAAAAAATTTATTTATTTTGTTTAGAAAACATTAAAAGTGGTGATAAAAATATTATTTGTATAAAAAAAAAACAAAAAACATTTACAAATAAAAATGATCGGGTCAATTTCCATGGGTTTTGATAGTGATTCCAGTAACAGTGATAATGAAGATAGTCGTTTGTATCGAAGAAATTTGCGAGATGCCACCAATTTTTTGGAATTCCCGGAAAAGCGGTATGTTAGTGGCATACAAATTTATTTGTAGTTTTATTTAAAATTTCTATGGTATGTTCCAGGTTTTTTGATTCTTCCCGAGTGAATAATGAAATTTTTGTAATGCTTCGTGAAGAAACAAAACCAAGAAGAAAACCCGTCTATCGAAATACACATGTTCCTGCACCAACAGAACTAGCAGCATTTTTATCTTTTTTGGCAACAGGTGCATACCAAGCATCTGTTGGTAATGACAGTATCTGTTCCATGTCGAAGTCGCAGGTAACTAAAGTAATAACTGAAATGTTAAACATTTTCGAAGACCACTTGTGTCCAAAGTGGATTACCTTAGAAAAAAGCCCAGAAGAAGAAAATTATGTTAAGGAAAGTTTTTCCAACAGTAGTGGAATACCTCTAGTTGTTGGATGCGTCGATGGAACGCACGTTCGAATAAAGTCACCAGGAGATGACTTAAAACATTTGTATTACAACCGGAAGGGGTACTACAGCTTGAACTGCACAAGTTTTATTTTAGAAGCTATGAGTCATTTATTGATATCATATCTATTTTCAGATATGTGATCACAACATGGGCATCACATATGTAGACGCCAGACACCCAGGAGCTAACCATGATGCGTTCGTATGGGGCCAGAGTGCAGCTGATCATTATTTCAAAACCCATTATTTGGAAGGAAAACGAAACACCTGGCTTCTTGTTACGTACAATGGGGTATTTGAAAAAATAAATAATAATGGTAAATATAGAACTTCGAAACTACTGAGCCGATCGCTAGGAATTTAATAGATAACTGGTAATCTTTCGAAATGCTGGTATTGGATCACCCTGTTTTAGTGCATGGGGTACTTACGGGTTGTTAAAGTTTACTATCTGGTGTATAACATTTTTTTTGGGCCGTGTAACTTTTGTAAATATGGACCGTGCTGAATTTTTGTCCTGGAGTATTGAACGTTGTAAGACAAAACATTCCTAGAAAATGTTGGTTTATCTCCGAAACACTTTCTCTTTTTTTTTTTTTTAAAGAGAAGCAACACTCAGGAAATTCTTCCTATTAATTAATGTGTTGTTTTTCTTTGGAAAGGGGATGGAAAGGGGGTGGAGAGATGAAAGGTGGTGAAAGATGAAGGGCTTCAAACATGGCAACAGTGTAATTGCGCGAGTAGATTAGTCTTAGAATTCATTAAAACTTTTTTGTTGCATAGCCCTGATTCATTATTTTACTTCGGTGGGGTTAAGTGCTATGAGAACACCTAAGGTGGGCTCAGCAATACATATAAGTGATAGAAAACTCATACATATTATTTTTTTCTAAATTGATGTTGTCGTCACCGGGAATCGAACCCGGGACCATCTGTGTAACATTACAACGCGCTAACCACCACAACGCCCACAATTATATCATGGATTTAAAAAAACTCGTTATTGACAATACTTTTAGAAACAAGATGTAGCAAACTTTTTCAAATTACCTTTAATAGGTCAGTTGTGAACAAAAGTTGTTAAAAATGTTAAACATTTATTTACGCTGAAGTTTTCGTCGCAGGTCATCAAGAGTTGAGTTCTCCTGGATTTCAATCTGTTTTTTCAAAAGCTTTAGCTGCTCATGCTTTTCAGAACTTTTTTCGTTTATTTTTCTTTTTCTATGAAATGTATTTGCTGGTTTAGAGTTTATTTTCTTTTGATGAATTCGTGAAGGTGTTGATGAAAGTGAAATTTCTTGAGATCATGGTAATGTTGGGGATTCCGTAGGTAATAATGTATTTGGCGTAAATATTTCTTGACGTTGCGAGGTTGTTTGAAAGTGTCCGAGCTTGTTGGTGTAACAACTGCTACTCTGGTACAGGCATCGAGGCGGTGTAACATCTAAACAAATTTTGTGACTGCTACTACAACATGATATTTTCTTGGTAGCATTGGGCACACCAAACATTTTACCACTGGGTGCAGCTGCTGATGACTAGTGACATATTCTTTCAACATCCAATTTCAGAGGCGTAAAATTGTTGATTATACAAGGGCCTCCACCGGTTCCATGCAGACTCTTGTTGTTTTCAGCAATTTTTTTCTTCAGTCTGCATTTCTGGTCCTGCCAAACCTGCAATTTAACATAGTAGTTTAATCAGTCTAACAAAACTAATAAATTCGGCTTAAGTGGAGTTTAGTGACATAACTCCGACTACTTTAAACTTTTTACCCTAAATAGTATTTATGGAGCTGATAGATAAAAAAAAACTTCTCGAACTGTATTGAATTGCACAGCCGCATGGGGGCGACACCGACAATTTTTTAACAAGCTCCAAATATACTACTTGGGTAAACAAATCGTGGCTATGTCAGAAAACAAAACTTGTTGCATACTTTTTTCCATTCCTCTCCATTTCTTTCCGGGGGACCGTGGGCATTTAGTCTTTGAGCAACAGTGTCCCATGTGTGCTCCATAGCTGCTCTGCTGCCCCAAATGTAGGGGTTCCCGTTGCCAGGTGTGGAAACTCTTCCATAAAACCCATACATTTTTGAAATTAAACCGCCTTAGTCTTCTTTAGGCTAAAATTTTTATAAAATTGTTAAACAAAAAATGTGTTTTGTCTTCTTGCATATTTACTTTTTTTTATTGTTATCACAGCTTATTATTCTTTTTTTATTAAAATTTTTTGTTAAAAAGAATTTCTTCACTCGTTGAATTTTTTCCCCAAAATGAATTTCTTCACTCTTTTACACCAATTTTTTGAGTGACACGTCTTACAAAAACAGGCCATTAATATAATTTTGTTTTATTAAATGGAAAAACTATTTATTTTAAATACCATTTTAAAAAATACAAAATAAAATCATAAAATATATTTTAAAAATATTGGCACTTTTATCTCTTTATTCTTATGTTTATTACTTTTTTTAACTTTCAGAATTTGAATTTTCCAAAAAAACCCAACAAAAAAATAATGCTTACCCAAAAGCAGTTCTGGAACACATTATTTAATTACGGAGCGCTTTCAATTCCAGAAGGCATGACTTTTGTTCGCGATGTCCCACTTGGTATGTCTCTTTTAAGCGGGTGAAAAGCGCTTCATTCATGGGCTCTAAAAAGCATTGTAGTCAATAAAAAGCGCTTTTTTGTGTGTTGACAACATTAGTGCTTCATGGTATGCATTCTTTACTGCTTCATTGTAAGCATTATTCACGGATTTAAAGAAGGCTTTTAGGGAAGCACAACATAATGCCTTTCCTAATTGCTTTATAGTATGCAAGGCGGTGAGAAGCGCTATTTTGGAAGCATACAAATGTAGTTACTGCTAACCAAAGCTAGTTTATGAGTTTGCTGGGAACATATGGTACTATGTGCAAAAAATTATTTTTTACCGTCACATAAACTTCTATTTAGGTTAGGTTAGGTCGAAAAGAGGATTCGGAGATGGGAAATACTTCCCTAAACCGACTCAAGTCCATGAGGACTTACACTTATGTCCTATGTCACCTTACTATCCCAGGAACTCCGTCGCACTGACGAAATTCCTCAACTTCTTCCATCCTATGCCCCTAAGATCCCCCAATGTGGATATTGGGTCACTGGATAGTATTTCGACCCGGATCCCGGCAAATGCCGGGCATTCACAGAGATAGTGTTCCAAGGTCTCCTCGTCTTCCCCACAGGCCCTGCACACTTCTGAGTCCGCCCTACCAATACGGTGGAGATGGGCCCTAAGTGTCGAGTGTCCCGAGAGGATTTCCATCAAAAGACTCAGTTCCTTCCTACTGAGATTCAGAATTTCGCTTGTCTTGTCCTTGTCCGGGTTGCCCCAGAGAATATTTGTAGTCCTGCCAACACCCGCATTTTCCCAGATGGTTTTATGCATGGTGTCAGCCCAGTCCACCAGCTCCGCCTTGAGAGCTCGAAAAGGTTTAGCGTTCTCCAAAGTGACTAATTCCAGGGAAGATGCTCCCCTAGCCAAATCATTAGCCACTTCGTTCCCCGCTATAAAACAGTGTCCCGGCACCCATATAATCTCAATACGTCCCCGTGAAGAGAAATCGTTAATTTCCCCTTTACATCTGAGTATCGTCATTGATCCCACAGAGTCCGCAGCTACAGCCCGGATAGCCGCTTGGCTATCCGTGAAAATCACAATATCACAGGTCAAGCCCACCTGCTTAATGCACTCCGTAATCGCGGTGACCTCCGCCTGTAGTACGGTGTTATGGTCAGGAAGACGGAAGCATTTGCGTACATTGAAGTCAGCGTTACAGAAGCCCAGACCCGCTTTCCCATCCAGTTTTGATCCATCCGTGTAAAAGTGGATCCCAGGTTGGTTCCTCAAGAAGGTCCCATTTAACCATGGTTGCCTGTCCGGGATTAACGTGTCACAGAGCGTCGTGACAGACCTCTCTGAAATCCTGTCGCAGTCCCATTCTGGGACCCAATACCCTGGCAATTGGTCCAAAATAGTATGGTGCCCGGTAATATGGCCATTATTGTCCCATTCCCCGGTAGCCCTCAGCCGCATCATAGTCAATGCGGCCTCGTACTTCACCTGTACATCAATTGGGCGAATTGCCAGAATAGTCTCGACAGCCCTAGTAGATGTGGTTCTCATTGCGCCACTAATGCCCAAACAGTTTAGGCGCTGTATCTTCTGCCATAGTCCTACATACGAGCCAAATCTCATCGATGTCCACCATACTACAGATGCGTACGTCAGTATAGGTCTGACAACACTAATGTATAGCCAGTGTGTCATCCTGGGATTCAGACCCCATTTAGATCCTATTGCCTTTCTACAGACGGCCCACGATATGTGGGCCCTCTTCTTCTATTTAGTACTGAGAACAATATTGTCATATGTGCTTCATCGTTGAACTTCAGAGTTCTATCTGTTTTTTGAGACTCAATTTGTTTAAAAACTTATATAGTAGCTTGGATATTTTTAAAAACATAATATTATATTCAAAAACTGTTTTTCAGTTAAGTCTAAACGGACCAGGTAAAGCGGTTGACAGTGTTCAACCTTAGTTCCCTCAAAAGATGTGTTGCTGCAAATATAACCTTCTTGTTCTAGGGTCCCGATGTATGCCACTATGCGCACAGTGGTGTGTTTTCAAAAAAAAAAAAAACGGTAATAAGTATAGAACTTCTATACTACTGGCCCGATCCACATAAAAATTGGAGAAGTTATAGGGGAGGATCTAGGCCAGGGGTGCCCACGGCCTATGCGCTTGGTACTCAATTGTTTTTGTAAAAACACTTAGCTATAGGCTGTGTGTTTTAATACACATATAGAGCGCTCAGCACTAGCAATACGAAATACACAAACAACTTTGTCTTATTAGTTTTTTTGTCGTTCTTCACTTTATACACGCAAGCGCAAAGCAACAAAACTTTCGTATGCTTTGCTGGTAAACATTGAGATATTTTTTTCTTTTTTCTTTGTATGTATTGGTTTTTACAACAAAAAATGTTGAATAAAAATTAGTTTTTCTTTAAATGTATTGGTGTTTGCTCTTCCATAAGGAACTTTTGGGCACTCCTGATCTAGGCTTTAAGAATGTTGTGCCACCTTGTATATAGAAAATCTTTAAGTGCTTGTTACTTTGGCAAATGTGAATCAATTTAAAAACAAATTAGACTAAGATAAGCTTCTACACAAGATAAACAAAAAACATGCTAATGGTGGTAAGATATATCTTATAACTAAAAAGATATTTGATGTTAAAAATTAAATATTAATTTTTTGAATTGACTTTTTTTGTTTGTTTTTGGCCAATATCTTTTTTGTTGCCAAACTAAATCAAAAAAAAATAAAATTTGCAAGATTACTAACGCATTCAGAAACAAACTTCAGAAAAGATATTTAAATTCTCAAAGTCAATATTTAAAAAAAAAAAACTTAAAAATCGGCAATATTCTCCGAAAATGTACCTTAATTAATTTATGTTTTTTCTCAGAACGTTGTTAATAAGTGTTATTAATTGTTAACCGTTTCTAAAAAAATTGACTTTAAGAAAGGCTGTGAATGTAATTTTATTTATTTCTGGACATGCACTCTACACCCAGCATTGGTCAAAAATTGTCAATTTTTAAGCGAAAATTTGACTTTGCAAGTGTGTCCACCATTTTGCCTGTGGATTTTGAACTTTTTTTAATTTGAAATAATAGGTCAATATGTTTTGAGCTACTCCTCAGAAAAAAACTGATCCTACGCATAATTCAGAGCTAGAGAGTTTTAAAAAATATATTTTTTAAACATAAATGTATTGTTTTAAACTAACTACACTTTAAGATTTAAAAACTGTTAAAATCATTTCGATATCTTTCATAGATAAAAACTTATTTAACTTCAAAGTTTTAAGAGATGTTAATAGAGAAACATTTTTTTATGCTTGTTTTTCTGCAAAAGTGTTAAACAAATTTTTAAATACAAGGTGGCGCAAAAGTAATCCTCCTATCAGAAAATGCTATAAATTTTGCGATTGGCCCCTAATGTCAGTTCTGTTTTGACATTTGTGTAGTAAACACATGCGAAATACATGTTAATAAACAATGTTACGCTACACTGCTCCAGAATGCGGAATAGTGGTGACTATTTGTTTGACCAATAATCGGTCGGTGACTTTTGCACAATTTCCATTCCCATTTCCATCTTAGCGGGTACGTAAATAAGCAAAATTTACGCTTCTGGTGCACTGAAAATCCGCGTGTAACCCACGAAGAGCCATTACACCCGCTCAAAGTCACTGTATGGTGTGCTGTTTTCGCTGGAGGAGTCATCGGCCCTTTTTTCTTCGAAGACGTCGCGGGCCAAACGGTTACTGTGAATGGTGAGCCCTACAGAGCAATGATCAACGAGTTCTTTTTGCTGCAACTTGATGAATTGGGATTGGAAAACATGTGGTTCCAACAGGACGGTGCAACGGCACACACTGCACGTGCCACAACCGATATGCTGAAGGATGCATTTCCCGGGCGCCTAATCTCCCGTTTTGGCGATTTGCACTGGCCAGCAAGATCGCCTGATTTGACAGCTCCAGACTTCTTTTTGTGGGGCTTTTTGAAGTCGCGGGTTTATGTCAACAAGCCTCAGACTCTTGCAGCTCTTAAAGACAATATCCGTCAAGAATGTGAGGACCTATCGCCGGAAGTTTTGGCCAAAGTGATGGAAAATGCCATAAAAAGGGCTCAAATGACAATCAACTGTGGCGGCGGCCATTTACATGACATCATATTCTCGACTTGATGTAAAAAAAATTAAAATACTAAATAAAAATAATCCACAAGAAGAATCAAAGTTTTTCATTTTTTTTTTTAAATTACAGCCAAAAAACATCGGAAGGTTATTTTTGCGCCACCTTGTATTAATTTTTTTTATACATTTTCAAAAAAAAAGAAGTATTTACCTATTCATCGATATCTTTAGTCTTGTTAAAGGTTAATGTATTGCATTTGAAAGTTAAACCTCAAGCAAACCTCTTTCTGAAACATAGACAGGTAATGCAACACAGTGGAGTGAATCAAATAAAAAGTGGTAATAAATATAGAACTTCTTAACTACTGGACCGATTAAGACCAAATGTATATGTAATCGTTAAGGAGGAGTATAGCTTTCAAAAAATTAATTTTGAAGTCACCCTGTGTTAACACTGGGTGAGCACTAATGTGCCAAAGTAGACCACCTCGAGTACAAAAAAAATTTAAAATGCTGTAACTTCTACAATTATGAACCGATTTCGATGATTTTAGAGAACAGAGATGTAAAGCACTATTGGCAATTCAACACACGAAAATATTGCAAAACAGCTCAAAACACAGATTTAATGCGACACTTAATGATATCATCCGACCCAGTTATATCCTCTATTAGAACTCAATGGTTACCAAAAATAAGTTATGAACTAGAAAAGGACGACCCCGAAGCCATGAATATTCATAAAATATTATCCTTTGATATATCAGATTGTTTTGTAGAAAATTACTAGTTTGTATCTATATATTAAATTGAATTTATTAAAAAATCATATTAAAATTAAGGTATTGTTTAACAAATAACAAATAATATAACAAATAATAAAACCAAATATGTCTTATATTAATTACTCATATACTACCATGATTTTCATACAAAGGAATTTTCATATAAATAAAATTTTTGGTCGAGTTGACACATTTTAAAAAAGTTTTCAGACGTTTGTAAACGTATTCACCAGACATGTTATACATCGTTGAACAGGTGGAAGCCTCTACTTAAAAAAAAAAATTATTATAAATTTTAAAAAATTTCTAGAACAAATAAGTAAAAAAAAACAAAAAAATGTATATAATAGTGTTTTTTGTATTATAACAACTTAACTTTGATAAATAATATCTAAATAGGTATTTATGCTATGTTAACAATTTTAATATGTATTAAAGATTATATTGTCGTTAATTAATAAAAAATAAATGAAAGTAAAAAAATTGGATCTAAATATGATTTTTTTAAAAGCGAAGAAATCTAATTTCAAAATTTGACTTTTTTACAAAAACTCCTCCCAGGACCCCACTTTTCATTTGCCGGCGGCAAACTTGATAAAGAATAATTAACATTTTTTTAGTCTATAGTATTACGTTTTAAAAAGTTAAGAAATGGGCGTGCCATTTTTTGCCCACGTGTGTAAACTTGAAATTTTGCTTGAAAATTGGTCATTTTCGATCAATGCTGGGTGTAAGGTGCATGTCCAAAATTAATAATACTTTTATTTAAAACTATTCTCAAAGCCTGTTCTTTTCAAATATTTAAAAAAATATTTACTTTTCTTCCACTAGATTATAAAAAAAACGTATGAGTGAAGCTACTTTTTCACAAAAATTTTACAATTTTTTTGACCTATTTCAAAAAATTGACTCAGCAGATTTTTCTTTACTCAACGGTTACAGATAATTAAATGAAACTTTAAGCGCAACATTAATGATAAAAGTGGCAATACACAAAATTTTTTTTTAATGTCTTACCACCTATTATAAAGGAGTTATTAACTTAAAACCTAAAAAAAAACTTGTCAAACATTTTTAATTTTAATGTTCAACATCACACAACTTTTAAACTTTAAGAGGTAACATATTACCGTAAGCATGTTTTTTATTAATCTCATCAAGCGGATTCAAAAAGTCTAAAATCATCGAAATCGGTTCATAATTGTAGAAGTTACAGCGTTTTAAAAGTTTTTTGTACTCGAGGTGGTGTACTTTGGCACCTTAGTGCTCACCCTGTGTTAACACAGGGTGACTTCAAAATTAATTTTCTGAAAGCTATACTCCACCTTAATCGGTCCAGTAGTTAAGAAGTTCTATATTTATTACCACTTTTTATTTGATTCACTCCACTGTGTGCAGGTGGTGTATGCATAAAAATGTTATTTTACGTGTCTTCTTTTTTACCTCTTAATACATTTTGGAAAAAAAAAATATATCATTCAGAAACCACAAATTTTCCTGAAGGAATGTTTTCCACTGTGCGTTGGTGATCCAAAAAATTTGGTGGTTTCAAAAAAGCTAACTAAAATAGCTCATTTTCTCAATGGACCGTTAGCTACTAAGTGGGACTTTAACTGACATATTTGTTGTTGTTTCCCATATAAATGTTCAATTTTACTGGCTAGGAAATCTGTTGGACCACTGTAGTCCACTTTTCGAAGTTAAATTACAACCATATTACATACGAACTTTAAATTATGTTAACTGTTTTGGTGAAAAACAACAGTTTTAAATAGTTTAGCCTAACGGTGTCGTTACACGTACAGAATAAATTGGAATTCCATTGTAACCAACAAAATATAATGATTATACAGTAATTTTAATTCTAAGTACTTAAAATTCATCATCAGAATAATTAAACTATATTGTAAACAGAAAATATTGTATATAAAATTAACAAAAACACAGTCACATCATTCAAACTATTGGTTTTCCTTATCAATATTTTAAAAATTTTATCTTCTACATTACCATTAATACTACGAACCAACCATATTTCTGAGATTTTTCCCCCTGAATAAAATATTTGCAGTTAAAATTGAATATTAGTTTCGATTGCAAAAAAACAATCACTATCTAAAATATAAGATTTTGTTACCAATTTTGAAATAATATAAAGTTTTTTTTATAGTTTTAATAACTCTAATAAAATATTAAGATTAGCAACCCAATTTCTGTTGTACATACAAATCTATTTTTAGACATTAAAATTTAAACTTGAAAGCAAAAAAAAAATATTCTAGGTAGACATTTGAAAAGATAAATTCAAATTGAATTTAGGCTAGAGGTAAAGTAATTGCCTGATAAGCAGAAGGTCGCCGGTACGAGCCCAGTTCGCAGAGATGAATTTTTTATTAATAAAATAATTTTAAAATAATATAATTTTTTATATAATTTTGGTAACTCTAATAAATATAGAGATTAGCAACCGAATTTCTATTGTACACACAAATCTATTTTTAGACAAATATTTAAATTTGAAACTAGAAAATATTCAAGGTTGAAATTAAAAAAAAACATATTTAAATGGGGTTTAGGCTAAAGGTACTTGCCTGACAAAAGGAAGAAAGCCAGTTCGAGGCATATCATTTTTTTATTAATAAAACAAATTTTGTTGAACGCATGTGAATCTATTTATAGAATATTATAGTCCATAAACATAAAATATTCAATTGTTACAATAAAAATTCGGAATTTGTAAATAAATGTCGGTTGTTACAATAATGTAAAAATTTAATAATAGTGATAGTAAGTGGAACCACAAAAATTCGGTTGGAAAAAAATTCGGTTGCAACTATAAAACTGTTTTCTCTGTGTAGTAACATCGTCAAAACTATAGCAATTTAGGTCTCGTTTTGAGCAAACCGATATCGTTTTTCTTAGAGAATATGTCCCCTGTTTGTTAAATTTCAACTAGACATTCAGTATTTGGGCCTTAAAAAGCTTCAGTACAGTTCAGTCTTAAGCTGTAACTATAATTGATTTACATTTTGTAAATTTGGTTTATAATTATTAATTTTTCTTCAGATTTAGGAACAACCATATTAATGAGTTTGAAAATATTCGCCAAATTTGAGAAGGCGCAATGAATTGAGTACCCTGATTGGCATCATATCTCCGATGCGTCTCAGGAAATTATGTGATCAATCACTGAAACTCAGTTCTCATCAATAGCCAGGATGGTGGCTATGAGCTGTGGGCCCCAGCACCATCATACGAAACTGTGGGCCAATCCACCACTTGTCTGAAGCACAAACGATTTATGAAACTACTACAAGAGAAAGAAAAATAAATAAAATATCACCAACATTGATGACAACCTTTGGCACACGAATACTGACAAGAATTGGACAATGGAATGTAAGAACGCTTAGTGAAACATCGAGGCTAGAAAGGAAAGTGGGGTAGAATTTTTAATATCCAAAGATCTTAAATCATCATTAAATACATGGGAACCAACATCAGATCGAATTATTACAGCCCGATTCTTCAGTAAAGTTGGGAAACATATCACCGTCATCCAATGCTATGCACCCACTCAAAATGCTGATGATTTCATAAAAGATGAATTCTACAACCACTTAACCGCCACTGTCAACAAAATAGCAAACCGCGACATTCTCATACTAACCGGTGATTTCAATGCAAAAATTGGAAGCGACAACCATGATTTACTCCAAATCATGGGAAAACACGGCATGGGAACTAGAAATAATAATGGATTATATACACAAATACACATGGTCATCACCTGATGGCAAAACACGTAATCAAATAGACCACATTTGCATTCGTCGCAAATCGAGAAGTTCCTTAATAGACGTGCGCACTAAAAGGGGTGCCGACTTGGACAGCGTCCACGAGCTAGTGGTCTCAACAATAAAATTAAAATTAAAGAAAATGTACAAGAAGAACACACAACAAATTCACAAACGCTTTGATGTCGAGAAATTAAAAATAAAAGAGCAGAGACGAAGTTGGAGAAGCACTAAGAGAAGGTGTACTGGCAAACAACGCAACCTGGGAGCAAACGTGTAACTCATTAAGGGATATTGCTAAAGATAAAATTGGCTACATACAGAAAACAAAAAGAGAAATATGGTTATCCGGCAACACCTGGCAACTCATTCAAGAAATAACAAGCAAACTTGAAAATCCCAACTACAAAACCCAGTACAACAACGTAGCAAAAGCTGTACAAAGATCAGACCGAAGTGATAAAAGGAAAAACCTAGATGATATCGCACAGAATGCCCCAGTATAGAAGAGATCACATGCGCTATCTCAAAAATTAAAATAAACAAGGCACCAGGTTAAGATGGTATACCACCTGAGATCCTTCAAGCGGACCCCACATTAGCCGCAGAAATCATCCATCCCAATATTCGAGATGCCTGGACTAACGAAGAGCTTCTTAGTACATGGAGAAAGGGTACAATCATAAAACTAGCAAAGAAAACTGATTTGACTGTGTGTGATAATTGGAGGGGGATCACATTGTTAAACAAAATATACAAAGTCATGGCCATACTAATAAACAACAGGTTGCAATGCGTTGAGCAATCAGGCTTTCGCCCTCATCGCAATTGTCTGGACCAAACCAATACCTTTCGTGTTATAATAGAACAATCGATAGAATGGTGCACAACATTATACTTAGTCTTTTTTGACTTCAGAAAAGCTTTTGACTCTATAAGACGTAGCGCAATATGGGAGGCATTAGCAGCAAAAGGGGTACCATCAAAGCTGATATACCTTATTAAAGCCATGTATACCAATACAACTCTTCAAGTCCGTCATAAGGGCATGACCAGCGAAATATTTAAAACAAACGCAAGAGTGAAACAGGGATGCCCATTATCTCCGCTACTATTCGCCGTCGTACTAGATGAAGTAATGCTAAAACTGTGCAGTAGAAGAAGGGGCATTGTATGGGATTTACACAATCATCTAGAAGATTTGGAGTTTGCAGACGAAATTTGCCTCATTTCTCACAAATTTTATGAAATGCAGAGCGAGGTAAATGATCTGGTACTGCTATCAAAAAATGTAGGTTTGGAGATAAACATTGATAAAACAAATGCAATGCGTATAAACAACACAATTGACAACCATATTGTAATACAAAATCAATGTATACAATATGTTAATTCGTTTTGCTATCTGGGATGCATATTGACAATAGAGGGCGGGGTGGAAGAAGACGTAACAAACCGACTCAAAAAGGCCAGATCTGCAATTGGCCGATTAAATAGAACGTGGCAATCACCACAAATTTCGAAAAATACAAAGATGCGTATATTCAATGCATGTGTAAAATATACACTTCTCTATGGCAGCGAAACATGGTCCATTGCACAAAGACTACAGGTTTTTATAAATAAATGTCTGTATTTTGGCCAAACACAATTATCAACATAGACCTGTAAAAGCTAAATAAAGAGACACCTATAAATTGTCAAATAGCCAGACGTAAGTGGAAATGGATAGGCCACACATTAAGAAAGCCAACCGGAAGCATTACAAGAACTGCTTTAGAATGGAACCCTCAAGGTAGCAGACGCTCGGGTCTCCCGAACATCTCTTGGCGAAGAACAATCAACCAGGAACTCAATGCAATAAACCCAACTTTTGACGAAATAAAAACGATATGTAATAAATAAGTTGGAATAATATTGTAGAAGCCCTATGTTCCCATGTGGAATAAATAAAGGATAAAAAATAAAAAAAAATTGCGAATTAAATTTATGTTTACTTGTTTTTGGAAATTATTTTATTTTTTTTATTTCTTTGTTTTTTAATTTCTTTTGCTTGTTTGAAATGTTTTTAATTTGGTGAAGTTGGGTCCGATTCGTTTAGATTACAAATTAACCAAATTAATAGAGATGGAACTTTTCGAAAGTTGACTTAAGCTAAATATAGGCGCTTCAATATATTTTCATGCAATCGCTCCGTCCTTTAACTCAACTTCGCTTAATATAGATGGGAATTTATGCTTTAACCACAATTGACTTTCCGTCTGTTAAATTTGTTTCTAATGTTGCATAATTCTTTTTCCAAATTAAAGAACGCTTATATTTGACTTGCACGAATTTTAAAATTTTCGACAGATCCACGAATCAGATTTGTGTATTTTTTTATTTATATTAATTAAGTCTGTTAGACGTACGTTACCGCGAGCAACCGCGGAAACCCAAATCATACAAAAAAAGCGTTTTAATTGGGCTTCAAATGTGTTTTTTTGCGTTCCAGGTATTTTGAGGTTTTTTATCTCTTTTTGAGCAATTTTTTTTAATAATCTCATTTTACCAGGCTTTAACCAAAATTACCAAAAATAGTATTGGCAAAGAATTTTGTGGGTGGTGACTGAAAAAACACGTGATTTGCACACAAAATAGGGTTTACCCAGTACAATATTTGTTGCGCCTTTGGTAATTTTTTTAAAAAATAGCAATGGTTTGCCATTACTATTTTCTTTTTGGCACGGTTGGCATTTTCTACCTTCGTAGTTTTCAAAAACTATTAGTTTTGTTGCAGTAGTACAAATTTAGTATTAAATGAATTCAAACAAATTTTTATATCCGAGTCACTTCTTTATGGTGTTTTTTTTCAGTTTTTGAATACAAGTCGCCTTTTCATGAACTAATTTCAGATAAAAATTTTAATATTTAGGGCGGGTAGCTTTTCAAAAAATAACCAGATAATCGGCCTTATTATGAGTGTCGTTGTCGTCTCGTAAATAAGTCGTTTTTAAAAATCGGTATTATGGTTGTTGAAAAACGACAGAATGTGTCACTGTTTACTATTCTATTACAATTTTCGGTACCACCAGTGGTGTATTTAAATATAAAATATTAAAAAAATCGTCGTTAAAGTTTTTGTTCACGACAAACTGAAAAAAATGGAAAAAATTGAAAAAATATCTATTTTGAATTGTTCCCCTTTTTGTGGTGATATAATATTTATGTGGGTTCCATCTATACATCCTATAACAACAGGAAACCCAGATTTGTTGTAAAAATATTCCTTGATTTCATTCTTTTCACTTTCCTCCGTTGGAAAATAAATCCATTCTTGGCAAAGTTCATCATACATTACATCTATGCACTTTCGGAAAACAATACTAACTGATGATTGGCACATGCTGATGTTGTAGTCATTGCCAGCACCCTTTTGATAACTACCCTCAGCGATTAGCCGCACTGTTGCTGAAAGTTTTAAAATATTAGATAAACTTATGATTCTTACTTGTTCTTTTAATTTAGGCGTAGTTCTTTCCAGGACATATTAAAAAGCCTCCTTATTTAAACGAAAATATCTAACAAATCTTAAAAAAAATAACCAATATATTTATTTTATATTTACTTACGTGGAGTTCGGCATGGCTAATATGTTCGACTGTTGGCGTAATTGTCTTTGAATGACATTTAACTCAGCCGTAGTATATTCCTCTTCATCTTTAGAAGATGAAAATGCAGCAACACTAAACATCTTTTTTCTTTTTTAAAATGTATTTTACAAACAACAATAATTTGTATTTAAATTTACGTGTTTTATGCCGACAGATTATAAAACCGGGTTGCTCATAAACATTAAAAATGGTGATAATTATGAACCAACCTGTTTTTAAAAATCAATTACAAAAATGTCGTTGTCGAAAATTTTACATGATACCAAAAAATATTGAAAACGACAACTACTACGACAACTGTCTAAATACGAGAACGACACTCATAATAAGGCCGAATATTTTATAATCAAAAAATATTTTGAGTCGCAAAATATTTAAAAACGCAAATTAGAGAATCCAAAAAATAACATAAAAAAGAAACAAAGCCAACTTGACTTCTCAGGATTTTTTTTTTTAATTTTTAAATTTAAATTTCTCTGAAATTTTAGATTGAAAAATATTCGAAAATGCCGAATTAATCGAAACAAAAAATTCGGTTCATCGATAACTCAGAACCCGTTAATTTTCGAAACCCGGTTTTAAAAAACCGGTTTATCGAATAGGTCGGAAAACGGGCTTGACAACTATACAACGTACCAAAGTCTATTTAAAAATATGTACTTCAAAGACACGTTCTGCACTAAGATGAATATTGTTGAGTAGTGTAATTGAGATTGATTTTCAGTTTGCCGTTGCTGTTCAGGCCATTATTTTTCACTTACGGGTTTTCTTGCGTGTGTGTACTATAAATTTAAAAAACTCTGAAACATCCTGTGAGTAGAAATCTGTCACAATGCAGTCTATTGTGAATGTCACACAATCAGTACGTTCAACAACCAAAATACATTTAATTGCCACTACTTCGCGCTAGATGCCGCAATAATGTAGTATGTTTAAACCCATATTAAGCCGCTAGTAACCGTATGACACAAAAAAATAAAAACCCATTTCATTCATGAAAACCACAATTCAATAACTTTAAATGCTGCCAGCCCAATTAGAAATTAATAGCTCTTTAATTAAAATATTTTTCAATTAAATAATAACTCATTTGATTAAAAAGTAATCAATTGAATACAGTGTTGTTGCCATACCAAATGTTTTTTTTTATATCTTAATGTTATAACATTGAGTTTTAACCGGCATGTAATTTTATTTAGTTAGCAGATTTATTTACGCTTATGTGAAAAAATTCACACATAAATCAGCAACGATTTTTAGAATTTATTTTTAAAAATTTTGCATTTCTGTTAAATATTTTTGAATAATTTTTACTTTATTTTTAGCATTTTTTGTTTAAAAAAATTTATACATTTTATTTAACAAATTTAACTCCAAAAATCACAACAATATGCTTGAGCCATGGTATATAAAAATGTCAAGCAAGTTCCGAATTTAAGAAAATATTTATTTGATTCAATTAATTTTTAATTGACAGCTTTAAAAAATTGCAACAAATAGATTTGATTGAACAAAGTAGGGAAATATTTTTTTCTGTGTTATGCCAATGCTAGAATATTTGATCTAGCAATGGTTACTCAGCAGTTATCATTCACATACTTTTAAAGCCATCAATTTTTATATGTCTTGTTAGCTCAGTGGGTAGAGATGTCTGCTGCCAATCTGGCGGCCAGGGTTCGAATATTAATTTATTATTTGCATTTTCTTTTGTTTAAAAAAATTTTTATTACAAGAAATTAAACTATAAAAATTGCATTGTCAATTTTATGATAATATTTAGAAAAAATACATATTCAGATTTAAACAACTGAAACTTAATTATTTAACTTTATGAAGTAATAAACCTTATAAGAATTAATATATAAGGTGGCGCAAAAATAACCTTCCGATGTTTTTTTTTTTTATTATGTATTTATTATGTATAGCATTTTCTGATAGGAGGATTACTTTTGCGCCACCTTATATAATCCAATTGAAATGAATTTAAAATATTTATTACTAATACCACTAAACATAAATATTTATAATAAAAACAACTACATAAATATTACAAAAAAAAACAACAACAATGTGTTGATGTTTGCTTTTTAGCGATAATATAAAAAATGTCAAGTAAGTCCTAAGTTTTAGCAAATATTTAATTGATTCAATTAATTTTTAATCGACAGCTTTTATACTTTTCAACAAACCAATTTAATTGAAAAAGTAGGGAAATATTTTTTTCTGTCAAAATAAAGTATTTAAATTTAATGAAGATTAAATGTGCATTTGTAAACTAAATGTTTCTAATGATTATTAATGGACAGAATCTTTTGGTCTTTACTCTTTGGGTGGTTTTCAGTTGGAATTAGTAGATAATATTCTAGATTTGGGTATTCTCTTAGACCCAAAATTGGATTTTAAACGTCATATTTTATTGACGATTAATAAAGCTCGTGACACCTTAGCTTTTATAAAACGATGGGCTAAGGAATTTACAGATTCCAATGTAACAAAACAATTATATACATCGCTCGTGAGACCAATTTTGGAATATGGATCTGTGATTTGGGATCCATTATCCATTGTTCAAATTGGAAAAATTGAATCAGTGCAAAAACAATTTTTGCTGTTCTGCTTACGAAGCACCTACCCTAATACCATTAATAATCTACCTTCATATACGACCAGACTAAACCTCGTCCAGCTTCCCACTCTGAAAAGTAGAAGGACAATGCTAAACGTTACATTTTCATTAAATTTGATTAATGGTGATATATGCTCCGATTTCCTGTTAGAAAATTTTGTACTTTCGTTCCTCCAAGATCAACACGTAATTATATTCCATTATATACTCCATTCTATCGTCAAATGTATGCTGATGCTGATCCGTTTATAAGAATGTGTAATGATTTTAATAATCTTTATAATTTGTTAGATTTTTCTTCAAATGTTAATATTAATAAACGCAACATCATTTTGTTTTTAAATTCTACTATTTGAAAAAAAAAAAATATTGTACTTATATTAATTTATAATTTTGTAATTATTATGTTAATAGTCTGTAAGGATTTATTCCGTAGACTTAAATAAATAAGTAAAATAAATAAATAAAAAAAAGTTGCCAATTTGAAATCGCAAACAAATATAAGTTCAGATATACAGACTAAAGCGAAGGACAAGGACACATATCTTAGGTAATTTTTTATGTTTCCTTTTCCTTATTGCAAAAAATGGTTGTATATGTCATATTTTTGTATTTTTTTGTTTCGTTTCTAGATTTACCTATAAAAGATGCCATAATTTAGACAACCATTAGGGGTTGGTAGATATATCGATTTCACGCCAAACGTGGCGATTTTCAAACTCGTTTGGCGATTTAATTTTGGAAATGGCACACCAGAACACGAGCTTAATTTTACCAGAATATAAATTTAAATTGCTAAAGTTTTCGAAATATCTTGTTAGGGTTGAAAGTGTTTTTGGTAACAATACTGTTAAAAGTTTTTTTGGTAACAATATTTTGTGTGTAAACAATTTGGAAATTTTTTAGAATTTTTTCGGGTATACAATTAAAACAGGCTACACATTTTGTTATTCACTCTGCTTTACAAAATTTTTGGGTAAAGAATTTTTTATGTTTTGAAATTAAACTTTAAATTTGTGTTATTTTGCTGGAGCTCCTTCTTTTGATAAAGAGAATATTGTGAATGAGAAAAAGTTGAATCTTGGATCTTGGTTTTAACAGCTATTGGAGAGACTTACATAAGGAACCACGATATTTCTCAATAACAAATTTCGGACGTGGGTCCTTAAAGGTTTTGGGCGCTTTTTATTTCGAAGGTATGGTTGATTCGGCATTTCCAAGCATTATAATGACAAATGCATTTATTATAATAACAAAATGAATTAATACATTATTCAAAGTATTGTCCATCTTTAGCCACTACTTTTTCCCATCTTTCCGGTAGCATATGGATTCCGCGCTAAAAGAACTGCTCCGGTTTTGAGATAAGTAATGAATCAAGCTAATTTCTGATACCCTATTCTGAACTGAAGTGTATTCCAGTAAGGGCGTTCAGCATCGATCGGAACAAATGGTATTCAGAAGGGGCAAGTTCTGGGCTAAAAGGCGTGTGAGCGAAAACTTCCCATCCATTGTTTTCCAAATAGTTTTTGACCGGTCTTGCAACATGTGGCCGAGCGTTGTCATGATGGAAGATTATGGCCCGGTGTCTGGTCGAATATTCTGGTCATTTTTCGTCGATTGCTCGCTTCAAACGAATCAATTGTGTTAGTTACAGGTCTCCTGTGGTCGTCTGACCCGATTTCAACAGCTCATAATACAAAACACCCTTCTGAACCCTCCAAATACAGAGCATTACCTTGGCGCCATGGATATTCGGCTTCGGCGTTGATTTGGCTGGTTGGCCGGGCTTTAAATATGCCTTTTGCGCTTGGGGTTATCGTAATGTAGCCATTTTTCATCACCAGCAACAATAAGATTCAAAAATTACTTCTTTTTTGCAGCATTTCCGACATGCAAAATCGCTTTTCATCGTGTCTAGGCTTCAATTCATATGGGACCCAATTTCCTTGCTTTTAAATGAATCCCAATGCTTTTAAACGTAGGGAAATGTCTTGTTGTGTGACTCCTAATGATAATGCAAGTTGTTCTTGCGTTTGACAACAATCTTCGTGGAGTAATGCTTCCAATTCCGCATCTTCTGTGCCGAAATCACCACTTTTGAATCGCGCAAACCATCGTTCACAAGTTTTTTGAGTTGGTGCATGTTGGCCGTAAGCTTCTCAACAATCGATAACTTTCAGCAGCCGTTTTCTTCAAATGAAAGAAGGTTATCATATCTTTTTTAGGGCACAAAATTCGACATTATTATAGCGAATACTGAATTATAATGACAGATATTTACCCTCCAAATACCATATTTGTTATTATTGAGACAAACCATATGTGATAGTTATGCCATATGTTAGGCTCGGTAGCGGCAACTCTCTAACCTTGGGGTGGATTCTTGGTCATGAGGGCAACGAGAGGGCAGATTGTCTTGCCAACCGCGGGGCCCGAAGGCCCTTTATTGGTCCTGCGGGGTATGTTAGGGAAAGGCTCAGGGCATGGAGAGAGTCTGAATTCTCTGGTTACTGGGAAAACTCTCCAGGTCAGCGCCAGGCTAAAAGATTGATCTCTTTTTCCAGTAGGGGGTCGAGGCGACTCTTGTCGCTTGAAAGGGGGGTGGGGGGGTTTGAGGACCCTGGCGTCGTACTTAACTGGACACTGTAATCTCAGATACCATCTGCACAAGAAGGGTCAATCGGACACGGATATGTGTAGGTTTTGTGAGATGGTGTCTGAGACCTCGGAGCATGTTCTCTGCGAATGTCCCAGGCTTTGTGATAGGAGACTTAGGTTTCTAGGTGATCGCTTCATTTCGCCTTTCGACATCGCGAACATTTTGCCTAATAGGATAATTGGCTTTATAGGTAGCTTGAATCTGTAGGTAACTTTAGACAGCACAAAAGACCTACATTGGTCGCGGTGCATAGTGCCTTCTGATCTAATCTAATCTATGCCATATGTTGTCCAAATCGACATTATTAACTTGTATACCCAATATTAATATTCTTATAATACCGTTATCGCTAAAGTACAGCTGCCGAAGTAAAAGAAAATAGCGTTACTCTTACCGATACCCGCATCGAAACGGTTACCATCCATGATATAAACTAATAATCGGATTAATAAAAAAATTTTGAAGCGATATTGTTTTAATTACTAATTAAAATTTGCACACATATAATATAGGCATACAATATCTAAGTAGATACATACCACATTTTACATAAAATAATTTTACTTTCAGAATTTTGACTAAAATTTACAAAAAAAAATATAAGATAGAAGACAAAAAGATAAATAACATTGTTCGTTATGTTCTTGAGAACTTATTTTACGCAAAAAAGAAAAGAAAAAAAAAACGATGAATGTCTGGCATAAGATGACAAAAATAAAGACAAGGATTATGTATCTACGTAAGTGTAACTAAAGAGAATAAGGGCGAAAAATCAACGAATCATTAATCAATCCTTTCATGATGTGACGCGGTGCGTGTCCTTTTATGTTACAAACGAAATGGAACAAACAAAAATGTTCATACAAAAATAAAAATTGTATAAAATAACAAGGAAAAAAAAACACACACACTCTCTCTCCATGGATCACACTTTTTTTTTGTATGTGCTTAAGTCTTTAAATTTTCTACGAAAAAAAAAAGAAAATGGTTAAAATATAAAAATTGTATCTTAATGCATACAATCTAGAGTAAACTAAAACGAAAGGAATGAGCTAACACCACAACCTAGTCAGCCAGCCAGCCTGTCAGCCAGCAATCCTCCAGTAAATACAAAAACAACAAACACAAGCTACACTCTAAAGGCACAGGGATCAGGGAACACAAGCAACAAAAAAAAAACATCGTATTTAAGATGATGAAAAAAAAACAAAGAAAGAAAAATGGCGACATTGTTTAACGAAGGATTCACCATACTAAACTAACATATACACATAACTGCCTGCCTCCTTCCTATACAGTTTCGAATTCTTCATTATTTGGGCTGATAAACATACCTACATTGAGTATAAAGTACTAAAACCGCGTTGATTAGATGACATACGGATGGTTTTGGATAAATGCCTACTGCTGCTAGCTTTTTTTTCTACAACTTTTGAACGAAATGTCAACTTGACTGACATGGGGAAAAGACACAATGGGAAGGACAAAAATGATAACATACTAGATTGTTTAAGAAGTCTTTGAAACAGAAACAAAAAAAAATAAACTAAATTATTAATGGGGTATTCCAGTGGATCCGCGAAGAGTTCCAACAAAATTATTGTTCAAAATAAATATAAAAAAAATCCCAATAATTTCTGCAATATTATTAATAATTCAAATTATTTAAACAAGACAAGAATGGAGCAAAACTTATAATTAATAGGTTTTTTGTTAAAGCTTTGCCTATTATGGAGGCTCTAGCTTTTCTAAAACTTTGGGTTCTGATGAGATCTTTAGCCAGATCGAAATGCCGGTATCATGCTATCTAATATGTTTGATCGGCACAAAAAAATAAACAATATGTTTCTTCTATCAACATTTTTTCGTTGCCTATTTTAGGCGATATGGGCCAAAATAAGTTAAGAGCGAATCTCAAAAACTAATTCATAGTAATAAATAACTTTAGGCATGAATTATTCCTCTTACCAAAAATTACCATTTTTGTGCTTTTAGTAAGGAAGATATGGCGATTTTCGTTTTTAGAAAAATACGAAAATGAGCGAAAACGCGCCTTACCTTCAAAATATATTGATTAACTTAAAGACTTTGCTAATAATACTTAATATAATATTTCTGATAAATTTCATAAAAATCCGTCAATAAGTTTTTAAGTTAAGACGATGTACTTTACAGATATCCTTGTCGAATCCTGTATGTCCTTACAACAAAATTATAGTTTTGTTTAAGTTTACGCTTCAATCTTACTTTTTGTTTTGTATCGACGGTTTCCCGTCAACATAAATATGTTTTAAGATTTTTTAAAATTGTGTTCATTTAAATATTTATTTACGAAATTTTTTTTGGAGTTAACTCGAAGTTGTCTTTTTCTAGCCATATTGACTATATAACTTCTAAGGCATATTGTATGCCTGGCTTTTTGAGAAGAAATTCTAAGGATTTCAAAGATGCTATTACTCTCAAGCCGTTATATATTTCGTTGGTTCGTAGTAGTTTGGAATATTGCTCAATAATTTGGTGTCCCTATCAAGAAGGATTGAACGTATTCAGAAAAATGTTGTTAAAGTAGTCTTGAAAGTAATTTGGCCTTATGATTTACCATCCTACGATGTTAGGAGAACATTTTTAAGCTTACATTCTTTAGTGCATCGTGCATGATATTCTGCAATAATGTTCTGGTGGAATAAATTGTTTAAACTTGGTGAACTTTTTATATTATATCGTGTAAATCGGGTCTTCGAAGAATTTGTCCATAGAACAAACTTCGCGGAAAATGAACCGATTGCAAGATGTTGACATTTATGTAATAGTTTTACTTCAATTTTAAACTTTAATGTAAATAAAGATAAGTTTAAGTTGTTTTGACTTAATGTTCTTTAGTATTTTCGTAAATATTATTGTACTGAAAATTGTCGAAAAAGTTGTTATGGCGACCATACACCCTTCAATCGACAAATCTTTATAATTAAAACCATGGTTTGTCTTTGTTATGCATTGGAATTTCAGGGCCATAAAAGATCTTATACTGTTAGCCATCTAACTGGCAATACCGCCTCATAGCGAGATATTTTAAATTTACCAGAAATGCGCCAAATAAGCCATTTCTATAGAAAACCAAATTTATTGTTATGAAGCGTGCAGTGCACGGATTTTAAGCGAGACTTTTAAATTTTTGACCTCAAGTCATTTGATTTTGTGAGCCTATGGAGCCAAATAGACAATTCCGCTGTTAGAAATTAGAAAAATTCCCAAATTTATTCACATTTTTCAAAAACTTTTGCTTTAATTTTTATGGCCTTTTGAATTTAGGTTTTTTTTCAGGAAAATGCTTTTGAAGTTGAAAAAAGACGAACTTCCTTTGGGGGTTTTGATCTACTGATAGTCTAGTTTCATTTTCCGTTGGTTTCCTTCAGGATGCAACCAGTGACCTTAAATTTATTGCACAGTGTTATTAACACTTAGTAATTATAATATTAAGTAATACTTAAGTTTTAAAAAATGCGATCACTTCGGAACAAAGACACTCAGGATTCCAATAGGAAACCTTTGAAGGACTTGTCTTAACTTGAACACGAATGGAAGGCTTTTTATAACATTTTCTCCCGTTCTAAGATGCTTTAGAGCTGATTGCTTATCTTTAGCACCCGTGGCATGAGCTTCTAAGATCGGGTTGTGTATGCCAGAAATAAATAATGCATTATAGATTCTAACAAGCCATAAAATAATTTACAATTTCACTCTCTTAACGGCCATTTGTAATGTGGACGAAAAACTTATAAAACAGCCTAGTATTTGTTGAACAAACAAATATAATTTTGATTTTTAAATATCTTTGAAATGTACATTAAGGTGGGTCGTTTAAGAAAAAAATTTGAGTGGCCTCCTGAAAATAAACTTGGCCGAAATTTTTCGTGGTTTGCGATAACAGTTTGTGAACTGGACCATTTTAAAAAAAAGTTCTACTTTTTAGTTTTTTTAAGATATTTTTTTTCGTTCCAAGAAACTGTATACAAAAGGGGGTATCAATTGAAAGATCTCTTGAAGACGCATCAAAAAAATAATATACACGTTTTTGAATATGGTCCAGCTCACGAACAGTTGTTGCAGAAAATTAAATATTTGGGGAATTCTCATAAAAATGTCGAAGTTTATTTTTAGGGGCCACTAAAATTGTTTGTGTTTCAACCCACTTTATTGTATATACAGTGGGGATCACTCGTGAGCACATATAAGTACTTTTTGCATATAAAGATTCAGGCCGAAAAATATTTGACACTAGAATTTAACCATACTTTTCTAAAGGTGTAATGTAAGCTGAATTCAAATCTGGTCTCTGGCACTCGAGATATATTAACAGAAAAAGCCTCGATTTTGATAAAAATGTTCCAATTTTTCACCACTCAGAAAATATATGTTTTATAGTACTTGTAGCGGCACCTGAATACGCTACTCCGGAAATTGAGGTTGTAACTGGAATTTTTAAATCCCGTAGTGTAAAATTAAAAAAAAAATCGAATTTATTATCAAGTTCAAGTTACAAGTATTATGAAAAAATATTTTCAGAAAGGTGAAAAATCGGAGCATTTTGATCAAAACCGAGCCTTTTTCTGTTAATATATCTCGAACGCCAGAGACCGACCGATAAACAACACTTTTCCCGTTAACATAGATCGAACGCCTGATGTCGCAGAGTGATTCTAAGACCAGATTTGGATTCAACGTACCTTATAATCTTTATTTAGTTCTGGTGTCGAATATTTTTCGGCCTGAATCTTTAGGTTTAAAAAGTACTTACAAGTACTCACGAAGGCTCCCCACTGTAAGACTAAATACATTTTGGTACGGATGGTATGATAACTAACAATATGATGGTACACAATAATAGTCTTCATAATATAATGAATGAATGAAAAATACTTATCCACCCACCACTCACTCACTTCTTTAAACAGAAGCCATTGATATTTTTTTATATTTGTTTGTTGAGAAATGTACCATTTTACACCCATTATGGGAAATCTTTAATAATAAACAATTTGAAATATTCATGTAAAGAATACCCAGTATCTTTATCTATAATCACGGCTCTATATTCACTTGAAATTTGATTTGAATCCTCATGTCAGCAAATGCATCTATCATATTCATAAGAAGATGAAAACGAATAAAAAAAAGAAATGGGAAAAGTGACAGTTTTGTTATTTAGTTTATTATTTTAAAATGTAAATCCGTTATAAATTATAATCTTAAAAGTGAATGAATCTTACATGTGTTTTAATGTATGTAAGATAAGATCATTAGGAAAAAGTATAATTACATAGAACGTATACTTAGGACTTTTTAGGTACCAGTACCAAATTTTATATGCACCCACTGTAAGAAAACGAGAGTGGTAAGTACATACTATATATATATATACCATACCTGGGAATTTTTCATTAGCAGTGATATTTAATTTTCATTAATTGGCCAATACCAATGCATTATTTTATTACATTAATAGTAATGTCCTATTTTCAATTTTTCATGAAGTTTAAAAACTCAACCATTAACGTCCTTAACGTTTTTTATGGGAAATAGAGACTTAGTTCCACTTAAAACTCACCATCATTTCTAGCAGACAAATTTCTCTTTTGTAGGACTGAGAAGCGCACTACTACAACGAATTTCAATATTATATATTTTACTACCTCTGTAAAAAAGATCAGTTCTACTTAGATCTAAGAAATGGGGTAAAATTTGAGATCTAATTAGATCTGACCAAATCTGGGCAGATCAGATATTTTTCAATTTAACGCGGTTCAATAATTGCTAAAATTTCTAATTAAATCCTTATTTTAATATTATAAAAATGACTGTTGGTTTGTTTGTTTGTTTGTTTGTGTGAGCATCAAGTCCAAACGCCTGAACCGATTTTATTCAAATTTGACACATAGATAGTGGGCGGTCTGGAAGGAACTATAGGCTATATGCAATTTTTATATGATGGGCGTGGCACTTTTACGCCCACTTTTTCACTATTTTCGATATGGCTTTACCGATGCAATTGATATTTGGTACCCAGAAAGAGATGTCACAGATAAGCACTTTAAGTTATATCAAATTTAGATATTGTGGGCGTGGCACTTTTACGCCCACATCTTCACTATCTTCTATATGGCTGAACAGATTTTATTGAAATTTGGTTCACAGATATTGGGATGACTCATAAGCACTATTTGCTATAATAGATTAAGACTTGGTGGGCGTGGCAGTTTTACGCCCACTTTTTATTATCTTTTATATGGCTTAAAGGATTTTATTAAATTTTGGTACACAGATAGTGGGCAAACTGAAAAGTTATCCATCATCCCAGAAACTAGGTCTAAGGCACGCTAACAACGTAGCGGGCAACGCCCGCTAGTAATTAATAAAAAACACTTATATTAATTTAAATACGTTTATTCAAAAGTTTATTGCAAATAAATGTGTAATAAACTGAAACAAACTCACATTTTCACTTTTTGAAATTCGACTAAGAATTGCCGGGTTGATAAAAAAAATTTTACGTATTTATTTGTTACAGTGTAAGTAAATACTGATTTATTTACAAAGTAACCCTCGTCTTCGTGAATGCATATCCAGAAAAATACGAACGGCAAAGCATTGTCCCAGTGCTTTCAACGGTGGTATGAGCGTTTAGATTTAAGTGCTTTGCCAACCCCAAAATGATAACACCGGGCAGGGCTTGGCAGTTCCTTTTTTAAAACGTTGGCAAAGCTCTGGCAATGAGCGCTTTGCCAGTACGAAAACCATAATTTTAAAACGTTGGTAAAGTATTGGTGAAACAGACAATAAAGTGCTTTTTTAATGATAAAATAAGTACTTTGCCAACCCAAAAATGATCACACCGGGCAAGGCTTAGCCGTTTTTTTTTAAACGTTGCTAATGAGTGCCTCTACAGTACTAATAAAGTATATAATAAAGTAATAAAAAAAAACAGTGTACTTATTTTATTTTTTATAAAATTTTGGTTTTATTATTTAAAACGATAAAATTATGTAAAAAAATAAACATACAAATTCAATTTCTGCAATATAAATTAAAATAAAACTCAATTAAAAAATCTTTTGTATTCCGACTGTAAACTTGTAATTTTTCATAGAGAAAATTTAAATTTATAAAAAAAGATTTTCTTTTAAAATTGGGTAAATTCAAATTTTTAAATTAAAAATTGGGAAATTTACAAAAAAAATAATTTATATATTTAAAATTAGAAAATTTATAACTCAAATTCAGAAATGCTTATTAGTTTGGAGCGAGTTTCAATTCTTCAAGAAAATTAAAAAAAGTAATATATCTTAATTGTAGCAAAAAACGTGATATTAAAAGAGAAAATATTAAAAGAGAATTTCCCGATTGGCATCCCTAGTAGGAATTATGGCAAATTTTTTTTTTTTGAAAAATTTTCTGTTATTGTATATTATACTCAGAAGTGACAACACTAACAATACAAATATTCTATTTTTAGATTTTTGTTTATTTTTCATTATTGTTTATTTTTCAATAAACAAAATTTAACTTTTAAAATTACATTATTAATTTAATGATAATGGTCTAGAATAAATAAATACTCACATTTAAATACTGAACTTGAATTTTTTAACTTAACAAACCAATAAACATAATGAGAATTTAATTAAAAATCTTATTGAAATGAATTAAATATAAAAAAAAATGTTTATTACTAATACATATAAACATTTATTAAAAATAACTACATAAACATTACAAAAAAAAACAGAACAACTACACATAGAGAAATAAAGTGCCAACCGAATTGAAAAGTGTATTTTATTGGTAACAATTTATAAATTCAGTTTGTACAACGATGTTTACATTAGATTGGGTGTTGCAAATACAATTCAGATCAATTAACCGATCATTGTTGTGAAAACTAATGTTAAGCTGTGCAACCGACTGAAATTCGTAAAAACCGAATTTGAGTCGTAGTAACCGTATTTCAGTTGGCAAATAGCTAAACTTTTCTCTGTGTGTGTAAATGTTTATGTTCTCTTGCTTTTTTTTTAAAAAATTGTTGAGCGATAGTATAAAAATGTCAAGAAAGATAAGAATTTGAGCATTTATTTAATTTATTCAATTAATTTTTAATTGACAGCTTTTAAAATTTTTAACAAATCGATTTAATTTTAAGAATAAGAAAATATTTTTTTCTGTGTACATGGGTTTCCTCTATTATTTTCAAATATTATTAAATTTTTTTTAACATCATCCACATCATCAATAGTAAAGGAAGAATTTGAATAGATTCAAACATGCACATGTCAAAAGACCTACACCAATGTCCAAATATCCTCGGCCAGTAGATGTGAAATGTTAACATCATTAATTATCTTCAACTAAACTAAATCTTAGGCATTTTCATATCATTTGTTCTGTGACTATTTTTTATCTTCCTTTGCATATAATAGAAAATGTTATATTTTCTTAAAAATTTGAAGTTTTCTATAACATGTGTTGTGTATGGATGAATGTGTCAATTAGGAAAAAAATAAGACTTCTTTAATTTTGTCACATTAACAGTTTGGTTGCTGGTTGGTACGTACACTCACAATATTTTAACAGTAACTGATTGTAGTTTATTTAAAAAGTAATCAGTAAACTTTGTTTGTTAAGGAATATACATTTAAACTATAAAAAAAAAAATTTTTAAACTTATTTTACCATTTATTAACAAAACAAATTAAACATAAATTCTGTTTTTCTGTACCAGTTATCATTTTCATTTAAAATTTTCTTTTTACAGAAAATGCATTAATTGAAAACAAAGTTAATGATAGAAAAAATAAAAGAAAAACTGTTGTTTTTAATAAATTTGGATGTTAATTTTTGGTAGTAAAATAAAATCGTTTATTTTTACGGATTTGCGAGTTTTTTAAAATTTTTTATTTTATTTTTGATAGTAAAAATAAAATAACTATAGGTTTAATAGTATTAAAGTACATATTCCTTTGATTTTAACGAAAAAATATTGTGAGTGTAAGTGTGCAATTTACCATTAATTTTAAATGAGAAATTTTTCTTCAGTGTTTGTTACAATTATTTGCTCTACATCTGATAAAAACATGGACACTTGCAGATGCCGTTTTTATTACAAACATACTTCTATGTAGTATTGAATTGATATGTCACTTTTGAGTTTAATAGATCAATTTGGAAAAAATAAAGATGTTACAATTGGCAGTCCTTTAAATTTAGTTTTTGTGTGTTGATTTCAATTGAACAACTTTTTTAGTTTTGTCTACGAAAATGAAATGCATTCTAAAATGAGGTTTTGTAAAAAACGAATTTCTTCTACCTTTGACGACAATAAATTTTCTGCCGAAAGACTATATCACTAATGATTAGCTCTCTGTAGCTCTGTTTTGACTCCCCACTACTATTGGCAGAAGTAACTGCCAGTTGACGACCATACTGTTTCGTCCGAGACGGCTTAAAATTTGTTAAATATTTTTTTGAAATCTTCAACTTAAGAACAATTATGCCCTAAAGCCACATTCACACTTGATAACAAAACACCTGTTTTTGCCAAAACAAGTATTTAAGCTCTTTATTCTATTACAACAGTTATTTACTCTTTTTCAATCGTTTTGGTAAAACATGTGTTTTGCAGTCTAGTCCCGTATAAGAAATTACCAGGTAGAAATTGTCGACCGTACCAAAAAAATAATAAACTAACTTCATCATATTTATGAAAAACTTCATAAATAAGAAGAAAAACTTAATTGATTTTCATCCAATGTAACACTTCATAAATATGATAAAGCTGTTTCATAAAAGTGCAAATTCATGATAAGTTGCTTCATATTTATGAAATGTTTAATAAATATTAAGAAGTTTCATAGCTTTATATAAAAAATTACATATAACACATTTCTTATTTATGATGAAGTGCATTCATACATTTTTACGAAATTAAAAATGTTCTTTGGGAGCGTTCAAAGACAATAAAGTTTACAGCCAATGGCGATTTTTATATTTAATACGGGTTTTTTTTTTAAACCCAATATTTAAGCAACTTTAATTCAGAATATAGAAATTTAAATGGAGATCTTCAAATTGAAATTCTAAAATTATTTATTGGTAATCATTTTATTTAAAAATTCAGAAAATTATTTAATTTTAAGTTAAGAATTTTGATTTTTAATTTAAAAACATTATTTGAAGTTACCAATTTCTATATCCACTGAAATTTAAAAAAATTATATTCCTAAAATTTCATGCAAAATTTAAAACAGATCAAATGATTGGAAGTCCTGACTTTTAATTGATATTATGATAGTTTCTGAACTTTAAACAGGAAATCTGAATTGCAATTTACTTTTTCCTAATTTAAAACCAAAATCTTAATTTTAATTGACAATTTCTAGCTTTCAAATGGAATTTCAAATTATAAGAAAACAAAAAATATATTTTCACACAGTTTATGAAATTTTTTTATGAAGTCATGAAGATTTATGAAATTTGTCATAAATTTGTATGATACTCTTCATCATATCTAAGGAAACTTTATAAATATGATGAATAATTGATAGAAAGCGATTTATGATACGTTTCATCCATATGATGAAACTTTTTTCGAGAGAGAGTACTGGCAAACCAATGATATTTTGTAAAACACACCGTGTTAAAAATTACCAAAAGTACAACTAATATTGTACTAGGGAAACACTATTTTGTTTGCAAAGCATTCGTTTTGCCAGTACCACCCGCAAAATTCTATTTTTATTTTTTTTTATTTAATTTTATTATATTTCACACATTTAAATATGATGTATACAGCCATAGAAATAAACCAGTGAAAATAGCAGAAAAAGCTACTAAAAATTTGTTAAAAAAGCTTTTGCAGAAAAAACTGCTGAACTAAGCGGATTTTTTTCGCTAAATATTAATAAAATAAGAACAGCAAAAATAAATCTGATAACTTTACAAAACTTTAGTTCTATTCGATGTGAATTTTAGTTAATTGAAAATAGCATTTTGCTCTGTAAAATTAGTAAAAAATTTTACTAAATATTTGTAGACTCAAAATAGCAAACAAAACTATAATATTAACAAAATTTTCGTTATATGTACCTCAAATTTAATAAAATGCAAATTACATTTTATTTAGCAAAAACAACATAAATGTCTGCTAAAAAATTGTAGAGTGCACATTTTTTAATGAATTTTTTGTCTACTAATATTTAGTAAATGTTTTTGCTAATTTTAGCAGATTATTTTGGTTACCTTCAATTAACTGAAATATAGTTCAAATATAACTTAATATTTGCAAATTCAACAGATTTATTTTTGCTGTTCTTATATTACTAATTTTTAGTAAAAAAATCTGCAAATTTGAACAGTTTTTTCATTTTTAACTAATTTTTAGTAGTTTTTTTGCTATTTTTACAGGTTTATTTCCATGTGTGTTGTTAACTCTCTAAACGGCAAGACCGCCTCCAGGCGAGGTATTTTAAATTGGCCATAAATCCACCAAATGAGTGTTTCATAATAAGAAATTAATTGTGTGCAGAGCACGTTTTATAAGCGATAAAGTGTTAAAGGTAAAATTTCGTAAAATTTCCAAAAAGCAATATTCTGAAATGAACACAAATTTCAAAAATCTTAAAAATATATTTATGTCGAAGATTGAAGTTTTAGATTTTAAAAAATCTCTTATATTGGTTCAAGGACATACAGGATTCCAATAGGATATATTGAAAAAACATCGTCTTAATTTGAAAAAATCTTAGGCCGGTTCGAGGGCTAAGCTACAAATGTGAAAAACAAATTTGTAAAATTTACGAAAAACAATATAAAGCATAAAAGATTTTGTGTTGTTGAATTGGTCTCTACTCTCTCTATACTCAGAGCTTGAAAAACATAATTCTTTTCTTTTTTATCAATTTGCAAAAAATTGTATTTCATGCACTTAATAAACGAAAATATGTGCCTACAAAGTGCAGATAGAAACGAAAAGTATGCACTTAATACATAAACAATATTTTTTTGAAGAAATCGCATACTTTCCAACATAGAATTTAAAAAACAGAAAAGGATTTTTTTTCAATTGGAAAGCAATCTAATACCTCATTTATACTATAACCATAATACAGTAATTTTATGTGGTTTGCTTTTTTATTTGCATAGAATTTGACTATTCAACACAAGTAGTTTTGAAGAACTACTAGTTTGTGGTTATATTATATATTCGGTACTCGTATAACGATTTTCTTCGGGACAGTAATATTTTTAATATAAAATCTATTTTCCTTAAATATAAATATAAAAATAAATCCATTAAATAAATAATTGGTCCATATCAGTTTCAGACAATCTATTAAAAAACATGCATTTGCATGGAATTCCTTGCCCAACTAATCACTTTAAATCAATGAATTGATATGGAATAAAGTGATATAATGATTTAGTTCGCGTTTTATGATTTAATTTGTGAAGAATAAATCAGAAGAACCATTTTTGGTTGAAATAATTTGTTAAATAATAATTAATTTTGCGAATTCTTTCATTGAAAATCGAATCAGATTTAAAAATGGAATTATATTTTTAAAGGTCTTTCTATATTTCTTATCACTGGATTCAGTTCTCCAAAATTTATACCAAAAAATTGTGTTAAATTTTTTAAAATTATTAATTGTCCTTATAAATGTTAAGTTTTCTTTGATCTTCTTTTATTTAATTCTTCTTATTTTTAAACGAGCTTAAGATCATTTATTTATTAATTATAATGATTTATTTCCAATATTTCGTCTCCACATTGGGTGACTTCATCAGGGAACAATTATTACATAAAACAGTACTTAAAAAAAAAAACACTACTTTTACTCGAAAAACAGTACGTTTGACAACCATAGGCGTATGTGTCTCATGATCAGCAAGCTGGTCACACAATTTTATATATTTTTACACTTTTTAGAAAAAAATTCTAAACAAATCATCTTAATATAAATTAATATGAACGCTTCGACATCGTAAACGGTTTGATATTTTAATACACAAAATGTAAAAGTTATCCTAACTTTGCTAACTCTATATTATTTTTTTGCAACCGAAAAAACACAAAAACATGTCTATCCTCGGCCACGTATGATCAATAAGTGCATACATTATGCACTCCGGGAATAAAGTTTCATCATACTGATGATATTGTTTAATAAATCTTTGTCATCAATTATTCATCATATTTATGAAGTTTTCATAAATATAATAAAAAGTTTAATACAAATTAAGGACAAATGTTTCAAAACTTTGTGTGAAATTAAATTTTTGCTATTTTTTGAAATTAAATTTTTTTTATTTGAGCTTTAGAAAACATTATTTGCAATTTAAACTTTTTAATACCCAAAAACTACCAGAAATTATTTGAAATTCTAAAATATCAGTTAAATATTCAGGCATGTGATTAATATCGAAAACGAAGCAATCGGGCTTTAAAGCCCGAATAAGGCAAAGCAATGTATTAAAAAATTTGAGGCCAATTTTATTTTGAAAAAACTAAATATTCTAGATTGAAAAACTGATAGTTTTGTTTTCGTTTTTCATCACACCCTTGATTATTACATGTTCTTAAATTTAATTAGAATGAAAGGGTGAGTTTTTAGCAACTTTCTTTTTTGGCGACACTGTTTTTGGCAACTCAGCTGTTTTCGTGTAACATGTTACTGTTAAACATGTTCAGTTTGGTCTATTATTTAACCATGAATGGACTTACAAACGAACAACGCTTGCAGATTATTGAATTTAATTGTCAAAATTCATGCTCGGTTAAGAAAAGTGCATCGTGCACTTTTTCCAATTTATGGTCAGTTTGGGCGACCTACTGAGGCGGCTATAGGGAATCTTGTGAACTGCAAGGTAGTTAAAAATAAATGAAATTTCATTTAAAGAAAGGACGACTTACATTTCAGTAAATTCAACTAACATTGTCATTTGTTTTTAAATTTTCAAAAAATTACTAACAATTGTAGTAAAAATTAACCACATGTTAGTAAAAAATAAACAAACATTTAATTTTTATTTTTTTAAATAACAAAAAACAACTATAAAAAATGAATGTAAAATCATAAAACAGTTATTTGATGTGGTTTGTTTTTTTAAATGAACTACAAGGTTAGTAAAAAATTTAATTTGTTCTACATATGACTGACATTTACTTTAAAAATACCCAAACAACTGCATATTTTTAAAACAGAAGTTCCCTGAGTGTATTTTTCAAATTAATTTAAGCTATTTTAAAAGCACCAAATTTTTTGAATTAACAACGTTATGCCAACGGTGGCAAGTTTGGTTGGACTCTATTTTCAATCGGGTAACTGGTCAATGCTGTCAAGATTGTTAATACTACGTTCTGTGCCGATTGTATTTTTCTGCCTGGATTGTCTCCATAGACTCCCTCTCTGAACCTCATTTCGCATTCTAATAATGTTGTTTTTGCTACTTCAATAACGATATTTTGTTACCAACTTTGGCGATTCCTAAGTAGTTAGTAGGACTAGAAATCATTTTTATTGCCCCAGTCCTTCTCTACAAATCTTTTACATAGATAATTACAGGTGTAGAAAACCCTTCGGCATACATTGAGAATTCGATTTATTATGCTCTGAAATATCTTTTTACTATTCTATAAACTTCCTTCCATTTTTATTCAAACTGTATCGTACATACACACATACATGTTTATAAATAGAAAAAAGGTGTTACCCGTTGTGAATTCATGCATTTTAAAATATTTTCAATAAATTTGATGTCAATCATAATTAGTAACAACAGACGTACTAATTTTTATTAAACGATAGATACAAAATGCCGACACTAAAATAAAGGCCTAAAAGTTTTGGTGAATCAAAAAATACAGCGAAACGCAGCATCTATTTATAAAAAAGTATAAGTAGTAATAGAAAACATCTCTACAAGCTATCAAATTATGTCTAAAAATTGTATATGAATTTCAATTTGATACAACAACATGTTATTAAAAGACACTTAGAAAAATATTTGACAAATTTTCAAGAAATTATTATGTTCAGATTAAGGCATAATAACTCGAATTTAAACTTAAGCAAAATATTTAAAATTGTATTTCATGCTGCATTACGATAGTTCAGTTACTAGCTCCATATCGACATCCCAAAAAAAAAATTTAATAACTACTTACTTGTAGAGGGTGTTTTTTATACAGATATAGAACTTTAAGTTGGAAACACTTTTTTAACTGGCGGCCACTTTATTACCTGTCAAGTGATTTAGGTTTATTTTGGTTTGGCATTTCAACATGAATAGACTGACGCCTGAACAACGCTTCCAAATTGTGCAAATTTATTTTGAAAATCATGGTTCTGTTTGAAATACGTATCGCGCACGAATTTTGTTTAGCGATGAAGCTAACTTTTGGTTAAAAGGGATACGTCAATAAACAAAACTGCCGTATTTGGAGTTACATCCAGAAAACTGACTGTTTGGTGTGCTTTATGGGCTGGTGGAATCATTAATCCGTACTTCTTTAAAAACGATGCTGGTCAGAACGCTAGTCAATGGTAACCGCTATAAAGCCATGATTACTGACATTTTCGTTCATCAATTGAACAACCATGATGTGCAGGAGCTGTGGTTTCAACAAGACGGCGCAACATGTCACACAGCTCGTGCCACAATTGATTTATTGAAGGAAACGTTTGGTAACCGCATTGTTTCACATTTCGGACTCGTGAATTGGCATCCAAGATCGTGAGATTTAACGCCGCTGGACTATTTTCTGTGGGTATATGTGAAGTTGCTAGTCTACGCCGATAAGCCCGAAACGATTGACCACTTGGAGGACAACATTCGCTGAGTTATTGCCAATATACTGCCACAAATGTTGGAAAAAGTCATCGAAAATTGGACCTCCAGATTAGACCACGTCCGAGCCAGCCGTCGCGGTCATATGTCAGAAGTCATATTTAAATTATAAAGTAAATTAAGTAAATTTCATGTCAATTTAAAAAATTCATATTTGTTTTATTCCATTTCAAAGCTCTATACCTTTATAAAAAACACCCGTCTCAGCTCAGTTAAGCTCAGTTAAGCTCATGGCAAAACATGCAATCGCTAACGAGGATATTTTACTACCACGCTTAAGCCAAATTCACACTACACTCAAAAAAAGAAATCTGTAAAGTCAGCAATATCATTGTTGGGAGGATCGTTGCAGAAAAGTAACTTATAGTAGCAAAACAATTAGTAAAGTCAGCAAAATTATTGCTGAATTTAGCAAATTTTTTGCAAATATTAGCCTTTTCTTGGCAACGATGTTGATGACTGGCTTTTTTTTCGAGTGTAGAGAACAAAACATGTGTTTTGCCAAAACACGTACTTAAAATCTTTATTCTATTGCAATAGTTCTTTATTCATTTCAAATCATTTTATCATAACACGTGTTTTGCAACAGCGTCTTAATGCCGTATTACACTTCGATAAGATAAAAGCAAGAATAAGTCAAGTAAATTTTTGTAATAAAAAAAAATTTCAATTGTTACCAAAAATGATTAAGAACGGTACTTTTTTGACCTCGAGAGGGTATTTGTATGTTTTTCAAGTTGTTTCCAATAATCTCTTTTTGGTATAAGGGAAACCAACGTTTATCGTGTCCCATGTTGTGGACTGGAGAAATGAACTTGACGACGTATACCACCTGCTCGAATCGATGCAGCTCGTAGAACTTCTCATACAAGCAGACCAACGAGAAGCAGATTGGTTCTCTCAGATCCTAATGAAATTCAGATGTAAGAAATCGAAAAAAAAAATAAGAGACACTAATTTTTTTAAGCTTCCCAATCTCATCTTCTGGTTTTAAATACTTGAGTCAAAAATGAAAATATTTTCCCTTTTTTCGGTTTATTTCCTATTGGTCCAAAGAACTTGTAGACAAATACATTGAGAGAATTATTTACACTCAGGGAACTTCTGCTGTCAATATTTCTAGTTGCTTGTATGTGAAAAAATAGTCATTTGTAGAAGAAATTTCAGTTTTGACTACAATTGTAATTCATTTAAAAAAACAAACCACATAAAATTACTGTATTATGATTTTACATTCATTTTTTACAGTAGATTTTTTAATAAAAAAAAAAACAAATCAATTTTTTGTTATTCTTTAATGCATATGTGGTTCATTTTAGTTTTGACTACCATTGTAATTCATTTAAAAAAACAAACTACATAAAATTACTGTATTGGTTCATTTCAGTTTTGACTACCATTGTAATTCATTTAAAAAAACAAACTACATAAAATTACTGTATTATGATTTTACATTCATTTTTTACAGTAGATTTCTTAATTAAAAAAAAAACAAATCAATTTTTTGTTATTCTTTAATGCATATGTGGTTCATTTTTACTACAATTTGTGGTTCATTTTTTAACAGTAAAAAACAAATGACAATGTTAGCTGCATTTATTGAAATGTAAGTAGTCCTTTCTATAAGTGAAATTTCATTTGAACTGAGAAGATTTTGCACAAAGTTTAAGAAATTTTTAAATCTAATTATGAAGTTTAGTTAACAAATTTCATTAGAACTCGTCCAAGAAATTCTCTCTTTGTGCGGTACTAAATGAAGTTTTTGAAGGCGCATTAAATAATCCAATAATGAAAATAATCCAATAAATTTCAAGTATTTTTGTTTTTTTAAAACTGTGTTTAAAACTGGCGTTTTGTTAAGAACTTATATATTAATGACTATTTAATTTAATCAATGGGTGTCAGAGCTTTATCCGATATTTGTTTAAAATAAAATATAAGCAAAATAAAGGTGAGTGTTTTCGGCAATAATTTTTTATCAACATGTCGCAATTATTTTTAGTGTAAAATAAAAAAAATTTTCATTTGATTGTCCGAGTTCGGTATTTTGTTGCTGAGAGGCGTGGGAAGTGTAGTCTCTCTTTTTGTATATACTCTTTGAGAGAAACCCACTGATTTGTGATAGTAACTCGGTACTAAATTTTCCAAATATTTAAATTGTGTGATGAATTCTTAAACACGCAGTTGATTTACTTTTCCTATATACAAATTTAGATTAAGGGAGAATTTGCTCACTAAAGGAAGTTGAGATTATGAAATTGCCAAAATTTATATAAAAATTCCAGACTCAGCTATTTTTTTATAAATTAAATTATACACTGAGAGAATAATATGCATTGAAACTTTTAATTACATTAACGAAATTTTTCATAAAATTTTATGAAAAATTTAATTTTATTCATTAGAAGGTACAATAAAAAAGTTTAATTAAAAATTGTTTCATTAAAATTTAAAAGCTTTTTCATAAAATTGAAGAAATTTTTGATTCATTTTGTAAAAAAATTTGTTAGTTTAAAGAGATATTTTATTACAACTCGTCCACCAAAGTTAATATTAAAGGCCTTTACAAAAATTGCTTCTTTTTAAAGAACATTTCAAATTCTAAAAAGCTTTAATAAAGGAAAAACTTAAGATTTTAAAATATATAATATCTTTTGTCAATTTTTGTCCTGAATATTAGTTTTCCTAAAAAACCAAAGATTTTAAAATATTGAAGCTCTCGGATTTTAAACTCTTCCTTTCGAACAAATCGAAAAAGAATTTTTTTTACAGTTTCCATCAGACTAGGAAAGATTCGCTAACTCTGAAAAGTTTATTCTAAATGGAACAAAACTTGAGTTTTTTTAGGAAAACAAAACAGAATTTTCTGAAAATGTTACAAATCAGTGCAGTCAGTACAAATTAAAAAAAAAAAATCAGTACACGATTTTTTCACCGGTACACATGGTCTAAAATCAGTTCATGTACTTATTAAATCAGTATGAATCGTCAGCCTAATCATGATTTTAAAAATTTCCTGGTAAGAATTCCTATCCTGTTAAACTAACTGTAGATTACAGTATTTTGAAAAAGAATCGCAATTAGCACTCTTGGTAAAACAAAAGCTTGGGTATCCTTATAGAAAGGAAAAAAATTTCAGTTATTTATTATTTATTTATTGAAAGATATACTCCAGCGATTTTTTTGAACTTAAATAGACTTTTAAGACAACAATGGGAAATTTATCTCCGAATTGATAATAATAAGCTGTCAGCAATCCTACAATTGCCAAAAATAAAAATTATAAAAATGGTATTTTTTACATTTTTTGCTGCCATGTCTTCATTGAAAGTGGGGATTGGAAGAGACTTAACCAATAAATTAGGTATATGTTGGATTATCTACAACAGCTATCGCTATCAGCTATCACGCAGAAAAACTTTCCTCAGCGAAGCCGGGCTTTGGACGGACTGGAGCAGAAAACAATTAAGCCAATCATTTTACGTCCACGCAGTTATCCCTGGGTAATGCCAACGATAGAAACTAAAAAGTCATATTTTCATGTAAAATTCATTATTTGAACAGTAAATTTTACAAAACTAACCAAAAAAACTTCGTCCTCATTTTTGTACTTAAAATATATTTATAATAGCTTTAGAGGGCGCTGCGTGTCATGGATCATAAAAATAATAGCATTTTTGAAATCTTGATAAATTTTTTTTTCATTTGAGTATCCACACTTATAAATATGTTGATATGCATACCGGTTTTTGGGCCTTGGGGTTATATTCTTTTTTTGTTTTGAGTAAGGCCCCATAAAGTACAGTTTTGCCTCTACAACAGGTCCCGTTGCCTAATTGGACGCGTGCACAATTTTTAACAGTGGGTTTATGTTGATATTTGGCTTAAAAATGTGGCAACATTAGAAGCGGGTGGCGGAAAAGCATATTAAACATTTTGTTTAACACAACTCGCTTTTATATTTTTGAGTGGAACAAGATATTGCATTCATTTTCTTTATGTAGTCGAGAATTTACTTATTTAAATAACATATATTTAAAAAAAAGAAATTGGACTTAAGTCGGAAAAATGTTGGAATTCAGATTTGCAAATGGGAATAACTCGGGTACTATTGGAGATAACCCACACATACATTTTTGTTAGTCTCTACTAGCAGATTACAAATATGTTAACTTTTTCAAAATCGGAGAAACAAATAAATAGGGAGCACTCAAAATTATTTTTGCAAAAAGTACCCTACTTTTGGGAGCTATATTGTCGCCCCCTGGGAGGTTCAAAATCAAATCTTAATCTTGATATTCCGAATTTCATTACAATCAGATAACTAAGTAAGAAATGGCCGAATTATTTCCAAAAATTTTGTGATATATCCATATAACAGATCATTGAGAACAAGAACACCTTTGCAATACGTAAAAATATTGAATTGAAGCAGAAGATTTATGAGTTGTATAATAAAACTGAATATATGTAAAAAAAAGCAAAAATGTTCAACTGCACCAATTGGAGTTCGTGCTCAGTGTGCTCTACTTACATGCAGAGAGGTTTCCTGTGGGATTGATTCTACCTAAAGCAGATTATATCCTGGCAAACCCATCTAACCGCTTAATTTTATTCTCATACAAATTAAACTTTTTTCACAGTGTATTATAAATTATATATTCGCTAAATATGAAAGACAAGCCACACGCAGGCGTTGTAATATTTTAAAACATTGACATTAAAAACATTTTCGATTTGTTTCTATTTTCTGGTTTCCAGTTTTAGGCCGGTCTAATATGTAATCATTTGTGGTTAATTAAATTTAAAGATATCCCAGAGATTATCAATCTAAAAATCAGTATCGTTAAAGAAACGCATCACTGAGTTTTTCATAATGTATGCGTATGAAAAAAAAATTAAAAACATGTTTATATAGGGTAGAAGGGGGAGCATTTACCATTTTTTTTCAAAGCGCTGTCGTCTGTCAACCAAAATTGTTTTTTCAAAATTCTTTTTTATTTCAAAATATACGCTTCTTAACTTTAATTTATTTGTTTAAAATATAAATTATCTTTATTCCTTATATTTCTTTTTTGAGATTTACTAATTAACTCAAATCGGCTAAACTGTACCATTCATGGGATAAGTTTGCGAAGCTGATGTTGCACATTAGTCACATTGGCGGAAAACTTTGCTTTTTAAAGTAAATATTCATAAATATGGATATCAATAGCTTTAATTTCAGCAAGAAAATGTCAGAATTGTTTAAAGAATATTATGTCTGACCCGTCCAGCACATATAACCATGTAACGAATTGATGTTACGTATGTACTCAACAAAAAAGTAAGTAAAGTCATCAAAACTTTAGTCGGGAAGGTGCTTGCAAAAAAATAACTGCTAATGTCAGCAAAATCTTTTGCTGAAAATCAGCGAGTAGATTAGATTAGTAGATTAAGAAAAATTTAGCTTACCTTCAGTTGATTAAAAATTAAAAAAGCCTTGCTATAAGTTAATAAAATGTTTGCTGAATATTAGTAGACTAAAAAAAATTATACTTTAGTTAATTTATGCAAATGAAAATTATTCAAGTTCGAGGCCATACTCTATATTTCTTTATTAGAATATTGTCCTAACAAAAAATGTATAGAGTTTATGTTTTCAAATTTATTAATTGACCACTTCCAGAAACGTGTTGATAGCTCAATTTCGGGAATTTTCTAGGATATTTTCTAGAGTATGGCCTCGAACTTGAATAAACTATATCAAACTTAGTTAATTTATTTAAAAATGTTTTCCTAAGAATACGAATTACATCAAAATTGCTATTTTCTTTATATAAAATCACTTGAGTGAAGTTTTCCATCTTAATAGAAAAAATTTCCAATTGTTTAAAGGGCATTGTAAAGTTCTCTCAAAAAACCAGCAGGAAAATACAAAAATTTCCTTATTGCGGTTTTACTATTTTTATTTATTTTTTTTTGGAAAAATTTAAAATTTTTCAACATTTTGATGATAAAAAAACTTTGTTGGGTGGTTCCTCTAAATTGCAATGGAACTCGTATATAAGATTGAGGAGATAAAGTAATAAAAAGTTGATGGGAAACATATCGGCCAAATCGCATATTTAGCGGGTAAAAATGGGTTTTAAAGTGGTTGGAAACATCTCCGTTTAAAACATTTTTGTATCTAAATACCTTTTATTTGAAAACTAAATGTGTATATTGTTTTCATGAAAGAAGCATAAAAATCGCAAGTAACAGGAAATTGGGTTATTTTTTAAAACAAATTTTATTGCGTTATTGTGAAATTGGGCCGCAAAAAGGTACTTATTCTTATTTTGTTCCCTCTATCATATATAAAAATTTTATGGCAATCAGAGGGAAACCACCAGCGGTCAATCCGAAATATAAAAAGCGGTATTTTGGGTTAAAAAGCGATAAAAGAAGTCGGGATCAGCCTTTAAGAAGCGGGATAATCCCTCCAAAATTGGTATAATTGGTCAAGTTAGACATATACAACATATACACATACCATACACGACATATCCATATGCAATAAGAAAAAGGAAACATAAAAAATTACCTAGGATGTGTGTCCTTGTCTTTCACTCAGTTTACAAATACATATTTAGTGTTTACTAAATTCAATTATTTTATTTTGTTTTTAATTTAATTAAAAGACACTTACTTCGACAAGTCGGTGACAACACAAAATCTAAGTTTTTTAATCTACAAAGTATGTATACACTTACGAAAGGGTTAGCTTTCAAACAAACTGCCGTACATACACTTCAAAAGGTTTGCGCAACCTTTTTAAAATGTATGATCAATATACTCTGGCAAATCATCATGAGTAGATTCATTATTGAACAAAGCAACCAAATTATCCAATTTACTTTGAAAACAGTCATATATTCGCCCGATGTTTTATCGCAAAATTTTGTTCAGCGATGAGGCTCATTTTTATCTTAACGGGTTTTATAATAAACAAAATTGCCGCACATGGAGTAAGACCATTCCAGAAGGGACCCTAGAGACACCATTACATCCAGAAAAATGCACCGTTTGGTGCGGTTTTTAAACGCTGGTGGCAGTTTCGGCCTTATTTCTTCTAAAAGAACTTATGTGTAACATTGATCTGGACGAGATGTGGTTTCAACTGGATGGCGCCACGTGGCATACGGTGACCACAACCATCAATCGCTTAATTGAAATACAAATTTTGCGATAAATTGATTTCGAGAAATTACCTGTCAATTGACTTCCAAGGTCGTGCGATAAGACATCTCTCGATTATTTCCTGTTTGGCTGCGCGAAGTCACTGGTTTATGCTGATAAACCAGCTACAATTGACGCCTTGGAGGATAACATTGTTCGTGTTATTTGTGACATACGGCCAGCAAGGCTAGAAAAAGTGGCCCAAAATTGAACGTTCAAATTGCGCTTCGTCAAGAACAGCCGCGGTGACCATATGCCCCAAATCATTTTCAAATGTTAAGTACATGTATTGATCTTTCGATTAAAAATTTAGTTTTTTAATAAACTTTACTTTTAAGTTTTATTGGCCTTAAAAAAACACGCTTTATATGGAAAACAGATACAAAAATCGTCCATGGTTGATTTTTTTTATATGCCTTACAAGAATTGTACAAGACGTTTTACTAGTTTTTCTACTAACTTATTTTTTAGAGTGTACACCTCATAAATTTCTACCAATTTTCGCTGACGAAACTACCCCAATTGGTGCTCTGGCGTATGTTCCCCATGATCAGACGCTCACACAATTTGATTTTTGTGTATACTTTTTAGAAGTAAATTTTAAAAACTTCGTGTCTTTATTATAAATTAATATCAACACTTTGACATTTAAAAGAATATTTTGTTTTAATAAACGAAATAAAAATTGTTATACCAATTATCCTCACCCTCCCTGTTTTTATATAGCGAAAGGAAAAATTCCTCTAGGGGAATGTGTGTATTTTGTTATTGTAACAAAAACAAAATACACATCTACCTCTGGAGGAATTATTAATTTCGCTTCATAAAAAAAGTTGGTAACTCTCTATTATTTGGTTTGCAACCCAAACCAACTCAACATGTCTATCAGCAACCAAGTGTGAAGGAAGTATAAGTGTGAAATTTGGTGCTATGAAAGACGATCAACAACTGAACAAATTATGGAAAGGAACATTTAATAACTCTTTTAAACACAACACCAATTTGTGGGGGGGGAGTGACATATGTGACCCAGTGGCGAAACCTCCCCCTTATACCCTATATAAAAAAAACACAGTTTATTACAAATATAAAAGACAAAAGCATTAAAAATAAGACTGCTTTTTTTTATAAGACAACCAACATCAACACCGGCAGCATTACAATACGACGATACAAATATACGGTTTGGTATGAAGCAGAGACCATCATCCATGTATCGGACTGGTGTAGTACGCAGTACATACAGTATATTTTCATGATTGAAATAATGATTAATGAATTTGACTGCCAAAAAAATTCAATTCGAATTTAGTGCGCTTATAGCTAAAAATAGTTTTTTATGGTATGAGTATTAGGGTAGTACTTAAATATTTGTATTGTATTAAAATTACACAATTGTTTAAATGTACGATACAATTTTCTTAAGAAATTTCAATGACCATATGTGGTGTTGAAGAACATATTTCGTGGCCCATGGTGTAATTAAGGATCCCCACATTTTAAGTTTTAGGTTTCATGATTTTATATAGAGATTAAGGCTGGTCCATTTCGGCATGACACAAAACTGGCTAGATATATGCTAAACATATCAACCAAAGGGTGTTACCTACTTCCTTCAACCTTTATAATTTTTTTTAGGAATACAGTCTACACTCTAAAAAATGATTGTAAATTTACTACTATGAAACGAGTAAAGTTTTATGTATTATTACGCAAATTCAGTAAATTTATACATCAAAAGGCGTAAAACTATTTTGCGCACACTTTTATATAAAATAATAAACACTTACAGTTTTTTTTTTACCAATTATGTGTTTACAATTAAACACATTATGCCTAAAGTAGTATTATTTTGTTAAATAAAATTTTTACGTACAAAGTTTGTAAATATACAAACTTTTAATAGTAATAAATATTATGACATTTTTAAATTAAAAAAAATAAAGCAAATTAAAAAAGCTAAAAAAAATCTAAAAAATATAATTTATTGAGAATTTTAATGAAAAAAGAATTTATAAATGTAATATTTGTGATAGTGAATTAAAAAACTTCCTATCTACCAAAAGCGTTTATTTCCAAGAGTTAGCAGCCTAATTGTGGAAAAATATTTTAAAAAATTTCAAAATTAAAAATAAAAAAATGCAAAAAAAAAAATTTCCAAAAATTTAAAAATGTTCAAATTGGGAAGAAAGCTAAAATTGAAAAAACGATAAATATTGACGAAAAATTTAAAATAGTTGTAAATGTACATTTATCTTTCTTAATTTTCGAAACACAGGCGATGTTCCAAATAAATTCTCTTTTTGCTTGGCGATGCTTTGTTTTCGAGAAAAACCCGATCTAAGAACCTAGCCAATCAGGTCAAAATTCAGGACCGGTATTGGGGTTGAGTTTTGAACACCGGTACAAACATTTTTCCAGTAGCTCTTTTTTTTTTGTTGAGTTATGGACGGTAATTATATAGTCGATTTTTAAAAGGTACATATTTCGAAAACTAATGGATTTGGAGGAAAAATGGTTGCACCATTGTTCAAAACTCAATCCCATTGCCCCTACAATGATCCTAAATTTCGATTTGATTGGCTGGATTTGTAAATCGCGTTTTCTCGAAAAGTAAGCATCGCAGATAAAAAAGAGTATTTATTTGAAACATCGCCTACGTTTCAAAAACTAACAGAAACAAATTGTGCTAATTTTTTTCTTATCAATTATGGTGATGTTTTTTAATTTTCTCGATTTTTTACTTTTGCCGTTTTTAAATTTTGAAGTTTTTTTCATTTTTGCGATATTTTTACTTTTAGCAATTTTTCTCATTTTTGACGATATCTTTGGCTATTTTTTTTTAATTTTGGCGATTTTACATTTTTTTAAATTTTATCTATTGTTTACATTTTTTGCCGATTTTTTCAATTTTGCAGATTGTTTTAAATTTTTGGGGATTTTTTTTCATTTTAACGATATTTTTTTAAATTTCAGCGATTTTTTTTTCAATTCTGGCGATATTTTTCAGTTTCGCCGATTTCGGCAATTCCCAAATTGTAAATCGATTGAGTAAAAAATAGATTGAATTCTCAGTTATTGAATTCGCAATGATTGAATTCCCAACGATTGACTTCCCAACGATTGAATTCCCAATGATTGAATTCAATAATTGATAATATCGAATGAGCTAAATTGATTGAATTCCCCACTAGTGAATTCCAAAGAATGAATTCTCTGCGATTGATTAAGAAAAAATTATTCGATTTAAAAAAATCCGATTTGATTTTATCCAAATAGAATTCAATGTTTAAAGCTCGGTATATGTACAACCACTTATATACAAATATTTATATTATATTTATATTTTATTATTAAATTTATTATTATACAACACATTAATAAAACTCTTTCTAAAAATTAATTTTTTGTTTTATTTGAACATTTTTTGGGCTGTTTTTCTTTCTTACCGCAAGGTAAATATACGCATTTTTAGGGGGTTTTTGCGCATATAAAAATGTATTTTTACGCATTTTCTCCGTATATTTACAAGTAAAGCATGTTTTTTTACTCAAAAATTCAGTAAATTTATTCCTTTATTTCTAAATTTAATTACATTTTTACGCACTTGCATAGTACATTTAAACGATTTTTGTTGACCAACTTACACGTTATGTGTGTATTTTTTTTCATTTACACACATAGAGTAAATTACCCAACTTATAGTAGGAGTATATTTTCCTACTATAAGTTGGGTAAATTTCAACAGAAATTAATTAGAGTGTATCACAGATAAAAAACAAATACAAAGTTTGGGGATACAGACAAATCTGGATCCGGAAATATGAGGTCTGGAAATCGGAAAAAAATATAAAAATCTACAAAGTTGTACTTACTTAATTGTCATTTTCTTGAAAAGTGTTATAGGTTCGTAACACATCAACGCATTTGAAAGGTTATTTAATTACCTCTTACTTGATATACAACATGATTTTTTTTGGAAATGTCAAAGGTCACTTTTCCTGACCTATAAATAGGGAGGCTATATCTTTGACAGCGACCTCTTTAAAAATTAAAAAAAAAAAATATGTTTAAAGACGGTTTCCTTCTCTACGGTTGTGAGAAATTTCAAAATGGAGGTATTTTTGGATCCAGAAATATAAAACATACACTAAAAAAAGTCATAAAAAATAGTAAATTAAACAAAAATGTTGCTGAATTTAGCAAATTTGTGTTTTTGCAGATTTTTTGTTTCTCTATATCGTCACCTAAAATGCAATAGGGTATTACTAACAAAGTTTTAAAAAACCGGCTGTATTGAAGATTATGATTCATTTGGCTAAATTACACACACAAAATTTTGGACATCTACAAGAAAAATGGGCGGTTTTATAAATAAAGTTCGAGTCTTACATGTTTTTGTGTTGACTGATTATGAAGCACTGCATCGAACTACATTTCTAGACCAAATTGCTTGGTTCTAAGAATAAAAGTATCAGTTTTATTACCAATATTGTTAAAATATTTGCGAACGTTTTTTTTTTAAGTAACGATATGTAACTTTTAACTATATATGATAAATCTAATTTTATTACGTGAATTGCAATTATTTGGAATATACAATCACACCCAGAGAAAAACAGGAATATGTTGATTTGATGGAAACATTTAGTTTTTTTATGAAATGTTTCATAAATACTATGAAATGTTGCATTGGACGAAAATTGATGAAATATTCATAATTATGATGAAGCTTTTCCTGTGAGTGAACCTAAGGAATAGTCGTAAATGGTGGATATGTGCTACTTAGGCGAACAGTTGAGCTTCCTTCTTTCAACTCAGAAGGGAGGTATCACGACGCGGATACCTCCATTGTGTATTAATGCCTATTTATTCGAATGGGTGTTTTAGCCTTTTTCGATATTCGTAATCGCTGTCGCTTTTTTTAGACTTTCCCGAAGAGCTTTTTTTCTTGTATTGCAAAAACGTGTCCACGGTACCGACATAATGGTTACAAATAAATAAAATTTTCGTAAATATCAGATATGTTTTCGTACGTAAACATTAGAGTTCGTCAGAAAGTACATCTTTGTTTTTGGGATATCATCACTATTTAAAATGTTTTGGGATCTGTAAAAAAATGGTTGTTATCATTGTTTTTTTTAAATTCCAACTCATTTCTTCATGCGCTTGGCGACTAAAATCACTGATTAAGGTTCCCTTTTCCTGCAGAGTAAAAAGAGCTCAGTTTATATGAAATTTGAATTCGCCTTTCGATTCTACACCTTTCATGCAAAAATTTACTGCTGATTCAGCTTAAAAATTATGTTCTTTTCTATGACTGTACCAACTTTTCTGTGTACTAGTGTTTCAAAAACAGCGTAAATTGGGTAGCCGGTTATTCGGATCGGTTAAGACAGGCCGACAAGGTTTTCTAACCAAGAATCAGACTATACTTTCCCTGAGGTTTTAGACGTGCTGAATCAGAATCTGGCCTCAGCATATCACTTTCACGTCAGCTTTTCGAAATATTCTAACAAAAACACATTTTGTAGTATCAAATAAAAGTTTTTTGAAAAACACATTTACTGGTGTAGAAATTATGCCCAAAGATTTTCAAGTATTTTTTGCTATTCAAAAAATGTGTTTTGAGTAGCATTTAAGCTGGCGTTTTATTAAGTAATTTTAGTTGTATTAGCTCAACAATATGTATCGCAATGCCTATTTAATTTAATCGAGGGGCTGTATGACCTTTTTTCCAGTATTCGAAACCGTTCGGGTTTTATGCGAATTTTCCCGAATAGCTTTTTTTCCTTATATTTCAAATAATTCAAAAATGAGACGACTTTGGTCCACTATATAAGCAATATGAGTATAAAATTTTTGTTTTCTTTAGTATTTTAACCCTAGAGATAAGTTTCCTACAAACATAAATTCATTTTTAACTCTATTTTTAACCCTTAAACGCGAGACTGAACTGCTAAAAAAATAGCTGTCTCTTTTTTTCTACCTTTACAACATATCCAAAGTCCATTAAATCTGCGAGTTCGGGGTCGGGATACCTCCCGTGTAAGTCAGATCTATCACCAATATTAAAAAAAGTAAGTGTTCGCTGAAATTCAATAAGCACACCATATCACTATGCATCTTCGCATAAAGTACCCCAAAATCTTTATACTTTACACAAGAATTTTAAAAGTACCAAAATAGATGCCAAATAGTCCTTTCCAACAATATATAAATGCCATATATAATTTCATATAGTTGCTTTGGACAAAAGCCGAGACAGGTCTACTTAAAAATTGTATTTTCCTCAACATGTCCATGTTTAAATGATTTTTGAAACCTGCTTGCCATATTTGACGACTTTTTTCAACAATAAAGTTCTAAAAACTTCTATAGACAAATAACGCAATATGGTTGTCAGATCCTTTGTCTAAGTACTTTAACTCTGTTACAAAATTAATCTGAATTGAGAGACTCTACACTGATAGAAATTTATGCGGAGTATTAATGATTTACTTCATTAATACAATGAATTCTTTCATAAAAAAGTCTCAAAAGAAATGTTTCATTGATTCAATGAAACAGGTTTTATTTAATAAATTTTAATGAATGGTTTCCAGTGGCGTTCAAAGGATTTGGCTTCTGTTTTGTATATGAAAAATTTCAGAGAGCTTCACATATCGAGACGAAACATTTTCTACATATTGGAAACTTGTTTGATGAGTCATTCCTCCAGGTTTCTTTGAAATTTAGATATAAGTTCAAGGAGACAGAAGTTAAAAAAAAACTGGTAAGAAAAACATAACGGCCCAATCACATATTAAATTGATTTTAAAAAGTTAAATTGATTTTTAAAGTAGCTGGAAACTTTTTTGTTTTAATTTTTTAATATTTTTGGTACTTCAATGGAAAGGTTGATACCAATTTGTATTTCATTTGATACCAGATCTCGCAAATTACGGAAAATTGGTTTATTTTTGACACCAAGTATTAAGAGTTAAATGTGAAATTGGCCGCTAAAAATGTATCCATTCCGAATTCGTCGTTTTTTGGGCACTCTAACTGTATTTTTTATTATTGACACATTATTGTATATATTGTTTTAAATTTCAAACAAATTTTTAGTAGATAATATTCAAAAATATTAATGAAAATTTGAAAAAAAATTACCAAAAATTGAGAGAAAAAAAATCAAAAAATTGGGGAAAAATTGTTATAAACTCAAAAAACCGGTATTAAATAAAATATAGCTTTAATTGGGAAAAAGCCAAATTAACAAAATTAAAAAAAAGCACCAAAATTAAAAAAATTTCAAAATTAAAAACATCGCCTAAATTGAAAAACACCTTTAAAAATTGGGGAAAAAAAAATTGTTTTCTTAATTTTTTAGATTTTGGTGCTTTTTCCAATTTATTGTCATTATAGGAAATTTTTGTGCGAACCAAATTAATTTTCAGTTAAACATTTAATAGATATGTAATAGAGCAATTCCATATGAAAAACGATCAAAATTGGCAAATTTTTGGACGACCCCTCTCCGATTTTAAAATAAATAGTCTCAATCGATTGCCCAGCAAAAAATAATGTACCTACATATTTTTTTTTTTTTTTTTTAGTGCCTGGTTTAGTGGTGGTGTGCACCACTGTCATGTGACAAAATTGAAGAATTCTTCATAAGGGACCTCATTGAAAGTTGTTTTAAAAAAAAACTACTAAAGCTACTATTTTCAATTAAAGCCTGATTCAATACCTTTCCAACGAGCTATCACTCGTTGCGATCGCTTTAGTAGTTTTTTCTTAAAACAACTTTCAATGAGGTCCCTTATGAAGAATTCTTCAATTTTGTCACATGACAGTGGTGCACACTAGGGTGTCCCATTCAAAAAAAAATTTTGGGGATCATTCTTAATTTGAATACTCATAAGGCTAAGAATTTTTGAGAATTTTTTCAGATTTTTCGGAGGTGGTTTAGAGGTCGCGCAAATCGATTTTTTACCCAAAAATCGACCTTTTTGGGCTTTTTTTGAATTTTGCTTGAAAATTGGTAAAAAATCGGTATTTCTTCAGCTTCTGAGTCAATATTCTTAAAGAAAATTTTCTGATCTTTAATTTGATGTGCATAAATAATAAGTTTCGGCAATGATTTTGCACATTTTGACAATTTAATAACGGTTTTTCGTAAATTTTCAACAAATATGGAAAATAATGCTTTATAACTTTTAAAATCGTATAAAGACTAAAAAAACTAATGATGCAGTTTAATAGATTATTAAGTTTTAAATTAATTAGCAGAAAAAAAAATGAATTTTCTCTCACCGTTCTCGAGTTATACCCTTTTAAAGCTTTGTACAATTGTATGAAATGTATAATACTATAAGGTGTGAACTAGGTTTGCATTGGTTTAAGCTTTAAATAATTGGATTTAGAAAATGTTTTTACAAATAAAATAATAGTTACTTACCCATCATACATTACAATTATATTAAAAACAAAGAAAAATAGATTTGTTATAAATCATTTATTAGTGTTCTTGCGATGATGCTCTACCCCCTGCAGTAAACTCTGAAAGTCTGTTTCAGAAGTTGTGATATTGATATAACTATTAGCCAAGGCCACACCACGTTCTGCGACATCATTTACAACTTGCAATTGTTGAACTTTGTGTTTTGCTTCCTGAAATGATTTGTTGTTTTCCCATTTTTCTGGATCCGTTTGTAAAAAATCAGTAAATGTTGCAGGCTTCAAAAAAAGTTAGGCTTGGCTTTTGTAATAAAACAATGAATTTGTTTATTTTCAATCATGTCTTCTGTTAAATTTCCTTTCACTAATTCGTTGTTATTACTTGGTTCATATAGGTTTCTAAGCATTAAACGCAAAGTTTGGTATCTATCTATACGTTCATCAAAAACTTCCAACTTCTCGGAAAGGTACCACTGATGACCCAGAAAGGCTTTCAGAGTCTCGCATGCAACTTTTTCATTAAAGCGTTTGTAATCATAAAATTATTTCAAAAGTCTAAGGTCATTGAGAGGAGCGTATCGGGGACACTGGCATAGGTACCAATTTTTAATATATACTCTTAAAATAAATGAGGTAAACTCCAGCAAGGCATCAATTTTTGAATTTTGAATGAAAGGTTGTAGCTGGTTTCGAAAAATACATATTTTTAGAGTATATAATTTTCATCATCCAGCGAGCTCGGTTAATGGCTCCAGGAGATTTTATAGTTGGATGGGGCTCAGGTCTATCACCCAAAAAATAAGGCTCAGTTGCAGCATTTCTTTATAATCTTCCCTTGGTTGCATATTTCTCCAGCTGCTAATTACCGGAAGAGGGCTCTAGCATAAAAGCTTTTATCTCAAGCCATAAAATTATCTCAATCTCTGGCAAGCGTCTTCCACTTATTAGTTTACAAAAATTTTAATTGTATTGTGACTTGTTATCTCTAAACCTATAGACTATCTGCCAAAAATAGGGTTGTAGTTCCCCAAATCCAATAAATCATGAATTTTAGTTCGAGCCATATCAGTGCCACCTAGTGATAACGGCTTTTTTGGCTACTTTTTTTGCTTGTCCACAACTTGACAACACTTAAAACTAAATTTTGACATACAATAAATAAATTTTCAAATCTCATAATCTAAAGTTTACAACAAATCGGATGCCCAAATCTTATAGTACTAAAAATTTCATACAATGGGTGTAAAGCTTTAAAAGGGTATAACTCGAGAACGGTAAAAGAAAATTATATTGTTTTTTTCTGCTAATTTATTTAAAACTTCATAATCTTTTAAACGCATCATTAGTATTTTTAGTCTTCATACAAATTTTAAAAGTTATAAAGCATTATTTTTCATATTTGTTGAAAATTTCCAAAAACTGTTATATAATGTATTAAAATGTGCAAAATCCCTGACGAAACTTATTACTTATGCACATAAAATTAAAGATCGGAAAATTTTCGTTAAGAATATTTACTCAGAAGCCGAAAAATTACCGATTTTTTAGCAATTTTCACTAATAATTCAATAAAAGCCCAAAAAGCTCGATTTTTGGTACAAAATCGGTTTGCGCGACCCTCTAAACCACTTCCGAAAAATCTGATAAAATTCTCAAAAATACTTTACCTTATGAGTATCCAAATTAGGAAAGATCTTCCGAGAAATCCAAATTTTTATTTTTTTGGGACAACCCTAGTGCACACCACCACTAAACCAGTCACTATAAAAAAAAAAAAAATATGTAGGTACATTATTTTTTGCTGGGCAATCGATTGAGACTATTTATTTTTAAAATCGGAGAGGGGTCGTCCAAAAGGTGATCGCTTTCATATGGAATGCTCAATATTAAACTCTCAATTTAAAGTGAGATTGAAGTCAAATAAACGTTTAATTGAAATTTTAATGTTAATAAGGCAAAATATTGTTTTGATATTAAGGTTTTGTTTGGTGTTTTTTGTCTACAAATGTTAAGCCAAAGTTTTTGCTGATTTTTAGCAAAGTAAATTGCTGTATTTAATTAACTACAATTCAACTCCAATATAATAATTAAATATATTATTTTTACTGTTCTTATCTTATTAATAAATAGCAAAAAGAAATTTTCTAATTTCATCAGCTTTTTTCTGCAACGTAAATTTTTACTAATTTTTAGTAGCTTTTTCTGCTATTTACTCTATGGTTGTTACTATTCTCTATGGCTTCAGCACTATGTACATTTTTTATGCTTAATCAAATTTCAAACTCACAAAAGTAAAAAAAAAAAATCGAAATCAATTCTTGGGTTTGTTCAAATGTGATATATAAATATTACCTCAATTTTCGTTAATGCACTCAGATTAACATTTATGATTCCTCATATAAACATATAAGAATAGTTTATGAACACATATGAATCATGTATGGATGCATGCTTACATGTATGAAGCATGTGTGTTCATGTATGGATCCATATATATAGATTTTTAACAGGGTAAGCAATTTTGTTTTTGCATTTTAAAAGTTAAAATTTGTATTGAAAAAAATTTGAAAAATGTTTAATGATTGTTTTAATGAATGCATGAAAAAAATTTAATAAAAATATTAATGTATTTTCATTCAGTTAATGAAATTATTCATTAAAAAAATGTATCCATTTTAATGAAATCGATTCATTAGTTCTATGAAGGAATATTCCATCAGAGTACTCGTAAAAAAAATATAGAAATCAAGATCTGGAAAAAAGATCTGAATAAATCAATACAGCTCTAGAGCTATTACCTAGCTTAGAGCATTAGATGTTCTTCAGAATAATGCTTAAAATTGTTATTTGAAATTTATGGAAACATTGAAAACAATAAATGCCATAAATATTGCTCACTTGTCATAGTATAATCCCAAATTAAATATCAAAATAAGTTCCCACCTTAATGAGAGTATGGTTTTTGTTATTTGGTAAAAAAAAAAGATGAGGACCATATTACACATGATTTTGGATATCGAAAGGCGGCTTAAGGCCTACATACATACATATATGTTTGTATAGGAGTTTAACTTAAAATGTTATGCATTACTATAGTTGCATCTTTCTATACATGTGTGTGTGTGTGTGTGTGTTCAAAATCTAAGGGTATGTTGCATGAATCCAGTTCATGCAATAATAATGCCTGCTGTTATTTTTGAGAAAACTACACATATTATACAACTAAATTGTATTCTGCTTTTTTTTTTGCCAAATTTTTTCAACATGGCGGTTTTCAAGTCCTAAATATTATCGACTTAAATATTTGTTTTTTTTTTTTGTAAGTACACTCAAAATTTATCATGTATAGGAAAAACGAAAGTTTATTTCGTTAAATTAATTTTGTGTATTACACGTAAATTTTGTGAATATTAATAAATTTTCGGAATTCTGGTTCTAACTTTAAATCGTACACACAAAAAACAGTTTTTGTAGATGCAAACGAATTTTTTGCCAACCGAATTTTTGTGGTTCCAGGTACTATCACTACTATTAAATTTTTAATACTATTGTAACACCGACATTTATTAAAAAATTCCGTATTATGGATTTTACTATTCCAAAAATAGACTCACATGCGTTGCACAAAATTTATTTTATTAATAAAAAATTCTTATGAAGCGAACTGGACTTGAACCGACGACCTCCCATTTGTCAGGCAATTTTATATATTTAAAAATGCTTCTTCAAATTTCAGACTTAAATATTTTTTAGTTTCAAATTAAATATGTTCTAAAAATAGATATGTATGTACAACAGAAATTCGGTTGGATTATCGAATATTTAGTTAGAGTTACCAAAACTATAAAAAAAAAATTATAATATTAAAATTTTTTTTATAAATAAAAAAATCTTATTCCGCGAACTGGGCTCGAACCGGTGACCTCCTGCTTGTCAGGCAATTACTTCACCTCTAGCCTACATCAAATTTGAGTTTGTTTACAAATTTCTACATTGAATATTTTTTTGTTTCAAATTTAAATATGCGTGTCAAAAAATATATTTGGAATTACTAGAACTATATAAATATTTCATATATATTTTAAATAAGGAAACTTAAATATTAGATAGAGTGATAGTTTATTGATAGCGAAACTAATACTTTGTTTTAACTGCAAATATTGTATTCAAGTCACAAAATCTCCAATTTTTTTATAAAATTTTTAATGTAACCATTTTAATTTTATTTTTTGTAAATCGAAAACAATAAATTGTGCTTTATAGTTTTGAGTCCTTCTAACATCTTCTAACATCGGAATGCTAGATAATGCAAATCCCGGTGAGTATATTTCTAATTGATGATAAAATGTTTAATTTTAAAATGTTTATATTTTTACAGAAAGAATACAGTAATTAGGTACTTTAAAGCTCCGAGTAACCCTAACATCTTTTTTTCATAAGTGAATGTGTTTGATTTCTGGAAAATGAAAGAACTTTATTAACACCGTGTATTGAATAAAAATAGTTTTAATCACAACAAAACTCGACCTGACGATAGCTCAGAGGGCTAAAGCACTCTGTCTTACGTGTAGTGCGAGTGCATGTGGCATTAGAAATCAGTTTATCTATACCACGGTCAGTGATTGCACAGAAAATTTCATATAGACGCAATCGAACAAATAAAAACATAACAAATATTACATTATTCAAAAAACCAGGATCACTGACGAAGGTTCAATACCAGAAACTGCGCAGTCTGATTCAGAAAATTTGCAATGTTAGTTATGATTTTTAGAAAAATACACTCATACTTCTCTACCACGCCTTTCACAATTAAATTAAATAAAATTGCATATTAATTATAGTATTAATTGCAATTGTCTGAAAAAGACGTTAAAATTCAAACTCAACTTTATTTTCGTTGAAAACCAAAATTCCTTAATTTTAAGAAATATTTTGTTTCCCTCAAATCAACAAAACATTCTAGAAATGTTTTCGTTTATTTAACATATTTTAGTTGTACAAAAAATTTTTCGTAAAAAAACAAAAAATATTGCGAATATTAAAAAGAAAATATACAAACAATTTACGAAATGACATAAGTTCATTTTACGAAATGTTTTATTGCGACATAACAACGAATATTTTCTTAAAATTTACGAGTATTTTTGTTTATTTTACCTAAGAAATATTCTGAGTGTATGAATATAAATAGTTTTGTTTTGAAATATATAAAGTCTATTGCCATCATAATTATTATTATGAGTAAAAACCATCACTTTAAATCTATTAGATTTAATTATAGTGTCCAAACTATCAGTTTAAGTTTTACAATTTAGTTAATTTGTAATAATTATCTTTTACAAAATCCCCTGAAAAAATAACAAAAAAAAATAAAAAAATGAAAACAAATAATTTATAATCATTCCACTTTAACCATGGCCTGGGGAAATGTTTAACTCTTCTCTCTTTAAATCATGCAACCAACCATTGAAATAGTGTTGTCAACATGTTATATAAATTAAAAAGAGTGAATAACGTTAAAAAAACTGTAGAAAATTACATGTTAATACCCGCATTAAACAAAAAAATGCGTTGACAAACTTTCTCTTTTTGAATCACTGTGCCGTGATCAGTGATGCAAGCCCAGAGGATTATAACAAACATTTTGTTAATTTAACAGCTTTGTTTTTGTATTAGTATTTTCAAAAAAAATTATACTTATTCAGTAGGTTTAAATTTTGAACTTCAGATTGAATTTTCGGAAAAATTTTGAAACGAAAAAGTTGTTTCTTTCGCAGAAATTATTTAGTGTATTATAAGTTATCATCAAGTGCTAGAATTTTACAAAATCGATAAGCGATTTTATAATATTCACAAATAAGGAAAATAAGATCAGTGATTTTTTTTTTTTTTTTTTTTTTGTGCGCCCCTTTAGGCTATTTGGTAGCATGCTGGCTTACAGTGCGGGGGTCGTGGGTTCGATTCCCACAGAGGCACTGGTCTGTTTACGCTACAACGCTCCGAAAGCCCATAGTAGCTAGTGCTCGGTTAGGTAATAGGATATAATTTGTAATTATATGATATGAATAAATAAAAAATAAAATAATAAAGTTAAGTTTTCACTTTAATTGCAAGGATATCCTACATCCTTCACCCAATCGCAATTAATTGATATGATTTTAAATGCTCAAATTCCATACTTTCAAACTATATTAAAAGTTTTTTGTAGCTTATTCATGTATATAAATTAATAATGAATTTTATAGCGAAAATTTGATTTTGGTAAAAGTTAAATTCGCGAATAAATCAAAAACCTGAGCTAATATTAGAATTTGATGTTCACATTCGTGATCTGCGTTCCAAAATCTATCAGAATTGATAAGTCGCATACCCAATGCATTTTTAGTGCTTAACAGTGTTATCTATGTATTTTGAAAATTATTTTTATTCGTTATTTATTCGATTAATCGAATAATTATTAAAATTAATCATGGTAAGGGTTAAATACTGAAAAAAATATAATATTTATGATGGCAATACTAATAAAAAATCACTAAATTGACAATATTGCAACTAACGTACATATAAATCTATGAACGTATCTAATAAATACCTGTTCATCCTTTTAAAACCCGTAACCCTAAACATCTAAGACAAAAACCCAACCAAGAAAAAGAGCCTCAAGGGTTCTTAGTGTTTCTTTTTTTTTTACATAATTTTTATAACTTTGTCTTTTGTTTTCTTGGTTGGTCTTCGGATGTTCAAATAATTATCAGCATTTTAATGAGTCAAAGTGAAAATTTTGTTAAACATTTTCCATCAAAACATCACTTTAGGCTAAAATTTTAACATAATATGACAGTTAATATTGTAGTGTTTGGTTTTTTTTCTCTGTTTCGGACTCAATGATAAATGAAAAACGTTTTTGAAGATTATTCAGTTGAACCATATTTAATTTGTAAGTGATGTTTCTCTTCTAACATTTGATTTGTTGTATATTTTATATATTTTCATGATGTTGAAGTACTTTTTTTTTTCTGACCAATAACCAACGTTGTTTGCCGTGTATGGTTGTGTGTAAATTATCTGTAAATACTTGTGTTTATCGTTAATTATAAATCATTATGGATTTTTTTTTTAATCTTAAGTTGAAACTACCGATAAACATTGATTTCAGTAAATTAATATTTTTTTTTTTTTTTTGTTTCTTTAGTCAATTTATTTTTATTTACTCCAAAGTTTCATAAATACTATTTAAAGTAGTCAAAAATCTATAATTATGCATAAATTCTAAAACAATGATGGATGATGTTTCTGATACATACAACAGATGAAAAACATCATATAACATTTTCAAAATGACTTACTGTCTTTTACTTACGTGCAATGTTTAAACGAAAAAGTATCCTGAAACTCTTTTTTTTAATACACTATTCGACTTATATCATGGTTGGCAAACTCTAAACAAATTTTGTAATGTGTGATTTTTTAAGAGCCTTTGGATTTGATTTAAAAAAAAAAAACATATAAATTTATTGACATGTATGAAGTCTTTATTTGAGTCGATAAATCGATCTATATAATTTACTGTTTTAAAGATGATTTCATGTAAATGTTGACCTCGGCTATGCCTCAAATGGTTCATAAGCTGGGTCCGATTTTGGCATACACTCTCCGACATATCGGGGAAGCTTTCGCACAACACCTCTGCAATACATTTCAACCTTATGAAGGCCCGGCAGGATAATTTATTACACCAAATCAGGAAGATGATGAAATACAATTTTTTGACACATCGGATATAGAGCACGAAATAAAAACATGCCTAAAGTCGGGGAAGAGTCCAGGATTCGACCTAATTACTTCCGAAATTCTTAAACAACTTCCTTATGAAGCAATAATAAAACTCAAAAGTATAATAAATGCTTGTATAAAATTAAAATATATGCCAATATACAGGAAAGTATCTGAGGTAATTATGATTCAAAAGCCGGGGGAAAAAGTGCAAATGAAGTCTCGTCATATCGACCTATATCACTCTTACCAACTTTGGCAAAACTCTTTGAGAGACTCTTCAACAAAAGCTTAAAGAAATTATAATTGCAAAACAATTAACTCCGAACCATCATTCGGTTTTAGAGAGAAACACTCGACAATAGATCAGGATCATCGTATAGCTTATTCAATCGAAGAAGCTCTTGAAACAAAAAAAGTCTGCTCTGCAGTCTTCTAAGATGTGGAGCAAGCATTTGATAAGGTGTGGCATTAAGGCTTAATTTACAAGCTGGAAAATGTCTTCCGAAACAATATTCAGATATTCTTATATCATATAAATAAGAGATTTTTTAGAATAAAATGCGGAAACTCATACTCTTCACTTAATCCAATAAAGGCTGGAGTATCACAAGGTGGTATACTCGGACCGACTCTATATCTTATTTGCACAAGAGATATACCAATACCATATAATGGAACAATCGCAACTTTTCCAGATGATACTTGCATTTTATCAAATGGTAAAAATGAAGAAGAATCAACCAAAAAATTGCGAATAAAATTAAATGAAAAATCCCGCATGTAAACTTCACCAATAAGTACTTACTTGCCAATAACAGTACCTGGAAATATAATCCCTCATGCTAATTATGCCAAATACCTAGGAATGACCCTAGACGCCAAACTAAAGTGGAAGGAGCACATCAAAATTAAAACTACAGAACTGAACCTTAAATTTCACCAGTTACATTGGCTCATTGGAAGGAGTTCACATTTATCAATTAAAAATAAACTTCTTGTTTACAATCAAATTATTAACCTGGCACCACTACGGAGTGCAACTCTGGGGATGTAGACAAAAACTCACATCGAAAATATTCAACGTTTTCAAAATAGAGTACTAAAGAGTATAGTTAATCCCCTTTGTACATATGAAATTCTGATCTACACAGGGACTTAGGCGTAACTACTGTTTATCAGACTATTCAAAAATATGCTTCATCACATTCGAAACGATTACAAGATCATATAAATACACAAGCTGCTACTCTAAGCAACAATTCACTTTATACTCGTAGGCTCAAACGACATAAACCACAAGATTTAGAGGACTTTACTTGAACTGTATATAGCTTTAGAATAATATTACTTGTTAGTTTTTATAATACTAGTTGTAATTACATGAAATGTAAATCATTTATAACGTTTCAATAAAAAAAAAAAATATCGGCCGGTAATTCACGAATAAATTCTTCAATATTGGCTTCCAGTGCGTGAACCGTGCGGGCTTGCCCCTATAGATATGAGCTTTAACATAATCCCACAAAAAATAGCCTAAATGCGTTAAATCGCACGAACTAGGCGGCCAATTGATCGGACCCAAACGTGAAATAAACTGTTCACCGATTTCGCCTATCATTGTTTCGCGTGCTTTGTGGCACCACAAGATTTATCCAGGATTCTGCGAGTAAAATTTCCAAACATTATTCTTGTTATTATTTTACTACAGCTAATCGATTTAATTATTTTATAGCAAATAAACTAGACCTTAACTAAACAATATCTTGTACCAAACTTGTAAACCCATAATAAATATGTCCTGAAATATTTATAAAACAAATTCAAATTTCAAAAGAATTTTTAATTTTTTTTCGAAAAACTTATAATATAAAAACCAGTTTTTTCTGTAAAAA
>CM037851.1:141968643-142029693 GCA_021234595.1 Delia radicum | reverse complement strand
TCCAGTTTTTTCTGTAAAAAAATAAAATAATTCGAAATTTTGTTTTTTCAAATATATCGGGGAGAGTAAAGATCATTAAAATATAATGAATTAAAAAAAAATTATGATTCCCCTCAATGTCCTGAAAAAAATCTTGTACTTAAAAGACATTTCGTATGCTTACGACGAAGAAGGTACACACATTTTCATTTTTGTATGCAAAATCGATAGAATAAGATACTGGATATCTCAGATATAATACGAGATAATGCGAAACGGATTTCTCAAAACTTTTTCAATATTCGTTTTTGTATAGTGAAATAAAATATTTTTTTTCTATGCACATAGAAAAGTAAAGTGCCAACCGAATTGGAAAGTGTTGTACGGTGATACAATCAATAAATTCGGTTAACTTAAAGGCGGTTGTGAAAGGCGTGGTAAAGAAGAATGAGTGTATTTTCTAAAAATCATAACTACATTGTAAATTTTCAATTTTCTGAATCAGACTGCGCAGTTTCTGGTATTGAACCTTCGTCAGTGACCCTGTTTTTTTTGAATAATGTAATATTTGCTATGTTTTTATTTGTTCGATTGCGTCTATATGAAATTTTCTGTGCAATCACTGACCATCCCAGGAAAAAATTACACATTCCAAAAAGAAGGTGATGCCCACACTTGCTTACATATCTCATTGCCAAATTTAGTAACTGCAATACCAAACTCATTCCAACGATAAAGCCAAAAAAGCAAGTAGTATTGTAATCAATTCTTTAAATTTAAACCAGAAAGCATGAACTCAATAACAAAGTAATTATTTACTTAAAAGAAAATAACAATGTTATTAACTTATATGTATAACTTTTTGTACTCAAGAAGTAATCATATACTTTTGCTTAATAAAAGGACGTTATTGCAAGTAGTTCCTAATTTTGAAAAAAGAAGTTATACAATTTTAAAGAATTTATCTCATATATTTTTTCAAACAAATTTTATTAGCAGGAAAATAATACTAAAAACAGAAATTGCATGTTGCCTAAATTTTGTTAAACTGTGGTTAGGTATAAATTAGGGAAGCGCACGTGAGCAGAAAATTGTGAGTGGAAATTGAAATTACTGACGTTATCATGAGTGAGTGTAAAAAAAATTTCGAGGGTGATTGTGCGTGAGTCACATTTTTGTTTTTCAATTTTGAATTGTTCTTTTTTTTTGAAAAATTTATATTTTCGTGGTTTATAGCTCCAAAATTATGACAAACCCATGTTATAATAACACTTCGATGTTCACTTTTTAGGATTTTATTTCCGTATGAGTTTTGATCGTTATATTTGAGTGACCTAGGAGAATCACGTGTGAGTAAAAGTTGACTTTACTTATGGAACTACTTCTTTAAATGTAAGTACTTCTTATTTTTCTAGGGAACTATTTATTTATTTATTTTTGTGTAAGTACTTCGTAGTTTTACAATGGAACTATTTCTTTATTAAAGAATGTATGTAGTTCTTAAAAATATAAAGTAAATGGTTCTTTGGTAAAAAAAATAATCAATTCTAAAAAATCAATTATTTTAGTCTCACGCCCTGTTAAAAGAATCGAGTAGGTAATCTAGTAAGGAATTCGTTCTGCCCAAAATGCTTGATTACAAACCCGCTTACCTTTTTGGAAATTTTTTGCTGGGGTGGTATAGATAAACTGATTTCTAATGCCACATGCACTCGCACTACACGTAAGACAGAGCGCTTTAGCCCACTGATCTATCGTCAGGTCGAGTTTTTTTTTGTGATTTAAAATAAATTTTGTTGTGAAAACTAACATTCAGAAAAACAAGCGATTTCAGTCGTAGTAACTAAATCTCAATTGCAAAATGGCGAAATTGTTAGCTGTGTGTGTGTGCTTTATTGATTTACGAAGAAGAAAGCGTAAACTGCATACTTGGGATTTTTTCATTAGCATTGAAATTTTATTAAAAAAAATTCACTTATGCTAATGGCAAAAAAATTTCATTGACATTTAATTGTAATGACATTTTTTGTCATTATCATTTGTCCTACGAATGCTAATCACATCTCACTAATGCCTAAAAAACTAATTACAATTGCTCAGAAAAATCATGTGTTTACAAAACAAAAGTGGAGTGTAAATTGTTTTACAAATGAATCGAACGATACGAAAACGAATACGAACGATACGAATTGTAACACTGAATATGGGAAACGAAATGGAACGAGAAACTGACTTTCTATTATTCGAGTATATTTATTTGTATTATCACATAAATAAGTAAAACAAACCGTATCACACTGTGGCTATTTTATAAAAATTTATCACTTGGGATTTCTTCCGGACCTAGCATATTTATATTACAAGGGTGTACTAACTGCGAAAATAAAATTTTGTCAGTTTTGCCCCATCTCGCTCAGTTTCTGAGATACTGTCTATATTAAAGAATCGCCATTTTATAAAAAAATAATATCTTTGAATTTTTCCAGCCTATTTGTATTCTGAGGGCTAAATCACACTCCTGCTTAGTTTCGGAGATACTGGTCATTTAAAAATAATCGAAATTTTACAATGGCTTGACCTACGTAACACGTTCCGATTAGGAAAATGCTCCGATTCTACTCGTTCCCCGTTTCATTTCATATTGTTCCATTTTGGTCCCATTTTCCTTCTGTTATAAGAGAAATTATATTTGAGTTTTTACTTACATATTTAGGTAAACAAATAATTAAGACACCCTATGGATGTTTCATAAAAAAATAATCTCTGGGAATCTTTCCCTGGCTTGTTTGTATTATAAGGCGAAATTAACACTAATATTGAGCAAAAATTTTGTCCGATTTGTCCTATTCCCTGTTCCATTCCATATCGTTTCAATTTTAACCAATGTTCTATTCTATAATCGGAGTGTTTAAATATACTTATATATTACGCGTATAGTTAAATTGTCGATCGTTTTTTAAAATGAGAATGGGCCCTGATTTCATCGATATTCATCATTATTAAGTTTTTCGAAAATATTTCCTGTCAAATATTAATCAATGAAATCAAATCAATGAAATTTAACCTCAACATTTTTAAATTAAATTTGTCGAATGCATATTAATTAAAAATTAATTGCGACTGTCTATATGACATGAAAATAACACTCTACTGCAATTTATTATCATTAATTAAAAGAATGCGAATGTAAATAACTTCATTACAATTGATATCAACGAAATGGTAGTGAATCATCACTTAATTAGTCCGTTCAATTAATTGTCCCATTTATGCTAAATTGATTATTGTATTTGAACAAAATTTGACCAAAGTACACTCAGAGATGCGGTTGAAACGAGGTTGCCACAACCGAATTCAGTTGTGAAAACCGAATTCAGTCATCACAACTGAATTCTGCGGTTGCAGCAAACAAATTTTCAATTCGGTTGTGGCAACATAATAATGTTATATCATTCGATTTTGGTAGTTACAACCGAATTCTACTGCAAGCGAAATGAAACACCCAAACAAAGCATCTCTATTTAATTCGGTTGTGACTTTGAAATTGAATTTAAGTTTTCTCAAACTTCAAAAATAAATAAAATATTAAACACTCGGAAGACAATGAAAAATACCAACAATATTTGACAAATTGGCAGAAATAATTATAATTAAAAGTTTGTTGCATTGATAAATACCAAAATAAGATTCACCTGCAATTATGATGGAGCCGAAAGTATTTGTGAATTTCGCAACGGTTCCATTAATGCTGATAAGTGTAATCTGTAGTAATGAATCTTGCCAATTATTACATGGAACAGTCCGTGTCGTACAGTCCGACAAACTTTTATTAAATGTTCTCATAGTTTTAATCAATTCGCTGAATAAGTTTTTTTAATTGTTTCTTTTGTGTGCATTTTTCAATATAATAAATGTTTAATATATTTAAACATGCGTTTTTTTTGCAAAATATATTTTATTTTCCGCCAAATAACTTTTTTTTTTGAACTCCTGAACCAATTGGACTTTGTATGTCGTCATACCAAGGTCTTTATGCAAAATTCGTCTCAATGATGTCTCCGAAATGTTCAATTGTTGAGAACGACGGTGAATTGATGTTGATGGCGCTTCACGCACACTATCTGCCACAGCAGCAATATTATCGGGTGTACGCACTGTTCTTGGCTTTTCATTCTTTGGTTTATCGATGAGGATGCCAGTTTCTTTCACTTTTTTCACAGATAACGAACATACGGACCATATTCGTTTAGCGGAAGGATAAAACTAATTATCTGTCAAATCAGACATGAGCTAAGTGTTACCATTCACGAAATAAGCACTAGTTGGAAAAAAAACTTTAGATGGCGGACCCTTTATAAAGCAATTCTATTGAGACAACCTCGTTCTGTCCACAATTCGCTTGTGGCAGCCTAATGAAAAAAAAATCAGTTAAGGCAACCGAATAACGAGGTTGTGCCAACCGAACAATTCGGTAGAGGCAACTTTACAAATTCGGTTGTGGCAACCTCAAGAATTCGGTTGTCACAGCCGAATTTTTATGTAAGTGTCGGTAAAAATATAAAATGTTTGGATTTTTTATTTTTTTCTGGATTTGTAGTAAAGTTTTTAATATATTTATTTTATAACAATAATACTTACTTTAAGATTTTAAACATGTTTGAATACTTCATTAACATTTGCAAAATATTTCAATTTCATTTTTTAAAAAGAAATTTATTGGTTTCATTTTGTATACTTTTTAAGCATATCGTATATATTGTATGTATTCATATTAACGTTTCATATTATTTTAACAGACCATACAATTTAATTCCGCTTAAGTATTGTATTAATTTGCAAAACATTTTGCAGATTCTGAAAAATCATTTTAAAGCTGTCTGCAGTTAAGATAATGACCTATAATTTGCCAAAAAAAAAAAACAAAAAAAAAAATCTATACAAAAATCAATTCAGCTGTTGAGTTGTAAATCCATAAGAATAGGGAAATACAAAACTTTAATTTTTTGACAAGTATTTAATTTTTAATTATCGGATTTCACCAGAATGAAAGTTATCTTTATCTAAGAAAAAAATGGCGTCGTTCATATAGCAAAATTTATGTATGTATGTACATTTTGCTTCAATAAAATAATACAATACAGGTGAAAGTTTATAAAATCAGTCGATAATAACGACGAACTATTATAGTCAGAACTGGCCCCAACAGGAGAACTTTTAATCTACCAAAGACACAACTAATATTGTACTAGGAAAACACAAAGCATGTGTTTTGCCAGTACCCTCAATCAAAAATATTTTGCCAATATTGTTTTTACCAATATTACACCCAATTAGAATATTAATAATATTTTATTACACTCAGGGAACTTCTTCTTTAAAAATATGTAGTAGTTTAGGTTGTAATACAGTTTCTTTATTTTAATGTAAATGTCAGTAATTTCTAGAACAAATTCAATTTTTTACTTACCTTGTAGTTCATTTAAAAACATAAACAAACAATGACTGTTTTATGATTTAACATTAATTTTTTACAGTAGTTTTTGTTATTTAAAAAAATAAATGTTTGTTTATTTTTTACTACCATGTGGTTCATTTTTACATTTGTTGAACAGTAAAAAACACATGACAATGTTAGTTGAATTTAATGAAATGTAAGTCGTCCTTTTTTTAAGTGAAATTTCATTTGTTTTTAACTACATTTGCAGTGGTCTTACCTACAGAGTATTCTAAGTGCATATTTTACACATATAAATATGATATATAAGCCTAAGATCGAACTGTATTGCTGATTTTTAAATGTGTTTTATTATGCATATTTCTACAAAATTAGTTTAATTTAAAGTATTTTGAAAACACACAATTTTTTGGGTTACCAACGTTTTGCCAACGGTGGCAAGTTCGCTCAAACTAACGCACACTGTTTCATATTTTTAGAATGCGGCTAAAATTATTTTTTTTTATGCTCTCCCATTTATGTAGGATTCTATGTAGTTAAAGAAAACTGCAAATGTAGTTGAAAAAAAAATAAAATTTTACTTGAAAAAAGACGTCTTACATTTCAATAAATTCAACTAACAATGTCATTTGTTTTTAAGTGTTCAAAAAATGAACCACAATTAAAGTAAAAATTAACCACATATGTAGTAAAAAAATTAACAAACTTTTAATTGTTTTATTTTTTTAAATAAAAAAAAGCTACTGCATAAAAAGAATGTAAAATCATGATACAGTATTTTGATGTGGTTTGTTTTTTAACTGTAACTTAACAACTGTATTTAAAAATTTTATTTCTTCTACAAATTACTGTTTTTCATTTAAAAATAAAGATACTGTATAACAACTAAAACAACTATAAATATTTAAAGCAGAAGTTCCCTGAGTGACTAGACTAGACTAGTTTCTGCCTTTTTGTGGACAGGCGTTATCAATGATTTTCCATTTAAATTGTATTATTATTTGTGTCTTATAATTGTCAGATTGTCTCTATATGATAATTTTTTTTAAAAACCTGCGGATGTAAGATTCAAACCTGCGCTCTTCTTACATTACAAACGTAAAAATACGAAGTCATGGCCGTTTACCGATCACACCCAAGTATTTCTTCGAATGTAACAAAAATAAAATTTATAAAGGGTCCGCCAAATAACTTTTTTTTTTGAAAATACTATAAAAAAAAACTACTGAATATTTTTTCGTGTAGGCTACTGCATGGCCAGCCGAAGCAGCCATTTTATTGAAATTATTTTCCATTACTAACCGGAAGGATTGTACTTTCAAATAAAAAAAGAAATTTTAGAAAATATTCAGTAGTTTTTTTTATAGCATTTTCAAAAAAAAAAAAAGTTATTTGGCGGACCCTTTACTTGTAAACTACATAAATGTTTATAGTAGTAATTTATGGAATGTGGCTAAATTGCAAACAAATACATCTTCAGGTAAACCGAAAGACAAAGACACACATCATAGGTATTTTTTTATATTTCCTTTCTCTATTTGCAGAAAAAGGGTTGTTGTGTATGTCATATTTTGTTATTTTTTATTTCGTTTCCAGATTTATCTACTGCATTTGGCTTCATTCAAAATTGTCATCATTAAGACAACCATGGATGTAAGTAGTTGAAATATATTTTTGTTTATGTTGTATAATTTGTTATAAATTTGTAGAAGACATTTTGGATACAAAAAATATAATTTAATATGGACTCACTCCATAAAAAACCATGAAAAAATATCCAAATTTCGACCTATACCCCTTCAATTTAAACTAAACATGGTATGGAAGGTTAGTGTCATATAAATATGTCAGCGTACAAGTTTTTAGCTCTAACGGTCTTGGAAATATCGCGTTTTAAAATATTACAAAACATCTAAAATTTAACAAAAGTAGTCGTACTTAATCGTCCATATCTTTTTAACGGTTAAAGTCACATGATTCGTTGATACCTCATTTTAATTGTCGTGCTTTAAAAATAAACAAAAAATATTTTTTTGAAGGCAGAATGCATTATTTTTAAATCCGCGGCTTAAACCGCTGTATTTAGGTACTAAATATAGTAGAAAAAAATATTTACATAAAAAAATTATTAATTGAAAAACATCAAAATAAATGTTTTTCAAAAGTGGCTGTCCCGGATGGACATATCTCAGGAAGTAGGAGGAGCAGGGTTAATTTTACAAAAATCGGCATAAAAAGCACCAAGTTAGCAAATGTGTTTCTGATAAACATCTCTGTTTTTGTCCATTTGTACTATTTTTACCATAATTCTCGATTGTTTTTTTTAGCTAATATTAGCTATTATATACAACTTTTGTATATATACGTCTGTGCGTTCTCGTTTGCCGCTTTTTGTAAAATTAACCCTTTCCCGGATGGACATATCTCAGGAAGTAGGAGGAGATTATCCAAGATTATGGTATCGATCTCTTCTTTGGAAGATTCTCTAGCAGATTAATACAAAAACATTATTCTAGCTTGCGTTTAAGGGTTTAATTTTTAATTTGAAAATAGGCCTTTTTTAACATTTAACATTTAAATTTACATTTTTTTAATTTTCTTAAAAACTATACAAAAGTATATATATATTTTTTTTGAAAAATTCATCCCGGAAAAGGTTAATTTTACAAATTTACAAAAATTTTAAAAAATATTACAAAATTTTTTGACGATTTTTGTAAAATTAACCCTGTCCCGGATGGAAATATCTCAGGAAGTAGGAGGAGCTTATCCAAGATTATGGTATCAATATCTTCTTTGGAAGATTAATACAAAAACATTATTCTAGCTTGCGTTTAAGGGTTTAATTTTTAATTTGAAAATAGGCATATTTTAACAATTTACAATTTTTTTAATATAGATTTTTTTAATTTTCTCAAAAACTATACAAAAGTAAGATGTAAAATGTAGATTTTTTGAAAGCCCAGGATATACCCTATCATTTAAAAATAAAAAAATTTTTTTTTTTTTTTTGAAAAATAAGATAGATAGAGAATAGATTAAATTACATAATATATAAGTATTAATCTGCTAGAGAATCTTCCAAAGCAGAGATTGATACCATAATCTTGGATAAGCTCCTCCTACTTCCTGAGATATGTCCATCCGGGACAGGGTTAATTTTACAAAAATCGCCAAAAAACGTTTATCTTTTAAACGATTTAAGCTACAAGAGTCATTGTTACCTCATTTTAAAGGTCCTTAAATCTTGGTTTTCCTGGTTCACAAAAATAATTCACTTCTTGACGATAAAATACAGTTTTTCAAAATCAGTTGTTCAAACCGCTGTATTCTAAAATTTAAAAAAACATATTTTAATTATAAATTATTCTTCTATACTCTCACCAAATGCCTATGTGGTATTCCTGCATGGTTCTGAGTAATCGGCTTCTTAGTTCAATTTCTTCAAATTTGTATTCATAACTCAGGATACCGTAAGAGTACCACATATGTATTTAGACACGTCATAGGGCAGTAATTTATATTTAACATATATTTTTTTAAAAAGACCAGTTTTTGAAATGCAGCGGTTTTTGAAAACAATGCATTTTGCAGTGGAGAAGTGAATACTTTGTGTGCTCTAGTAAAACACAATTAAAGTAGCTTTAAAATGAGGAATCAATGACTCTCGTAGCTTAAGCCATTAAATAGCCGTTAAAAGAAATTCAGAGTCCTAGCTCCAACGGTTTGTGCTGTATGATTAATGGAAGGCTTTTTCCCTTTTTAAGTCCATTTAAACCACGTTTTTATTGAAATTTTAAAAAAACTCCTCTTAAACATACATATATCTGAATTTCAAATTTCTATCAAAAGGAGTTTTTGTAGGACGGCAAGGAATAAACTGTTCTCCTCTTTTCATTCACGTAGACATTTCCATAAATTTCGTCTTACACTCTTTAAAAAATTTATTTCAAAAGTCTGTTAAACAGTTGAGCTACTTTTTTTTGCTTTTATCGTTTAATTCATTTATTTTGCTAAATTTATTAGTTATCTCATTTTACCTCAACAGCAAATTTCATCCGTATTTGAACTAAATTTGTGATGCTGAAATTTACAAAGTTTGTCTGTTAATTTAAAGCACAATTGTTTTCAAACCATTATTTTTTTTTTGTCTCCGCAAAACAGCCTCACTTGAAGATGACGTTATTTGCTCATATTTTTTTTTTATAATCATAAAATAAGCTATATATCGAAAACTTAGCGAGATACATCAAAATCTTAAGTACTCTTTATTAACTACTTATATTCGTACACCTGCCTCTGGTCAGATCCATAAATCCTTTTTTCTGTTGATTTTGATTCAGTTGATTCAGCTTAAAAATTCTGTTAAAGTCAATTTTAGTTCTGCTAAAATTCAGGTCACCTAAATTTATCAGACTGCGATTCTCAACTTCATTGAAAATTCTGCTGGCGCAAATTACTATTTACTGTTGTCATAGCTAAAATTTCGAATTTTTGAAAATAATTTTTTATTAGTGTATAAATTTAGCAGATTTTCTGCATAGTAAATATAACAACACTTTTTCAATCTTTTGTTTGTCATATTTTTATATTCTTACGTTTTAGCAGATTTTAGCGTATTTTATTGGCTTCGCGCAACACTGTTCGGTCACCTTATCTACCGAATCGGATATCTTCCGCAATACGCAAACGATTATTGCCGCAATAAAATTTTTCTTCCAAGCAATACGATAACAAAATCTTTTTCGTATTGCCATGTTTTCTGGCAAATTGCTTATAATATGGAGCCAGGGTTGCCACTTATTTACAATATGTGTTGTGAAATCTCTTCGGCAAAAGTCGTGTAGAAGCCAACTTATTTTTGAAAAATCAGAATCAACGGGATAAAACTAAATAAGCATTTTTATATGTTAATTGGAACTCCAATCAACAACTTTCCGTATAAATAACGAAAATGTTCGAACATGCACGGACATGTTTAATACATATATTCAAAAAACTTTGAATTGCGTAATTTTTGACTCCACTTTCCAACACTTAAAATCAAAATTGCACACCTAAAAAAATCCTGTTGCTCCAAAAAGTGAGTGCTCATAACAATTACTTCAGTATTGTGGAATAAAACGACCCGAAATATTCGTAAATACATCATCTGGGCATCAATGGCCTAATTTTGAAAGCGAGGATCGTCTAAACGATTCTATTGATCGATCTCGTTTTTTTTATTGCATTCTTTAACCTAATCTATATCGTATCGTTTAGAACATAGTTTCAAAGACGATAGTGAAGCAGCAGATGGGACTTGACGTTTTTCATCACATTTTTTAAAAATAACTTAAAAATTACTAATATATAAAATTAAACAGATTTATTTATTTTCAACAAATGCATTTAAGTGTTAAAAGACCACTTTAAATGTTAACGAACAATTTTCAGTTTATATTAATTAACGATGATTGGAGATCTATTTTACAACATTTTTAAAAATAAAAGTCACGCCGCTACTTTGCATTGGCCAGATCTTGCATAGGATCGGTAGCATTGGCCAAGAGGTTTTCGGCTGGAATACAAAGTTTTGGTGGTTAAGACTTCACATGTGAATAAAATATAGCAATATTGTACTTATAAGAATATATTCAATCGATAAATTGTAAGTCACATTCGCTTTTACCACTCGTGCATGCAGCTGCCTTTTCAGAAGTTGGTTTTAGGGTTTCTTCATCAAAATCGCAATTTCTGAAATTATTGTTTGAGTAGAAAAATTGTGCCAAAAAACCAGCATGCCGATTATGCAGAGTTCCGAATAAAGACCAAATATTTTTGACATATGCAAAAAAATATTTTGAAGTAAAAAAATGTTGATCAATAAATTTTATATCCACAAGTTTTATGCACTATATACATTGTTGGCGTCTTTTTGTTTTATGTATGAAACACATACAGTAGTGGTCAAAACATTTGGAACTGAGATCGCATTTGTTGTTTTCATTGATTTAGTTTCTTCAAATAAGTGTGATTTGAAGAAAATAAAGTTACTAAAATTTATTTTTTACATATTCTTCATACATTGTTTTATGTTAAATAAATAAAAAAAAAGTAATTCCGTTAAATGAAAACAACGGTGTTCAAAACATTTGCAACTCTCATTGTTTTTACTCTTAACGAAAAAATTTATACTAACAAATGCTAGGATATACCGGTAATTGCATTCCTTTTTAATGTGAGATTCAGGCCGTTATATTTTTTAAACAAATTTATTATAATTATTGTTCTTTAATAGTTGTAATAAGATGTTGGAAGCATAAGCTTCGTAAGAATAATTTTTGTAAAAAAATTGCAGGAAATAAATACAATTCTGATTTTAAAAAGTTTTAAATGCTTTTCAAAATGGACTTTCCCAAAAAGAAATTTCTATAAAGTACTCCGTTCCAAAATCAACGATTTGCAGCATTGTTAATAGTGGTAACATATTACAACTGTATTACAACTGTAAGAGAAGATCGGAAAATCAAAAATTTTTTTACGAAATATCCTAAAGCAGTTCCCAGAGAAGCTAAAACTGAACTTTTAGTAGATGCCAGTCTTCCCACTATTAAAAGAAGAGCCCGAGAATATGGTCTTAGAAGTTATAGATGTACAAAAAACCGTTTGTGTCGGAAAAAAACCGAAAAGCTCGACTGGACTCAACAGCAATGGAAAAATGTATTGTGGTCAGATAAGTCTAAATTCAACCTCAGGGGATCAGATGGAAGAGCCAATGTTCGAAGAGCACAAGCTGAAAAGTTTAATCCAAGATACGCACCCGCCACAGTGAAGCACGGAGGTGGAAACATTATGGTGTGGGGGTGTTTTTCAGGAAATGGGATTGGCCCAATTCACCGCACTACTAGCACAATGACGGCCACAATCTACAGAGATCTTTTGAGTTCAGTTATGCTTCCGTATGCTGAATGGGAAATGCCACTCTCATGGACCTTCCAGCACGACAACGACCTAAAACACACGGCGGGAGTTGTAAAAGATTGGTTGCAGGAAAATGAAATTAATATCATGTCGTGGTCGGCTCAATCTCCCGATGATTGTAACACGGAATATCGGGAATAAAGTATTCCGAAATGATGATGAGCTTTTCGTCAAGTTGGAGCAGCAGTGGAATGCAATTTCTGACGATTATATTAAAAAGCTCATTGCCTCAATGACTAAGAGGTGTTCAGAAGTTATAAAAAATAATGGCTACACTACAAAATACTGAGCGTTAAAACCATTGTTTGTATTTCCTGTTAATTACTTTAAGAGTTGCAAATGTTTTGAACACCGAACTATCGACTTATTTTGTTAAAATTACTTTTTTTTTTTAGAAGTTATGAATAGTTTTTTTGTATTTGTAAAATAATATGCTATAACTGAATTTAATAAAAAAAAACAAAAACTTATACCACAAATCTTTTTGATCAAAAAAATTATAATTACCTATACCATGATTTCAGTTGCAAATGTTTTGAATACCACTGTACATACAAAAATCTTAAACAGTTGTTTTTTTTATATGTATGTCTTACAATAGTTGTATTTTTTAGAATTATTTTCCTTGTCTGTACTACTGTCAACACTAGGGGTACACCAATTTCGAATGGGTTGTGCGGACTCAATAGCTTATAGAACACCATCTCTGTGGTTGTCCCGCTTTCGTAGGGACAACCTTTGGATGACCTTAGTGGAATGGACACGAAGAGACTAAGAAATTTCTTCAACGGGACTGAGTTTCTGGAATATATAGGAAAGAGAACCACCGGAAATGAGAGCGCACAACAAACTGACTTTCGGGCTTAGGTTAATGTATTATTTCATTGGATTTGAGTCGGTTGTGAAGGGTATCTTCACTTCCGATTCCTCTTTTCCACCTAATCTAAATATAACTAAAATTTCAGCTGAAACACAATTTCAGCCAATGATTTGCTGAAAAATAGTAGACTTGATTTAAAAGACGTTTAACTAATTTTTCTACTAACATATTTGTTGAGTGTACTAACGTTTTGTTATCTGCAGATGAATTCTAAAATAAGTATTTTCAATTCAAGCTAAAAAAAATATTTCTTTCAAATCAATACCAATAATTTAAGAAGTCTTCAAGTTTAATTCCTTCAAATAATAATGTTTTTTTTTTGAGTTTTTGTTTCTGATGGGTTTCTTAAAACAACAATGAAAGAGTCAGTCAACAACAAACAGTATTAAAATTGTACGTTCGTACAAACAACAACGGCAGCAGCATAATGTGCCACAAAGTAAGCAAATCATTAATCAAAGTTGTGCAGCAAGTGAACTTCCTTTGCCGCTTGACAGTCGCAACTGATTGCAAGAGTTTGTATTGGGACTTTGTATTTTTTCTCTGTTTGTATGATATTTTTTTTTTATTTTGGACTGAGGCCACCCCATACGATGTACAAGGCAGACATGTTGTATTTCTTTTTTTTCGTGTTCGTCTTTTTTCTGTTTTTCAACATTCTTTTAGCCACATAACAAAGTAACATTAACTGTCATGTCAATCATTTGACCAATATTATTTTTCCATTTTTTTGGACTTGTATTTATATAAAAAGTTTTATAATTATTTTTTTTTATTTTATACTAAATAAAAAAACTTTTTTTGGACATACGAGGGTGGTCCCAAAATTAGCCGACCTAAAAAAGAAAGCACATCAAATACAGGAACAACATAATCTACTTTTAGCTCGATACACTTTTCCCAGCGATATTCAATAGCATCGATGCCCAGTTTATAGTAAGAACTGTCTAGCTACTTAAAATAGACATGAACCGCTGAATCCACTTCTTCATTGTTGGTAAATCTATTAGCACCGATTTATTTTTTCAAGTTTGAAAATAGAAAATAATCCGAGGGAGCTAAATCTGGCGAATAAGGTGCGTGATGAAGCAATTCGAACCTTAATTCATTGATTAAGGGCATAGCAATAGTGGATGTGTGAACTGGTGCATTGTCTTCTATTGTGAACAAACGTGGAACCCATCTTGCGCACAGGTTTCTCGTCTTCAAATTTTTGGTCAATATGCAATGTATAGCACTTTTTAAGATGCTTATTTATCATTTCAGTCAGCTCACGCACATTCAGGCGACGATTATGCAATTCAATTTTGTAGATTTTCTTAACCGTTTCTGGACACATCAATTGGTCGACAAATATGGGTTTCGTCGTGGCAGCTTGTTTTTAAATTGGTTAAATTCTGTCACCTTATATTTTGTAGTTGTAAACAAAAGAGTAGACTCCCCAAGAGTAGCATATAGCTCGTTTTTAATATTGGTACTGAAACCAATATTTAAGTGTTGATTTACATAATGGTGATCAATTTTTTTCATGTTTACAAATTCACTGAAGTCGTTTATTTATGATGGCTCCAAAAAAATACTAACAACGTGGCCCCTTGCAACTTAAAACATATGTTTTATAAGGTTGCCAGTTTTCACCAAAGTAATATTTGGCAAACTACTGCCGCAGTCTAACGCCAGGTCAGCTAATTTGGGGACCACCCTCGTAGTTTTAATACATTCTTAAAAACAATTCGTGGTAGACTTAAAATAAAGGCTGCAAAGTCAGAAAGAAAATTAGCTGATTCAAATATATTGCTAATATCGAGAAAATCACCTTGAATATAAATATTTTTAAAATTTAAACATTTTTTACTATGCATTTTTTACCTGCGAATTTTTGACAAAACTTTTTAGGTTGGTAGAATAGGTTAAATTGAATCTTTGACGCTTTGTAAGGGTTAATATTTGGTAAAAAAAAAATTTACATATATCTTTAAAAAAAATTGCAAAAATCTTAATTATTATGTTTGCACTATTTTTAAGAGTTTTTTTTTAAATTTCGGTGCTTTAAGAAATTTTTTTTCAAATTTTTACTTGGGCTGCTTAATTGCTCAAATTTATATGCTTGCAGGTTGAGAGAAAATAGCTAAATTTTGATATTAAAGTCAAAAACGCATTAGCTCTCTGCATACTTCTATTTTTAAAATAACGGAAAAAGCTTGATTCGATCAATAATAGGGATGAAAATCGGGATTGATATTTTAAAATCCCAGGATTCGGAATGCGATTATCGGCACGAATTTTCTTTCGCTGTGCAGATCTCGCTGAGGAATGTGGGTTTTGATGGTAAACATGTTCTGAAAATAATGCTAGTTATGTTCGGTAATCTAACATCTAAAATTTGTGTTCATCGTTTTGAAAAATCGATTGTTTTGTGTTTAAATTGCACATTTTAAAACTTCTGCTAAAATGTTTAGCTAGTCACAAACAAAACAAGTGTAAAAATAAAAAAGGGGGGAAAAATGTGTGTTTTATATATATACCAAAGGTAGAGGGTGCACATAACAAACAAGTTTCCAATTTATTTTTGATCAAGGGTGATAATCTTTAACTTCGACCTCATATATTAGTTCTCATTTAGTGAGAAAACTAGTTTTTATGAATGTTTGATGTTTTCATGGGATTGTCACTTCTTTCAAACAGTGTTCTGATGACGGGAACCTAGAAAATTTCCGAAATAGATCTATCAACACATTCCTGAAAGTTGTCAATTAATAAATTTGAAAACAAAAACAATATCCTAATAAAGAAATATAGAGTATGGCCTCGAACTTTAATAATTTTAATTTTTTTTTTATTTCAACAGAAGGTGGAGTGCCACGAAAAATCCTGTAGCGGGACATAGTTTTGCCTGCCCCGGTCTAAGGAGTCTTCAGCTGATCTCGAACAGAAATTACTTGTGATACGAACACTATAGTTTGCCTATCCTTTCCCAACGGTATCTTTTGTTCATATTATTATAATACCGATTTCGCTATCGCCCTAGTCCTGTCTGGTATCGATATTGAAAATTATATCATAATTTATGACAATAGTAATAACGGATTTTAAATTTAACAAATAACTAAAAATAATGAGCAACTAAATATGTCACTATATCGTGTGTTTATTTAATATTTTATGTAAAAAACACAACAGTTTTACAATGAACACATATGACATATGAGTATACTTGCAAAAAATATAGGTGTTGTTCAGAATCGTAAACATACAACAAACAATATGAGAAAATACAAGAAAAAAACCGTATTTTATCAAAATGTTTGGTGAAAACTAAATCCCGAAATTTGCCAAATAAGAAAATTCCATGATTCAGGATTTACTAAATCCCGTGATGCATGCAGATGAATGAAAATTTAATAAGTCATAGAGGGCACTTAACTTGATCCCTTAGCTACCACAGTTTGTGGATGCAAAAACTTTGGAAAGTTATTTATTGTAAATATAAGGAAACTTCTGCTATAAATATTTGCAGTTATTTGAGTTGTAATTAGGGATTAGGGAGCCAGAAATCCAATTGTATTACGAACATTACATTTTTGAGTCGGATAACTCAGCTTTACAATTTAACACTTAAATAATCCTCAACTCAGGGAACTTCTGCTTTATATATATGTAGTTGTTTGGGTTGTAATACAGTTTCATTATTTTTAATGTAAATGTCAGTCATTGGTAGAACAAATTTAATTTTTTACTAACTTTGTAGATCTTTTAAAGTAAACAAACCACATAAAATGACTCTTTTATGATTTTACATCCATTTCTTACAGTCGTTTTTTGTTATTTAAAAAAATAACAAAAATAAATGTTTGTTTATTTTTTACTAACATGTGGTTCATTTTTACTACAATTGTTAGTCATTTTTTGAACAATAATAGCAAATAACAAATGTTAGTTGAATTTAATGAAATGTGAGATTTCATTTGTTTTTGACTTCAATTGCTGTCGTCTTTACCTACATAATATCCTTAGTGTAGTTACACGATTTTTAATTTGATTTTAAGAACTGAAAAAAAAAAATCTCTTGCTCAACTCCACCATTTCCGAATTTATTTGAAAAACGTTAAAAAATATCAAATATTTTACTTTTATATTTTACAAATTTAAAACCAAAAGTTTTAAAAAGTTAAAAAATTGCTCTGAAATTAATGAAACAAACTAACGTTCACCATTTCTAGTTTAATTTGGAAAATGAACTGCACAATTTCGGAAATTTTGTTGCGAAAATGTGTTGCAAAACTTTTCTAGTACTCTAACTCACATCACGATTTAACACTTTTTTAAAACTTAAGTTAATAATCATAGTTAAGGCATTTTTTAAATTTAATGATGCGAAAAAAGTTGCTCTGAAATTGTCAGAATATAATTAGACAGAAGTATTTTTAAAATTTCTGAAATCGGATTGTAAATGTTGTAGCGGATTTCTGTATATCACAAAGTTTTTTTGAGTTATAGATAATGGTGTAATTAAAAAAATTTCGAATTTCAATGAGTATTAAAACAAAACTAGGATGGAGTTCCTATAAATTTTTTGAAATAAACTTGTAATTGTGCAGTTAACATTTATCCTTAGGATTGTAATACCTACACTCAAATAAAAAAGTCTGTAAAAGTTACAGAAAAAACTGTAATTGTTACAGAATATTTTTTAATATTAGACCAGTAGATTTGTAGCTTTTTAGTAAAGTAAAAGTAGAAAAATTTAGTAAAATTTTAGTAAAATTTTATTAAAATCTTAATGCACATCGATTTGCTAAAATCAACCAAATCTTGTACTAAATATTAGTGAAATTAATGTAGTATATGAATTAGTAAAAATTACTAATAATTAGTAAAACTGTTGCAAAATAAAACTGGAAATAAAACTGCTTAAATCAACCAAAAATTTTACTAAATATTAGTAAACAAGAGCCTTATTACTTTTTCTACAAATGAAAATTTTGTTTACTTTTTGCAATGTAATTTTCCACATGTTGTAAAATTGTAGTAAATAAAAGAACTTGTTCGGGTCAAAATCCTGTGTATAACAAAATCCTGTTTTCAAATTCCTGCTTTTTGTAATACTGTTTTACAAAATACTGCATTTCATAATACTGTTTTACAAAATACTGTATAACTCAATACTGTTTTGCAAATCGAAAGTTTTTGTAATAATTAAGTGAAATTTATCTCAATTTATATATGATTATTAAAATAAACCATAACAAAACCAAAAGACAATTCTAATGTAATCAACATATATTAATAACAGCTGATCTCATTGCAGATGTTATCAGTTCACCTGTGTTGTTGTTATCATAAGCAAATGTTTTGATATTGCAAGCAGCATTAAACGCGTTGATACCCACGTGTAGTTAATCAAATCATATGTTTAGCATTCTTGTCTTTTTGTTAAAATTGTTGTTTTCTGAATAGTTTATAATGTGAAAAGTTAATATTATTAAATCAAACAAAGGAAATCAGCAGTTATGTATTGATCTTGTACTAATTTAAGTTTATAAAATGCATTTAAATTAATTTTCTGTTAAATGTTTCTCTTAATTTTTGAAAATTATATACTTTTTTGAAGTTATTTTTAATAAAATAAATTTCGTAAACCAGCATTTTTACTTCACAGTATTTTGCAAAACAGTATTGTGAAATCCAGTATTTTGTAAAACAGTTTTATGAAACACAGTATTTTGTAAGCCAGTATTATGAAAAGCAGGATTTTTAAAAATTTGTTGACCAGTATTTTGTCTAAACAGTAATTTGCATAACAGTATTATATACGTATCCCTAAAAGAACAAGAAAATATCAGAAAATGTTTCATAAATACTAGGACAATTTTCCATAAAATTTTATGAATTTCAATAAATATGTTCCAAAAATTTTGCGATATATTTTCTTCACAATTAAAATGTATTTATTACAATAGGAAACTTTTTTTTTAAATTCATAGGTTCATTAAGACCACAATTGGTAGGGAAGAAAAACCGTATAAAATTTTGTCCACTGAATTAGATGATTTTTTAGTTAATTTTGTTGACTCTGAAAAGAGAATAAAATACAACTGATCATAAATAAAATTCTAAATGAGAACAATGTTTTTACCATTATTATTGCCTTCGTGTTTTCGTTAAGAAGAACGAATATATAATAACAAAGTATTTGTAATACAAAAACAAAATACATGCAATAGCAATACATGCATACAACTGCTGCACAATAGCTTAAGTTGTTGTTTCAAATATATCAATATCGATCCTGATTGTTTTTGTTACAGAAGAAACACTCATACTATGTTTAAATAATTTTCTTGAAAATTAATGTACACTGTAACAAGATAAAAGATTAAATATGCAAATTGTATTATTAAACATGTCTTTTAAAAAACAATATGTATATAATTTACAATTTTCAGTTCCCGTTTATATTCGCGTTTGTCAAATAAATATACGCCACTTATGTGTTTTTTTTTTTTTTTTTTGAAGTTTAGATATTTTGTGAGAGTGAGAAGTATATATTATAATGCATGTAGGAGAGAAGGATATGTTTCTACCTAGAACACGCACAAATAGTATGGGTTTCCATCACTGTTGCCAGGTTTGACGATTTATCGTCATTTTGACGATTTTTAGTACCTAAATTACTAAATGACGATTTGACGATTTTTGCTTCCAAAATGACGATTTTTTGACAAACGTTTAATATGTCAGCAAAACATGTTTATTTGCTATTATTAAAAAATCACCGGATCTATTTTTGGATTTTTATTATTTCGTTAAAATTAAGAACTATTTTTTATTGAAAGTTTAGCAAAAAAGTTGTTTTGTGGATTCGTGTTAGGTTTATTTTAATTTATTTTCGGTAAAGACCACTGCAAATGCAGCTAAAAACAAATGAAATTTCACATGAAAAAAGAACGACTTACATTTTAGTAAATTCAACTAATTCAGTGCAGTAAAATATAAACAAACATTAATTTGTTTTATTTTTTTAAATAAAAAAAAAAATACTGTACAAAATGAATGTAAAATCATAATACTTTAATTTAATGTGGTTTGTTTTTAAATGAACTACAATTGAACAGTTCATGCGAATAAGGACGAATAGACCACTTTTTCGCAAACACTTTTTTTTGCATAAATGCATTTTATTAGCAGAGCCCTACAATCCTATGCAGAAATTTTGGGGAAATTTTGACTTTTAAGGCTAAAAAAATGACTTTGAAAGTGGAATAATTCGTATATTTTTATATTTTTGTTTAAATTGGGAGTGAACTAACGCACAATTTTGATTAAATATAACACAAAAACATACAAAAATTTTACTTTCGGTAACAATGTGTTAAAAGAACATTACGAGGAACAACCCACACTTATTATATTGGCAAAAAAATTTACCGTTCTTGTGTTATAAGACTTTAAAGGGCGAATATCCATCCTTAACAAAATATTATATTAAAATTATTTAGCTGCGAGTTTAAAATTGATATTAGCTAAAATTTGAAATTGTACACAAAAAAACAATCTTAGCACATACAAACAAATTAACCAGATTTGCGAAAAAAATCTTCAGTGTTACCGCGTAATTAAGATCATATAACCACGAATACATGGTCTAAGCATATTTTAACCGTCTTTTGAATTATTTTATTTCGGAAATCAAATCTTTAAAAATATTTTATAGTTACTTTCCTTTGATACCCTACCTACAAATATTTGGTAATGTTGGTCATAAAGAATTACTACTGCATCAAATGGCAGGAATATTAAAAAAAAAAATTAACAAAAAAATTTTTTTTGCATGTCCTTGCAATCCTTAAAAAGTGTATCCTTGAAGTCCTTAAAGTGTTACAAACAAATACCAACCCTAGTTCGTCAAGTTTTGCAAGTCTCATGAAAATGTAGCCAAAATCTGCTGCAAAATAACACATTTTTATTCAAATTTCATTACATTTTTTTGGATATTCGCCCTTTTTCCATTTAAGCAAAAATTGAAGTCCAATTTTTGGCAAGTTCTCTTTCGAATACCTTACTAAAATTTTGTATATAGGTAGATGTGACTTAAATCTTTAAGCTAATACCAAAAAGTTGTCAAAAATATTATTTTTTAACCGTTTCCTGCGTTTTTATTGTCCCCTGTAAAATTTTACAAATGGTCTATTCGTCTTTATTCGCATGAACTGTTCAATTTAGTCAAAAATGAAATTTCTTCTACAAATGAATGTTTTTTCACTTAAAAATAATGATACTGTATTACAACTGAAACAACGACAAATATTTACAGCAGAAGTTCCCTGAGTATGTACTTACTTTTTTCATGGTTGGCAAACACTACCTTTTCATTACAATGACAGTTGCCTTCCACGGCCACACCAATGCCGTTATGAACGTTTTAAAGCTACGATTCCAATAGTGGCATGTGTTTTTACAGGGTTTATTTCAAAATTCTACCCATTAAATTTTGTTACATCAACAAAATAACGTTATAAATCGTCGTTTCGGTATTTTAGCGTTATTTTGACTTTAACTAGTTCAAGATATTTCAAAATCAAACAGGCTAAATAGAACACTAAAACCGTTTACATTAGAAGAAACATGTTTTTATTGGAATCGCTTTTTTTAAATTTCCATTCCGCTATTAGTATTACTGTTATAGCTAATCGTTATTATGAAAAGTTATTGAATGCCAACCCTGCTTTTTTAATATTTATATTTTTATAAAGTTTAATTAGTGTAAGATTGAGATAAAAATAAAATATTTTTTAAATTAAAATAAAAAACATCCAAGTTTTTGCGAAACAAACATCGAGTTCGAATATTCTCATTTATAAATCCAAAAATAAATCCGGTGCTTAAAAACAGGCTTAATAATAATATAAATAATGTGTTCCAAAGTGAAACTTCAGATATTCACAATTTATATTTGAAAATGGAAAAAACATGCAGTAATAAACAGTATTTAAATAAAAATAAATAATAATATAAATAATAAATAAAATAACAAATAATTTTTAGCAATATTAAAAACCAACCCAAAAATAGGAAATAATCAAAAATTTCAAAATTTATTGTATTAAACTATGTCATCACATGTAATGCAATTTGAAACTTTAATTCGTTAATGGAAGTCCAAATTTAATAATTAAAGAAAATAACATTGTTAAAGAATTTCTAAACTATGTAAAAGAATTTAAGATTTAAAAATTGTGCTACTAAAGTGGTGTTTACAGAATTATGTAGAAGGAATTAACAGTTAAAGTGGTAAAGTGCTATCGTTATAAAATTTCATGATTTTCGAAGTTTAAATTACAGAAAAGTGTAAAAAATCGTATTATATTACACCGATAGTACATGAGCATTTGAAATGTGAATTACATTATTATTATTTTTTTTTATTAAAACTTTATCCCACTTGTAACAAATATTTTTTGTTTTGACGATTTTTTGACGATTTTTGAAAATAAAATGACGATTTTGACGATTTTTATTGGAAAATTTGACGATTTTATGCTCAACATACCTGGCAACACTGGTTTCCATACTACTCAGTGTCGCTCAATCTGCTCTCTTTTCATTTGTTCGTAAACTCGCACCTAGCAAATGAAAACATGTTGCAGAAGTTTGAAAGTTTAAATTAATTTCTATCATGTTTTTAAATAACAATTTAAAACTTTTGATTTAGTTTTTTTTTTCAAATAAAGGGTCCCCCATCTAAAGTTTTTTTTTCAACTAGTGGTTATTTCGTGAATGGTAACACTTAGCTCATGTCTGATTTGACAGATAATTAGTTTTATCCTTCCGCTGAACAAATATGGTGTGTTGCAGAATGTGTGCGAAAATTGCGTACGGATTTTGGAAGAAGAGAAGCACCGTCAGCTCCGTATGTTCGTTATCAAAAATTGAAGAGGAGGATATTGGCAACATTTGGTTTCAACAGGACGGCGCTACGTGCCACACAGCCAAAGCTACACTCGATGTTTTGCGCCCTGTTTTTGAAGATCGCATTATCAGCCGCAGAGCTGATGTCGTTTGGCCACCTCGGAGCTGCGATTTGACACCGTTGGACTATTATTTGTGGGGGTGCCATCAAAGATAAGTGTTACGCCAACAAGCCAGAGACAATTGACGCTTTAAAGGACAATATTCGTGAAGCCATTGGTGAAATACAGCTGCACACAATCGATAATGTGCTTAAAAATTGGACAGATCGTGTAGGCAAATAAAAAAAAAGAAATTTGAGAAAATATTCAGTAGTTTTTTTTTATAGCATTTTCAAAAAAAAAAAGTTATTTGGCGGACCCTTTATTAATGATAAAATCAGCAAGATACAATTAAAATATATTAATTTTTAATAGAAAATAACAAAATAAAAGTGAGTGTTTTAAGCAATAATTTTTTAGAAACATGTTGCAATGATATTTTAGAGTAAAAAAAATGTTTTTCTTGGCTAGGCCGAGTTCATTATTTTGTTGCTGAGAGGCTTGGGAAGTGCAGTCTCTCTATTTATATACGAGGGCGGATCAATATGTCCGTGACTTTTCGAAATTCCCTCGTAGTTATATGAAATGCAACACTGCTCCCATCAAGTGCCACCTGTTAATAGACCAATAGGCCAATTGAGGTCAATACACCCGAAAATGTCGAAAAAATCCACGATATGGTGTTGGCCGATCGAAGAGTAAAAGTGCGTGAGATTGTAGGCATTTCATATGGCAGTGTGGTTTCGATTTTAAATGATCAGTTGGGCTTAAGAATACTGTCCGCAAGATGGGTGCCGCGTTTGCTCTCAATTGACCATAAACGTAATCGTGTGACAACTTCAAAAGATTGTTTGGAGTTGCTTAAGCGCAATTCGAATGAGTTTTTGCTGCGTTTTGTCACTGTGGATGAAGCATGGATACATTAAAACACTCCGGGGACCAAGCAGCAGCACCAACAATGGGTTTCTCCGGGTGAACCGTCTCCGAAGAAGGCCAAGGTGTCGGCCAGTAAGGTGATGGCAACAGTTTTTTGGGACGCACGCAGGATAATCCAATTCGATTACTTTCAACAGGGAAAAAACTATAAACGGCGAATATTATGCCAACTTATTGGACCGATTTAACCAGGATTAAAAAAAAACAACGACCCCATATGTCCAAGAAAAAAGTTCTTTTTCATCAAGATAATGTACGAGTGCACACGTGTGCAGTCTCAATGGCAAACTTCCATGAATTGTGCTACGAATTGGTACCTCATCCGCCATTTTCTCCGGACTTAGCCCCCAGTCACTTTTTAATATTTTCAAACCTAATTAAATGGCTCGGTGGAAAGAGATTTAGCTCCAACGATTAAATTATTGATCAAACTCATGCCTATTTTATGAACCTCGAAAATCCAACTTTTTGGAAGGGATACAAAAATTGGAGAAAAGTTGGAAAAGTTAGTGTATTGAGCTAAAAGGAGATTATGTTGAAAAAGAAATTTTTTTTTTCCAAAAAAAAACTGTGTTTCATTCAAAAAGTCACAGACTTGTTGAGCCGCCCTGGAATACTCTTTGGCTGCTAATTAAAAAAGCTCTAATTAATTTTTCAAACGAGACTTTTCATTTTGAAAAGCTCTGTTTTTTGCGAGCCTTTTAAGTTTGTGCAGTTCGTTTCATTTAAGCTTGCTAGCTTTTTTGAGAAATATAGGTAAGTTAATTTAATATTTTTTTTATTTATATACATTAGGCCGGGTCGATCTGTATGGAGGCAAAAAAAAATCGCTGAACGTTCACAGAAAATCGTATTCTAGGGATCAAAATAAGAAACTTTGCCGAAGGAACCATACCTCTAAAACGAATTCTGATGTCCCGACTTTTGACCCGCAGGGTCAAATTTTGAAAAATTCCACTTTGACCCATTTAGAGTGCCCCAATCGAATCCAACCCCAATCGAATATAATTTATACATGCATCTGCTAGAGCGTCTTCCGGAGAAGAAATAGAGACCATAATCTTGGAAAGACTGAAATTTCTGAAATATCTCTATCCCGAGATTTGTACATTTTGCTTTAAAAACACGGTTAAAAATTCTCTCTTTCAACTTAAATTTTAACCCCTTAACGGTCACCTAGAATGATGATTTATGCATTACTCTGCTAGCGCGTCTCCCGGAGAAGAAGTAGCTCTTATAATCTTGGAGAGATTCCTCCTACTTTCTGAAATATCAAAGTGGGATTTTTCAAAATTTCACCATACGGGTCAAAAGTCGGGACATCAGAATTCGTTTTAGAGGTATGGTGCCTTCGGCAAAGTTTCTTATTTTGATCCCTAGAATACGATTTTTCTTGAACGTTGAGCGATTTTTAAATCGACCCGCCCTAATATACATATATCACTAATATTTAGTACAAAGTTTACTACAAAATTTGGTGAATCGATTTACATTAAGAGCTTACTAACATTTTACTAAATTTTAATAATTTTACTAATTTTTTACTACTTTGACTTTACTAAAAAATACAGTCACATTTTGCTAATATTAAAATTATTACTAGCATAACAATTCGTAACAATTACATATTTTTCTGTAACTTCTACAGACTTTTTTATTTGAGTGTATAAAAATAAAGCCTATCTACACTCATAAATCGTTTGGCATCAATTATTAATCATATTTATGAAGTTTTTATATATCCGACAAAAGTTTTATAAAAATTAAAGACAAAAGTTTCATAGATCTTCATCATTTCATAGAAGGTAAATCAACTGTATTTATTTTTGTACTAAGAAAATACATATGTAATGGCTTCTGAAAATGTTGCTGTTATTACGGGAAATTTAGCTATTATGAACCTTGCGTTATTTTTTGTTAAATTTAACAGCACATGCCTGCGGAACTGTAGTAAAATGAAATTAGTAGAAAAAGATATTAGCGGCTACTAAATTTTAGTAAAATCTCAGTAAACTGCACTTTAAAATGAATTTGTAAAAATCAGCAAATATTTGTTAAATTTTAGAACATCCAATAGAAATTTACACAATAAAAATTAAGAAAGTCAAATAAAACGACTTTGTTTTTCAATCGTTTCACGTTTTTTTTTTCATAATAGATGAACATTATTTTAATTTTAACTCTATGAAAAAAAAAAATGACATTTGTTTAGAAAAATTAATTAATTTAATTAGAAAAATCTTTGCTAAATTTAGCAACTGGTTTTCAAAAATTAGTAAAATATTTGGTAAAATCATTAATAACAATTAGTTAAAAATTTAGTAATTTCGCCAAATGAGAATAGAAACAATTTTACTATAATAAAAAATTGTACTAAAAATTAGTACAAATATAGTAAAGTGCAAATGAAATTTTTTTCTACTAATTTTTTTTCTGGGTACGGTTTTCTTCACTTCTAAATATTAACAGAAGGAGTAACATAGAAACATAAAATCAATATTGATAAGATTGAATCAAAATATATTTTTTTATTTAGCAAATATCATTTAAAAAATAACAATTACATTTATTAATAAAAAATAACAATTACAAAAATCAATTTTTTTAATTTACCTAAACAAAATCTAAACCGTTGAAAAAGTCCCTAAATATCAATTGAAATTCCGAATTCGTTTAAATTTAGAAACCATTGATTGAAATTTTGATTTCCATTTGAAATTAAACATAATTCATTTGTATTTTCGGTTTTAGTTTAAAATTCTGGATCATCAATAAAATTCAGAATTTGCTGAATTAATAAAAATATTTTTTGTTTTTTAATAAAACTATTTTATGAATTTCAATTAGTGTTTTCTGAATATTATTTTATGTGTTCTATTAAGTAGAATTTTTAAACATTTCTAAATATTAATTTTCTAACGAATATTATTAATATTATGTCATCCTCTTTTCTCACAAAATGTGTAAATACTCTAACAAAATATTAATATCTATATTTTAAAGAGAGATCAACGAAAATAATAATGGTGTATATATATGTATTCAACAAAAACGAATGTGTTAAATAGATATACACAACGGTTAAGCTTGCGTGTATGTAAGTCTGCATTTCTATAATAAATGTAGGTGGTGGTTGGGGTTTTTAATGTTGCATCGTTGCATCTGTTTTTTACATAAAAACAACAACAAGCGCTTGATAAGGAATTTGCAGACAAAAACATGCTCAATGATATATTGGACGTGGAACTATAAACTATAAAAAATTTAACCTGGAATTATAAACAAGACACAATTTGGCAGCTTTAAATTATTATAAAAATAAGGTTAGTTTAATAATACATAATATAATTGTGTGAAATATTATCCAATAAAATATTGTTTTTTCTATTCTTTCAACTCTTTAATATTTTCTGCATTTAATCAATAAAGAAACAATGAAACAATAATACATGTGTCATATACACAGACAACAATGTTCCAGAAAAATTTAAATGATATTAGGGGCATTTTTATATTAATCCCAAAATGTGTATAAATACCTACAAGAAATTAATGAAAAATATTTATAATTTGTGTTTATAAAAAAATCATTTTTAAAAGTGATAGTAACAAAAATTTTACTAAAATTTAGTAGCGTTTACTAATTATTTCTACTAATTTCAGTGTACTAATATTATTAAAATTTGGTATTTTTTCTGATTTTAGCAAAACGGATTTAAATTGCATTATACAAAAATTTTACTAAAATTTAGTATTGGCTCCTAATTTTCATCATTAAAAGTTTTTTTTTGCTGATTTTTGCATATCGGTTTTGAATTGCATTTAATAACAATTTAACAACATTTAGTTGTGTGCACTATATTTCAGCAGACATGTTTTGTAATAACAGCAAAATATTTCGTAGCCATTACAGACTTTGTTTTCCATAGTGTACATGAGTCATTGAAACCTCATTTTAAAGGTTCTTAAAATGTGTGTTTTTTTACTGGTTCACAAAAATAATGCACTTCTTGACGGTAGAGTGCATTTTTTTTTTAAATCCGTGGTTCAAACCGTTGTATTTAAAAAAATTGGATTTTTTAAATTTTAAAAAAATATTTGTTAATTATAAAATATTCTTCTATACCGTTACCAAATCCCTATTTGGCACTCCTGCACGTTTCTGAGTTATCGGATTTCTAGTTAAACTTTTTACATTTTTATATAACTCAGGATACCGTAAGGGCTCCACATAAGGATTTGGACACTGCATAGAGACGTAATTTATAATTAATATATATTTTTTTTTAAATTTAGAAAACCCAGTTTTTTAAAATACAGCTTTTGTACAGCGGTTTTTGAAAACCATTAATTTTTCCGTGGAGAAGTGAAAAATTTGTGTAAACTAGTAAAACCCCAATTTAAGTAGCTTTCAAATGAGGTGTCAATGGCGCTTGTAGCTTTTTTAAATTTTCGTATATTTTAAAACGCCATATTTCAAGGTCCGCTGGGATTAGTTGTCCAACATTTGGACGAGGTAATAGTTATATGAAGGACAGCTTTTATACCAAGTTTGGTTGAAATCATAAGAGGTTGATGTAATCGAATGCTTGATTTTATATGTTTTTAGTTTGATAATAGAAAAAAGTCTGGGAGAGATCACGAGTGATCAATTTTTATTAAACAGCCACAGGGTGATTTATTTATTTTTACGATTGGAAACAAATGATTAGATTATGATTGGAAAACCCAGAAACGACATCTACATCATCAACTGGCCAACACAATTATTAATCGTTATGCAATACCTTAGAAGGGTTTTCTAAAAGGTACTTGACAACTTTGAATTTAATTTGTGAAAGCAATATTTCACTGATCATCTAACTGTTACTTTCCTTTTTTTCACTAAACTCAACATTTTCATCATGGTAAAGTACACGAACGAACAACGTATGCAAATTATAAAAATTTACTACCGAAATTCGGAGTCGGTGACCATAACTTTAAGAGCGTTAGCTCCAATTTTCGGTCTTTATTTTCGCCCTAGAGACAAGCAATAACAAGTTTAGTGCAAAAATTTGAGTCCACATATTCAGTGTGTGATGATGCCGTGCCATTGAGACAACGGGTTGGTCGAAGTGCCGAAAATATCGCTGCCGTTCAGGCGTCCAAATCAGTCCATTCCGCGGCGTTCGCAAGAACTGGGCATCGCCAAGACCACTTTATGGCGAATTTTGCGTAAGGAAATTCTGACTCAAGAATTGAAGCCGATGGACCATTTGACGCAACGTACGTTCTCCGATTGGGCTCTTGAGAAAATGGGATAAGATGAAGAATTTTATCACAAAATCATCTTCAGTGACGAAGCTCATTTTTGGCTCAATGGGTTCGTCAATAAGCAAAATATGCGTTATTGGTTTGGTGAAAATCCACATGTGCTTCATGAATCACCACTTCATCCACAAATTATAACTGTTTGGTGCGGTTTACATGCCGGCCATATTTTTTCGTCGACAATAACGATCGTCACGTTACTGTGAATGGCAATCGTTATCGCGCCATGATTACCGATTATTTTTGGCCCGAATTGGAAAACATGGACTTGGACGACATGTGGTTGCAACAGGAAGGTGCCACAAGCCACACAGCACACGTTATAATCGATTTATTAAGGAGTAAGTTTGGTTAGCGTGTTATCTCAAGAAATGGAATAGTCAATTGGCCGCTCGTTCGTGCGATTTAACGCCTCTAGACTTTTTTCTTTGGGGCTACGTCAAATCATTGGTCAATGCCAACAAGCCGACGACGTTGAAGAAATCAGAACCAACATTGAACGCAAAATAGTGGCCGTTACGGCCGAAATGTGTAACCGAGTCATCAAACATTGGGTCCAACGAGTCGCCGCTGCCGACGTGCCCGCGCTGGCCATATGAACGAAGTCGAGTTCCATTCATAAATGTTTTGATTGTATTTCAAGTCGATAATAAAGTTTTGGAAATATCTCAAATGGTTTGCGTTTTATTTAAAAAAAAAGTTGTCAAGTCCTTATTGAAAAACCCGTTATATATCTATGATATTTAGTGTCCGACCGAGTACTCGGCTTCGGAGTTCGGCCAAAAAGTGAAGTTCGGCCAAGTTCGGTGTTCGGCCAAATTTTGGCCGAATTTGGCCGAACAACCGAACTTTTTATGATTATTTATAAAAAGCACAAATAAATAACAACTGTGGTTATATTTACTTTTCAGAATTTACTAAAAAAAACTACATAAAAAATACAACGTTGAATATGATAGAATACCAAAAAAAACAACGATATTTAAATATCAATGTGTGTGAAAAAAATTCAAAAATCCAAAATAGTTTAAAAAAAAATTTCCAGAAATATACCTACAAGACTTATAAGCAAATAATCAAATTTAATGCGATATAATTAAATATAAAAAAAAAAATTCGAGTGGTAAGTAATCCTGAAAATAGAATAACAAGTTCATCAATTTGGGATAGACATGATGCAGTAGAAGAACCAAACGAAAATTTTATTGAAAAAGAAATTAAAATGTTTATTACGGAGCCTTTATGTCCCGAAATATAAATATATTTGAGTGTTGGAATTCAAGTCCATTTACAAATATAAAAGCTGTAGCAATAAAATATTTATCAGCCCCACCAACTAGTGTAGCTAGTGAACACCTTTTTAGCGCTGCCGGACAGCTGTATTCTGATAGACGAAGCAATTCACTTGGTGTGAACACGGAAAAATTGCTTTTCTGTCATTACAATATCAAACTTTTTAATTTTAAATATTAAAGTTTTTTTTTCTATATCAACTTAAAAATCGATCAACTATTTTTCTTTGACTATAAAATATAGTACAAATATTTTATTCTTTTTTTTTGTACTTAAAATAGTACAACTATTTTCCAAATATGATTTAAAAAAAAAAATATACCTATAAATTTGTATTTTGTTTATGTTTAATAACTTTTTGGTTTAAATTTATTGATCTAAAAAAAACAATTTATATTTTTTTTTATTAAAACAAAAAGTTCGGCTTCGGCCGAACATTGATATTATGGCCGAAGTTCGGCTTGATATTTATTAAAGCAAAAAAAAAATGTTTGGTAAATGTTGACTAACTTGCACTCACTCACGCAAAATTCTGTTAACGTGCCTTCTTGAGTTTCCTATGAGTAAATCTTAACAAAGGGTTTTTTGTTCTTACTTAAACCAGTTTACTGATATGTCCTCGATTGAGTGTATTTATCACTACTTAATCCACAGCAAGGTTAAATTTCACTTGTCCTGGATTATTCCCTGTGTTGATTCCTCATTGGCCGTAGGGAGCATTACCATGTAAATGGTTATATAAGCACTTATTTGGTAATGGCAATTACATTTCTCATTACAAATCTCTTTACTAGGATGTTGCTCAAAATACTGACTCCAACTTTTGAAAAATCAGAAAATATGTACTTGCCTATATGCTTACCAGTATGGAAATAGTAGGTCTAAGAATGAATTAAAAAAAAATTAATTGAATAAACAAATATAGTTTTACTGAAATTTTTTTTAAAAAAAAAGTGTGTGTTTTTTGTTTATCCATTAAACAAAATATATTCTAAATGCAAAAAACGATAATAACATACTTTTATTCAGAGATTTTTGGTAGAAAATAGTAATTGGAGGACTAGACGAGGACAAGAAATTCTCATTGAGTTTGTGATTTAACATAACAAATATCTCTAGAAATTCTAATAACAAAGTCCCCTGAAGATTTCCTTGGGCAGGAATGAAATCCGGATAGGGACACGCCTACATCAGATTGTTTCACAATTTGTTAAATAAGTTTTGGGACTTTAGCACATTTAATTACTATAAATGCAATAAATGTTTATCCCGATGAAAATAAATTTAAATAACAAATATGCAGGTGCTTGAGCAAATTTAAATGTAACTGACACTAATAGAAAACATATGATTTTCTATTGTTGATTTACTTGAATAAACGTCACTACATTGCTAGGTCTGTCAAAAAAACAGAGTAGTATTTGGAAGATGACAAAGCCAATTGTGACAATATTTTGCTGTTGTTTTTGTTTTTTCTTTGATATTTTAAATTTTGAATCTCGCTCCTAGACGAGGACAAGAAATTCTCATTGAGTTTGTGATTTAACATAACAAATATCTCTAGAAATTCTAATAACAAAGTCCCCTGAAGATTTCCTTGGGCAGGAATGAAATCCGGATAGGGACACGCCTACAACAGATTATTTCACAATTTGTTAAATAAGTTTTGGGACTTTAGCACATTTAATTACTATAAATGGAATCTGTGTTTTTTTTTTAATTGTTAACAGTTTCAAAACATTGCGTCTTTTAAAAAGTAAATATCTCCGACTACAATTTTATCAGGGGACAGATTTTCTAAGCAAAACGATACCTAAATTGCTATCGATTTGACGATGTTATTCACCTCTTAATCTTAAATATTATTCACCTCTTAATACGGTGAATTTTGTACACCAGATAATACTACTATGAATTGTACTAATATGCACCAATTTGTATGGAAAATTTTGAGGTACCTTCATTTTCACTCATAACTTTTCAACAGCTCGACCAATATTGCCCATTTACAGAAATCTGTGAAGCATCAATATGTGTAAAAATGAGCAGTCCGTATTGGGTTTTAGTGCCGTGATCGCCGTTTTAGTGCCGCGATCGTCTTAAAATTGAACAAGGATCAAAAATATATATCGTCACCTAAAATCCAAAAGGCCGTAACTACACTTTTTAGTTTTTTTTGCAGGCGAGACAGAAAACATTATTAATTAAAAAACTACTTGATTATTAGCATAAAAATTTTGGAATTATGCTTAAGAAACAAAAACGGATTTGTTTCTGAAAAAAAATGCATAGAAAAATAGTAGTTTTTAAGTAATGTAGCCTCTTGTAATCGAATTTTCTGAAACCAAAAAGCCGTAACTCCAACAAAAAATGTATGCAAAAAAACAAAGTTTGAAAATAAAAAATACTCATTTTTGACAATATTTAAAAAGGCTTTTAGTCTACTTATGCATTTTTATCTATTTATTGTGAGTATTTTTAAGCCAAAACGCATGTTAACTGCTTAAAAATTTACGAGAAATATTAAAAAAACTAGCTGAAGTGTCCGGGGTTTCCCTCGTCAACTGTGATTTTTGAATGCAGAAAAAATTTTAAGCTAGGAAAATGACGACTTAATTCTGTTGAGTTTTGCAGAATTAATTAGGATTTAAACGTTAAACTTGAAATTAAAGATTAATGGAATCTTTAAAATGAATTAAGGTTGCAAAATTAAAAATTATTTTATCTCTAAAGATGTTACAAAATGATGCTTTCAGTAGCAATTCACGACTATAAATCAATGTGCTTTATCAATAAAGATGTCTCATATTGATTTTAGCGCATGGTTTCGAAAAAGTTTATCCTTAAAGAATTTTTTTTTTTCAATTTATAACGAGCTTTCAACCTCCGTATATTTACAAAAATAAAGCAAACATATTAGCTAGGTTGATACTAGTATTTCGATCCGGCTAAAGATCTCATCAGAACCCGAAGTTTTTGAAAAGCTAGAGCTTCCATAATTTGCAGAACTTTAACAAAAAACCTATTAATAATCAATTTTGCTCCATTCTTGTCTTCTTAGTAATCAACCACGTGGTTAGGGTCTTTTAGTAACACGCATCATGACGTTACTAAACTTTGAAGACCAAAAATGTTCTATTTATATAAACAATTTTTAGTGTTTACTCTGGCTCAAGTAATATTTTTTACAGTTACATTAGTTTTTTGTTTTTATATACATCGAGATTATTTTTATGTTATTTTAAATTAATAATTTTTTTGTTGGTTTTTTTAATGGACTTGTTATTGCCAAAAACGGCGAGGAAAAATATATTATACGGGGGAAAAATATTCTTAAAAAAGGAAATGGTTTTTCATAAAATGTTTTGATTGCTTTCATATTAAAAAAAAATAAGCTCTATTAAAAAAAATGGAATTTTTGATTTCGACGTTTTTGATCAGAAGTCGGTATTGAAGTGGGCTATGGTAACCATAGGCGGGATAGGCAGAATATGTGTGAGTAATTTTAAAGAAATCCGGTAAAACTTTCTTGGAAGTTTGTATTCGAATAAACGAAAAAAGTTGAAAAATGTGAAAAAAATGTTAAATTTATATTGTTTGTCAAAAGTAGGACTAGAAGTGGGCGTGGTCGATGAAAACTATACTACGATCTAAGTTGAGGTCCGAGGATTATTCATGCCAAATTTGAGGAAAATACGTTGAGAATTGCAAATTTTTATAGAGAACAAACAAACAGAAAATAAGTTTTATATATATACATAGATACAATAGATAGATTCATTAATTTAATCCAAGAAAATAAAAATAAAATAGTTGAACAAAAAACAGTGTAAATCTTTACATAAAAGGTAAAAACCTGCACTACACGACTTTTTGGTTAATGAATATATTAAAAATAGTAACTTCCTTTTTATTTTCGTTAATAAAATTGGTGGTTTTGGACGCAAATGTGTAAAATTTTGGTTGAAGGTGTATTTTGGTTAACTACATCGTAATCAATCAAAAAGTCAATTTCGATTTTTTTTTGCTGCTTACGGCCTTTTGGATTTTAGGTGACGATATACTTTAAGGGGTCATAGAACTAAAGGGTTCGCCATCTAACGTTTTTTGTTTCAACTAGTGCTTATTTCGTGAATGGTAACACTAAGCTCATGTCTGATTTGACAGATAATTAGTTTTATCCTTCCGCTGAACGAATATGGTTGCGTATACGCTTGAACAGCGCTGGGAAATATTGCGACATTACTTTGAAAATCATGGTGATGTTGCAGAATGTGTGCGAAAATTGTCATTTTTCTTCGAAAATGAGCAAGGAGTGGCCGTTACAGTCAATGGAGATCGTTATCGGGCCATGTTGAACGAATTTTTGTTCACAAAAATTAAAGAGGAGGATATTGGCAACATTTGGTTTCAACAGGACGGAACAGGAAGCCATTGGTGAAATACAGCTGCACACAATCGATAATGTGCTTAAAAATTGGACCGATCGTATAGGCTACTGCATGGCCAGCCGTGGCAGCAATTTGAATGAAATTATTTTCCATTATTAACCGGAAAGATTGTACTTTCAAATAAAAAAATAAATTTGAGAAAATATTCAGTAGTTTTTTTTTTATAGCATTTTCAAAAAAAAAAGTTATTTGGCGGACCCTTTATATTTCAATTCGTCACAAACGGAATGACAAACCACATTCATGCGCGGATCCAGCAATTAACATACAGCGAAATTTCATACGCCATGATGCACAATTGCATGCGTTTGTTGTTTTTTGTACACTGAGGCGTATGAAATTTCCTTTTATATTAATTGCTGGCGCCGCGCATGCCCCCACCACAGTATGTGGTGGTTATAAAAAGGAAATAAATAAATTTGTAAGCAATAAAGTCAAATTAATATCTTATTCATAATTTCGTTTAATTTCAATAAATATTCACTTGCAATGTTAATAGCTGAAGGTTAATTAATTATACTGAATTACGTACCATAATCATAAACTAATCAAAACAAGCCAACGAAAAAATATAAAAAACAATTAATTATAGAGGTAATTGTAGACAAAACAAAAAAAAATCTTAATAAAAGACTTGTTATATTTAACACTAATAACTATAACAATAACAACAAATTACATAATTAAATATTTTATATTCGAATTCGTATTGTTGTAGTATCAAGTGAATTCAATTTACTTGTAGTATCATATAGTTAGACACTTTTTTAAAATCCATTTACTGCTACTCATGTATCATCGTATCGATTATATATTCAACACATTTTTATTTGGAGAAATGTTGCATGTCATTACAAACATCATACACATTATGACTTGGCTGACAATTATGCTTCGGTAAGTAAATACACTGTGATCCGAAAGTATTCGGTTTTTAAAAATTTTCTACACACAAAAAAAAGTTAGTTGAAAACTTTGTTGAAAGTCTATTTAAAATATTTAATTTACTTTCAGCAATTTGTTTGCTGACATCGCTTTTTCAGCCAAAATGTTAGTTAAACGCTTTTACCAAAAAACTTATTTTTAACTAATGTTTAACCAATTTACGTTGCTATCAAAGTGGTGCTGATAAATACATTAATAGCATGGAGAACAAGTAAAAAGACTAGATGTAGATATCGCAGTTTGTATGGACAAAGTAGAGAAAAAAGAAAAGATACACACAAATATAACCATTATAAGACTTACACAAAACGCAACCGCGTTTCATTTCATTTTTTCTTTATTGTATACTACACATCAAACAAATACACAAAAAAAACTATATTAAAAAGTGCTAAAATTATAGGGTGATAGTACCAATTTTCACAGGCAACATAGAGTTTGCCTATGAAAATTGGTATTATCACCCTATTTTTTCGAAAAAAATCAGCTATAATTTTTGTTAAATTTACTAAAGAAAAATGGTCTTTTATCAATTTATTATTGTATTGTATTGTAACTTTGTTTTTAGGTATTTTTTTTATTGCGAACACCCCCAAACAATAATTTTTTTTTTATTTTATAAAATCTGAATTTATTTATAGAAAAATATAAAAATACATGGGAATTTCACAAATGATTTAATTTTGTTAATTAACAACAATATTATTAAACTATTCAATATTACATTCGCGGTTTTGCAAAAAAAAAAACACTCAGATTTTTCTATCGAAAAAACTCCTTAGACTTTTCTCTAGAAAAAAGTTCCCAGATAAAAAAGTTCACAGAATCTGAGGGCTCTTATTAGGAAAAAATCTGAATGGTTTTCTAAAGCAAGTATAAGGAAAAGGTCCTCAAGATCTAAGGGTGTGGCTAAACTGCACTTTATATGGCCTTCTCCGAAAAAAGGAGGTGGTCGCCTTCAGAATTAGTAACATAATTAGTAACTACGCATAGCAACATACAAGTGTGGGTACTCTTATGAAAATAAATTTCCTCAAGATTTAAAAAAATTATATTATTTTTATGATCTATACGTAGCGCCCTCTATTCTCAAAAACACTTACATATACATCGAAATTACAACAAAATAATTTTTTTTGATAAAATCGCAAAATTTAAAATGTTTACTCAGAGAAGCTGCTAAACTGCCTATCACATAGGAGAAACCCTCTAAGCCCGGCCGAAGGCCGTCCAAGCAGAAAAACTTTACTCAGCAAAGCCACTAAACTGCTTATGGGATGGGTGGTCAGGTAATTATAATAATAACACTGTATTGCACTTAAAAATCACTTTGCATGGAACCTAGTGAAGATTGTAAGCCTAAGTGAGTGTATTACAAAACCTGTTAATTTTTTTTTTTTTTTTTTATTTATTTATTTATTAAAGTCTATAGAATAATCCTTACAGACTAATTTAAGTACAATATATACATAATACAATAAGGAAACTACAAAAACAAAAAAAAAATTTATATGAATGGCATTTAAACATATGCAATCAAAATATAATAAAGTTCTTAGTTTAATGTATTTATGTGTAATATAATATCTCTTTTCACAATTTCCAAACTTTTATTAAAATCTATAAATGAATACAGCATATTAAATTCATCACAAATTCTTCGAAATGGATCAAAATTAGCATAGTTTGTGCTATAATATTTTATACTTAGAATATTGTAATTTCTTAATGATCGAAGAGGAATATGAATATTAATTTTGTTAAGAAGAAATTCGGAATGAAGACTACCATTCATTAATTTTAATAGAAACGTAACATTTAACATATGTCTACGACTTTTTAATGTCGGCAGCTTAATTAGGGCGAGACGATTTCCATATGATGGCAACCTTATATTAGGGTTCCAACGCAAACCACGAAGACAAAATAATAGAAATTGTTTTTGAACTGATTCAATTTTGTTAGAATTGACTTGATATTGAGGGTCCCAGACAACAGATCCATATTCAAAAATTGGCCTAACCAGGGTGGTAAACAATTGCTTTGTTGTATATGGATCGGAAAACTCTTTAGCCCAACGTTTAATGAACCCAAGTACACTTGTAGCTTTATTGACAATTAACGATATGTGACTTTTGAAGTCTAATTGTGTATCCAAAAGTACGCCAAGGTCATTAAAAGTATCAACCAAATCTAGAACTATATTATTCATAATATAGTCACCATTAATTGGACCTGATCTTGTAAAAATCATATATTTACATTTTTGCACATTTAGATCCATTAAGTTATTGTTACACCAGGTAGTTAAATTATTAATGTCATTCTGTAAAAATACTTGCTGATTATTGTTGTTGAAGGAAATATATAGTTTTACATCATCTGCATACATTAATGTTTTTGAGCGTTTAATTGCAGAAGGAAGATCGTTTATAAATAGTATAAATAGAAGAGGCCCTAGGTGACTACCTTGAGGTACACCTGATATTACATTTATATTGCTTGAATACGAATGACGAAATTTAACACATTGTTTTCTGCCTTTCAAGTATGAACGAAGCCATTTTATAAGCGATAAACTAAAACCCATGCGTTCAAGCTTAAACAGCAATAAATCATGGTTTACTCTATCAAATGCTTTACTAAAATCGTTATATATAACATCCGTTTGCTTGCCATTAATAAACCCTTCATTTACCCAAGTTGTTAATTCTAGCAGATTCGTAGATGTAGAACATGATTTACGAAATCCATGTTGTGTTGGAGATAACATAGAGGATGCGTGATGTGACAATCTATCATATATAAGTTTTTCAAATATTTTGGTATAACACTTAATTTAGCTATGCCTCTATAATTCGAAATACTAGCTTTTGATCCAGATTTAAACAGTGGGATAATAAATGATTCTTTCCAAATTGAAGGAAAATAACCCAATCTAAGGGACATATTATATAAATGGGTCAATGGAATATATAAAATATGTGAGCATCGCTTTAAAATACAACTGGGAACGCCGTCTGGACCAGCAACGTTTGACGATTTTAGCTTGGCTAGGGCGCTTAAGACTCTTTGTTGGCTAATGGATGGTATAGAAACAGTTGTGTATTCCAAGATTGTGTACGGATATTGATTATTAAATGCTGACGAAGAGTAAGTTGATGCAAAAAAGTCAGCAAACATATTACTAATGAACTTATCGTCTGAAGATTCCAAATCAACATATTTCATAATCGAAGGATATTCAGCTGATCGTCTTTTAGAATTAACAAATTTATAAAATGATTTTGGATCATTTTGGAGATTATTTCTTATTTTATCTAAATAGTTTTTATAAGCTAATTGATTAGCAATACTATATTCTGATCTTGATATTGAGTATTTTGCATAACACAACGACGTTCCATATTTTTTATAATTTTTAAACATTTTATTTTTCCTGTTTTTAAGTCGAGATATATATTTTGTATTCCAGGGGGGACCATTAGCTTTAGATGGCAACACTCTGGGTACAGATGACAAAAAAATTTCATTAAGGATATTGTAAAATGACTTTAAACAGAGGTCCAAATCATTTTTACAATTGTTGAGTACACTTATCCAATCAATTTGAGACATTTGACGTTGAAGGTTCTCATAATTTGTACGATTAAAACAAAATATTTTATTGCGCCGAGATGTATTTTTATTCTGGAGAGGAAAGGAGCATAAGCACGATATTTCAATTGTTGGATGATATATATCCTCAGGATTAGAAATTGGGGGATGACGCAGTACAGAAAAATCAGATGGTTCGTTCACGAATATAAGATCCAACATTCTATCATATGGATTTTTAATCGAGTTGACTTGAAAAAGGCAGTTATTAAATAAACTATTGATAAATTCTGCCGATGAGTCGGAAGAGCGAGCTGGAACTAAATAATTGGAATCCGGAGCACCAAGCCAATCTACAGACGGCATATTGAAGTCACCAATTACAAGTACTACATCAGACGATTTAATTTTTTTTAAGATTATATCAACAGCTTTCAGATGATCATCATATATAGTGGGATACGAATTAGGCGGAATATAAGAGCAAATAATGTAGACAGATTTATTATTAATTTTTGTTAATACACATATAATCTCAATATGCGAAAAATCATTTAAGATAATTTCTTCAGATGAAAACTCATTTAAAACGGCAATTAATACACCACCACCAGTTTTTTTTACATTATTATCACAACTTTCTCTATCTTTTCTAAAAATTTGATACTTAGGACAAAAAATTTCAGAATTACTAACTTTTTTGCTGAGCCATGTCTCGGTGAATATAATTATATGATTGCTTAAACCAAAGCTGTTACAATAAATGGATGAAAGTTTCGAATTTATACCTCTTACATTTTGATATACGACGGAAATAAGTTTTTTGGATCTACGGATTTTGGGAGACGAGCCATATCATCCTCTCTATAAACAAATTCTCGTATGAAAGCATTTTTAGGCCAAAAGGCACGGTCAACAATTAGTGGGAATAACTCTTCAGGAACAATTATTTTAAAAGATGCTCTATTTCTGGAATTCATTTTATAAACAAGAATATCTTCTGGAAAACAGTTTTGAATGTTAGCGATCACGTAGTACTTTATTTCATCAGCAGTTGTATCCTGTGCAAAACGAGTTGCGAATATAGTTTTTTTCGGTGAAATAGTTCTTAGACCTCTAGGAGAAGACGATGAGCCAGTGACCCCATTAGTATTATCACTTGTTTTACTAGACATTGGTACTGGCGGCTTAGGAGATGTCGCATCAAAATTAATCAAACTAGCAGAATTTTGAGCATCTGCACACAAATTCTGCGCATTAGTAAATAATTGTGGATTAGCGGTTGAAGGAATCGTAGAAGCATTATTAAAAGATAGAGGAATAGCAGTTGCAGGCATGACTGGAGCAGCAGTTTCAGTAAGCATATTTATGGGAGTCTGAACATCGTTATTAGCAGTTTTAGGCATCGGAAAAGCTGTATTTGTATATTATGAAGTTACAATATACTCTCAAATTTTCGAGATAAACGGTACAAGAGTATATTTTGCGACTGACGCGTTTAAACATTTTTAACTCAGCCATATTTTAACCGATTTTGAATTTTTAAACGGTATTTAAAAGAAAATTACCTGGTCTTCCAAATATATATACATACTTCCTTTATATTCTTAATATAAATATGTAGAGATGTTCTTAATAACAATTAAAATTTTTATTTTTTTTTTTAAACTTTTTCAATTTCTACAGGGTTTTTTCTAATATTCTTTTAAGATAACAATATTCTTAAAGTTACTGTTTTCCTGAGTAGCTGAAATGCCATCACTTATAAAAATCGGTTGAAAATGGACAAAGTGCCTTTTCTATATATACAGAAAAGATTTCGATTTTTCTAATGCAAACTAATGCATTAGTGTGAAACAGGTAGAAACAAAATTCTGTATTGTTAGAAAGTGTTTTGCAACCGTTAGATAATGACAATCGTAATTAATTTTTAATTAACACTAACTTTATAAAAATTGTTGATTTAAACGAAGATTCGAATAAAACCTCGCAAAAGTTGCAAAATTAAAAAAAAAAAAAATTAATTTTAAATTATTCTCGTCAATTTTCAACCGATTTAATTTTAAGAATATTTTTGTTCTGAAACAAGATTCGAAAAAAAAACTCTCTAGAAGTTGGAAAAATTTAAAAAAAAAAAATAAAAATTTAATCGTTATTAAGAGAATCTCTACTTATTTATAAAGGGTCCGCCAAATAACTTTTTTTTTGAAAATGCTATAAAAAAAAAACTACTGAATATTTTCTCAAATTTCTTTTTATATTTGAATGTACAATCCTTCCGGCTAATAATGGAAAATAATTTCATCCAAATGGCTGCCTCGGCTGGCCATGCAGTATGAGCTTCATCTGAAAAGATGATTTTTATCAAAATCGGCATCGGAAAAAAACGTTAGATGGCAGACCCTTTATTAATTATATAAAGAAGGTATACATATTTGGAAAGACCAGGTAATTTCATTTTAAATTGCGTTTACAAATTGAAATTTCAAAAAAAATAAAAAATATAATAATAAAAATCATTGTGTCTCAAAAAATATTCTTTTACCGCTATCTCGAAAATGTGAGGGTATATTGGAACTCCTCAAACCGGTTTCGTAATGCACTCAGTTAGACTTACAACCTAAACTAGGTCACTTGAAAAGTAATTGTGGACTTTTTTTTTGTTTTTTGTAGCACCGTGTAATGATGACAACAACAACAACGGCAGCAAAAAAATCATAGTTTATTGTTTGAAACACAAGTTAAAACAACAAATATTTAAGAGAAAATGTGCAAGTCAGCATAATGTCTGCATCTTTACAACTCTACATAAATAACTACACTGCGTTGCAGAACTATAATTACAATTTAATTTAACTAAATTTCGTAAGTTTAAAAAAAATATTAGAAGAGTTTAACCGGCATAAATGTAAAACCAATGGAAAATTAATAATACTTAACAAAAAAGCAATTCGTTTATTTTTTATTTTACTATTGAAAGAGAACTAACAATAAATACACTTAACTTCCAAAGAAACATTTTTACGGACTCTCCGACACGTGCGGAATCATGAATCCGTCATTTACCGCACTTTAACGTTCCGTATTACATGTATCCATCAAAGTTTGTACATTAACGGATCATAAACGGATTTTCGAAAGCAATACGTTTTGACTCCGTTTTGGTGTATCCGCTTCCTAGCCGTTAAATAAGGACTTCACCGATTTTCATCTGTTACTACTCCATAACAAACGGTGTCGTTTTACTTCCATTTCATATGGAGTTTGTTCTCATAAAACAAATATAATTTTTATAAATGAAAGCGATAAAAAAATAAATTAAATATTTGTAATGAAAACATAGGAAAACTTTGATAATGGGTTGCAATAAAGTAATGCATTACCTTCCAATGTATACTACTTACCTGTAGCATTATTATCCACGAAAAAGTAATGAGATAACGATGATGGGTTACATAATGTATTACTATGTAATAAATACTCCATAGCTACCGCATTATTTTGAAATGAGTTACCAATGGTTGGTTGCATTACAATGTAATGTATACTCCTTACCTTCAACAGTATGTTGAAACATAAAGTAGTGAGCTACCAATAATTGGACACTCATGCACACAAAAAAATAAAATTCATAATTTTTTATGAAAAAGTTTATATTTTTAAAGGTTCATACTATTTATGAAATTTACTTACTATTTATGAAGTGTTCCTAGCAGCATTTATGAAAAGGTACATAAAATTCCCAGTATTATTGAAATTTATGCAAGTTTTCTTAAATATTAGGACTTTGTACATTGGCAAATTTTTTAAGTACTTTTTCATAAATATTAAGTGTTTATACATATATATTTTAAGAAAGTTGTCATAATTTAGGAAACACAAACTTTCCAGTATTTTTTATGAACTGTTCGTAAATGTTATGAAATAGTTCCTAAATTAGTACATTGGCAAATTTTTCATAAAATATTCATAAAAGTATGAATTTTCTTTTGTGTGTGGGTTACCTTTTAATGATACATCATTACCTTTTATATAATTTCAAAACATAAAATATTGACTTAACGATCATCAATTACATAATGCATGAAATATAAACGTAAAGCAATATTTAAAATAGTTTTTTGAAAATCTATATTTAGATACATTACTTTGTAATTTTTTGTAAGCATGAGGGTAAGATACAGTCAGGGAACTTTTGCATTAAAAATATGTAGTTGTTTAGTAAATTTTTTACTTACCTTGTAGTTCATTTAAAAAAACAAGTCACATCAAATGACTGTTTAATGATTTTAATTTTTTACAGTAGTTTTTTGTTATTTAAAAAAATAAAAAAATAAATGTTTATTTTTTACTAACATGTGATTAATTTTTACCACAATTGTGGTTCATTTTTTGAACATTAAAAAACAAATGACAATGTTAGTTGAATTTACTGAAATGTAAGTCGTCCTTTCTTTAAGTGAAATTTCATTTGTTTTTAACTCCACTCACAATATTTTATAGTTAAAAACAAACGAATTTGTACATTAAACTATAGAAAAAGTTGTTAAAAACAGGACTACTGATTTTTCGTTTAAAACAATAGTAATTTCCAATTATTTTTAATTGTTAAAAAATTAACTGAAAATATCGATAAAAAAACAAAGTACTTTCGTTTATTTTAACTATTAAAAAATAATTGATTAATCCTATAAAATAAACGACGTTCGTTTTTTTGACTATCAAAAAATTACCTAAAATCCATTAAAATAAAAGATTTTCCATTATTTTGACCATTAAAAATTTAACTCCCAAAACTTAAAAATAAACGATTTTCCTTTATTTTAACCATCAACAATTTACCACCAAAAACGTAAAAATAAACGATTGTCGAGGTACTACAAAACGAAAAAAAATACGCTTCATGCACAAAGAGCGAATGGCGCCTAACATTTATATGGCAGCATAACGAAAAAGGATGACCTTTGAGTTCATCTTTTACTATAATATGTAAATAGCTTAAAAAACTATGTGTATGTAAAATAAAAGACAATTTAAAATCTAAAGAAAAACTATAGTGACGGTAAATAAAATATTTGGTTTAGTACTAAAGTAAAATGCACTTTTGTAAAAATTTTGGTACTTTTTGATTTAATTTAATTGTTAAAGTACCCTTGCAATATTATTGCACATATTACTGACAATTTTATTATCATTCAATGTAGCCAACTCAATATTAAATATTTTTCACATATCTTGTGTCTGCAATAAGAATCAAAACCTTTTTGATTTTTTCTAACCTTCCAATATGACATACACACTGGTAATTTGTTGCACACTAGCAAAAGTTGCACAAGAATATTACTTAATTTTATCTTTACATTAAACATTGATGCGCTCAATCTTGTTTTTCTTGTATTCAAATAGTCAGCTAACACATGTTCTATACTGCGAAAATTGTAATACTAACTTTTCGTTCTATTTTATATATGTATATTAAAATTTGTTATTTGTACATGAATAAAGAAACTCAGAGTTTTTACTCTATATCTAGCAGGCTGTCTCTTCATCTCCTAAATGTTATCTAATAGATGTGCTTTTACATATAAATTTGGAACAGTGAGGGAACTCCATCTCTGTTCTATTATGCACATTATGCACCGTCAATACTGCTCAAGGATGAGAGAGTGCAAATTTGCATCGAGTGCAAATGACCAAGCTGAATACCCTGAGTAACAAAAAAAAAAGTAAAACAAAATTTACTGAAACAAAGCACTTAATGGTCAGATGGGCCACTTTGGTACTTTTTGGACTGAAAATGTAAATAAGTAATTTATTTACCATCCCCAGTTTATTCATATAAAAAACGTTTAAGAGAACTTTTAAAAAGATTACTGTGATTTTTGTGTGATTTTTTTTTAAACAAGTAGATTTTTTTTTAAACATGTAGATTTTAAACGAAAATATTAACTGCTACAGAAAATCCGTATTAATTCATAGTTTGCTTTTTAAATAACAGGTAAAAAAGTTGAAAAACATGTTTCTTTGTATTTTAATAGTTTATTCAGTTAAAAACAAACTTTACGGATTACTTTTTAAATAAACTGCAATCGGTAACGGAAAATATATTGTGAGTGTACATTTGCCTTTACCTACATATTACTCTAAGTGTATATATTTTTAACATCACAAACGAAAACTCGAAGCACAATAATTCATTTACATTTTAAGCAACCCATTATTATATGTGATGATAGATCAGTTGGTAGAGTTCTCGCCTAACAATCAGAGACTCTAGCTTCGAACCTTAGTGCTACCACGTAATTTATATAATTAAAAAAAAATATTTGTAATAATTTATTTTTTATACAATTTTTATGAAAATCTGTTTATAGACACATTACTTTTTCCCAACCCGGTAACCATATTAGAAACCATTTACTTTATCCCTACTAGGTAATTAGGTCAACCATTACTGCTAGGCTCAACGCCTGTAGAATTCATCAGTGAACGAACGTGTATTGTAATGCCTGAAGTCTAATGGCGATACATTAATTTACCCATTATTTAGCAAAGGGTGGTTTTGCTGGGAACAGTTAAAAATAATACCTGCTAAACCAAAGAAGTATTTAATATTTCATGGACCAATCATTTAAATATATGGACCAAAATCGAAACGTGGAAAACTATGCCAAAAGTATGTGGGATACGGAATCTTATAATAAGTTTGTGAATGAAGATTTTTAAAATTTTCTTTAAAGGTTCATATAATTAATACAAAATCTATGTAAAAAGCAATATATGATCAAGCATGTCCATGCCTTAAAATTTTTAAAAGTCAAAAATCAGTCACAAGACTCGTATCTTAGTTTGGTAAAATATCCTTGGAGTTCTCTTACTGTTAAGAAGGTGCTACATCAATTCCGCTTCGAATGAAATTCAAATTATCTGATGTTAAAAGAAATTATTTAATTATTTAATCCTGATTACAAAAGCGCAGTAATAACAATAACAAAAAAAAACACTATCACCTCGATACAAAAACATTTAGAAGATAGTGTGGAGGAAGATTGTGTTGAAATTCATAAACTGAAACTTAATGGTTAATTTCATTTTAATGTTCATTACTATGAAATGTAGTGTAAATATAAAACAGAAATAAATATAAAAACAATATAATAATAAATAATTTCACACATTTTTTATAAACTATACCCACATTTTTTGTTTGAAACTAATGGTACGAATACGGACCGGATACGGCATTCCAAAAAGGGTCTGCATTCCGTTTCCACGGTCCGAAAATACTACATTTACGGTCCGTTTCATATGGAGATTAAATTTGAGAACTCCGTTTTTCACACAACACAACAGTCCGTAAACGATCAGTAATTGGCGGACTTTCAACGGATTCGAATCAGATTGGATGTTCCTTTGAACCCGTTTTTTGGTCCGTATACGTATCCAGAAAATGGTACGTAAACGGAGTTGGATTCCGTTATAGCCGTTCCATATAGGGCACGTAAACAGAACATTTTGTTTGTTGGGTTAATATATCAAAATTTACAAAAATTTAAGAAAATTGTTTTTAAAGCAGTTGTTTTAATAATGCGTGAGACCTCCTTCTTTTAATCAACTCGAAAATTCGATCAGACTTACTGTCTATCAGATTTATTCTAAGCTTTTCTGTTATAGGTCGCCATGTATCAATAACTACTACACTCAAAAAATAAGTTAGTAAAACGTCTTGTAAATCACGTACACTATTTCACAGCAAATTTTTGCTGAAATTTTATTTTCAGATAAAATTTTAGTTGTACTTATTCAGCATTTAACTGTTTTTTGAACTTACTAATATTATACTAAGGTTTTACTTATTTATTTTGTTAAAAAAAATTTAAACAGTTAATCAGAATCATGTAGATGTTGCAGCATGTCAAGATGTAGTAAAGACGAGAAAATGTTACAGAAAAGTACAGCGCTTGTAATACGGCATTCAGACTATATTGCAAAACACGTGTTTTACCAAAACAAGTGGTAAAGAAAAAGAGCCGTTGGAATAGAATAAATTGCTTTTTGGCAAAACACGTTTTTTGCTATCTAGTGTGAATGTGGTTTAAGACATATAAAAAATAAACCATGGAAGATTTTGTATCTGTTTTTCATACAAAAGGGTGCTAACAATGATAATACATATGTGGATTAAAAAACTTTAATTTTGTGTTGTCACCGGCTTGTCAAAGTAATTTTCTATTAAGTAAATTAAAAATAAAATATTTAAATTTAATAAACATTAAATGTGTATTTGTAAATTAAATCTTTAAAATAATTATCAATGTAAAATAATTATCAAATTGCAAACAAATATACGCACAGGTAGACAAACTATATCGAAAGACAAGGACACACATCTTAGGCAATTTTGGATGTTAAATTTTTCTTATTGTAAACATTGGTAAAATATGGATTAGATGCATCTTTAATTACATAAAGAACTTTAGGCCTTATTAGCTAAATAAAAACAAATATAATAAACAACTACATTAGCCAAACAAAAATATAGAGCGTTGTATATTTTAGACAACCATTGATGTAAGTAGTTGAAAGATAATTTTGTTTGTGTTATATACAATATAATTATTTCTATATATTTTCAGTTATTAAATTAATTCATGTCGTCAATGTGGGACTATGAACATTTTTATATTTTGTAACGCATTGTAAATTATTTTTAAAAGAATCACACATTTTTTTAGTTTTTTTTTTTAATTTTTTTTCAGTCTACTAATATTCAGCAAAAATTTTATTAACTTTTAGCAACAATATTTTAGTTTTTAATCAACTAAGTGATAGCAAAACTTTTGCTGAATCTACTAATTCTGTTGCTGAAAATCAGTGAGCTGATTTTTCTGACATTAGCAATTGTTTTGCAAGCACGGTTCTGACTAAAATTTTGCTGAATCAGCAACATTTGCGCTGACTTTACTAACTCTTTTTTGAGTGTACTTTTAGATTAAAACGCTTTCATGTTGACGGTTTTCTGCTTAAACTCGAAGCGTTAATACTCCTCAAATATTCTCAATTTAAGTTTGATTCCAATTCCTCTTCTAATAATGTAATTTATTCAGAAGAATTCATTCTGGTGCTTCGAAATGCCAAATCAACCATACCGTCAAAACAAAATGCGGACCAAGCCATTAAGGATCAGCCTGCGAGATTTCTTTTTGAGAACTATAGTGGTTCCTTACACACAAAACCAAAAATGTTTCCAAGTAATTAGGAGCTTTTTAACTAATAAAATTTATTCACAAAAGTTATGGGAAAACTTTTAACATTTTACCAAGTTTTTACTTGTTCTACTTAATTATAAAATAATTTATGTGAAAAAACTTTATTAGTTGAAATGCTGGCAACGATTTTTTTTATGTGTACGTTGGTCTCTCCAATAGTTGTTAAAACCAAATAGACCATCAAGATTGAAATTTTGTCATCAGAAAAAAAATCATCTTTAAAAGAAATTTATGCTATTATTGACTTTCCTTTCTATAGTTAGTTGGTTTGTAAATTCCTTTTAGCGAATTCAAGTCGAGCAGTTTTGTGGCGGGGTAATGTCCTTGGCACAGACATTAGTTTTTGTCGAGTAATTCTCTGGAAATTCGTTTTAAGAGTCTACTTAAGGTTGATTTGATCATTGAGTTGCTGGCCACAGTTGATTATGTTACGCCGGTCACTATCAGAAAGCTGTTTTTTCGGACCGCCTGTTTTCTTTTTAAAATAAGCACTCGGATTGAACGGTTTATTTTTCTAGCAATTTCCCCAAAAACTTAAGCCACTTTTTAAATAGGCTGAAATTTTCCCTGTTTTAAAATCAATGAGATGTAAACCACTTGGGATTTTATTGCAAATTGATTCAAATTGGCTTAAAAAGAAAAATAATGCTTCAATTTTCCTTTATTTGCTATTTGTCATTGTTTACCGTTATACATATGTAATTATATTTATGAAACACTAACAAAATATTATTACACAATATTTCTCTTAATCCATAAAATAATCTCTTAAATTTTACACAATAAGAGATCAGTTATCACACTCTTAAAAACCGTTGTAAATTTTTGAAAAATGCTTGTAATATTAGAAAAAAATAGCAAAAATCATTTGTAATTATAGTTATGCAACGCAGTGTATTATTGTGTCGATATTTTTTGACAGAAGCTGAAAAAAAAATAAATAACAATTCAACTTAAATCTTTCACAACAAACTTTTTACTACATATTCAAATGTATCATATTAATGAAACGAAATGTTCCAAAGAGTCATGCATGAATCAATAAAATTGTTGGATACGTGAAACCGTATCAAAAATAAACATACTTACTACATACGTTAGATAAAAGATACAGACTTGACTCTAAATTCATAAACATATTTAAATTTTGCATTTAAAATCCATAAACGATCGATTTTCTTCACCTTCAAAAAAAAAGTGAACTCTACTTGTATTGTTTGATTTGTTCAAAAAATAATAAAATAAAATAAAATAACGTGCTGAAATACATGATACAACATACAAGTTTCGAAAGAAAAAAAAACTTAAATGTTTTTTTGAAACTTAAGTTCAGATCGATGTGCTGCTACTTGTGTGTTTACATATGGATATTGAAAAGAGGCGGTGTTATGTCAAATACGATGACGTTTCAAAAATTCATGCGCCATGCGAGATAAATGAAAATAGGTTTGATATATGTTGTTGCTTTCTCACTCTTAAGTGTAATCTATTACAATTTATAGCTATACACGTCATTTTAAAAACAGTGATGTCTAATTTTAAAGGTTTCGTAAAAATGGGCATAAATTTTAAATTATTCAAAACCTATTACTAAACAAGGGAGGTATCTCGACCCGAACTCGCAGATTTTAATGAACTTTGGATATATTGTAAAGGAGCAAAAAAAAAAACTACACCTATATTATTTTTAGCTGCCCAATCTCACGTTTAAGGGTTAAAAAGTAGGGTTAAAAATGCATTTGTTTTGGTATGAAAACTTGTCGGTAATTTTACCAAAGCTATATTAATTTATACGCCGGGTTAAAGTACTCAAGGAAACAAAGATTTTATACATATATTGCTTATATAGTGGACTCAGAGCCTTTTTCCCCTATATATTAAATAATTAAAACATATGGCAACTACATGTTATAATTATTTGAAATATAGAGGAAAAGGGCTTTTCTGAAAAAGACGCATAAAAACCGAACGGTTTCGAATATCGGAAAAAGCTCAGACACCCCCTCGACTAAATTAAATAGGCATTGCTATGCATTTTTTTTAGCCCAATACAACCAAAATTCCATAATAAAACGCCAGATTTAATTTAACACATTTTTTTTGAATAACAAAAATATTTGAAATAATAATAAATATTTGAGCATAAATTGTACACTAGTGAATGTGTCTAGATAAAACCTTTCATGTGATACCAAATTTGTCTTTAGTTACTTTTAATAGAACGAAATAAACCATAAAAAAACGTAAAATGGGGTTGACCCCACAAAGTAACGCCTAATCATGAGATTGGTCGGCTAAAAATTATAATTCCCATAAACATATCCGAAGTAATATCTGCCGGTTAGGCATACTTCCCTTGTTAGTCAGTTTTCAAACGATTACTCACTCACTGACATACTCAACATCGCCCAGGCTACACAGAAAAAATTATCAACCTGAAATATCTAATAAAAGATTTGATTTGAATTAAATTTGTTTCTAATAAATATTTAATTGAATCAATTAATATTTTAAAGTCAATTGTAAATCTATAAATACATATTTTATTTTAAACATAATTCTCAAATTATTTTTTCATACACTGTAGCTTAAATAGAAAATTTTTAGTATAAAATACCAAATACATTTGAAGTTTACAAACAAACCAAACACAAACAAACAAACAGACTCAACATTAACAAAAACACACATATTAACTTATCGGTCACACATTTTTTTTTTTGTAAAGAGTTATTTATAGCTTTTTTTTTTTTTTTAATTTTCAATAAAAGTTTTAATTAATATTATCATTGTCGTGATAGGTGCAAAATCAATTAAAATGTTAATTGATTCAATAAATTTTTTAATTGAAACCCGTTTTTTAGTTTTTTCTGTGTATACCGCTGGAGCTACGAACTTGAAATACGGCATGGAAGTCCATCATCCAGCGTAGACTTCTGGAAATATCTACGGGTAGGGGCAAAAAGGGGAAAGGTGCCCCTTGACGGCTGACCAACCGCCTTGGGGTAGAAAGAAGAAATTTTCAATGTGTGCTTTCAGATATGATACAACTCCATGGTATGGTACTTTTTGGAATTTTACCCAGAAACATGGTAAAATAGTTGCTAATAGGGGGAAAAAGTCACCCAATTGGCATCCTGGCCAAACCGCTGAAGATAGGATGTGGATTCCTAATCAGGAGTAGAGCGGATGTCTGATAATTCCTACGGGGAGGGGTAGTAAGGGGCATAGTCGCAACCTTTTCGACCTGTCCAAACTACAAAATCGAGAAACACTTCAAATTTTGTATGTGGTAGCTTAATACGAGTACACATCTGTATCCCTTTAGTCAGAAATTTGAAAATTAAAATATATGTTTCTTCGAATATGAACTAGCTCACTTATACTAGCTCACTTATACAATACTTTCTAAATTTCTGAAAGGAACATGGTAAAATAGGTGTTAACGTAGGGAAACTCTCCCCTTGGCTGTCACGCCAAACCACTAAATAGGAACTTAGAATTTAGTATGTGGGTTCCTTATCAGGAGTAGACATCTGTATTGACGGGATTTTTGGAAATTCCCACGAGAAGGACCAAAGAGAGGAAAGTCTCACATTTTTGCTTAATCAAAAGTAGACATCTGTGTACAGTGGTTTTTTGGAAATTCTGTATGTGCACTCAGGAAAAAAAGTTTTATCATATTGATGATACGTTTAATAAATCGTTTGTCCTCAATTATTCATCATATTTATGAAGATTTCATAAATAAAAAGTTTCATAAAAATTTATAACCAATGTTTCATCGACCTTTGAAATTCAGTGAAATTCATTTTTATATATATTTTTTTTTTTTTAACTTAGACAATATCATTTGCCATTTAGAATTTTTTTAACTCAAAAACTATCAGAAATTATTTGAAATTCTGAATCATCATCGAAATATTATTTGATGTGTTCTTAATTTTAAATATAATTTTTTGAATATAATATAAAACGTTTTCATAATGGTTAAGAAACATTTCCTAAAAATTTATAAAATTTTCATAAAATTTTTTTTAAAACGCTTCATAATATTTTTATAATATTAAATAACAATTATTATGCATTTGGTATAAACTTATGGAACTTCATCATCATAATGAAACATTTTCTTAAAAAGAAGAAGCGTTTCACTAATTTTCCCTTTTATTAAACTGCTTCATCATATATATGAAGTGTGGCAGTGGCCGAAAATCAATGAAGTTCTTCATAATTTTTTTGAAGTTTTTCATATATATGATGAGGCTTTTTTCCTTGAGTGCGGGTACTTAAGACAAGTACGATATCTGTATAGAGCGTACTTTTGAAAATTCGGAATTTAAAATTTAGCAATGTTTCTGCAAAGATACTCCCAGCAAAAATGTGGCTGACTTTAAAGACTTTTTTGGGTGTATATCAGCTCAAACATTAATTTTGGTTTGAATTGCTGATCAGTAAGTTCACATTTTCATTAAGAATTTGTTTTATTAAATAGAAAGCACTAATTTGTTTTTATTTTACGTTAATAAAAACGTATGTTAGAGTTTTCTATTTAATAGAAAACATTTCATTTAAACTTGAAAATTTCTTAACCTTCCATCCTCACACTGGGGTATAATACACCCCAACAACAGTGTGAAATGCGTGTAACAAAAAATTGGTGTGGGGACGGAAGGTTAAGCTAACCAAAAAGCTACTAAATACCAATACAATACAATAAAGATCAGTTATATTAGTTTTTTGTTTTTATATACATCGAGATTATTTTTATGTTATTTTCAATTTATACGAGCTTTCAACCTCCGTATATTTACAAAAAATAAAGCAAATCAAACATATTAGCTAGGTTGATACTAGTATTTCGATCTGGCTAAAGATCTCATCAGAACCCGAAGTTTTAGAAAAGCTAGAGCCTATATAATAGGCAGAACTTTAAACAAAAAAACCTATTAATAATCAATTTTGCTCCATTCTTGTCTTCTTAGTAATCAACCACGTGGTTAGGTCTTTTCCTAACAAGCATCATGACGTTACTAAACTTTGAAGACCAAAAATGTTTCTATTTATATAAAAAATTTTTAGTGTGTACTCTGGCTCAAGTAATATTTTTTACAGTTATATTAGTTTTTTGTTTTTATATACATCGAGATTATTTTTATGTTATTTTTCAATTTATAACGAGCTTTCAACCTCCGTATATTTACAAAAAATAAAGCAAATCAAACATATTAGCTAGGTTGATACTAGTATTTCGATCTGGCTAAAGATCTCATCAGAACCCGAAGTTTTAGAAAAGCTAGAGCCTATATAATAGGCAGAACTTTAACAAAAAACCTATTAATAATCAATTTTGCTCCATTCTTGTCTTCTTAGTAATCAACCACGTGGTTAGGTCTTTTCCTAACAAGCATCATGACGTTACTAAACTTTGAAGACCAAAATGTCTATTTATATAAAAAAATTTTAGTGTGTACTCTGGCTCAAGTAATATTTTTTTACAGTTATATTAGTTTTTTGTTTTTATATACATCGAGATTATTTTTATGTTATTTTCAATTTATAACGAGCTTTCAACCTCCGTATATTTACAAAAAAAAAGCAAATCAAACATATTAGCTAGGTTAATACTAGTATTTCGATCTGGCTAAAGATCTCATCAGAACCCGAAGTTTTAGAAAAGCTAGAGCCTATATAATAGGCAGACTTTAAAAAAAACCTATTAATAATCAATTTTGCTCCATTCTTGTCTCTTAGTAATCAACCACGTGGTTAGGTCTTTTCCTAACAAGCATGACGTTACTAAACTTTGAAGACCAAAAATGTTTCTATTTATATAAAAAATTTTTAGTGTGTACTCTGGCTCAAGTAATATTTTTTACAGTTATATTAGTTTTTTGTTTTTATATACATCGAGATTATTTTTATGTTATTTTCAATTTATAACGAGCTTTCAACCTCTGTATATTTACAAAAAATAAAGCAAATCAAACATATTAGCTAGGTTGATACTAGTATTTCGATCTGGCTAAAGATCTCATCAGAACCCGAAGTTTTAGAAAAGCAAGAAGATCATTTGTTTTTCATTTAAGATACATTTTAAAATACAATTTAAAATAGCTAACACATGCCAAAATCGATGTTTGAAGATATTAAAAATAATTTTCCTATCATAAATACAATTTTCATATAACGGATATAGTTGTTTGTGCGCTTTATAAAGCTAACAATAACTACTTAATATTTATTTTTTTACTTTTGAGCCCACTGGAATTTTAAAATCAGAGATATTTACGTTAATTTTGCGGTAATAAAATCAGCAATGCGAATTAAGAGGGATTTTTTGCTGACAACAAAAGTACACTAACCAATAAGCCAAAGAACGATATGATATCGAAATCGCTATTACATTAACTATCCGGAAACGATTTTTATTCCGGGAGGATTGTGATATCATTTTCGATACTATTGTGGCGAAAAATTTACTTCAAAATATTTAGTTTTGGAAAAATCTTCAAGAAATTTTCACAAAAAATAAAATTTGTAAGAAATGGAAGTGTTTTGATGTTTTGGTAGTTTGAACTCCTTTATATCATTCAAGCAAATGCAGGATTCTGTTGAGTTATATATTTCTTCTTAATAAAACGAAAGAAATATATATTTAAACATGGCATCATTTTGGATTATTTTCAGACGATTTAACTACAAACTATTGGTGGAGCAACAATCACAGTCCCATGTCACATGTAGTGAAAAAATTAAAAGTGGATTTACATATCTGAGATCTTTTTACAATTTTATCCAAAATTGGGCATATAAATTAATATATATAGAAATAAATATCGTTTACGATGATGATATCATTAACAATATCGCTTTAGATACCATAATCGCGTGGAATAACGATAGCATTTGGAAGCTAGACCGGACTTTGGCGAATTTGCTATCCTTATTCCAAGGAGTTTCGATAGCGAAAACGGTATCATAATTGCTTGGAAAAACGATATCGTTTGGTACATTTTGAAGCAAAACACCTATCATTATCGTATCACTAGTGATTATCATATATAGTAATAAATATCACCTAGGTGATATCGTTTCGATACCGTAACGATATCGTTTGGTTTATTGGGTAGTAGGAATTCCCTTCTGATGCACTTTAATTAACATAAATTTAAGTATGTGTTACAAAAAGAAATATATGAATCAGAGTCTATATGAATTGGATTAAGAATTTAAGTTATTTACAATCTTAATTTGAAATTCGTTTGAAACCCTGATTGGATATACCATTTTCATATCGCACATGTTCAACAAAAGGGTCATAAATCATTTTTTTGAAGAAAACGACATACAGTGTTCATCTCTACCAATTTTAAAAATCTTAGATTGATTTTTTTTTACTACTCAAGATTTCAGAGACCGATTTAGGATTTTCACAGTGGGTTGGAATGACCACCCACCTTTTTAAGTCCTAAAATACGTATCTAGGGTTTTTGTGCTCAACAACATAATCAAGTTTCATTAAAATCTGCTAATTCACCACTCACTATGTAGTTTATTTGATAGTTTTTTTTTAAGACCAAGGGAAAAAACTATGTATTATATTTTTACACTTTTATGTTTTATCAAAATAAAAATTAATAGCGCGTTTAAGAGAAAATACTTCAAAAATATAATAATTGAAACCTAGCAATGAAACTTTCTTTGAAATCTCTTTTTAAAGTAAATCCTATACGAAACTTATTGGGAAAAGTCTTGTTAAAGCCGAGCGATAATGAAAATTGAAAAAAAGCTAGACTCGATAAAATTAAATAAGCATTATTAGTTAATTTGAGCTCAAACGAAAATATTTTTTTTTGAATAAGAAGACGTCAAATTGGATAATTTTTGACCCCACTTTTTAGATCCTAAACTTGAGATTGCGCACCTAAAAAAGATTCGTATCTAATACTTGTTTGCCATCAACAACATAAGCAATTTTCATTCAAATCTGCGAAATCACCGCTGTGTAGTTTCCTTGTCAACTTTCGTAAAGTTCCATCTTTACTAGTTTTGTTAATTTTTATTCGAATATCACAGGGGTGGCAGGCAATACCGCTACAAAACCGTTATTGATTCAAACACCTCCAAATTACTATCGCTGTCCCTAAAATACCAATACCGAAATAATTTATACCGTCATCAGTAAAATTCCATTAACGATATAACTCAAATTCCAATATCCTTAAAATTCCGTTACCGAAATAACTAAAATACAGTTATCGTAAAATATTAAAACAGAAATAACTTAAATAGCGTTGCCCTTAAAATACCGTTACCGAAATATCTGGAAACCCGTTATCCCTAAAATAACGCTACCGAAATAACACAAATACCGTTACTGCTGAAATACCGGTACCGAGATAAATAAAATACCGTTATCGAATAACCGCATCCCTTGCCAATAACCACATCGAATCGGTATCCATCCATTACATATTCTCGTAGGCAACTTAATCAAATTAAAAACAGTTGAAATACCATTGGAATTAAAATCGTCCGAACATATTCACATGTATAATCAAGCGTTCGTATTTTCGACTGAAATGTGGGATACGCTGTTCAATGACTTTTTTCAGATCTCAAAGCCACTTACAGTGGTTATTATCTTTATCTTTAAGTCTCAAAAAAATTGATCAGAACTAGGTAAATTTAACTAAATCATGTTGCAGTTTAACAACATTTTGTAGAGATATTGTACAATATGAAGTTATACTAAGTTTTTGAAAAATCAAAAAAAATTGTCTCTTTACTGCATTTAAGTTGAACTTAAAGACCCTTGAGGACAGTGAAGGTATTGTTTAGCTTTAAACAATCTTATGTAAAGATACGTAAAAAATATTTAATTTTAATGTTATAAACTCCCGGCATTTAACTCCTCCACAATATTTTTCTTTGTGAAAACAGACAGATCTGGTTTTGCGATTATGGCTCCCAAAACCGTCGTTATACGCAATATTTGATCATTTCGGTGCTATCGCTGACGAATTTTTTTCCAGACAACTATCCAAAACGTCATTAGTGTCCGTTCACGTTAGTTCATCTTAGCATTAAACCGATCCCTGCAGTCTATGTATTTGAAATAATAAGACTTGTTTTTTGTAAAGGCAATGTAGTTTTTTCCTTCAAGATGTAGTGTACCTATTTTCTGAACGATACTGTACAAATGTAATAGATTAAAGAATATCAGTACGCAGTCTTTAAAATGGGGTGTTTAAAACAAATGCTTTCTCATTTGATCATATTTGCCCTACTACTCTAACATACCAATTACTATGGGATATACAAATAAATTGTTAAACATGGTGGCAAACTATTTTGTGGTGGTATAAACGATTAAAAATTAATGGTAGTGACAGGAAGACGACACGCAGTCATGGCTTCTCGTATAGAACAAATTATGCGTGTGGGCTGGTCCTACTCTGCACACACATTTGACTACATGGTGAGCTGTGCTACCTAACTACGTACGTACAAATAGAGACGGACGGACAGTCAAACCGATGGATGGATGGCTGGTTGAATGTTTGTTATTGAAAACCAGTAAATCAAGTTTGAAAAATAAGAAGAGAAGAAAATCGCAAAACTGAACGAACCAAAAACCGAACAACACAGAAATGGATGAAAATAAATCCAATAAAGTTTAAACAGTGTTGGGTTACTTGTGTTTACAATTTGTTGTTGGCGATGTGAGTATATGTGAGCGTAGTTAGTGTGATTGTGGAATCAACCAAAGCACATTCAACAGTGAGCGAACGAACGAACGAACAATTGTGAGTGAGTGACTGAATGAATGATTGACTGAGTCTCATTGCGAATGCGTACGAGGCGAACAGGTTCGCTTGCTAACGTTTTTCTGGCGCTTGTACATAACAAAAGAATGTCTCGCCACGAACGGTACGGACGGATTATTTTTTATATTTGAATTGTGTCGATAGCGTGCGTTTGTGTGGAACGTCTCTTCTCGTGAATGTGCTTTCGATTAGTGTAAGAGCTTTAGATGCCATTATGGGCCAAGTTTAATACGTGTGTATATTTCTTTTCGCTCTAAATCCGTGGAACGTTGTATTGTTTTCTATTGTTCAAGAACGAATTTCATGTTTAGCAAACGATGATATGGAAAAAGTTGAAGAATTCAAAAAGAATAAGAATTGTATAATTTTTAATGAAAGGAATATAAAACAAAATTTAATTAATTAAACAAAAGATTAAAAAAATATAAAAAATACCAAAACACCAAAATACCTCCTGCAGTGCTAGTGTTTAATTAAAAAAATAATAATAATAGAAATAAAAAAATTAAAAGTGTTTGAAAAATAAATTGTTAATTCAAGGTTATTTAAATATAGAAAAGAAGAAAAAATTGTTCATTTAGAAAAAAAATAAAAAAAATAACAAAAAATATTTAAATAACAAAGAAAATCAGTGTGATAAACAAAATAGCAAACTAAAATACATACCGGAATACTTTTTCATAAACCTGTACAAATATGAGCTCATTTCTCATGGGTTATCATCCACATGCTCCACATCATGTCCAATCATCCATGGGCATGAATAATGGATTAGATCCAAAATTTCCACCCGTAGCTGATGATTATCATCAGTATAATAGTCACTATTCAATGACAGCTTCAACGGGTCATATGGTTCCTGGTGGTGGCGGTGGTGTTGGCGGTATGCCCTCACATCCTCATGCTACACATCCCGCCGATATGGTCAGCGACTATATGGCGGCGGCGGCCCATCATCATTCAGCTACCAGCCATCATCACCCACATTCCCATCCCCATTCGAATAGTGCCCTTTCCGGTCATCATCAAACGTCCAGTTATACCAATTATGCCTCTACTACCCTACGCACCATCATCATGCCCATCATCAAAATATTGGTTATTATGGTCATCATGCAGCAGCGGCTGCTGCAGCTGCTGCTGTTCATCATACGCCAGATTATCTTTCAGCTGCTTCTGCTATCATGCCGATCCGTCGGTAACATCTCTGGGCACATCGAATACATATGCTCCAGCCCTTATTTCTCCCAATGGCAATGGTACTCCTGTTGTATCCAATGGATATTATAGTGGTTACTACGGTCAAATGGTAGTGTGGGTAGCACGCATTCTCAGGGTCATTCACCACATTCTCAAATGATGGATATGCCTTTACAGTGCTCCTCCACAGAACCACCAACAAATACAGCATTGGATTACAAGAATTAGGTAAGCATAATGATGAAATAGAATGTTAAAGATTTTATGGTCCTTACTATTTAGCGATTCATTTTAAAAATAATATTTCGGAAACTAAATATTTCGCTAAGTGTCGTGTGCCCAAGAAGAATGAGAACTCTTCTTAGTTTTAGCAAACGGACAATTCGCATGCATTTCGGAATTTTTCAGAAGTCACAAATCATAGGTGGGATAGGGTAACTCACGTACGCGTTATTGTAGGAGCGAGAACGAGGAGGGGACAGGCTAAGAAATATCGAAAAAGAAAACATTCCCTGCGAATGTATTCACCTTCTTGATTGCTTTCATTCAACCTAACAGAACTGCTTTTTTTTATTTGCTATTGTTATTAGAAAATAGAGTCAGAACTGATCTGGAGTTTCCTAACAACATCCTGATTGAAAAAACGATAATGCATACAAGTCGATAATATCATTCGAATAGAAAACGGAATAAGCTTACGACAAGTAGAATCAGGTGGATTTTGTAGTTATACTAGGTTTAAGAAGAAATTCATTTCGCATACTAAAACGTTGAGAAAAAGTTTTAACGGGAGGTTCAGATGATTTGGGGAGAAGAATAGAAAATACATGATCCTACATCTTAGCATAGCAAACAGCCTCACCAGAGGAACCGGATATTTTTTGTATCGAGAAAAATAGACAATACATTAACCTCCATCTTTTGTT